>JAABKJ010007545.1:198604357-198717969 GCA_011634705.1 Andricus grossulariae
AAATTAATCTTCCAAGTTAAAATTTCAATTACTCGGTTCAAGTATTTTCTTATACATTTTTTTGTTGTTTTAAATATATCATTTCAGTTGGAAATTCATCTCTTTGAGTGAAAATTCGTTTTTTTTTTTTTTTTTTGAAAAAATTAATTTTTTTGTTGAAAATGTAACTATTTCATGTTTCGTTGATAATCTATCTTATTTAGTTATATTTCAAGTATTTCGCTAAAAATTTATCTTTTTTAGTTGACAATGCAAGTACTTGGTTGAAAATTCAAGTATTTTGTTAAAAATTCGACTTTGTAGAAAATTCAAAAATTTTATAAACAGGTCATTTTTTGGATGAAAATTCAACTGTTTTGATTGAAAATTCGATTTTTTTTATTAAAAATTCATCTACTATGATATAAAATTCAATTATTTGGTTGAAAAGTTATCTATTTGGTTGAAAATTCGTTTTTTTTTCTTGTTTTTTGTTAAAAAATAATTTTTTAAATTGAAAATTGAACTATTCTACTTTTTTGTTAAAGATTTATATTTTTTATTTGAAGATTGAACTATTTGTTTGAAAGTTCATATACTGTTTTGAAAATTCGTCTTTTTCAGTTGAAAATTATTCCACTTTTTTTAAAATTACACAATTTTGTTCAAAATTATTGTTTTTTAGTTAACAATTCATGTTTTAGCTGCAAAATTTACCTATTCCATTTTTGGTTAATAATTCATATTTTAAATTAAAGTTAATCTTTTCTGGTTAAAAATTCATTTATTTCGTTGAATATTCGTCTTTTTTGGAAAACGTTGACTTTTTTGGTTGAAATTTATCCCATTTTGATTACTATTACATGTTTAATTAAAAATTAATTTCTTTGCTTGAAAAATCAACTATTTGGTTTCAATTTAATAATTCATGTCATGTTGTCAAACAGAAAAATTAATTAATTACTGATATTAGATATTGCCGATTACTGGTCAAGTAATTTTCTGAAGAAACGAGAAAAAATCTACCTTGGCCCGGATTTGAACCGGGAAGGCCACTATTCAAATCCGGGCCCAGTCTATTCACTATTTGATCTCAAATTAACTTTTTTGTTGAAAATTCATATTTTCGGGTTGAAAAATGACCTGTTTTATAGAAAATCTGACTATACACTTCTAGTCCTATATAATAACAGTTTCAGATTGTTGCCTCGCACTGGCCTTGTTACTAAATAGATACCCTCGAAACGTAAACAGTTACTGCCGTCTGAACTGTTTCCAATAGGGATGCATAATCTTGCGCAATATACTCAACTGAGTACTTGCGCACTACGGACCTTCCGAGGCGAGAGTCGCATCCGTCTTCCGTTTCATGAGACCTGGAGTGTAGTGACTTTATCTTTAAAAGTAGACTGAAAAGTGATTTGAGAGAAGAAAAAGTGACAAGTGTAAAATGAGCAGTTTGCGGAATGAGAATCACATGGAGAAGGTGCGTGCGTGAAAGGGGGAAATGCAGTGCCTATATAATAAAATAAGTAACGAGCAGATTGCAATCGATAAAACTTTTAGAGAGATTTAATGAGCTTCTGTGGCCCCTTCGTCCATCAGAACCAATGACTTGGGGTTCGTGGCTGCTCATTCCACTCCACTCCATTCAATTCAATTGCCTTTAGAGAGCAATGCCGATTTTTCTCACCTGATGTGAGATTAATTCCTGCACGCGAAATCTCGGCAACGGTTTTGCAGTTTGTGCTGCTTTATTTATTATTTACTGGCATCGCGAGAGAAAATGAAAAAGAGGTTCAATTCAAATAACGGCAGTGAACATTTACGATAGGCGATTAATTAATTGTTTAATGAATCGTGCTCATTATTACGCCAATTTATCGCTCTTCCGTTCCAACTTTTACAGTTAGAGTCTTCATCATTTCGAACCATGCGGAACAATGAGTTATCACAGTTTACCGTAAGAAATTTTATTTTCTAGATGATTTTATAGAAAGTTTGAGCCAACTGCGTATTATTACGCGTTCGTACACTGTTAGAATTTTCTATAGCGATTTTGCGATAAAAGCGAGGGAGAAACATCTCTGGTAATCCGCTGGATGACTCGGTTATCCCCAATTGGTAATTAGGTGTAATCAAATATAATCTAATTGTAATCCCATATAATTCACTTGTTATCGAGTATAATCCACTTGTATTCAAATATAATCCAATCGTAATATAAACTCAAATTGTAATCCAATCGTGATATACACTCAAATTGTAATCCAATATCATCATATTGTAATCCAATATTATCTAATTGTAATTAAATATAATCCAAATCTAATCCAATATAATATACTTGTAATCCAATGTAATCCACTTGTACCCTGATGCCATCCACTTGTCATGCAGATAATCCACTTTTGATCCAGATTATTAAAATTAATTAAGTGATCAAAAATAATCCACTTGTGATCCAATATAATACACTTATAATCCAATATAATCTACTTGTAATTTGAGACCATCGACTTGTAATCTCAGACAATCCACTTGTGATCCAATATAATCCACATGAAATCTGACATAATCCACTTGTAATTCAATATAATCCAATAGATTCTAATTATAATCGAATATAATCTACTTGTAATTCAATATAATCCCCTTGTAATCCAATATGATGACATAATAATCCAATATATTCCACTTGAAATCCAATATAATCCACTTTTAATAAAATATAATCCACTTGTAATCCCATATATTCGACTCGTAATGCAGATAATTCACGTGTGATCCAGATAATTGAAATTAATTTGGGTGATTCAAAATAATCCACTTGTGATCCAAGTCAATCCACTTGTAATCCAATATAATCCTCTTGTAATCCAATATAATCCCCTTGCAATCCAATATAATTCAATTGTAATCCAATATAATCCACTTGTACTTTAATATAATCCACTTGTGATCCAGATAATTCAAAGTAACTTAGGTAATCCAAGAAATCCACATATAATGAAAATAATCCACTTGTAATCCAGTAATCAAAATTAATTTAGATGATCCAAAATAATCCACTTGTGATCCAAGACAATTCACTTGTAATTCAGTGTCATCCACTTGTGATCCAATATAATCCAATTGTAATAAATTGTGGAATTTCCTACAAAGTAGATTAATGTTTCACTAAATACTTTAATTTTAATCCAAAATCATGAATTTTAAAACAAAATCATAAATTTTCATAAAAAAAATCAATAATTTTTAACAAAGAAGATTAATTTTTTATTAAACATGGATTTTTAACTAAAAAAGATCATTTTTGAACCAAAAAATGGAACAGTTAAAATTACAGTTAAAAGATTACTTTTTCACACAAAAAAAAACTAATTTTCAACATAATTAAATTTTCGACAAAAAAAAATTAATTTTCTACCAATATAGTAGATTAATGTTTCAATAAATAGTTGAATTTTAATCCAAAATCATGAATTTTCATTAAAAAATCATGCATTTTTAACAAAGAAGATTAATTTTTAAAAAACATGGATTTTTAACTAAAAAAGATCAATTTTGAACCAAAACTGAAATAGATAAATTTTCAGTTAAAAAATTACGTTTTCACAACAAAAAAAAACAAATTTTCAACAACATAATTAAACTTTCTACCAAAGAAATAAATTTTCTATCAAAATAGTGGAATTTTCATCCCAAAAATACGAATTTTTAGGAAAATAGTTGAATTTTTAACTAAAAAAATTACTTTTTCACAAAATTGTTGAATTTCCTACAATGTGGATTAATTTTTCACTAAATAGTTAAATTTTAAGCCAAAATCATGAATTTTCATCAAAAATCATGAATTTTCAAGAAGGAAGAGTTATTTAAAAAAAAGGGGATTTTTAGTCAAAAAATATCAATTTTGAACCAAAAAATGGAATAGTTAAAATTTCAGTTAAAAGATTATGTTTTGACACAAAAAAAAACGAATTTTCAACATAATTAAATTTTCGACAAAAGAAATAAATTTTCTACAAAAATAGTGGAATTTTCATCCCAAAAAGAAGAATTTTGAGCAAAATAGTTGAATTTTTAACTAAAAAGAATTACTTTTTTAGACGAAAATGCATCTACGTTGTTAAAAATTAATCTCGTTTGGTTAAAAATTTAACTATTCCGTTTTTTGTTAAAAATTGTTTTTTTTTTGTTTAGTTAAAAATTCATGTCTTTTTTTAAAATCCGTCCTTTTTGGTAGAAAGTCTTTTTTGAAAACTCATGCTTTTGGTTAAAAATGCGACTGCTTGGTTGAAAATTAATCTCGTTGGTTTGAAAATTTAATTATTTTGTTGAAAATTCGGTTTATTTATGGTTGAAAATAAATTTTTTTAACAGAAAATTTAACTATTCCGTTTTTGGTTAAAAATTTATTTATTCATTATTATTATTTATTTACTTATTTATTTTTTTATAATTTATTTATTATTATTATTTTTTATTTATTTTAGTTGAAAATCAAAGTACTTGGTTGAAGATTCTTGTATTTTATTGATATTTCATCTTTTAGTAGAATACTAATCTTCTTGGTTAAAAAATAAATTTGTTGGTTAAAAATTAAACTGTTCAGTCGAATTTTGAACAAATTCCTTGAAAATTAATTTTGTTGTTGTTAAAGATTCATGATTTTAGTTGAAAATTCATCTCTTTAGTTGAAAATTTAACTATTTTGTTAAAGATTCGTTTCATTTGGTTGAAAATTAATTTTATTAACAGAAAATTTATCGAACTGTTTTTTTTTTAGAATTGTATCTTTTTTAAATATTAATTCAAATATTTGGTTGAAAATACATTTTTGTATGTTGAAAATTAAAATGTTTGGTTAAAAATTCTACTATTTTGTTGAAAATTTAATTTTTCTGTTAAAAATTCAACTATTTTGTTAAATAGTCGTATTTTTTAGTCAAAGATTCTACTTTTTTCTGGGAAATTCAACTATTTGATCAAAAGTTAAACTATTTTCTTGACAATTTAATTATTTTGTTAAAAATTTCAATATTGTTTTAAAAATTTACTTAATTTTTTTAAATTATTGTTTACAATAGAAAATTTAACTATATAACTTTTTTGTTCAAATTTTATCTTTTTAGTTGGTAAATTCAACTATTTGATTAAAAATACATCTTTGAAGGTTGAAAATTGAAATATTCGGTTAAAAATTCAACTATTTTGTTAAAAAGTAATTTTTTTCGTTCGAGAATTCAACTTTTTTTGTTGAAATATCTACCATTTAGTTATAAATTCAAGTGTTCTGTTGAAAATAAATTTATTTGGTTAAAAATTGAACTATTTTTGTGAAATATTAATTATTTTTTAGAAAATTCAATTATTTTTTTTTGAAAATTCAAGTATTTTGTTGAAAATTTAATTATTTTGTTAAAAATTTCACTTCTTTGTTAAAAAGTAATTTTTCTTTTGAAATATCAACTATTTGGATGGAAATTCAACAATTTTGTTAAAAATTTGAATATTGTTTTGAAAATTTGCTTTATTTTTTTGAAAATTATTGTTTGCAATAGAAAATTTAACTATACATTTTTTTGTTCAAATTTTATCTTTTCAGTTAGTAATTCAACTATTTGATTGCAAATATATCTTTAAACGTTAAAAATTGAACTACTCGGTTAAAAATTCAACTATTTTGTTAAAAAGTAATTTTTTTCGTTCAAAAATTCAATTTTTTTTTAATATCTACCATTTAGTTAGAAATTCCAGTGTTTTGTTGAAAATCAATTTATTTGGTTAAAAATTCAACTATTTTTTTTAAATATTAATTATTTGGTTAGAAATTCTACTGTTTTGTCAAAAAATTATTATTTTGTTGAAAATTTAGCTATTTTATTCAAAAGTAGTTTTTTTTTTGAAAATTTAACAATTTTGTTGAAAATTTACCTTTTTAGTTAAGAATTCAACTATTTTGTTACAAAATAATTTTTTTCGTTTGAAAATTAACCTTTTTTGTTGAAACATCTACCATTAAGTTAAAAATTCAAGTGTTCTGTTGAAAATCAATTTATTTCGTTACAAAGTAATTTTTTTCGTTCGAAAATTTTACTTTTTTTCTTTAAATATTTACCATTCAATTATAAATTCAAGTGTTTTGTTGAAAATCAATTTATTTGGTTAAAAATTCAACTATTTTTGTGAACTATTAATTATTTTGTTGAAATATGAATATTTTGTTACAAAAATAATCTTTCTCGTTCGAAATTTACCTTTTTGGTTGAAATATTAATTATTTGGTTAGAAATTCAGCTATTTTATTAAAAAATTATTATTTTGTTGAAAATTCAGCTATTTTGTTCAAAAGTAGTTTTTTTCGTAGAAAATTAAAAAATTTTGTTGAAAATTCACCTTTTTGGTTAAAAATTCAACTATTTTGTTGAAATATCAATTATTTGGTTAGGAATTCAATTTTTTTGTTGAAAATTTATTAGTTTTTTGGAAATTTAGCTATTTTGTTGAACAGTCGTTTTTTTTTTAGTAGAAAATTTAACTGTTTTGTTGAAAATTACCTTTTTGTTAAAAATTCAACTATTTTCTTGAAAATTTAATTTTTTTTTTTGAAAAGTCGACTCTTTTCTTAAAAAGTAATCTTTTTTGGCCAAAGATTTAACTTTTTTTTTGAGAACTCAACTATTTGTTTAAGAGTTTAACTATTTCGTTGACAATTTGAT
Organism: Andricus grossulariae; assembly: GCA_011634705.1. Taxonomy (NCBI): domain Eukaryota; kingdom Metazoa; phylum Arthropoda; class Insecta; order Hymenoptera; family Cynipidae; genus Andricus; species Andricus grossulariae. The sequence continues at coordinate 198,611,062 of JAABKJ010007545.1, forward strand.
TATTTGGTTCAAAATTCAGCTTCTTTATTGAAAAATAAACTTTTTTGTTGAAATATCAACTATTTGGTTAGAAATTCCACTATTTTGTTGAAAATTTAATTATTATTTTGAAAATCAAAAATCTAACTTTTTTCCTGAGAATTCAACTATTTGGTTAAGAGTCTAACTGTTTTATTGACAATTTGATTATTTTGTTGAAAATGCAACTTCCTTATTGAAAAGTAAACTTTTTTGTTGAAATATCAACTACATGTTTAGAAATTCAACTATTTTGTTGAAAATTTAAATATTGTTTTAAAAATTTTCTTTTTTTTTAATTATTGTTTGCAATAGAAAAGTTAACTATGTAATTTTCTTGTAGGAATTTCATCTTTTCAGTTGGTAATTCAACTATTTTGTTAAAGAGTAATCTTTTTCGTTCGAAAATTTTACATTTTTTCTTGAAATATTTACCATTTAGTTATAAATTCAAGTGTTTTGTTGAAAATCAATTTATTTGGTTAAAACTTCAACTAATTTTTTGAAATAATAATTATTTTGTTGAAAACTTAAATATTTTGTTAAAAAATAATCTTTCTTGTTCGAAATTCAACTTTTTGGTTGAAATATTAATTATTTGGTTATAAATTCAACTGTTTTTTTTTAAATCATTATTTTTTTGAAAATTCAGCTATTTTATTCAAAAGTAGTTTTTCTAGTAGAAAATTTAACAACATTGTTGAAAATTCACATTTTTGGTTAAAAATTCAACTATTTTGTTGAAATATCAATTATTTGGTTAGAAATTCAATCGTTTTGTTAAAAATTTATTATTTTGTTGAAAATTCAGCTATTTTGTTAACAATTTAATTATTTTTTTGAAAATTCAAGTATTTTCTTAAACAGTCATCGTTTTTGGTCAAAGATTTAACTTTTTTCTTGAGTATTCAACTATTTGGTTAAGAGCTTAACTATTTTTTTGACAATTTAATTATTGAAAAAAAATTCAACTTCTTTATTAAAATGTAAACTTTTTTGTTGAAATATCAACTATTTGGTTAGAAATTCAACTATTTTGTTCAAAATTTAAATATTGTTTCAAAAATTTGCTTTATTTTTTTGAAAATTATTGTTTGCGATAGAAAATTCAACTATACAATTTTTTTCGTTCAAATTTTATCTTTTCAGTTAGTAATTCAACTATTTTGTTAAAAAGTAATTTTTTTCGTTCGGAAATTTAACTTTTTTTCTTGAAATATCTACCATTTAGTTAGATATTCCAGTGCTTTGTTGAAAATCAATTTATTTGGTTAAAAAAATAAACTATTAATTATTTTGTTGAAATATAAATATTTTGTTAAAAAATAATCTTTCTTGTTCGAAATTTAACTTTTTCGTTGAAATAATAATTATTTGGTTATAAATTCAACTGTTTTATCAAAAAATCATTATTTTGTTAAAAATTTAGCTATTTTATTCAAAAGTAGTTTTTTTAGTAGAAAACTTAATTGCTTTGTTGAAAATTTACCTTCTTAGTTGAAAATTAAACTATTTTGTTGAAATATCACTTATTTGGTTAGAAATTCAATTGTTTTGTTGAAAATTTATTATTTTGTGGGAAATTTAGCTATTTTGTTCAAAAGTAGTTTTTTCAGTAGAAAATTCAACCATTTTGTTAAAAATTTACCTTTTTACTTAAAAATTCAATTATTTTGTTGAAAATTTAATTACAATTTGGAAATTTAACTATTTTCTTAAACAGTAATCTTTTCTGGTGAAAGATTTAATTTTTTCCTTGAAGATTCAACTATTTGGTTAAGGGTTTAAATACTTTGTTGACAATTTAATTATTTTGTTAAAAATTCAACTTCTTTGTTGAAAATTTAAATATTGTTTCAAAAATTTGCTTTATTTTTTTGAAAATCATTGTTTGCAATAGAAATTTCAACTATATAATTTTTTTGTTCAAATTTTATCTTTCCAGTTAGTAATTCAACTATTTTGTTAAAAAGTAATTTTTTTCGTTCGAAAAATTAACTTTTTTTCTTGAAATATCTACCATTTAGTTAGATATTCCAGTGCTTTGTTGAAAATAAATTTATTTGGTTAAAAAGTTCAACTATTTTTATGGACTATTAATTATTTTGTTAAAATATAAATATTTTGTTAAAAAATAATCTTTCTTGTTCGAAATTTAACTTTTCAGTTGAAATAATAATTATTTGATTAGAAATTCAACTGTTTTATTAAAAAATTATAATTGTGTTGAAAATTGAGCTATTTTGTTCAAAAGTAGCTTTTTAGTAAAACATTTAACAATTTTGTTTGAAAATTAAACTTTTTCGTTACAAATTTAACTATTTTGTTGAAAATTCAACTCTTGTCTCAAACATTAATCCTTTTTGTTCAAAGATTCAACTGCTTTGTTGCAAATTTTCTTTTGAGATTGAAAATTCGTTCTTTTGGATTAAAAATAAATCTTTTTTTTGTAGAAAGCTTTTCAGTTGATAATTCATCTTTCTTAGTTGCAAATTCAACTGTCTGCTGAAAAATTCATCTTTTTGGCTTGAAGATTCAACTAGCTCGTTAAATATACAACTGTTTTTTGTTGATTAATCTTTTTTATTTGAAAATTCAATTATTTTTTGAAAATTCATTATATTTCAACTTGAAATAAGAAACTCAATATGGTTATTAATTTTTTTATAACGAATTTATTTCCCTATTATTCCCCAATTTTTGTGAAAAATAAGCCTATTTTTCCTGTTTCGAGAGAATTTTGGGCTGTGAAGTCTGTAATTTCTGAAAATATGTTTCAAATTACAAAAAGTCGAATGAAAAAAATTTTCGAAAGAATTACACTCAACTCTCGATATAAGAACCCCCGATTTAGGATACTCCTAGAATTGATGGCCTCCGCAGTTTCTTGATGAGAGGGTTCGCGGGGCCGAAAGAGAGGCGGTGTTCAGTCAAGCGTGACCAACAGCTCGAGGGCCGCACTCTCAGCGCGTTAGTTGCATCAGGTTGCGTCATGCGGCCCTCATATCGGGAGTTGAGTATATACTACAAATATTATTTCATATCCTCATTCGAAGGAAATTTTTTAAAACTAGATATATATGAATAGGTACTTGCTTCTGATAAATAACGAGCAGATGACAAGCATTTATCCAAAACGATCGACTCGATCGACTTCGGAGGTAAATGTAAAAGACAGACTCCACTTATTACACCATGACAAATGTCAATATGTTTAAGTTTTTTGTTGAGGGCAAATAACTGAGAAAAATCTTCGTCAGCTTCCTTATCACGATTTTCCAGAGAAAGTTCGACGCTAGTAATGTTTTGACAGCGAAATGCCAAAATTCTGAGTGCACTCGAAGATGGCAGGGAAAATGCATGGAGGGAACGAAGTTTTTGGCAGTAAATTGGCAGCATGAATAGTGACTGCTCGTTGTACTCATTGTTATCGGAATTGAGTTTGATTCGTTTTATGTATCGGCCGCATCTTTGTAGGACTTTATTAAAATTTGAGGTACTGCTTATGGTGTTTTCCGATTTGAAACACGAATTTTTTAGAGATTTCACTTTGCTCCAGGATTTAAAACTTGCTGAGCGAAATTGCCGTGATACTGTAAAACAAATGTTAAGTCACAAAAACTTGAGATTAGAAACCGCTGACCGGGTTACCTATTAAAAATTAGCCTTAACTTTGAAAGCTGATAACTCCGTCCATAATAAAGATAAATTCAAAAATAAAAAATCGTTGTAAAGCCTATTAAATTCTGCGTAAAAAGAGCCCCAGCCGAAGTAATTTGGACGTGTGGGTGTTTAGTTATGACTTGACAAAGACAAAAATAAAATTTCGATTTTGAAGGCATTTTGAACTTCAACTTCAACCTTTGTCTGAAGCTAGGAAAATTGATTCATATATTTTCCTAGGTGATAACGCCTTCTAGAATAAAGAAAAAAATTTTTTTTCCAATCGGGAAATGCCAGTGAATTTTTTTTCGATCGCGAATCACACAAATTTTTTAAAGAAATATCTATCCAATTATTTGAAATATCACAAGTTTTATATCACATGATGATATAATGCAATTTAAAATAATCCTTCTATTTGTCCTTTTTTAGGTATTATTTACATATTTCGATTTCAACTTGTTTTAAATGTTTAGTTAAATTACTAACTTTTTTTATTATAACATCATTCAGTCTACAACAATTAAGAATTAAAAGCGTTTCAAATTGAAATTTTTTGATAAAAAACGTTTTTAGTTGATCAACTGTAAATATAAATTAATGAATTATTTTCAATATTGAACTCTACTTTATGTCTTAAAAAGTTAATAATAATTGATTAAAAAGAAGATTCTGAATCCGTTCAAAATTAAAGAATTTACCGATTTTGACGTTAAAAATATTGAACTGTTTTAATTCGGAAGCCTTAGAAGTTAAACCAATGCAAATGCCCGATTGATACTTTATAAACTATTTCCAATTTTCGAATAACTTTGAATTGTTGCATTCATAAATAAAAGCTTTTAATAAATTCCAAATTCTATTCAAATATTGTTTCAGTCTAAAATATTCTATTTTTAACCTATTCAATTTCAAATTTTTTAATTAAGAAAAAGAAGAATTATTTTATATTTAACAATATTTAACTTTTTATTTAAAGCAAGCAATTATAAGTGAAATTTTTGAATTTCGATTCAACAATTAAACAATTGAACAACTGAACACTTATTAATTTAGAAATAAATCGAGTAAGCTGAGGAGGTATTTTAAAGGTTTGAAAAAATTCAAAATTTATTAAAAAACTTGAAATGATTTCAAATAATTTAAAAAATTGTTGATTTCTACAGATTTAGAACAAAAAATGTATACGTTTTTAAATAAATGTGAAAGGTTTCAAAACAATTTTAAAAAATTCCTAATATGCTTAAGAAAATTCAGATTTTTTTTTTATTTTGCAAAATTAATGTTAAGAGCATATTTAAAAAGATTTCCAAAATTGACCAAAAAAATCTGCAAAATTTTAAGGCCATTTTTTAAATTTTTTCGTATTTCAAAAAAATTTTCGGAAAAAATTTGAATCTTTTTGAAAGATATTTAATAATTTTAAAACAATTTCAAAAATATTTTAAAATTTAAAAAGATTTTGAAATATGAATTTCAAGTTTTTGAGGATTTTATAAGGTTTCAAGATAATGAATAATTTTTTATTATATCCATGGGGAGATTTGAAATTATTTTTTATTTTGAAACCATTATTTTAAGAGAATATTTAAAAATATTTCAAAACCAAAATAAAATTTGATGTATGAATAACAATTGAACAATTATTGATATAAAATTACTTTAAATTAAAACAAGTTAACTTCTGAATTAAAAATAGTTTGGTTAAAAAAATTGTTAATCGGTTAATTTTTCTAACTTGAAATTGTTAAGAATGATATAATTTCAAAAATGTATAAATTTATTGATTCATTATTCAAGTGAGGGCATTTAAAATAACGTAAATTGATATTTTTTAAACTTACTATGAATCTTTGGACTATTAATTAACAATGAAATTTATGAAATATGATTTACAATTTATAAAAGTTTAAAATTTTTCCGTTGAACTGCATTTATTTTTTAAATTTTTAATTGAAAAGTGTTAATATCTTTTATTCTATACGTGTAAATTATTTATTATTTAAATACAAATGCTTTAATAAAAAAATTTTCAACATTGATTTCAAAAGTTTAAAATTTAAGAATTCTAGTTTCATTCCTTTAATTTGCTATTTAATTTTTATTACAATAAATACAACAATTTTCAGATTCAAGAGTTCAAATTTTTCAAAATGAATGACCGTGATCATACACTTTATCACTTCTTTAAGATAAATTCACTATTGTACAGTCGCTTTTTTATGAAAATGTCACTTTAGTGATCTTTGAATTCTTTTGAATTCCTTTGAATGTTTTTTAATTCATTTGAATTCTTCTGAATTCTTTTTAATTCTTTCGAATTCCTTTGCATTCTTTTGAATTTCTTCGAATTATTTCTAATTCCTTTGAATTCTTGATTTTAATTCTATTTAATTCCTTTGAATTCTTTTCGATTCCTTGAAATTCTTTATAATTTCTCGCAAATTCTTTTTTAATTTTTTAAAATTTTTTTCCATTAACCTTAAATATTTTCGAATTCCTTTCGAATTCACTAAACCTATTGGATTCTTTCTGGATTTGCAATTTTTTAAATTTACCCTGAAGACTTCTAAGTTTACCGTGAATTCTTCTGAATTTTATTAGATTTTTTTCTGAATTTTTTTAATTCATAGTAGATTTGTATAAACTTGATCGAATTTTCTTGAATTCCCTGGAATTCTTTTAAATTCACTTCAGTTTTACTAAAATCAATTAAATATTTTGGATTTTTTGCAATTTATTCAAATTTATTTGGAATTCACCCTTAACCTTCAATTCTTAGGTATTTCCTAAAATTCTTTTGAATTCCCTTAAATTCTTCTCAATTCACTTTGAACTTGATAAATTTGATGAATTTTGTTAATAATTTTAAATTGTTTGCAACTCAATTGAATTTCTTGGAAACTCATCTTGAATTTTCTGAATTCCAGCGGATTCTTCTGATTTCCCTTATATTTCTCTAAATTCACTTGAATTTAATTTAATTTATTGGTGTTCTTATTTTTTGAATTTTTGTTAATTTTACTTAAATTTTTTTGAATTTGCCCTGAATTCTGTTTAATCCCATTTTAGTCAATTCAATGTAGACTTTTTGATTTTTCAAATTTTATTCAGCACACTCAAATTCTTATGCTTCTAAAATGGAATTTTTTTAATTTTTTCTAATTAATTTGAATTCTTTTGAATTTTAATTGAATTGTTTTGAATTATTTTAAATTTAATTGAATTGTTTTTTATTCACTCTGAATTTTTATAAAATTCTGAATTCGTTTATATTCACCTTGGATTCGTATCACTTTTATCGAATTCTCTTGAGTTCCCTTGAATTCTTCTAAATTCACTCAAGTTTTACTCACATCAATAAAATATTTCAAATTTTTTCAATTTTTTGCAATTCATTTGAACTAAATTGAAATTCACCCTGAATTCATATTAATTTATCGTGAATTCTTTTAAATTCCTTGGAATTCACTCAAATTCTTCGGAATTTACTCAATTCTATTCAATTCAATTGATTTTTTTTTCAGTTTTTTTTCACTTCAACCTGAGGTATTTGAAGCTTATTTTGAATTCTCAGGCATTCCATCAAAGTCTTCTGAATTCCCTTGAATTCTTCTCCATTCCCTCAAGTTTTACTCGCATCAATTAAATATTTCGGATTTTTTCAATTTTTTGGAATTAATTTGAAATTCACCCTGAATTCTAATAATTTATCCTCAATTCTTTTTAATTCTTTGGAATTCAGACAAATTCTTCCAAATTTACTCAATTCTACTCAATTTAATTAATTTTTTTCAGTTTTTTTTCAGCCTGGGGTATTTTAAACTCACTTTGAATTCTCAGGCATTCCATCGAAGTCTTCTCCATTCCCTTGAATTCTTCTCAATTCCCTCAAGTTTTACTCACATCAAATAAATATTTCGGATTTTTTCAATTTTTCGGAATTCATTTGAATTAAATTGAAATTTATCCTGAATTCATATTAATTTATCGTGAATTCTTTTAGATTCTTTTGAATTCACTCAAATTCTTCTAAATATACTCAATTCTACTCGATTCAATTGATTTTTTTTCATTTCAACCTGAAGTATTTTAAACTCACTTTGAATTCTTAGGCATTTCATCAAAGTCTCCTGAATTTCCTTGAATTCTTTTTAATTTAGTCCCATTTCACTAAAATTAATGAAATTGTTTTGATTTTTTTCAATAAATTTGAATTTTTTTCAATTTTATTTGAATAGTTTTGAATTCACTCTGAATCTTTTGACTGTATACTGAATTCGTTTAAATTCACCTGGAATTCTTATAAATTTCATAGAATTCTTTAAAATTCCTTCAAATTCAAAAATTAAAGAGAATATTCTTTTTATATTGTAGAAGAAATCCTGTGCACGTTATTCCAAGCGAAACATTTTTTTTCTCACATTAAGGGCTTATTCCTTAATAAATAAGAATTACTTTTTAGGGGTAAAAGAGTTTTTCAGCCTTTGATTGGTATTTTTCAAAAATCTAGAACTACGCTCATTCATTTTCATATCTAAAACCGCCTAGTGGAACCCCTAAACAATTTTGTTGAATCAAAATAAAATTTACGGGATTGTTATTTTACAAAAAAAAAAGTAAATTCAGGAGATGGCGTTTGCGAAATTTGAAAATTTATTAATTTTCTTAGCTCCTGACAAAGGTTGAATTTGGAGTATCAAATATCCTAAAAATTGGAATTTTATTTTTGTCTTCTTCACGTGATAACTAAATACCCAAAATGCCAAAGCACTTCAGCTAAGGCTCATTTAACGCAAAATTTATTAAGCTTTGCAACCATTTTTTTTCATTTTCATTATCTTCATTCTGGACGGCGTTATCACCTTCCAAAGTTAGGGCTAATTTTCAATAGGTATCGCGGTCAGCTGTCCGATACTATCCGTCAGTACTGTATTTTCAAATACTTTTTACCTCTTTCCGTACTGAGTTTATCTTGAATCGGAAGGTACTCAAAAATTCGAATCAAGCAATCTTCGTTTAATTTTTTTATCGGTGGCTCTTCTAAAAGTTCAGGGGTCTTATCCCTTTTTCGTTTTAAATTAACAAGTTTGTTTCTTCTGTCAGGCTGACACCAGGAATATACAGGTTCTACCATCAAATTTCGATCGTATAGTTGTATCAGATTTTCATAACCTGCTTTTCTAGCTCTTAAAAAAGTTTGAGTGATTGTTGTGAGACACTTTTTAAATTATATTTCTTGTTTGTTAAATATTACATAATAATATATAATATAGGGGCCGTCCATAAGCTACGTTACCAATTTCAAGGGGGGGGGGAGGTCGCGCCAAAAAATACGGCATACACTGGAACCTCGATTTTAGTAAACTGTTTTTGGGCGTTCCTAGATCTGATGTCCTTCCCAGTTATGTGATGAGGGCAGCCGCGTGTCCGAGAGAGGCGATGCTCAGTCATGCGTGAGAAACAGCATGAGGGCCACACTCTTAGCGCATGAGTTGCATCAGTTGAGTTGCATAAATCGAGGTTCCAGTGTAAATTGGGAAATAACTCTTATTTCATACTTCACGCTCATTTTTCTGTTTCCCTCTTTCTCCTTTTTCTCGTTTTTTCGCTTAAATGTGAACTGAATTAATAGAATCTATTGAGAAAATTTAGCTATTTTTGGTTGAAAAGTCAACTTTTTTATTTTTGGTTCGTATTTAAGGGCCAGAGTGCAATAAGGGGACGAGCGATTGAAAACGCAGAAAATTATTGTACAAGCGTATCATGATATCTAAATTTTAAAGTTGAAAAATTAAATTTTTTAAAATATCGCCTTATAGAGAATCACAAGGCGAAACTTTTTTTTATTTGAAGTTTTTTTTCGATTAATATTTTCAATAATAAAAATTAAAAAGAAAAATTTCCTCGAATTAAAATATTTTTTTTTAACAAAAATCGTCATAAATCAGCCAAATATTATTGAAACAGTTTGAAATTTGGTATGCACACGCAATATACACTAGCGATGCCTAAAATAAATAGGAAAAAAAATTGTAACTGACCATTGTTTAATAATAATTAATTGCAAATTCCGATCGGTCTCAGGTGGCGTAACCGTCGTTGGCAGCATCGAATGCTTTCTTATAAAATATTGATTTCCTTCAATTTTCAATGAATCAATCTAAAAATTTCCAAAATTCTTCCTTAAATAGTGAGAAACAAATGACTCACGGAAAGTTTTTTTGACTTTGAACTTCACTTGATACTTTGTGTCGGTGAAAAAAACAAAATACGGGTACTGACCGGTTGCAATTTGCAATTAATTATTATGAAATAATAGTCAGTTAAAATTTTTTTTTTCATTTTTTAGGCATAGCTGAAGTAGACTGCGCATGCTTACCAAATTTTAAATGATTTTATTAATATTAAGCTAAGTTATGACGATTTTTGTTTAAAAAAATAATTTAATGGTGAAAATTTTGTTTCACTTTTCAAATTTTTTCATATAAAGTATTTATCGGAAAAAAACTTCAAATAGAAAAAGTTTTCGCCTTGTCATTCTCTATAAGCCTATGTTTAAACGAATTAATTTTTTTAACTTTAAACTTTGGCTCTCGCGAGACGCTTGGACAATATCTTGAACGTTTTCAAGCACTCATCCCCTTATTGTCATTTGGGCCCTTAATTTATCTCGCTTGGTTAAACATTCTATTTGATTATGAAATTTATTTATTTTGTTGAGAATTACATTTCAACAACAACATGAAAGTTACGTTTTTAATCAAATAAATAAATTTTCAAATCAAATAGTAGAATGTTTAACCAAGCGAGATGAATTAAGGGCCCAGATGACAATAAGGGAACGAGCGTTCGAAAACGCTAAAGATATCGTCGAAGCGTCTCGTGAAAGCCAAAGTTTGAAGTTAAAAAAATTAATTTTTTTTTAATCATTGGTAAAAAATTAACTTTTTTTATCTTCGGTCAAAAATTCAACTTCTTGGTTGAAAGTTAAACTGCTTTGATGGTAGAATGTCCAAATTTGGTCAAAAATGAACTTTTTTGTCGTAAATTTAATTCTTTTGTAGAAAATTCGTCTTTTTGGTTTTAAAATTCTAAATAATTCAACTATTTTGTTGAAAATTTACTTTTTTGTTGAAAATTTAACTCTTGCTGAAAATTCATCTTTGGTTTTAAAATGGTAGAAAATTAAACTATTTGGTTGGAAATTAACTTTTTTGTGGGAAATTTAACTCTTTTGTAGAAAATTCGTCTTTTTGGTTTTAAAATGCTAAAAGATTCAACTATTTGGTTAAAAATGTCCTTTTTTGTAGGAAATGTAATTGTTTTTTTTTGGAAATTAGACTTTTTCGTTTGGAAATGGTAGAAAATTCAACTATTATTTCGTTGAAAATTAACTTTTTCTGATGAAAAGCAATATCTTTCGTATGAAAATTCAACCATTTCGTTGAAAATTCATGTATTTTTTTCAAAATTGAAGTATTTTGGTAGAAAGTCCAAATTTTGTCGAAAATTCACTTTTTTTTGGAAATTCGTCCTTTTGGTGTGAAAATTAATTTTTTCCAGTAAAAAAATTCATATTTCTTGTGTAAAAATAAAAATGCTTGGTTAAAAAATGTGACTGAAAAATCTTACTTTAACTAATGCCTATTTCTTTTTTTAGTTAATAAGTTTTTATGAATTGTCGTCTTAGTTATTTTGATTTTTAAATTATAAAATTAATGAACTGAAAAAGTTACTTTTTAAGTAACTGCTTTTGGATTAAAATTAAATTTTTTTGGTTCAAATATAAACTATTACATTTTTCATTTAGAATAAATAATTTTTGGTTGGCTATTCAACTACTTAGTAGAAAGTGGAACTCTTTTGTTAGAAATTCATTTTTTGTTTGTTGATGATTGATCATTTTATTTGAAAACTTTTTCTTTTGTTCAAAATTGAACTATTTTGTTGAAAATTATTTTTTTTTCTGGTCGAAATATAATTTTTTTTTAAACTAATAATTAAACTTTTCCATGCTTGGTTGAAAATTTATCTTCTTCAGTTGATAATTCAACTATTTGGTTAAAAATTTAACAATTAGTTTGAAAATTCCTTTAAAAATTCAAATATTTGTTTGAAATTTCATATTTTTTGTTAAAAATTAATCTTTATTAGTAGATGAATTATCCTCTTATTTGAAAATTTATTATTTTGGCTAAAAATTTATTTCCTTGATTGAAAATAATTTTGTATTAAAAGTGAATTTCTTTGGTGGAAAATTGATCTTTTTTAGTTCAAAATTCATGTATTTTGGTAGGAAATTTATCTTTTGGGTTGAAAATTCAATTATTCGGTTAAAAAATAATTTTTTGTTATTGAAGATACATCATTTTAGTTAAACATTTTTTTCTTTGACTAAAAATTGAACTATACCATTTTTTGTGAAAAATTTATATTTTTTAATAGAAATGTAATCTTCTTGTTTGAAAATTCGTATGTTTGATTAAAAATTTAACTGTTTCGTTAAAAATTTACTTTATTTGGTTGAAAATTTATTTATTTTTTATTGAAAATTTAACTATTCTATTTTTGGTTAAAAATTAATTTCTTTGGTTGAAAATTCATATATTTTGTTCAAAAATTTGTTGTTTTTTTTGTTGACAAATTATTTTCCTAACTGAAAATTTAAGTTTTTTGGTGGAAAATGTAACTAGTTTGTTGTGAATTCGCTTTTTTAGTTGAAAATTAATTTTTTTATCTAAAGACCTAAACAATTAACAATTCAAAGCATTTAAAAAATAAAATTTGTGTTAAAACACGTTTTGAGTTGATCAGCTACAAATATAAATTAATTATTGAGTTTTAAAATTTAACTATAGTTCCAGTATTCAAAATTTAACAATAATTTATTTTACAAGATGTTTCTGAATCTGTTCACAATTAAACAATTTACAAATTTTAACGTTTAACATTGAAAAGTTAAAATAATTAAAATAATTAATACATTATGAATCAGGAACCAAAGAGATGAATTTTCAACGAAAAATGTAATATTTGAACTAAAAAAGATTTTAATTTTAAATAAAAAACAGTTGAATTGTAGCAAACAAGGCGGATTTTCAACAAAATAGTTGAATCCTCAACCAAACTGTTGTGTTTTTAACAAAAAATATGACATTTATACTATTTGTACCAAATTTCTAGAAAAAATTTAACTAAATCGTTAAACTTCCAATCCAAAAAGTTGATTTTTCTTAAAAAAAGGAATTTTCAACAGGAAAATATTAATTTTCAACAAACAAGTTAATTTTCTACCAAAATAGTTGAATTTGTATTAAAATACACGAATTTTCAACTAAAAAAGATCAGTTTTAAACCAACAATGGAATATTTAAATCCTCAGTTATTAAAATTTATTTTCTACAAAAAAGCAACTAATTTTCAATAAAATAGTTACATTTTCAACCAAATATTAGAATTTTTAACTAAACAGTTCAATTTTTAACGAAAAAATATAAATTTGAGACCAAAAATGGAATAGTTAAATTTTCAAATAAAAAAATTAATTTTCAAGAAAAAGCAACAAATTTTCCACAAAATAGTTACATTTTCAACTAAAATTATGAATCGTCAATCAAAAAATTTATTTTTTACAAAGGAGTTCAACTTTCAACCAAGTAGTTGAGTTTTGAACCAAAAAAGATGGATTCTCTATAAAAAATATAATAGTTGATATTTCAACTAAAAGATATTATAATTATAGATTAAAAATAGTTACCAAAACAGATGAATTTTTAAACAAAAGAAACGAATTTTCAACAAAATAAATGACTTTTCAAACAAAAATGAAATGGGTAAATTTTCAGATAAAAGAATTAATATCGAACGAAAAGAAAATGAATTTTCAATTAAATACTTAAATTTTTAGTTAAAGAAATCAATTCTCAATTAAAGTGATGAATCTTCAAGCAAGAAAATACTAATTTTTAATAAAATACATTTTTAATGAAATATAAGACTTTTCTGACAAAGTAACTAAATTTTTAACCAAATAGTTCAATTTTCAACGAAAAAAGATAATTTTGAATCTAAAAATAGAATGGTTAAATTTTCAAACAAAAAAATTAATTTTCAACAATAAAAAATGAATTTTCTACAAAATAGTTAAATTTTCAACCAAGTAGTTAAATCTTTTTAAATCAAGGAGACGAAGTTTCATCCAAAAAAGATGATTTGTAACAAAATTTTGGAATTTTCAACTACAATTATGAATCGTTTATCAAAAAAATTAATTTTTTACAAATGAGTATAACTTTTAACCAAGTAATTGAGTTTTGAACCCAAAAAGATGAATTATCAATAAAAAATTTAATAATTAATATTTCAACTGAAAGATATTTTAATTTAAAATCAAAAACAGTCACCAAAACAGATGAATTTTTAAACAAAACAAAAAAACGAATTTTCAACAAAATAAATGACTTTTCAAAGAAAAATGAAATGGGTAAATTTTCAGATAAAAGAATTAATTTTGAACCAAAAGCAAATTAATTTTCAACTAAATCCTTAATTTAAATTAAATTAAATTAAATTTTCAAACAAACAAAATTAATTTTTAACAAAGTAGTTAAATTTTTAAGCCGAAAAGATGAATTCTCAATCAAAATTTAACAATTACTATTTCAACTGAAACATATTTTAATTTAAAATCAAAAACAGATGAATTTTCAAAAAATAAAAAATTAATAATAACGATTTTTCAACAAAAGAAATGAATTTTTATGCAAATAGTTGAATTTTGAATTAAAAAAGGTCAATATACAACCAAAAATGGAATAGTTAAATTTTCAGTTAACAAAATTAATTTCGAACTATTTCCAACTGGAGTAATGAATCTTCAATCAAAACAATATATTTTTAATAAAGTAGTTGAACTTTGAACTAAGTAGTTAAATTTTCAATAAAAAATGGAATTGTTACATTTTCAGTTATAAACATTTATTTTCAACGAAAATAAAAAGATTTTTCAAGCAATTTTTTCCAAAAATGGTCTTGAGAGACCCCTAAATGCATGTTTTTTTTTAAATTCTCGCAAAATTCAGGGGACATTTTGATACCAAAAAGAATTTTTTTAGGAGAGTCACTTTAGAAAAAAATGAAGCTTTTTTTGGACGACCTCTAGAGTATATATATATATATATATATATATATAAATCGAAATTGAAGTAAAAATAGCCTTAGTTTTAAATTTTTAATTTCGAAGTTTAGGCATTCTAAATTTAGAAGCTCTGAAGTATGGGAGACAGACCCCCCAGCTTGGTCGCTTCGTCCCCTATTTTTATCCTGGTTCCTTAAAATTTGTCCCTCTCTTTCCTGTAAATTAAAAGCATTCAAAATTTAATTTTATACAATTTTTTATTTTAATACAAACTTAATTTAATTAATAATTTAATTATGCAAAATAATTTAATTAATAATTTAATTAATACAAAATTTAATATTAAAATTTGATTATTTCCAATTGGAGGCATTTGGAATTAAGAATTTTTAATCGAAAGCATTCAAAATTGAATATATTTATATTGAGATAGTATACAAATTTGTATTCTACCCTCAAATCCATCTCTTGTAAAATATTCCAAATTTAATAATTTCCCATTTTCGGTTGAAATTTTGAAATTGCTGCATCTGGCATATCTTACAGCTGTTTTTCGATTAAAAAAAAAATTCCATGCCCTGTCCATTTTTGAAAAAATCTATTTTCAATTTAAAAAATTGATAATCTCAGTTTTTTTTACAAAGCGAGAAATTCGAAAAATTGTTGCAAAAAAAACCTAACTCATTTTCAATCAAAGTTGGTTTCATTGTTGTTGAAAAATTCGATGTGGAAAAATACCAAAAAAATAATTACCAAAACAGAAAAAAAATGTTTATTTTTTTTTTATTTGAAATGGGACGTTTAAGAGGGTCGTCCAAATTTGATCCTTGGTTTTTTTGTTTCAATTTTCAAAAATTTCCTTGTTGAAAATAAAACTACCGTAAATATTAATTCACGAAATTTTAAACCCCGAATTTTGTAATTCCCGAAATTTAAAATTGTCAATTTTTTAAATTCCCAAAAAAAAAGATTTAATAGTTCACTTGAGAATAAGTACACAATATAAAATAAAAGATTATTTTAACAGAGAAAAACGATTAATTTTTTTGCGGAAATTTGGAATTTCGAAAATTTTTGTTGGGTATTCTTCTTGAAAAAACTTATTTTGTATTTTTGTTTATGACTAAAAAAAGGTTATCAGCGAAAATTTCTATTGCTAATTGAAGCTGGAAGATTCTTGATTTTATTTAAAAATAATTTGGTTGAAAATGTAACTATTTTCTTGAAAATTCATATTTTTTTGTTCATTTTTGGAACTATCAAATATTTATTGGTGGAAAAGTTATCTTTTTTAGTTAAAAATTCATGATTTTGGTTGAAACTTCAACTGTTTTGTTGAAAAATCTTTATTTGCTGTAAAATTAATTTTTTTGTTTAAAATTAATTTTTTGACTGTAAATTTAACTATTCCATTTTTAGTTTAAAATTCAGTTTTTTTTAGAAAAATTAACTCTTTGGTTGAAAGTTAAACTAATTCGTTAAAAATTCATTTTTCTGGTTGAAGGTTCATGATTTTTGTTGAAAATTAATTTTTTTTTTCATAATTCAACTATTTTTTTTTAGAATTCGTTTTTTTGTTGTTTAATTATTCATTTTTTGAACTGAAAATTCAACTATTTCATTTTTGATGAAAATTTGTCTTTCTTAGATAAAAATTCATATATTTTGTTGAAAGTTCGTTTTTTTTTGGTAGAAAATTAAGATTCTTGCTTGAAAATTTATCTTTTTGTTTGAAAACCTAACTTATTTGTTGAAAATTCAACAATTTAGTTGTAGATTCATGTATTTTTTTTTAAATTCGTCTTCTTTGATAGAAAATTAGCCTTCTTGGTTGAAAGTTGAAGTACTTAATAGATCTACTTTGTTAAAAATTTATTTTTTGGTTACCAATGCAATATTTTAGTTGGAAATTCATCTCTTTGTTTGAAAATTTAACTATTATGTTAAGAATTCATTTTTTTCCTAACAAATTTTTTAAATTTAAAATTCGACTATTTGATTGAAAATTAATCTGAATTGTTTACAATTAAACATTTTTTTAAAGCTATCATTTTTGGTTGAAAAGTCATCTGGTTTTTTGAACGTTTGTCTTTTTAGCTAAGGATTCAATTATTTTGTCGAAAATCCGTTCCTTTTTTTGGTTGACTCCAACTGTCTTTTATCAAAAATTAAAATAATGTTTGGTTGAAATATCAACTATTACATTTTTTGTTGACAATTCATCTCTTTTTCAATTAAAAATGCAACTGTTTGGTTAAAAATTAATGTATTTTGTTGAAACTTGGACTACTTTGTTAAATTTGATTTTTCTGGTTGAAGATTCTTCATTTTAGTTGGAAATCGTTTGGTTGAAAATTCGTTTTGTTGCTTAAAAATTAATTTTTAATTGAAAATTTAACTATTCAATTTTTTTAAATTGATCTTTTTAAATTAAAAATGCAACTGTTTGGGTGATGATTCATGTATTTTGTTGAAAATTGGACTACTTTGTTAAATTTGATTTTTCTGGTTGAAAATTCGTTTTTTTGGTTGAAAATTAATTTTTACCTGAAACTTTAACTATTCCATTTTTTTTTAAATTGATCTTTTTCAATTAAAAATGCAACTGTTTGGGTGAAAATTGATGTATTTTGTTGAAAATTGATATTTTTCTAGTAAATTAATATTCTTGGGTAAAAATTCATATTTTTCGAAAATTGAACTATTTTGGTAGAAAATTGATCTATTTTGTTAAAAATTGGTATTTTTCGGTAAACAATTAATATTCTTGGTTGAAACTCAATTACCTGGTTGAAAATTGAACTTCTTTTTTAAAAATAAATTTTTTAGTGGGATATGCATCATTAATAATTTTTAAATTTTTTAATTTAATTTTTAAAATTTTAAATTTTTAAAAATTTATTGAAAATTCAATTACTTGGTTAAAAATTAATGAAAGTGGTACAAAATTTAACAATTTTGTGAAAAAATCCGTCCTTGGTTGAAATATCACCTGTTTTGTTAAAAATTCGTCTTTTTGGTTAAAAGCTAAACTATTTCGGTAGAAAATTCAAATATTTTGCTGGAAAGTTCAACTATTTGGTTGACAATGAACTGAAAATTCGTCTTTTTTGGTATAAAATTAATTTTCTTGGTTGAAAATTATTTTTTTATCGTAGAAAATTCAACTACTTGGTTGAAAGTTAAACTGCTTATTAAAATATTTTTTTTTGGTTTTTATGCATCAATTTAGCTGAAAATTGAACTATTATGTTAAAAGTTCATCTATTTTGTTGAAAATTCAACAATTTTATTAAAAAGTGGGAAAAAATTACTTTTTTGGTTCCAAATGACGTACAGCACACAAATATTAACTGATTTGGAGACAAAAAATTCGAAAAGAGCTGATAAAATTACAAAGAAAATTTTCGAGCCTGATTTTTTGTTTAGTTTTTCAATTTTTTTATAAATAAACAAATATAACGGAAAAAATGGCAATTTTTTCTGTTTGCCGTACCTGTTGATCGTCAATTATATAAAAATTGCTGTAATCGCCTGCGTTTCATATATTTACGTTACTTAAAGATATTCCAATAAACAAAAAAAATGTTATGAACAAATTATTTGTTGAAAGTGTGTTTTCTATAGTTTTCAATAATTTTACGTTTTTCAAAGTTATTTTGCAAGAAATTTGGGTAGAAACAATATTATAAGAAAAGAAACTTTTTTCAAAATTATTCTGGTAATATTATAAACAAATTTTATAAACAAATGCATTGTTCAGGCATTTGTCGACAGAAAAGTTTTTTTTTCGATGTTGGTTTTTATAATTAAGAACTTTATGATAATTTCAGCAAAATTGATAATTTGTTGATAAATTTTTGTAATTTAAAAAAAAAATGTAATTTAAAAAATGCATCATTAGGGCATTTGTCGATAGAAACATTCGTTTTTTTTTTAAATGCTAATCCTGTTAATTGGGAACTTCATAACAATTTTCATGTCAGTCATAATTAGTTGAATAATTTTATGTTTTTTCAAACAAATTTAATAAGCAAATGCAGTGTACGGGCATCTGTGGGCGGAAAAATTCGTTTTTTTTTCCATGTCAGTTCTTTTGATTGGGAAGTCGATGATAATTTAATTTTTTGTAAACAAATTTCATAAACAAATGCATTATTTGGGCCTTCTTAAAACAATGAAAGTAATAAGAAACTAAAACTAAAAGGACTGAAATTGAAAAAACAAACTCTTTTTCTCTACCAATGCCCGAATAATGTATTTTTTTTGTTACATTTTTTTAAAGAAGACATGAAATTATTCCATTTATTATAAATTTTGCTGAAATTATCGTGAAGTTTCCAATCAAGAGGACTGGCATTGAAAAAATGAGTTTTTCCGTCGACAAATGCCCGAATAATACATTTGAATATCTAATTTGTTAAAAAAAATCATAAAATTTAACAACTTATTATGAAGGATGCTAAAATTATCATAAAGATCCCAATTAAAAGGACTGACAGAGGAAAAAACGAATTTTTCCGTCGAAAGATGCCCGAACAATGCATTTGTTTATTAAATTTGTTAAAAAAAAACATAAAATTTATCAAAAAAGTATGAATTTTGTTAAAATTTTCATGAGGTTCCTGATTAAAAAATCTGATATCGAAAAAAAAAAGGAATTTTTCCGTCGACAGATGCCCGAACAATGCATTTGTTTAATAAATTTGTTTAAAAAACATAAAATTTATCAAAAAAGTATGAATTTTGTTAAAATTTTCATGAAGTTCCTGATTAAACAAACTGACATCCAAAAAAACTGATTTTTCTGTGGACAAAAGCCTGAATAATGCATTTGTTTATTAAATTTGTTAATATCAAGAATTATCTTGAGTGAAATTTTCTTCACTGTAATATTGTTTCCATCCAAAATTCTTGCAATATAACTTCAAAAACGTAAAATAATTGAAAATAATAGAAAACACATTTTCAATAAATAATTCATTTATAAATTTGTTGTTTTGTTTATTGTTTTAAAATGAAATATCTTTATCTAATTAAATCTATGAAAGTTAGATGATTACACAAATTTTCCTATTATTAACGAGCACCGGGGACGTCAAATAGAACAAATTGTCATTTTTTTCGTCATATTTGTTTATTTATAAAAAAATTGAAATATTAAATCAAAAATCGGGCTCGACAACTTTTTTCCCAATTTGATCAGCTCTTTCTTTGAAACTTTTTTCGTCCCAATCGGTCAATATCTGTGGTCTCGACGTTATTTTGAACCAAAAAAAGTCATTTTTTCCCACTGTTCGTCCGTCCGTTGTACCTATTTCCAAGGAGGGGAAGGGAGGGGAAATTATTGATGGGGGAGTACGGAAAGTGAGGGAAAATTATGGGAGTGGTAGTAGAGGAAGTCAGGGGAAATGATGGTGGGGGAAGTAGAGGAAATAGAGGGTTGAGAATTAGGGAAAGTGAGGGGTGATGTTGAGGGGGGTGAGGGAGTAGGGGAAGTAATGAGAGGGAAAGTAGAGGAAGTGAGGGGAAATAAGGGGTGCCGTAGTAGAGGAAGTGATGGGAAATGAGGGATGGGAAAGTAGAAGTGAAGGAAAACGGGAGGTGGGGGATTACGGAAAGTGAGCGGAAATGATAAGATTGAAAGTAGAGGAAGTGAAGGGAAATGATTGTTCGGAAAGTAGATGAAATAGGGGGTTAAGAAGTAGATGAAATATGGGGTTGAGAAGTAGGAGAAGTGAGAGGAGATGATGGGAGGGGAAATAGGCGGTTGAGAAGTGAGGGAAGTGCGAGAAGAAGATGGGAGGGGAAGTGATGAGAGGGAAAGTAGAGGAAGTGAGGGGAAATAAGGGGTGTCGTAGTTGAAGAAGTGATGGGTAAGTAGGAGAAATTAAGGGAAATTTGAGGTGGGGGGAGTATGGAAATTTAGGAGGAATAATGGGAGTGGAAGTAGAGGAAGTGAAGGGAAATGGTGGTGGGGGAAGCAGTGGAAATAGGGGGTTGAGAAGTTTAAGAAGTGAGGGGAGATGATGGGATGGGAAGTAGGAGAAGCAGTGGAAGTGAATGGAGTTGTAGTAGAGGAAGTGAGGGGAAATGATGACGGGGGTAGTAGAGGAAATAGTGGGTTGAGAAGTAAGGGAAGTGAGAGGAGATGGAGGTAGGGGAGGAAGTGAAGTGAGGGGAAATAAGGGGTGTCCTAGTAGAGGAAGTGATGGGAAACGAGGGGTGGGAAAGTAGGAGAAATAAAAGAAAATGAGAAGTGGAGGAGTTCGAAAAGTGAGGGGAAATGATGGGAGTGGAAGTAGACGAATTGAACGGAAATGGTGATGGGGGAAGTAGATGAAATAGGGGGTTGAGTCGTAGGGGAAGTGAGAGGAGATGATGGGATGAGAAAGAGGGAAAGGAGGGGAAGTGATGAGAGGGAAAGGAGAAGAAGTGAGGGGAAATAAGGACTGTCGTAGTAGAGGAAGTGTTGGGAAATGATGGGTGGGAAAACAGGAGAAATGAGGGGCGGAGAATTTAGTGGAAATGAGGATTTTGCAACTGTAGAGAAGAGTGGGGAAATGAGAGACGGGAAGCAGGAGAAGTGAAGGGAAATGAGAGGTGGGAAAGTACGGAAAGTGAGGGGAAATGATGGGAGTGGAAGTAGAGGAAGTAAAGAGAAATTTTGGTGGGGGGATAGAGGAAATAGGGGGTTGAGAGATAGGGAAAGTGAGAGGAGATGATGGGATGGGAAGTAGAGTAAGTTATGAGAGGGAAAGTACAGGAAGTGAGGGGAAATGAAGGGGTGTCGTAGTAGAGGAAGGGATGGAAAATGAGGGACGGGAAAGTAGGAGAAATGAGGGAAAACGAGGAGCGGAGAATTTCGTGGAAGTGAGGACTGTGCAAGTATGGAAAATTAAGTGTTAGCAGTGCTTTAAAAAGAAAACTAAGTGTGAATGAAGAAGGTAGTGGAGTTTCTGAATTATCATTAAGTACAAAAGGTTCAAAACTTCATGTTTTTTTTAGGTAAATTGAAAGCTAATATTTGTAAATCGTTAAGTAAATCGGAAGTGAGGGGAATCGAGAAGTTGAGTTGTTAGGTGAAATGTTGTGTAGGGAAGTAGGGGAAGGAGAGGAGATGATAGGATGGGAAGTAGGGTAAGTGATTAGAGGGAAAGTTGAGGAAGTAAGGGGAAATAAGGACTGTCGTAGTAGAGGAAGTGATGGGAAATGAGGGACGGAAAAGTAGGAGAAATGAGGGAAAACAAAGAGCGGAGAATTTAGTAGAAGTGAGGACTGTGCAAGTGTGAAGAAGTGTGGAGAAATGAGGGACGGGAAGTAGGAGAAGTGAAGGGAAATGAGAGAAGGGAGAGTAGAAGAAGTAGGAGGAGATGATTGAAGGAGTAGTATGGGAAGTGATGGGAGGGGAACTATGGGAAGTGAGGGGAATCGAGAAGTTGAGAAGTTAGATGAAATGTTGTGTAGTGAAGTAGGGGAAGGGGTGTGCTAACTGGAGAAGTGAGGAGAGAGACGTAATTGATGAAGAAGTTAGGGAAGGGAGCAGCGGAGAGAAGGTTGAAGTTTGAGGAGGGGGAGTTGGAGTGGAGATGGTAAGTAGGGGGAGTAGGGGATGGAAATTATGGTAGGGGCAGGTTTGAATGACTCAATTAAAGAGAGGGAAAGTAGAGGAAGTGGAGGAAAATAAGGGGTGTCGTAGTAGAGGAAGTGATGGGAAATGAGGGATGGGAAAGTGGAAGTGAAGGAGAATGGGAGAGTACGGAAATTGAGGGGTAATGATGGAATTGGAAGTACAGGAAGTGAAGGGTGATGGTGGAAGGAAGTGATGGTGGGGAGATTAGATGAAATAGGGGGTTGAGAAGTAGGAGAAATAAGTGGAGATGATGGGATGGGAAGTAGGGGAAGTGATGAGAGGGAAAGCAGAAGAAGTGAGGGAAAATAAGGGGTGAAGTTGGAGAAGTGAGAGGAGGTGATGGGAAGGGAAGTAGGGGATGTGATGAGAGGGAAAGTAGAGAAAGTAAGAGGAAACAAGGTGTATCGTAGTAGAGGAAGTGATGGGAAATAAGGGACGGAAAAGTAGGAGAAATGAAGGGAAATGGGAGGTGGGAGAGTACGGAAATTGAGGGGAAATGATGGGAGTGGAAATTTGCCTAATGTTTTTTTTAATTTTCAGGATGACGATGTTGCTGCCGTGAAAAATGGGGCTCTGTGCATTCATCGCGTTCGTCGCTGTTTGGACGATCCTCACGCTCGGGAAATCACAATTTTAAAGATGGAGATCCAGCAGATTATGAAGGGCAATTACGAGTACTTCATGCAGAAGGAGATTTTCGAGCAGCCAGAATCTGTCGTTAATACGATGAGAGGACGTCTTAACTTCCAGAACAACACGGTCATTCTTGGCGGGATTAAAGTACGAATAACAAGATTACAGGAGATTTCTTTTAAATTAATGAGTTTTGTTTAGTTCAATTGACTCTGTAATTCTCAGAGCTTAAAATTATTAAAATTCTTATTTCTTTATCGCAGGCTTTACAGGTTTCCCCTTATTACCCTATTTCCCCTTTTTCCCGTTTTTCACCTAAATGCGAACTGAATTAATAGAACCCAATAAGAAAATCTATCTATTTTTACTGAAAATTCAAACAATTTTCTTACAAATCAACCTTTGTGATTGAAAATTCTACTACTATTTTTTTCAAATCTGAAAATTTTATTATTTCAGTTTTGGTTTGAAATTGATATTTTTTAGTTTAAAATTGAACTATTTGGTTGAAAATACAAATATTTTAGTAGAAAATTCAACTATTCAGTTAAAATGTAACTTTTTTATTGAAAATTCAATTTTTTTTGTAGAAATTCGTTTTTTTTTGCTTGAAAGTTCATCAATTTGCTGAAATTTTTTTTCTTAAGTTTGATTGACTCCATAAGTCTCAGGGCCTAAAATTAGAAAAATTCTTATTTCTTTATCGCAGGCCTTACAGTTTTCCCCCTATTACCCTATTTCCCCCTTTTTCCCGTTTTCTACTTGAATGCGAACTGAAAAAATTAGAAAATCCAACTATTTTAGTTGAAAATTCGACAATTTTGTTCCAAATCATCCCTTTGATTGAAAAATCCTCTTTTTGGATTAAAAATTCAACTATTTGGTTGAAAATGTAACTATTTTGCTGAAAATTCGTTTTTTCATTGAAAATTAATTTTTTTATCTAAAAATTTAACTATTAAATTTTTTGTTTAAAATGGATCTTTTTTAGTTGAAGATTGAACTATATGGTTGAAAATTCACCTTTTTTTATAGAAAATTCAAATATTTGCTTGAAAATTGTTCTTTTTTTGTTTGAAGTTCATTTTTTTGACTGAAAATTTAAATGTTCTATTTTTGGTTTAAAATTTATTTTATTTAGTTGAAAATTTAACTATTTTTGTATTTATATTATATAACTGTATCAAATATTTTTATTTATAACTATATTTTTTAAACTATTTTTGTAGACAGTTAAAATATTTGATTAAAAATATAACTATTTTGTTGAAAATAGTTTTTTTTGTTTGATAATTAATTTTTTTAATAGAAAATTTTAATATTGCATTTTTGTTTTAAAATTGATCTTTTTTAGTTGAAAATTGAACTTTTTGGTTGAAA
Source organism: Andricus grossulariae (assembly GCA_011634705.1). NCBI lineage: Eukaryota > Metazoa > Arthropoda > Insecta > Hymenoptera > Cynipidae > Andricus > Andricus grossulariae. The sequence goes on from JAABKJ010007545.1 coordinate 198,635,529, forward strand.
ATTCATGCATTTTGTTAAAAATGCAACTATTTCTATATCTACATTATATAACTATATCTACTATTTTCATTTATAAGTATATTTTTTCGAATATTTTTATAGAAAATTCAAAATTTGTTCGAAAATTCGTGTTTTCTTGGTTCAAAATTTATTTTTTTAACTGAAAATTTAACTATTCCATCTTTGTTTGAAATTGATCTGTTTTGTCAAAAAATCGTCTTTTTCGGTTAAAAATCCATCAATTTCGTTGAAATTTTTTTCTTTCTTGGTTGAAAATTCATTTCTTTTGTTGACAATTCATCTTTTTCGTTTGAAAATTCATCTCCGTTGGTATAAATGTAATCTTTTTTTTTTGTTTGTTAAAAATCCAATTGTTTTTTATTAAAAAATAATTAGTTTTGGTTTAAGATAAAACTATTTTGTTGAAAATTCATTTTTTCTCGTTGGTCTCAATTGTTTTTTATTTAAAATTATCATCCTTTTTTCGTCGAGAATGAGATAATTTAAGTTATTTATTTGAAGATAAAAAATAATAATTAAAAAATGTCTCATTTTCGCTCGCTGTTTATTTATATTAAAAATAGAAAATGACAAAAATTAAGAAATCGAATCCATAGACGCTCTTGTTCTAATATCGCTGACCACGTTTGAACAAAAAAATTGACAATCGGTTGAGAATTATAGGCTGTAGGTGATTTTGAATATTATATTCCCGATTCAGCCCACTGTGTAATTGAGATTTTTAGGACAACAATTCTCGGTCCGAGAATAGGGAAGAAGACCCACATAAAAAAATAAAGGAGACTCTCGTCTCTTCAGTTTCGGGAAGCCTCCCCCCCCCCGTATCAGTGATTATAAAATAATTTAATACTAGTAACTTTTGTTACCAGCCAGCAAGATATTATTTTTGTTATTATTCGTACGTGACAAACTGATGGTGGCAGCGGTGGGATAGTTGCCTGCTGTTGTCCTCACTCAGCTACGCTACCAGTAACTTTTGTTACTAGGTGGTTAAAATCCAAATTTAAAAAATTTTTATTTTCAATTAAAAATTTTGAACTTTATGTGTCATTCATCATTCTCAGTTATGGCAGCAATACCACAATGCAAGTGATCAAATGAACTTTTTGAAAATAAAGTACTTCCAGGTTAAATAAAAAAAAACGGGCACAAACTTGCCAGGGGACCTCGCATTAATTTGCTCGGTATTTTTAACTCGGCAGTTTTTCCACTTTTTAGCGGAAATACTGGAACTAATTTCAAAGGTTCTTTTTGATTATTTTATTAACTGAGAATGGCGTTTCTCAAGTTTACGCCCAGGAATAAGGCTTTCACCTTGTGCTCACGCCTTAAATGGACAGAGTGCCATCAAATCAAACCGAAAATCCGGGCATTAACTTGCCAGGGAACCTCGCATTAACTTGCTCGGTATTTTTTATTTGGCCGTATTTCGCTATTTCGCGAGATACTGGATTTTGGTTCCAGAACTATTCTTGTACGGACTACTATAATTTATTTGCATGGCAGTAATGCCACAATGCCAATAATCAATTGAACTTTTGAAAATAAAGTACTACCAAATTAAATCAAAAACCCGGGCATTAACTTGCCAGGGGACCTCACCGTAATTCGCTCGGTATTTTTAATTTGGCTACATTGCGTTTGTTTCAAGAATTATTTTTGTACGAGAGAGCCATCATTCCCAATTATGGTACGGCTTGAAGATGCCTAATCTTCCGGGCAGCAGTAATGCTAGGAATAAGCAAATACACCGCGCAGGAAAGAAACTACGAGAAAAATTAGCACAAAGCCCTGCCGTAGTAACAACTGAAGTCCGTGAATCTGAACCCGAATCGGTTGTTTTTGGGACCCAGAAATTAACTAATCACGACGAATTTGCGTCCTTTTTCGAAAATTTGTTAAACCAGGCAGAAGCCAGAATCCAGCTCTCAAGGAAAGTTCAGAAAAATAGTACTGAGAATCTCCCTGGCACTTCAGAGGACCAATAAACCTCTGCGTAACATTCATATGGAATTTTTTTTTCGATTCTAGAATTCCCAAAATATTGGAATAATATTCAATAGGTAGATCGGGGTTCAAATAAAAGGGAGAAACTTACATATAACTAAGGTTAAGATGCTTTATCATAAAGCGTGCATGGACCAGAAAAGAGACTACTGAGGAGTCAGCAGAATTCTATCTTTTTATTTTTTTTTGTCGTAATTTCGTAATCTGACCGGACAGGTTACGTGTTATTTAACTGTGGCTCACCTTCTTAAGGAGAAGTGGTACCCTTAAGCGTAATTGAAAATGATTTTTCAATTTGAGCTAGGTAAGCCTTCATCTCTGTGAGAAGTACGTCGCAGCCATTGGCTATGTTGCTCACGTTGAGATTTAGGCCAACTGCTAATCCTTCTCGGAAAAGAAATACAAGAAAGTCCAGATTAAAATGATTCCATGTTAATCCGCACTTTCCCACAATTCGCCCGCTCTGTACTTAGGAGGCGTGCATTTCGAGAGGAAAACCACCCTGAACGCGAAGTAATAATCCCCACGGTGGAACTCGTCGATAGCGAATCTTCTGACGACGATACCGTAATCCTAGGATCGGAAGATGAAACCCTAGGATAGGAACTACGTTGATCCAGGAAAGCCAGAGAAAAAAAGATTCTGGTGTGGCGTCTTCTCCACCCCCATTCCCGAATGTGAAGTTGCGTTCGGTAACATCACCTCGACGAGAATAAGAGAGTTGGGCGTGGAGATCGTAGGAGCGGACTTCCACTCTTACGTCATTTCGTGGAGTCAAGGTCATAAGGGAAGTCACCCTCATTCGTAGTTGACTAATGGCCCCTTATGTGACAGATACGGACCTCATTTTTAACCCACCTGTGGCGAATTATATCGGGCAAATTTCTCAGGAAACCCAATGAATGATGAGATTAAGCTGTAGAAGTAATACCGCCAATTATTACATTCGGGAAAGTTGTTTATCAATTCCGTAATTCAACTTCCAAGAATTCGAGATCACCTATGGCGACCTGGTGCTAACAATTAAAGGGCTCGTAGAACTACCAATCGAAGGATTAACATTCCCTTTTCACGTCATCTCCGATAACACTAATCTAGGGAAAAGGCAATTTCAAGGGATTGCGGGATTAATGTTAGTACATCGATTCTTTACGGTGTATGGAGTCCCTTTGCACTGAATAATCAGCTCAAATCCCAGAAAATAAAAATCCCTTTTTGTCAATGACCCCCTTCAACAATTTTCATTGCCCAAAATGGCTAACAACGGAAATGAGGATGGAAAGCACACTAGGAGAACCCACCTCACGGAGTTAAACGGAGTTAATTCCAACATCACTATCTCAAAACAAACTACGAATGTTGACACGGCTGCAGCAATGGCCTCAGTACTGGAATGCATGACACTGCAGCAGAGTACTTATCAGGAATTGCCCGTGATAGTGTTAGGGATAAGCGATAACCTGAAGAAACGGTTTGCTCCCACAAAAAAATACCAATGGTACTTCGAGAACATAGAGAATCGCCGTATGCGTCAAAATGAGACAGTTGCCGCTTTAGCAGCGCCTGAAGTCTTCAGTCTTCTCGTGGATCCAGGTTCAGGTGTTAATCTCATGAAGATACGGGCCCTACGCCGCGAATCAGAATATGAACCCGAAAAAGCGGTCTTTCTAACAGAAATAACCTCAGACTCTGTGGAGACAATTGGAACTCTGTGAATTTCACTATTCGACACCCCAGTTGAGTTTCACGTCGTTGCGAATGACTTCCCAATCTCTCCGGACGGAATCCTTGAAAGACCTTATCTCAGGCAGGAACAGGCACAAATATCTTTCCGGCACAACTTACTAGTCACGGTCTCAAATCCAATAAACCCAATACCGTTTATAGACGAAGAGTCTCAGGAAGCTAAAAGAATGTTAAAACAACAAATTAAGCTATTTCCTAGAATCTTAAAAATCAAGGCAAGAAATAGACAACCTGTGACAATAGACGTCCTTAATTCGGAGGTCCAGGAAGGATATCTACCAAGGATCGACACTCCTAAAGGGCTGCACCTGGGTGAGGCTGCCGTTTGCACGCAAAAGGGAAGATGTCACGTTCTCGCGATTGACACCCTGAAAGAGGACGTCGAAATATCAATTACTCCCCAGGAAATCATCCCTTACGATTTCTGCGATCACCCTGATAACGAGTCCACCAATTCCGAATCTGAATATATTGTAAATGACTTAAGAAAGGACCTGGGAGATTCCTATGCCGACCGCGTTAGAAGAGTTGAGGAAAGCCTGCATATCTCTGACCTAAATTCGGAAGATAGTCCCGAAGAAACTTGTTGCCTCAGGAGAAAGGAAATGGAGAGTCGTTATCGACTTTAGGGCACTCAATGAAAAGGTGATCGGAGACGCTTATCCGTTATCCAACATCACAGACATCCTTGACTACTTAGGAGACGCCCAATACTTCTCCGTATTCGACATAGCCAGTGGATTTCACTAAGTCGAGTATCTAAGAATGCCCACGGGAATAAAAAACGCACCTGCTACGTGTCAGCGCCTGATGGACACTGTACTAAAAGGTATGCACGGTACGGAAGTATTTGTCTACCTGGGCGACATAGTGGTTCATTCCAAGGATCTAGAAGAGCATGATTTAAAGGCACGTAATTTGCCGCGATGGGTTAAAACCCAATCGTGTCAAGATAGAAGCGATAAGAAATTTCGCACCTCCCACTACTGTTAGAAATATCCGCCAGTTCCTGGGAATGTCAAGCTACTATCTTCGGTTCATAAAGGAATATGCTAAATTAGACTAACCCTTATCAAATCTCCTTAAAAAGGGCGCAAAATGGTAATTGGGCACAAAACAAAGCGAAAGCTTTAGGAAATTGAGCAAATGTCTCTGCAGTGAACCCATCCTTCAGTATCCTGACTTCAAGAAGACTTTCAAGCTCACAACCGAAGCCTCAGGGTATGCCTTTGGAGCGATACTCACTCAGGAAAGTGAAGGTATTGACTTGCCTGTTGCGTACTTCTCTAAGGTTAGGAACGGGTATGAAAAGAATCACGAGAAGGAAGAATATGAATATTTGGAATCATCCAGGCCCTGGGAAATTTCCGACCATATTTATACGGTCGAGAATTTATACTGTCTTGCGACTACGAGCCGATTCATTGGATGAACTACATTGCCAGCCCGGGGGCTAGATTATTGCATTGGCGGAATAAATTCCGAAACTACCCGTAAAAATTTGTATATAATAAGGGGAAACTAAATCCGGTCGTTGAGGGCCTGCCAGGGAATCCTGCGATGAACAAGGCGCTCACTGAGTCTTCGGACTTAGCAGATAACTCTGGCATGCCCTCTAATCCCTCTCATTCAGCAAAGGACATTGAAAAAGGTACGAAATCCATCAATGCAACAATAGATACACAGCCTGTGAGGGTACTGGTCCTCACGTGCTCAGAGAGATCAAAGGATAATGCGGTCGAAGGTAAACCCGATCCCAGGCCATCAGATCGCTCCGAAGAGCCTGAAAAATCCAGCAAGGGTGCACGAGGCGCTAAGAAAAAACCTGCAATCGCAAGGAAAACTGTTTTCAAACCAACAAAAACTAAGGCTCCAGCCACCTAACAGAAACCGCCTCCTACTGGTGCGATCACTAGACCACGTGGGAGACCTCGGAAAGACGCTGTCTCTGAAGACTCAAAAGCAACTTACGTACCACAAAAGAAAGTCGAGCCTTCGAAACTTGATAAAAGCTCGATCGGTAAACGGGTAGTGAGGCGAAGAAATATCAGCACAGCTCCAACTAAGGACAATGAATCTTCAAGCGAATCTTCAAGCGAGCTATCTTCGAGCGACGAGAGCAGTGACCCTTCCTACGCCCGGTGTTTCGAAAAACACGTAGCGTACTACCGAACCTTAAGCCCCCTACGCCTGCTCCCAGGGATAATTTAGCCCCTCAAGTGCTCCGCCAAGTATGTTAGCTCCGAACCCCTTGCAAACGACTGGAAGACTTACGAAAACAAGCCAGTCAAACATCGGGCCGAATTTGAGAAAATGAAAGCCGCTCTCGAGCCTTTAGACGTAATGTGGGAAGACGTTCCGGGACGTCAAGGAGTCCCCAGAAACGAAATGGCCGATAAATTGGCTAGAGAAGGTATTGACTATCCAACAGCATTAACACCCGAATCTGCAATTATCGATGTGATCACGGACGCAGAAGAAACTAATCACACTCAACAATTTCGAAAGGAGTTGATAAGGCAAGACCTTCAAAAATCCTTTTCTCTGTTTGACAAATCGATTCAAGAGAAAAAGCTCGATAGCTCTAGTGAATCGACCGAAGAGAAAGGTCTCGATAGCTTCAATCTTGCCCAAGAATCCCATGATATATCTCATATCTCATATATATCTCATATATCTCGTATCCCATATATATATATGATACCCCAAGTGGACTCACGTCTCGGCGGGCAAAGAAGATGAAGTACGCCTTAGGGATTTAGAGGCACTCGACTCTTCTGGTAAATACGATGACGATGCATTTTCAGAAAGGGTACAAAAACTCCTTAAAGCTTATGAGCAAAATTTCGACCAAAAAGATGATGGAACCTCGGAGTCTGAATCAAACCAGCAATTCCCGGTCGCCTCGGAAGAATCTCTCAACAGTAAGCTCCCATCTAAGATATCCAAGAATCCGAGACCCATCCTCCCCCGCCACAGCCCATTCTTACAAAAAATCCTAGTGTAGCGAGAAGAAGCACTGTTCGCTTTAAAGATATTCCAGAAAAAATAGGCTCTCCTTCAAGATTCTCAAATATCGGGAGACCAAAAACCATGAAGCCTTTGTCATATACACTTATTGGTCCGATGTCCCCTGATACGAAATCGACCCCCTTCCCAAAAGCTAGGGAAAACTTAGATTTCGACGAGGAAGAAAACTCTATCAAAAGAAGTACGAGGTTAAAACCGAGACGATTGCCCAACGCGGATGCCCCGAAAAATTCCGCAGTAACCCCTCTCCGCACCCGAGCTCTATGATCGATATCACAGTACCCTACGTCGATGATTCCTCACAACCAGAGGAAACGTCCATGAGTCCAAAAGAAATCGGAATAAAGTCGACTAGCCTCTGCATTGACGAGTCCAATGTCACGCACTAATGGGCTAAACCCCAAACATATATGAGAGACAACTACGCACATTTCATGTCCGAAGATTGTGAACCCATAAATCCTATTGCAAAACTCCTTGTCGCTACTGAGCGTCTTGATATCCAAGACCTCTGGGAGTGCCGGCCTAAGAAGGGACAAGTCCTAGTTACTCCTTACAGTCGACATCGTGCATACACAGTCGTAATAAAAAAAACGACACCGGGACGACATTGACTGGAAGGATGTGATTCTAGGACTAAAGAACCTTCGCCTCGCCCTAGAGCGGGATAATCAAACCACCTGTCGAATGGCCAATTCCGGATATTTGTTAGGTTCCCTGCCCCAAAACTGAATGACAAAATGAATGGCAGGCGCGTTCCGAGACAGTAAAATTACTATTACTCTTTGCCATGGGAGAATCGAAGTAACACCCCCCGAATTAAGAAAGAAAATTATCGCTGAATATCATAATAGTCTCGTCGGTGTCCATAAAGGTGTCACGAAGACGTATCGCTGCATCAGGGAACGTTAGTCTTGGGCCGGCTTACGAGACGAGACAAGCGAGTTTATCCGCAATTGTAGGAGCTGCCTGAGCAAAAACTCGTACGGGCACGGACTCGTGAACCTATGCTGATCACCGATACTCCCATAGCACCCTTTGAAAAAGTGTCACTAGACACTGTGGGAAAGCTACCCACTAACCCAAGTGGAAATCGCCATATCCTGACTATGCAGGATATCTTCAGCAAATACTGCATCGCGGTCCCGATACCCGATCTTAGAACAATCACCATCGCGCACGTAGTGGCAACCTCCCTGTTTTCTCAGTACGGTGCAACTCGGAGCATTCTGACTGATATGGAAGGGAGCTTTGTAAGCAAACTCATGAAACACCTTGAGAGATTATTTCAAGTAAAATAGCTCACAACTTCCGGTTACCGACCTCAGACTAATGGGGCACTTGAAAGAATTCACATAGTCCTGACAGATTATATTAAGCATTATCTTATGATTATGACGATTGGGATCGATTGCTCCCTTGCGCTATGTTTGCCTATAGTACGTCATTGCAAGAAACGACTAATTTCACGCCCTATGAATTGGTCTTTGGCCAAGTGGCCAGAACCCCGAGCTCCTTCCCTCAAGGTGAGCAATCGCCCGTGTGACTCAAGTTGGCGCGAACGCATGAAGGTTAAGGAAGTAAGGGATGGCAAATTTTATAGTAGAGCCACCGGACCCTACACAATAGTCGGATTTACAGAGAATAATAATGCAATTCTTGAAACCGAAACTGGCGACCGGTTCGCCAAGCATTAGGATAAAATCAAGGTCATTCAATGCTAATTGCGAATAGATTCCAAGGTAGAATCCGAAGACAGAATACGCCATTTAAAAAAATATTTTTTGGACAATCAACCTTCTTTCTAACGGATAAATATGAAAAACTTGAGTTCCGTAATGATTCTGATCCTACATCCCATGTACTACGAGTACATGGGGTCGATGAGACGAGTTATTGGGACTTGGAGGATTACCGTATTTCTCGACCTGACAAAAATTGAAGGACCCCTGGACACCTATGAACAACGCCTCAAACATCTATCAGACCACTGCAGGATCTATCAGATCCTGCTTGCAGACAATCACCGACTATGATCTCGACGCTGAATTTCTCGTTGTCCAAAACTTGAGGAAGGATGTATACAGGCATGCTGCAGAAATGAAGGAGCACACCGAGAAAATGATTCTCCCTAGCCTGCCCATGGGAATGAGGAGCCGACGAGCTACGGCATTGCTGGGAATCCTGGGAGGATTTATTGGGCCCAGAGCCGCCTTGATAACATATAACGACGGTGAAACGCTTGAGGCTGAGATCTCAGAACTCAATCAAGCTCAGGCTAATATGTCCTACTTGGTTGGAAAACAAACTCATATAGTGAGAGCTCAACTGGAGGAAGTGCACGAGCTCTCGAAATACAACAAAGAAAGATTAAATTGGCATGAGCGTCAAATGTTCTAAAACACCCTAAGACTGGATAATCTCACGAGAGCAGTTGCTGAACTGAAGCACGTCGAAAAATTGATTCACGTGTTCAAAGCAGTGAATGCCAGCCTCGACGACTACGTCCGCGCTGCAATCCGAATCCTGGAGGTCATCCACACATCCCGTCAGGGTCGAATGCATCTCTCCCTCTTAATATCTGAGCAGTTGGAGCCAATCTATCGGGATATCCAGGATCACCAGGTGGATCTTGAGGAGTTATCCAGCGTCGTCACCATCACAGCACTCTACAAAAAGGAAATACTAAGTATACTTGTAGATGTTCCATTATTGGAACACACCTACTACCTGATGTACCAATTGCATCCGGTACCAGTGTTCCAATCAGTACTCGGGAATGCTTCAGGAAGATCTTACATCCTACCGAAATTTTCCCAAATTGCCGTGGGAGAATCTCAAGGGACACACCTTACTGAATCATCGACAGATAGAATCATACACAAGGACTTCATATTACACGATTTGCAAAAACAACTCACCCATTAACGCAAACACGAAGTATCGATCGTGCGAAAGCAAACTGCTCTTAAACCTATCGACAAAGTTCCTCCGTAAGTGTAACATCCGAGTGACCGGTAGCAAAGAATTGGAAAGCTCGGAGCGCAGGATAAAACGTTCTTTGGATCAACGAACAAGATCGGATCAATGGAGGTTATTTACGAGCCCCTCCTACATCTAAATTTGTCCAATCTATCTCCATTGCTGCATGAACAAGGGAAACTTATTTTAGCGGCCGAAGAAGGAAGGCTACCCATAAAGGATACCTCCGTTGAAGGTGAAGCCTTTGCTGGAAATGAGAAATCCCTGTATGAATTGGAACGACAGCTGAAGGAGATAAAACTACAACGTCTATTTAGGGCTCATCACCTGATATTGATCCATGGTTCCTATCTCGGCCTTGCCCTATTCGCCATGGAATTGAGCGTCTGCTGTTGCTACCATTTTGTCAAGGCCGGAATTGTAAGAATTCGATGTCATATTTATAAGACATCTCAAAAGGATTCCAGCACGAACCACGCCAAAGACGATCTTGAACAACCTTCAGCAAACCAAGAAGAAACCAGCGTCGAAATCGAACATTCTTCGATGATCCAGAGCTTATCAACAAGCATGAGTAACTCTGATTGTGAGAAGACACCTCACGTATCACCTAGAACTGCGGTCTTAACACCGCCGCACACTAACTCAACGACAACGAAGACAGCGATCCTACTACCCACACAAACGCTACAGCCATTCTAAAAATCAAGTTTATGTAAACTGTGCGTTTGTGTGTGTGAATGGAATAGAAATGTCGTTGTTTCGCTAGAGACATAAGCTTTCTCCAACAAACCGGGAGGAAGAAGAGATAAATCTTCAAAATAAGGAAAATTTTGTGCGGCCGTCTTCTGCCCATACTTATCTTGCAAATTAAAAAGGAAAAAAAGAGAAAAAATTGAGGATGTCAAAAAAAATGCCTTGATAATTCAATATCACATGCTCAAACCTTTTTTTTATGTTGAATGTGAGACTACAAAATTTTAATTAAATTGGTTAGCAAATGGAAGGAGGGGCCCTGCGCACAGAAGGGCCCTAATCCTGGTGGAATAATTTTGGTGCAAGTGACGCTTTGGAGGTTAAAAATCCAGGATCTCCCGAAATTTAAATTTTAGACATCCCAAACTAAAAGTCTGAAAATGTTAAATCATTGTTAAATTATATAACAGGCTGACTATCCCCTACCCCTTCTATCAATTGTTATAAGAGAATATTTAATTAAGGAAGAAAGGTTACTAAACATAAGAAACAATATTATGGAAATAAAAATTTCAGAACCCCCGAGCCCCCTCGATCACTAGTCGCGTCCAGGGAACCAGTCCGCTTCTGGATCGTCCTCCGGAAGCGGCTGGGCCCCTGGAAGTAGTTGCCCTCCTCACTAATGGGAACCCAGGCGCGGGTTACTTCTTGAGAGTGACGCTGCAACCATACAAGAAAAGGGCTGTTTATAGATCCAACGATAAAAAAGGGAATGGTGAGGGAGAAGAGAAAGTTGATTCTAAAGCTTTTACCAAGTCCCAGTGAGCCTTGATGAGGGGCTTCCCTCTACACTGAAATAGTGGCACTGAACCCACACGACCTCATACCCCGGATCTTGGGGCTGGAAGTCAACCGCTGGCAGGAACCTGGGCAGTCTGATAGACATAGAAAAAGGAATTTTTTTTGAGAAAACATATCGATGACTTGCCTCACTGTACATATAAGATTATTTGCAATTCATAATTAAAGCCACGATTGAGAACTACGACCTACCGATAAAAAACCACCATCTTTAGCCCCAGAATCCCCTTCTTCAAACCGATACCCTGCAATAGGGACAGGCACTCGGTCATGGGGTGCATCTAGTTGCGCTGTAAAAGAAAAGAGGTACAACCCAGTAACACCTACACTTCCAGAACACTCAATATCGACATACAATCCAATTCCCACTTACAATAGCCCAATAACCTTGCACGAGGTAGGCATTTTTTTTAGATCCCAGGAATACTCCCGGAACTGTTGCGACACACCCTATGAGAAGGAGCAATCTAATTATTGATGGCTAGTTCTCATGGTCTTCGCGTCATTTCGTTGATATGCCGTGGCCGCGATCTTCCTTCCGCCCCCCTTTAGCTACTAGCTACATATACAATCATAGTCGTTACCGCTCTTTGGAGCGAGAGAGAGAGAGAGAGAAAGCACGAGAGCGAGACAGAGATAATTATAATATCGCGTGCCACTTCTTTTATAATCATGCTCTCCTGACACCACTGAGTCCCTGACTGACTTCAAAATGTCTAAGAAAATTATAATTATTAATAAAAACTAAAATTTAATTAACATAAAAGCCTTAATAATTTTCGAAACATCTATCTATAAATTTTGAGAACGATCAAACAAGATGAAGCTTTCAGTGATCAATAGCAATCCATGTCAGTACCATTCTAAGGGAAGATAGTTACGTTCAAATCCATTGATACTTTACCTGACTATAAAACTTATCAAAATTTCTATAGTTATAAAACTGTCCTGTATTGATTATTGACTTTTGAAATCAATGAGCAATATTGGTGTAGGTCGATCATGGGAATAATAATTTCAATAAGTTAAATTAAAAGTTTCACCTCAATTGACATTTTTGCACGTTCCCTGAAAGATTGCTTAGTCGATGCCTTATCAGCATCAGCATTTTTGAAGTCATGCCACATACTGCCGTCGTTCCCACAGCAGTCAGTAGGACTAAAAATTTTAGAATTGCAAAAATCCCTACCCACACTTCAAGAAGGCTAATTGCAGTCAAGTCGCCACAGCATTCTACGTTAACTTCTTGTACGATCAAGAAGTTCCGTAAGAAAGAGGGACATGTAAAATGTTCTCGCGCTCCGTCCGCATTTCCTCTCACGTGCTCGTCGTGATGGTTGCCCCGAAGGTTCCGGCCCGAAAACGGGTACACTAAGAGGGTTTTGGGTCAATTGACATGTGCGTGGATCATTCCGATTAATAAGTCCACATCGGTATAGCCAAGATGATCCGACGTAATAGAATGTGTAAGATTGTGTCAATATCGTAAAAATCCGCGGGACAGCGGTAGCAACGTGTCGTGGGTGAGTGTGAGTGAAGACGGTGGCGACTGTTGTTTCTTGTGACTCATTAGAAATAACAGTCAAATCAGAGAGGACTGCATTTAAACAAAAGGTCAGAAGTACAATATCCAAATTTCTTCAGAAGGTATATTTCGAATACTGTCTCTCTCTCTCTCTCTCTCCCCTGCGGCCCGAAGTTGATTGCGAATTGAATTCAAACTTGTAGGTGTCTCAATAACGAAATTGCTGAAGTTGTTTCTTGGAACCAATTAAATTCAAGTTTTGAACTTAATTCATCGACCCTTATACATTTGAGAGAAATATCAAATGACTGTCTGAGTACCTCCGATGATACAATAATAAAATCCATTTTCCACACTACTAGAATTTTTAGTTTTCTAAAGATTGCATTTCCTATGATTGTGATTATGACAGGCAATCCGCGATTGCCCGAACACTTCTAAAAGTTCTGTGTCGATTTCTCTAATTTAGAATTAGTATTTACTTCACATTTTCCTGCTTTTGTACAATTAACTGTGAAGAACGCGCTCCCCAGCAGTCGAAACCTTGTCTGAGGTTCAGGTAACAACGCGCAAAGACGATTACCTGCACGAGTCCAAATAAAATATTTTCATTAAAAATACTGGTTATTAGGAAAACTGTTTCCTTTTTGTTGAAGTACTAATTCAAGTTGCAAAGAGACTAGACGCGCTTACCGGTAGTCGAAGAATCTTCTAAGTTTCAAATGACAACGCGTAAGGGCGATCTCTTGAATGGATTCGGATTACCAATTTTAACCAAAAGAGATATTTTTAATAAAATGCCAAAAGAAGTTCCAGAATTTTTAATTAGTGTTTTTGACCAGAATTTGAATCCGAAATGCAAAAAGGCTAGATGCGCTTACCGGCAGTCGAAACCTTTTCTAAGGTTCAGGTAACAACGCGTAAAGGCGATTATCTGAACGAGACCGAATTGAATGTTTCCGTTCGAAGTACTGATTATTAATGAAAGTATTGGTTGAATTTCTAATTCGAGTTGCAAAAAGGCTAGTAGCGCTTACGGGCAGTCGAAACCTTTTCTAAGGTTCAGGTAATAACGCGTTAAGGCGATTACTTGAACGGAATCAAATTACCAATTCTAGCCAGGAGAAGTAATTATAGCAATATCACGTGAATTGATAAACCTATTTAAAAAGAAAACTAAAACCAAAAAATTCGCAAATACGTAGTTAGATCCACCAAGAAGCACCCGTCACCTTGACCAAGGTAAGAAAGCTCGGAAACGCCAGAAAGATATGTGGGAGGCTGCCGAAAAGTTCTTGGCTACTAAAATCCTCGTTCATGAACTCAAAAATGTAGTTCTCCCTTCCGGCGAGGCGGTAAACATCCCTGTGAATTTCCGATTCACAGATCTCCCTCTTCCTAGAGAGGAGGATACATTCAATGAAATTAAAAGTCCAGAAAATGTTCAATCATTATTCAACACTTTGCTGGACGATGCTTCACGGATCGTCGATCAAACGGCACATTTAACAACTAGCACTTCCATAGAAACGGAACGAACCCCAGAATTAATAGTTATCGAATACAATGACGATGTAAACACCATTGAGTCCGATTCCGATATTATTATGGAGGGTGGAACGCCCTCGGTGATCGAGGGCGAAATCTTTCAGGAGATCTCTAGGTTGGAGGTGGAAACGAAACGGCAACTCTAAGGGCTATCCCTCCTCTCAATGTTGGCTACACCCACCCCTCTCTTTTTATACGTAGAATATTTTTAATGACATCGAGCCTTAATAGCAGTAGTATAAATTTTATTCTCCAGTCTGTTGGCCTTAAAAAATTGACTTGCTTACACTTTCCTTTTTTTTACACAATTTTCCTTAAACTAAGCCTTAAAACTACCTATATACCCATCCACACATTACTACTTTCCAACCGAGCAATTCACGCCTACCCCGAAAGGGAAATGGCTTAATGGTATAATAATAAAAATAAATTCACGGAATTGATGAAATTCATGGAATTCTCTAAATTTATAGAATTCACGAAATTCATGAAATTCAATAAATTCTCCGAATTCACGGAATTCGCGAAATTCTTGGAATTTACGAAATTTATGGAACTCACGGAATTCATGAAATTCGTTGGATTCGCGGAATTCACGGCATTCACAAAATTTACGGGATTCACTGAATTTATTAAATTCACAGAATTCGTGGAATTCGTGGAATTCAAGGAATTCACTGAAATTCAATGTTTTCACGGAATTTACGGAAATAATGGAATTCACGGAATTTATAGAATTTACGGAGTTTATGGAATTCAAACAAATCACGTAATTCAATGAATTCATGGAATTCAAGGAATTAATAGAATTCACGGAATTCGCGGAATTCATGGAATCCATGAAATTCAATTATTTCTCCGAATTCACTTTATTCACGGAATTCGCGAAATTCTTGTAATTTAAAAAATTTGAGAAATTTACGAAATTTATGGAATTCGTGGAATTCAAGGAATTCAAGAAATTCATGGAATGCACGAAATTCGTGGAATTCACGAAATTCAAGGAATTCATAGAATTTGAAATATTCACGAAATAGATGGAATTTACGGAATTTAGAGAATTCATGGAATTCACGAAGTTCATGGATTTCAAGGAATTCACTGAAATCACGGAATTTGCGAAATTAATGAAATTCACGGAATTTGTGGAATGTATGGAATTTACGGAATTCACGGAATTCACAGTTTATGGAATTCACTGAATTAATGGAATTCACTGAATTAATGGAATTCACTGAATTAATGGAATTCACAGAATTCATGGAATTCAAGGAATTAATGGAGTTCGCTGAATTTATGGAATTCACGGAATTAATGGAATTCGCGGAATTCACGGAACTCGTGGAATTCAAGGATTTCGTGGAATTCAAGGATTTCGTGGAATTCAAGGATCCTTGAATTCCATGGCTTCCATGTACCCCATGAATTCCCCGAATTTCATGAATTCCGTAAATTCCATCAACTCCGCGAATTTCGTAAATTCTGTGAAATCCTTTAATCCCTTAAATTCCTAGAGTTGCTTGAATTCCATGAATTCTATGAATTCCGTGCATTCTATGAATTCCATGAATTCTATGAATTCCATGAATTGCTTGAATTGCTTGAATTCCGTGAATTTCGAGAATTCCGTGAATTCCATGAATTCCTTGAATTCCATGAATTCCGTGATTTCAGTGAATTCCTTGAATTCCATGAATTCCGTGATTTCAGTGAATTCCATAAATTCCGTGAAATCCTTGAATTTCGTGAATTCAGCGAGTTCTGTGAAATTGTTGAATTCCTTGAATTTCATGGATTCCGTGAATTCCTTGAATTTCATGAATTCCATGAATTCCTTGAATTCCATAAATTTCGAGAATTCCGTGAATTCCATGATTTTCGTGTATTCCATTAATTCTGCGAATTCCATGAATCCCGTGAATTCCATGAATTCTATGAATTCCATGAATTCTATGAATTCCATGAATTCTATGAATTCCATGAATTCCTTCAATTTCGAGAATTCCGCGAATTCCGTGATTTCAGTGAATTCCTTGAATTCCGTGAATTCCGTCAATCCCGTGAATCCCACGAATTCCATGAACTCCGTAAATTCCATAAATTTCGTGAATACCTTAAACTCCATGAATTCTGCGAATTTCGTGAATTCCATAAATTCCGTGAAATCCTTGAATTACTTGAATTCCGCGAGTTCTGTGAAATTGTTGAATTCCGTGAATTCCTTGAATTTCATTAATTCCTTGAATTCCATAAATTTCGAGAATTCCGTGAATTCCTTAAATTTCGTGAATTCCTTGAATTTCGTGAATACGTGTACTATATACTATATATTAGCAAAAGTTTTGGCTTCGTCGGAAAATTTCATATTTTTTTTTACGTAGAATAAGTGTCCTCAGAAATGAATTACTTTTTTTTTTTAATTTTTCGGTTCAACAGGTGTATCCAGCTATAAATATGGTACGGAAGTGTTACTGGCTACTGGACTTGTATTGTAAAATTCCAATATATGTGAGGTACCATACCAATATTTCGGAAATAAACTTCCAATATATTTATTGGAAGTTTCCAACAGAAATTTTTAACAGTGTATAATCAATATTATTATAATTATCAACTTACCTATAATACCAGTAGTATATTTTAATAATAATTCCTTTTTTTTTTTTTGTGCCATTTTGTGCTTAATGTTTTCACTGTAAACTATATAATTTGATTTAGTGACAAATTACTAAAAACTTTTGAAAGGAAATTGAAAAAAATTTTAGTTAAAAAAAGTCAAATTGTGTAACAAAATTTCACAAGAATGCTTGAAAAAAAGTATTTTCCAATAATCAGTTTTTTAAAAAACGTATGCTCATGAAAGTAAATTTGTGTAATATAGTTGCACAGAAGGAGTTGAAATGAGAGGAGTATTTCTTCAGATAACAGTGTTATCGGCTCATTAGAGATCATTATCTAATAATGGAAAAAAATAAGGAGACAAAAGAAGAGAGACAACCGAACATCCACATGCTCTTTTTCTTATTCTTTATCCGTCTTTTTTATACTAATAGGGACCAAAATATTTCGAAGCCAGTTTAGGCCTCCTAATCAAGAAAATTTTCAATAGGAAACTACTAGCAAGAATTTCTATCGTATGCTACTATTAATTAGAAACGTTAATATGAATTTGATATACTTACTAAGATACTATTTACTTAATATCTTTGAGAACTTTTCTACATATTTTTAATTGTTTGAGCAACAATCCCCAGAAATTTCGAAATATAACTCTTCATTATAAGAATGTAATAAAGTTACCAAATGCTGTTTTTATATTTTGAAAGATCTCTTTTTTAATTAATTGCATTATTTTCCTCTTTCTTCATGTGGAACATCTCCATGAACCGATCTTTTTAATTTGTTCGTCAATCTCTATGAAATTCATAATGAAAATATACTAAAGGAAACTTCTATTTCAATCTATGATGAAAAACTTATCCTGTTGTCGTTTTTGTCCTTGAATCCAGTGAGAGAAAAGAATAATTCTTTTTTTTGCTGTTTCATAAAAATACAAACTAAACTATCACACAGCACTTAAGTTCATTATCATTGATTAAACAAAATGTTGCAACTGTTATAAATTATTATCTTTTATTTTTAAATTCATCTCGTTAACGACTTCTGTATAGTTACAAATTACTGTTAACAAGAAAGTTTTTTTTAATGTACTGAAAATTAACATTAAAAACACCGAAAATATTATTCTATTTTCAATTTTAAGCACACTGGACACATCTAAAAATTCAATATTCTGACTTAATTAACTGTATCATCACATGCAACTGTACTGTTCAGAGTCCTGTTTATACTCACATTTATTTTGAACAGACCACGAAAAGTCCCTTTAGATTACCGGATTTTTGGTTAGTAAGTTCATATCACTGCGAAGAACTCAACGAGAGTGAAGTGTTTGTGTAACATTTTTTTTATCATTCCTAGACTCTAGAATGGGTCATCCAAGACTAAGATCATAAAAAACTTATGTTTTACAATCTCTTTGGAATTCAGAATATTTTCCCAATTTCAAAAATAAATTTTTTCCAGTGCCAGAAATTTCTTTTTGAACAAATTTTTTATTTCTCAGCAGATATTCAAAAATTTTATTTTTACTTGATTAGCGGAACATGGAGCAAAACGGGACGATTTGTCTTAACGATTTTTTTTTCGCATACTAAAATACTTTTTTTCCTGCAATCAGCACTATAGGTACCTCAAACAAATAATAATTCACTAAGAAAACGAACATTTCGCATTGAAAAAATGACATGTTCTACTTTTTTTTATTGATTATTGAAAAACAGTTTTTTGTCCCGCTTTGCCCCTTACACAGGGCAAAAAGGTACGCTTTGTTAAATCAAAAATAAAATGTATTACGAACCAAATTAATTTAAAAAGACTAAACGAATAAGTAGTATGATTGCAAGAACTTGTTGTGACAAGTTTTATTGTCCATTTTTTATATAAAAATTACCAAAATCAGGCCTTACAAGATACGAAGACGTCTCTGTCCTCAATGTCGAAACCTGCGGAAGACTGATGAGCCCAATAATTGTTGCACGAACTGCATTGGACCCACTGCTCGATCAAAAAATCGTAATAGTGCAAACAATCGCGACCTTCGATTTCTGCATTCGGCAGAAATCGAAAGCAATGTGCGCTCTACTACATCTCGCGGGGTGTCCCGTTTTTCCCGTGCCTCTTCTGCCCCAAAATACTTTTTGCAATATAAATCCCGTTAATCGCGATAATACTCGCAATCAAAAAGGCCTCGACGCAAAAAAAGAGCTATTAAGTACACAACTGAATGGTGCTGAAGAGATTTTAATTAAGCAAACACGTGTAGTTGAAAATCAGAGGAGCTATAATCATCGTCCCGTTTTGCCCCTAGCGTTATTTTGCCCCATGTTCCACTAAGTTTTCTGAAATATTAAAGACCATTTTTTACAATACGAAAAATCATTGAAAATTCGGGATATTAATTAAATCACAACATATAAACATTGATAATAAAAAAGAAAATATTTTTTGCACATTAGAATAATTGCAGTTGTATTTTAAGTTTTATAAACAATGTATACACATCCCGAAAATCTTCCTTAGACCACCATTATTGCAGGTATCGAGGGAAATGCTTTCATTTATAGAAAGCCTTTTATTGATTTATATAAGTCTACATGTACATCGTTATGGCAATCCTATTTTTGGTCGGTACCAGGATGCCATTATATCACTTTTATTATTTTAATAAAGTCTTTTCAATCGTAAGGAAATAATTTCTCTTAAATTTTTGTGAATGCAAAAAATTACACAATAATAAACAAATACATTAAGCCATATATCTTGCTGCCATTCTCTAACGTTCGGTTCATTGTGCCGTTGTCAAAGGTTCGGTTCTTGGTCAACTTTCAAAAAAATATGTATTAAAATCTATTCGTACTGATAAATTCTGGCATCAGACTGCGGTAATTCAACGAATCTACTTAATTGAACGAAGTTTCTATTGTTATAATTGTATTCTGAATGCTTCAGAGATTTTTAGCTAACATTGGCTCGATAATAAAAAAAGTGTAGCATCGGATGCCAAATATTGTTCCTTTCTGAGAGTTCTACAAACATTTCTTTTCCGTTTTTTATATTTTGTATCGTTTTTTTTAATTTTTTAAAATGTACATTTTAACCAATTTTTTGGTTGCAATATATCCAAACAAAATTTTCTTTTTTGCAGAGCTCTTTGAAAGGGACCATTTTACTTCTTCCCTGCTATTTTCTGTGTTTCGTATTGTTTAGCAAAAACAAAAACAAAATTATTTTCAGAAAAATTATCGACCTCACAAAAAAACTGGGGATTCAATTTTGATTCAGGTCATTTTTTTTACAAACTCATTTTGAACTTCAGTTCTTTTCGCTCTCTTGATCAATGAAAAAACTGAAAAACAATTGAATTTCTTTCGATATTCATATTACTCAATATGAACCAATTGCGGTTCAATTTTGTCTCAGTACACTTTGACGCCGTTTCTTTGTTCAAAATATAAATTTTGTATGCGATTTTGTTAATTATCAACTTTGCTTTGCGGTTTTCGAAAGAACAAAAAATCCCCTGTCAGAAGCAATAGAAGAAAGTAATTCATATCTTTATTATTTTAAAAATATAGAATTTTCAACAACAAAAAAATGGTCACGTTGTTTGAAAGTAAAGTTTTTGGCACCCGATACTAAAACTTTTTTTGAGTCAGCAACACATGTTTTATATAACTTCGAGGCTTTTTTCGGGACTTAAAAGCAATTTTTATTTCCTCTAAAGTTTTTCCTTGTGTTTCCGGCATAATATAAAAACTTATACAAGTCCCTATAAAACAGCAAGCAGAAAATATCCAAAATATCACATGACTATTAATGATACTATTGATCTCATTAAACCGAAATAGGCACAAGTACAGAAAAATCATAAAGGAATTTTTTGTCATTGTTACTGCCACAGTTTTGACATCTGCACTGAGAAAAATGGATTATACGAACTGGATAATAGAATTAAAGAATAATACCACCGTATAGAAAAGGATATTAGCGCGTATAATCTATAGTATTATTTTAATATATGAAGATGTCACTTAATATAATCTCTAGATGTTAAATTCTTATAATCCTCAGGCATAAAATGTAACATCTCAGATTTTTAAATATTCAGGCGTCTGTGTAGTCTCAGATGGTACGTCACATCGTGGCGCGTGTGCGTTTGGATTATAATATGTATATTAAATTCGAAAATCTTAGATTATAGATTCTATTATCTCAGATTATAAAGTTTTATAATCCAAGATATTATCCTGTAATGCCTATTTATTAATATCTACAGATTGTAGTTCTAATAATCTGGATCGCTGTCCCATAGTTAATAGTCCAAGATTATATCCGGTAACATATTTTTTATTACCTGGTATAATCCATTTTTCTCAGTGTTCTTTTGAAACGTATCAAAAAATCATCATTTTTTTATATTTGGGCCTCCTATTTTATTCCATCCATTGATATTTCCGCCAAAACACATAGAATTAGTATATTTATTCTTGGTGAATAGACATGTTAAATATAGATAAAATCCCTTCACTTCTTTAATTGTCATAAACAAATTAATGAATAAAACTAGCATCTGCATTTTCGGTGTTTCATTTAATAATAGCCAGAAACGGCACGAAAAGAAATTCACTTATAAAGCTTCTTTGAAACTAGGAATGGCCAAAAACGGCACGAAAAGAAATTCACTCATAAAGCTTCTTTGAAACTAGGAGATTGCCATTTGACAACAATGATCATTGTTATAATTAAATTGTCTTATTTCAGATTTTTTAATATAGGCCCTTTTCCTTTTCTGTGGAGTAATATCTTTCATCTGAGAAATAATATTAGCATACAAAATATTTGTATCGTTATAGACAATTTTCATGAAAAAAATTCACTTATTTTGCGAGGGGTTAACAACTCGTGAAGTTAAGTGTACACCTTCGCTGGAGTCACTGGCGTGAAGTCACTTGAATTCACGTGAAGTCACTGATATCACTTGAAGTCAGTGTATACTTTATCAGTCGAGTTGTGAACCCCTCGTTATTTTGCATTTTTTAACCCAAAACATTTTTCACTCATGTGGGATCATTTCATCAATTCAGCAATATTTTCCTTCTTTACAATAATTTCATATTTTTTGTGAAACATTCTATAAAAAGCGGACTAAATTTTGAATCTTAGAATATGAATTTCTCTCTAGAATTGAATCTTAGGTATGTGACCTAAATTATTGATGTGGCTAATCATAGGGGTGTATTTCCGCCCTCCGCGAGAAGTTGTAAAGGGGAAGGTATGTGAGCTACATTATTTCCGTGGCCACTCACAGGGGTATTTTGTCGAGGGCTACAACTCTTATTTCAGACTTTTTCCTCTCGAACCAATATTTATGGAAATATAGTGAAAAAATGAAGAAAAAAATACCGGCTTTTGGACAATATACGTGGGCATACTTAGTTTAAAATATATCGGAGGTAAGTACATATTTGGATGAAGTTCCTCCTGCAGATTTGGCAAAATATACTTGTTGAAACATCATGCCATTTTTCTCGAAAAATAATGGAGTTAGTTAGACCTGAATTTTCAACAAAACACATGCAATTGCAAACAGATAGTTGAATTTTCAACTAAAAAAATCAATTTTCCATAAAAAATGGAAAAATTCAATTTTCATTTAAAAAAATATTTTTCAAAAAAATAGTCCAATTTTCAACCAATATTCAACTTTCTTGTAGAAAATGCAATATATTTCAACTTGAAATCTTAAGGATTTAAGACATTGCATATTTAATTAAATGTGGTGTCTACTTTAATTTTATTCAAAAGAAATGATTCCTCTATTATTTCCTTAGTTTCGTAAAAAATCACCATATTTCTCCCGTTTTGAGAGCATTTTAGGCTGTCCAGTCTGATATTTTAATACAGTCGAATCTGGATTTAGCGTCTGTTTTGAGGCTGAACTTGACGTTAAATCCAGAGACTCGGAACTATTTTGTCTCTCTCATGTTTCTCTCCTTGTTTTGTCACGCCAGAGTGCACACCGCAAATCCCCCCGCAAACGCCTCTCGCGTATTCCCACGGCGCGGCGTCAATTCTCGGAAGGGCACAATCCAAGGGAGCTAAATCCGGGTTTCACTGTATTTTTAATTAGTCTTGATTCATTACCAAGGCTTATAGTCCACCACACGGTCCCGTAGTTTGTGGATGGCCCCATACCATCATTTGAAGTGAAACTTCTTTTGGGACGGTAGTGAATTGTCGTTGGGATTGGAGTGAATTGAAAAAAACGTACGACCGAACGACCGAGCGACTGCACACACGGCCGAGCAGGGTCAGGATGCCCCCTCTCCCCTCACCCCTCTCTCCCTCTCCAACTTTCTCACCAACCTTTCTCTGAATTATCATACAATATAATGCATTATGATACAGTATAATACATTATCATATATTATCATACTATATTACGGTGTATCATACAATATGATACAATGTCATACAGTAGATGCATTACGATAAAATATGGAACTGCATCATACAATGTGATACATGATAAAATATTATGATACAATGTCATACGATAGAATACAAATTATACAATATGATGCAATATGGTACAATATGTTACAATACCGTACAATGGGGTACAATATCAAATAATATGATGGAATATGATACAGTATCATACAATATGATGCAATACGATAAAATATGATGGAATATGATGCAATACGACACAATACGATACAGTATGATACAGTATCGCACTGTATGATACAATATGAAGTAATATGATACTGCATGATGCAATATCATATAGTATGATGCAATATCATATGACATGATACAATATCATATGATATAATACAATACAATACAACGTAATACACATGCAAGACACAAAAAAGATCTATAAATTTGTTATTAATTACTCTTTGATAGGACGCGTAATTTTTGTTTTATTCATCAAAAACAATATTAAAAATAAAAAAATTAAATTCTTGACAAAAGACACAAGCTACGAAAAAAATAAATAGTCAAAAGTTATTCACCTAAAAAAAGACCTACAAATTTGTTATTAATCATTGTTGGATAGGACGCGTAGTTTTTGTTTTAATCGTAAACAATAACATTAAAAATAAAAAAGTTAAATTTTTGGAAAAACGACATAAGCTACGAAAAAAATTAATATACAAAAATTGTTCACGAAAAACAGATCTATACATTTTTTATTAATCATCTTTTGACAGGACGCGTAGTTTTTCATTCAATCGTAAAAAATAGTATTGAGAATGAAAAAATTAAATTTTTGAAGAAATAACAGAAGATACGAAAAAATGTTACCAAAAAAATTGTTTATCCAAAGAAGACCTATAAATTTGTTAATAATCATTTTTTGATACGACGCGTAGATTTTGTTATAATCGTAAAAAATAATATTAACATTTTTTAAATTAAATGTTTGGAACAACGACGATTGTTTAATAACATAAATTTTTGTTTTTATTTATGGAGTGCGCATTTTTTTAATTATAAAAACAAGACAATGAAAATACAGTGAAGTCTCGCCTATTTCCCCGACCTTGAAACGAAACGATCCTTTTATTTCCACGCTGGAGCCCCACCTTCACCGCGAGTGGGCAGGATATTTGGATCAAGCGACGTTTATTGGTCGCCCCGTTCTTGTATCGATGCGCCGCCTGTATGCAACTGTTTCAACTGTGCATGTGCCGAAAAGCGCGGGTCGATTTGAAATCAATGAATACTATCAATAATAATACTGATGAATACACCCGGCATTCCTAGAACTGCTAGCCCACGCAATTTCTCAGTTCAAGGGGCGAGAGACGGTTGCGGCTCTTGCATAACAAACACTAGCACCGTATGGACAAATGCGCAGTACGCGCATGCTCACATGCTGAGATTGCCCAATATTATCTATTCCAATTGGAAACGTTTCAGACGGGCCCCGATTTGCGCAGTTGAAAAAGTCGCGGTCCGTTGGCCTGCATGCATCCATCGGTGCTTTTCGAGTTTCTTTAAAGTGTTTTTGTCGGCATATGACAATTTGCGAACTAAAAATCAATATAATAGAATCAAAAATCGACGCAAATATTTCGCGAAATAGTGAGTTTTGCAGCATGATGTACCGCAACGATATGCTAGATTAGGTGGAAATGTCAGCCGTCAGGAAGGTTAGAACATGGTACTGCAAGTGCATACGACTTTTGGGAGAAAATCTCCTGAACGTAAAGGTAAGTTATAAAGGTCTGAATAGTAATCTTTTAAAGTGTAGAATGCATTTGCGCAATTCTGTTTCTTCATCCTTTTACCTGTTGAAGACCTTTCAGTTTCACGAAATACAAGCACCTGTCCAAAATTTGAGGTTAGAGTACCACTAACCTGAAATTTAGAATATTTCATTTTATTTCGTGAAACGGAAAGGTCGTCAATCGACAAAAGAATGGAACATGACTGAGAAAATACATTCTACACTTGAGAATTACTATTTATACATTTATGACTTTTAAGCTTAGAATATTTTCTCGAAAAAGTCGTATGACGTATTCCATGACGTCATGTTAAAATACTCAATTCGAGGCTTCCCGCTCTTCGAGCCTCTTTTTAATTGATCAGTCACTGACGCGGAGGAGAATATACCGGGACCGTGGTGGGAGGTGCATAATATGAATTGTAATATGTGATATAAATTTAATGAAATAATACATTTTTCAGGATAGCTGAGAATAAAAATAAATCGAAAATAACGAAAAAATCTTAAAGTAATCATGAAAAGTACAATTTGTGCTTTATTTTGCAATATCTGAATAAGCAGTCCCAGAGCGAGGTACAGAAATAAATATAGTATACATTTGATATAATAGACTTCAACATGATGTAGAAAATTTCGCACTGTGGACAAAATCGAGTGCGAAACAGAGATACGTGATGAGAGTGTGTTCCTTAAAACCGAAGGAGTTTTAATAAAAGAGAATTCACAATCACCAAATTACAGTTGTTGATGCTTTGACCTCAAATTTTTGAAGGTCTCTGCACAAATGTGAGGGAAATACGAAGACCGAGCACGTTTTATATTCTTTTTTTAATTTTTAATTTTCAATGTAAAATCTTAAAATTGTCCGATTTTCAGTTGAAGACTTAAACAAATGAATCATTTCAAATTGAAAAATATTTGATTGGAAAGTTTCAAGAATTAATAATGATTCTAAAGGAAGTGTCTATTAATTCAACAATTTGAAATAAAAATAATAAAAATTGTATTGCTTAAAATAAAAATAGATAAAAATTCAACTATCTGAAATAGATACCTCAGTAATAGAATAACTTTTTTAATTTCGAATGGTTACAATTTTAGAGTTCTGAATTTTCATGTTGAACTCTAAATTTTCAATTTTTCCCTTTCATATGTTTCAATTTTGCAATTAAAATTAAATTGGTTCAATTTAGAAAAATATAGTTAAGAATTACAACATTTTTAATTTTTTAAATATTTAAATTTACTTAAAATAATTGAAATTTTAAAGGATATACAAAATTTTTAATCTCACAATTTTTGGTGACCAAGATTTTTCGCAGTTTCAAATGAAGTTCGCATTTGTTTAAGTTTCAACGTTCCAGAGTAGAAATTTTTCATTTTCCATGTTTCTCATTTAAGACTACTATTTATTTTTGACGTGTTTTTTAGAATAATTCAATTAATTTTTTGATTTTAGACAAACTTGTCCAGTCAGTTTTAATGTTAAATTATATTTTTTTAATGTAATAACAATTTAAAATTCTGAAACTTCAGAAGCTTTGAATTTAAAAATGAATTAAATTAAAATTAGAATCTAAAAATAATCGTTAACGTTTTCAAATTGTCCTATTTTCAATTTTGAGAGCTTCTGTTTAAAAAAATTTCAATTGTAGATACAAGTTTAATTCCTTTTCATTCTATTCAAAATATTGTCCTTTCTCAAAATTTTACCTAATCTAAAGTAGTTTGAATTGAAACTTTTTCAATTCAAAACCGTACAGCATATATTTTTTTTAAATTTCAAATGCTTGCAATTACAAATTATTAATTATTGTTTCAAAACTGGTTCAAACATAATATTTTAATAATGCATTTTTAAATTGTTTATATTTTTAATGTTAAGAAATAAAAACCCAAAGACACTGTGTTTTTTTTTAACTTGATACATTGAAATATCTCAAAATATACGCATCCTATGGAAAAATATCCCTAATAAAAACTTTTTATTTGCGAGGGGAAAAAGCGACTTTGAAAAAGTTTACTTCGCCTCAACCCCCCCCCCCCAGGAAGCAAGGGGGAGTAACTTTGTAATTTAAAATGGGAACCCCAATTTTTTATCACAGATTCAGATTCTCCTTGATGAAATACGTAAGTTTTATTCGAAAACATTTTTTCAATTCGCGAAAAAAACACCCCTTCCCTGTTTCCTGGGGGGGGGGGTACATTTATTCCAAGTCGCTTTTCCCCCTCGAAAATAAAAAGTTTTTATTATGGATATTTTTTTCATAGGATGCGTATTTTTTTAGATATTTCGATGTCTCAAGTTAAAAAAAGACACATATATCTTGGAATCATATATGATTCAAAGACAATAAATCTCTCGTAAAAAGGTTTGCTGATGCTCATCGCCTTTCGTAATTGATAATATGTGAACAAAACTGTGGGTTTCGCAAAGAGAGAATATTTTCTTCTAAACCGGGAGAAATCCCGAATTTTCACCGGCAGAACCGTGAGAAACGGGAGAAAGCAATATGGAGGCAGTATTATATTTGTACCACTTTATTTGTTTGTTTTTAAGCAATTGAAAATTTGGTTGCGAGAAACATAGTCATTATTCTCGCCTAATTCGAGGCCATAATAGTCTAAAGTCTGATATTTATGACAATCAGGAATCTTTGAAATATTTTGAAGATTTCAAAGAGATTGATTTTATTCTTTAATTTTCGTAGGATTTTAGGTTAAGTTCACCTTTATCGAAGATTTTCACACATAAATCTGTCTTGGGTCATAATTTAGTACGCATGTATAATTTTTTGTTTCTTCTGTGAAGTTCTGATTCAGACACTTACGCCCTTATGTGTGACATCTGTCAAATATACAACCAACATATAAGTACTAATTTTCCCAAGCGTATTTTAGTTGTTAATTGTTGAAGCGTATATTAATAAGTTTCTAATTTTAATATATATTTAAAATTGATTACAAAAGAGTGTATGTAATGGCAAATACAACATCCTGAAAGTCGTAAATGTTACAACTTTAAAAAAAAAATTCGGACATTGCAGCATCTTACTGATCAAAATTATTATAATTATCAACTTACCTATAATACCAGCAGTATATTTCAATAGTAATTTCTTTTTCTTGTTTTGTAACATTTTATGTTTAATTCTTTTACTGTAAACTATAATTTTATTTAGTGGCGAATTACTAAACACTATTCATGCTGATGAACTCTGATATCAGACTGCAGGTATTCAACGCACCTGCTCCATGAAGCGAAGTTTCTACTGTTATCATTGCATTCCGAATGTTTCAGAGATTTTAAGCTGACAACCTGCATAAGTGTTATGTACCTACACGAAAAAAAAACTGTACTTCACGAATTACCGCATTTGTGACGATGTGACCGATATCAGAAAAAACTGCAATAATTACGGACCTACTTTTTCATAAATACTATAGAAGTTTCCTACCAGAATTAAAAATAATTTCGAAATAAGTATTAAACGGTTCAACAATTGAAC
Organism: Andricus grossulariae; assembly: GCA_011634705.1. Lineage (NCBI taxonomy): Eukaryota > Metazoa > Arthropoda > Insecta > Hymenoptera > Cynipidae > Andricus > Andricus grossulariae. The sequence goes on from JAABKJ010007545.1 coordinate 198,664,327, forward strand.
CGCCGGATCGTAGAAGGGCATATAAAATCTTATGGCTGGTGGCGGGAGGGCCCCTTGGCATTTTTAAGAACATTTACCAATTTTAATTTTGTAAACATATATTCTTATTCAAAATTTAAATGCGCATCTTTTTTTTTATGTTTGAAAAAAGTTGTAGCTCTGTTCATTCTTGAAATAATTGCAAAAAACACGAATTTTGAAAACTGAAAAAATTCCGTAGTGCGAAATCCTAGAGGAACCGAGCTTCAAGCGTCAGGCTAATGTGTCCGAGCGCGTAGCGCGAGGTGAATACATTGTCGAGCGCGAAGCACGTGAATAATACCAAATCGAGCGCGAAGCGCGAAATCCAACAGGTGCGCGCCCCAGGCAGATTTTTTAAAAGTATCTATGTCATAAAATCTTTGTTCACATATAGTATGTTGTCGATGCACCTTTTTCAACAGTTTAAAAATTTTATTTGTGTTATCTCCGTTTGCTTCTTTAACAGACTATTTAAACAAATTTTCAAAAACTTTTTTAACTATGCAGGTTATGACTATCATTTTTAGTCAAATTTGAAAGAGGGCGACCGATACCAGGGAATCTCTCAGTCATAATTGATAAACTAACCAGTAGTCTACAAAACTCTACATCATTTAAGAATACATTTTCAGAAGAATGGCACGAAAATAAGATGCCTTACATTCGAGACACTCTAATTATTTGAAAAAAAAGTACTGGAAATATTTTACAACACACTCTTGAGTCTCATTATAGAACATTCCAGAAGCACCTTTACACTCGATACAAAATCAGCTCCTAATTACTTTGCTCCCATCCTCTCTCATCTTGCTAAGAGAGCTGCTGCTCTTCAGAGACAGAATTGCAAAAAATTCTCCCAGATGAAAACCCTATTAAGAGTAAACCAAACAGATGAATACAAAATGTGTCCCAAACATTATCCTGTTTGCAAAGTAGAGTTTTATATCGTCATTCGCACTTTTATGATGCAACGCATTTTTATGATAAAGATTACTGATTAATAGTAATGAATCTCGACAATATAAAAAAATTTTAATATTCCATAAAGCAAGCTACTATGTTGTTTTATGACTAATTCTTACTTCTTCCGACTTTCCGTATATCTTATGATATCGGCCAGAGTATAATATACTTCTTTTTAAAACGTGGACATTTATTTTTATCGAAAACATCTCATTGAGTATGTATAATGCATAAGTTTGGTAATCATATGTAGATTTGTTTTGACGTTTCGCTCGGAAAACGTAAAAGCTCTTTATATTATTTTCTCGTTATTCGGACTTATTCAGGAAAGAGTAGGCATATAAAACGTAAAAGAAAACATATATTAAACATTAATATTTTTTATATATTTATTGAAAAAGCTCAAATTATTTTAGTCATAAAATTAATAGCAAATACTTGCGTTAGAATATTTTATAAATTAAATAAAAATAAAATAAATATTATCAGGAACTCTAAACTACAAACTTCATTTTTTCAAAACTTCATTGTGTACTAGTTTTTCCACTATTTACAGTTTTTCCACCACGGTACAAAAAGTGCACAATCATTTTTCGTAATATAGATGAAAATTGATTATTTCAGGAATTCTCTGAGATTTTAAAATAAAGTATCATTAATATTTACCCTTTTAAATACGAAAATTCTAAAATCCAGAACAAAGTATTTTTATACATTTAAAAATTTTAACTGCGTATATTTAATATACCTAATTTAATTGACGAATTACCTGCGTTCTCTTTTTTAAGTGTTATCTATGTCATTTAACAGAGTATATTAACATATTCTCACAGTTTAAACAAAGATAAAAAAAAGAACGTATGTTTGTTGATCCAACGATATCTCTGCCAAGGCTTCAATTAAACTTTATTCTATTATCTAGAACGATTTGTGGCCTCTATCATAGAGTAGAGGTCACGAACTATTCTTTATTAATTAACCAGTCTGATGAAACAGTTTTTAAATTCATTGTATTATGTTATCTAATAAAAGTAAATTTCTCTTTTATTTGAATTTTTAGTTTAAGTTGACAAGTCACGCCATACCTTCAATAAATGGGTATGTAGCATCTTGAAAAGCAGTGTTTCTTAAACCTTTTCTTTTTATCACCATTTTTATCTTACATTTTAATTTTCTGTATAAAAATGCATACATAAATTAAATTTGGATCAATTTTCTGTCCAAGCAAACAAGTTTCACAGTTGTAATAATTATCTTACATAAGAAAGATAAATTCAAAGTTTAAGGTTGTCCGTATTTCTCGACAAGTGGTACCTTTACTCTATATTTCGCCAAAACGTATGTCACATTTAAAAAATTATAGCAACAGAAAAAGCAGCAGGGTACATCAAATACAAGCGAAGCGAATCAAATATGGACAGGACGATTGAAAAGTCGTTTGTAAAAACTACTTAAAAAACACTTTTCCATCTATAATAAAGTTTAATCTATGAAAAAAATGTAATGGTTAGAAATCAATAAACCATGGCATTGCGCATTGTTTTCAGTAAGTCCTCTATCGCGTTAACAAGTAAACACGTATGCAATGAAAATTCACGATACAAATAATACGTGTGGCTTAAACAAAATTTATATCTCTTAGTACAAGCTGCCTTTCAAATAATCTATTATTCAGTCAATGTATACTCAAAAGTAATTTTTTTAACCTTGTTTATTACTTTGCACGTTTCCTGCACAATGAATACGCGGAATATTTACTCATATTTTATTCGGAATTTTAAATTAGAATCTTATCATGAGACAAGGAAAAGAAGTTTCTTTTTAATTAGCAGCATTTCCTAGAAATATATTAACGTAGCGTTAAGGCGTGCACTTTAACAATAATAATTATCTTCCTGACCTTCAGCTTCTGTTGAGACAGCAGCAGATGCAATAGGAATAAAGCGGCTAGTATTAATTAAAAGTACATTATTCGAAAGATAAGAGCGAAGAGATAAAAGATGAAATATACTTTTTTTTCCTCTCGTAGGATGTCCTTCTATTCTCGAAACAGCACTTGAACTGTTTATTTATTCTCTTGAAAATATTTCTTAATAAAATAAAATTCTAATATGATATTATTTTGTGGTAATTTACAATGCTTATATTAGATGCTTGTATAATTTGAAGAGGCTGAGTTCGTTGCACTTGCATCTATCATTCATCGGTGGATGGAAAAAGGACACTCTCTGCTTTGACTGTAAATTGAGATAACCTGCATTTTGCTGAGTGAGGAAACTTTCTTCCCAGTGTAGCACATCAAAAACTTTTTTTATTGATTTTACTTCACGCCGGCATTTTCGTGAAAGAAGTCTTTCGAGCATTCATTTTCTTAAAGACTTTTTGTTTTAAATGTGGATTCTTGGTATTACTTTAACTACGAGATATTTTGCAGAAAATTATGTATACCACAAATTATTTTCAAGTTGTTTTATGAAATAAGGACTAGGGTGAGAGCACGAATTCTCGCCCTCCCCCCACGCCCCAATCATCGGCACCCTTCTCTAGTCTTTATTAAATAACAAGAGAATAGAGATACAGAGCAATTGATTTTCTTAAAATTGTGTAGACATTTTTTCTTGATAATATGTATTCATCTTATGCTGCACAAAAACTTATGTGTTCTAAGATTTAACAATTCAGCCTCGTTTCCAGGGTACCAAGACTTTTCAGGTTTACTAAAGAAAATCTTTAGATATTTGCAGTTTTCAATTTACCCGTAGCAAAGTTATAATTCACGGAAGTGACTATTTTCCTTTCCAAAATTTTTCTAGAAAATGTTAACAATGTTATTACCACAATAACTACAATTTAACTATGATTAATTTAATAAATAATAGGGGGTGCCAATGAATTTTCAATCAAAAGCATCATATGCAATTCATGGCACCCCTCTGCCAAGAATTGGGTTATATGCTCTTGCAATGATTACTATTCTTGGCAATCAGAAAAAGTATAATCATGTTCGTTTTTTGTTTTGTAAAAGTGAGAATGCAAGACCAATGTGAAGGCAAAAACGATATTTTAAAGTAAATTACTTGAGCTGTACCTAAAAGAATTATGTTAGTAAATATATAGTAATGTCTGTTATTTAGAAATAAGAGTAAATTCGCTACTTAGCGATGTAGGTTTCACCACACATCAGTCTAATGCATCACTCACAACTAGTCCGCCCAACAAAAATGACTGTGATTTACATTTAGAAAAAGAATTTTCTGATGTAATTTTTAACACTACTGAAAATGTGTTAAATAACGATAAGGCTAATTTGAATAGTGTAGAGGGCAAAGAAGTGGTTTGTAATCATAATTCCAGTCAGTATGCAATTAATGAAACATTACATGAACCTATAGATTTGAGTTTCAAAGCGATTTCATCCAAAAATGTACAAGAAATTGATTTAAAATGTGTAAAAAACGGAAATATACCAGATTATTTGCGTTCTTCTCTAACCCCAAAACGAAAAGGAAGGCAAATGAAGGAAAAAGTCATCTATGCTTTAACATCCCAGGCATGGCGAAATGAGGACGTGAGGAAAATTCAATTAAAAGAATATAAAGCTAAGACTAATGATGTTAGAAAGCAAGAACGAGAACGGCGAAAAGAAATTTTAGAAAAAGCCAAAGAAGATAGAAAAAGTAAAAATTTAGAAACCAAAGAGACTAAGAACAACAAAAAATCAATGTTCGAATATTAACGATCCTACTGATTCTGATAAAAGAGTTACTAGAAAAGGGAAGTTAAAAGCCAAATACACACAAACAAAAAAAATGAATTTTCGAAAAGTACCGATCCTACTGATTCTGCTGAAGCAGTCAAAAGAAGACGAGGACCACCACCTAAGAATTTGGAATAGAGAGAAGCTGATAATTAAGTAATTCAAGTCAGACTATTTGTTTAAAAATGAAAAATTATTTATAAAAAATGTTTCTCTTCACTATTCACTCCTTAGCTATACTATTTAAGTTCAGTTCAATCTGATTCCTTCACCATTTCCCCTTCATATGACTGGGGTGCCAACAATTGGGTTAACCCCTACCAAGAATTGCATTTTTACGCTCACGAGTCTGTTTTAATTATTTTTTCAGTATCTAATAAATATTAAGGGAAATAAAGATCAGCATTTGATACCCTATTAAATATGCACTGTATATATTATTATTACATTTATCACACATACACTTTTTGACATAAATTTCTTTCTCAAAGCCTGAAGTTCACCTCATCCTGCCAAAAATTGGGTACCTTACCCTATGTTACATGATAAATAAGCTAGAGGTTGAATACGATTAATGTCTCTGAAATTGAAACAATCGATATAATTATTATAATCTAATGAAACAAATTTTCAATGCATATGTTATCAGGATTGTTGAAAATTGTAAACATTGTAAAATGCCAAAGTAATTAAATTTAACCCACATGTGAGGGGTCGAGGGGTCAAAGGTCAGAGTTTTCAAATACTCTTTCCTGGTTAAATTAAACCATACAAATTTTCTAATAAATTATTTAAAATATTATACATGTTTTATGTTAGTGCCTTTCGCTGGAAATTAGTATTTTTAAAAGAGAAGTTTCATATAAAATCATAAAGTTTCATCATCATCAAGATTCCCAACTTTGAACAATTTTAGCTTATGTTAGCGTTTTAAACCGGAAAAGGTTATCTTTAGACAAGAATTCTTAGATTTCAAATAATAAAATTTGTCCAACAATTTACATTTTTTCTTTTTGATTCCGTTTTTTACTGAAAATTGACATTGGTAAGCAAAAGTCATTATGTTTTAAAGCTTCATAATTTTTTAACAATTTGAGGTTACGTTAGCATTTACACCTAAAATTGATATTTTAATCGAAAAAACTCTACAGTTCGAACAATATTTTCACTTTTTGAACAGTTTCAGGTTTTAGTTATGTTTTTGACATGAAATTGGTTATTTTAATTTTGAAAAATTAGACGTCGAAAAAGATTTACAATTCTGAACAATTTTCTGTTATGTTATGTTGGAGCTTTTCGTCGAAATTTGACATCTTTATTAAAAAATTATCAGATTTCAAAGAAAATCGGTACTTTTAATTAGAAATCATTGGACTTTAAAGAAAATAAAAAAATGTTGAACATGTTTCGGTTATGCTTGCGTTTGTCACCTGAAATCGGTATACATTTAAAATTTGGATAAAATTTATGCACAAATATTCGACTGCTCGATTGTCTTAACAAAAATATTATGTATTAATTCTGAAGACAAGATATAAAATTGCATTAATCATCAAAAAGTAGTTTCCGTGCTTTTATTTCCTATTATTTTAGATAATAGACACACAAAAATTTCGTATTAATATTATTTTATGTTTTAATTGAAAAAAGTTGTAAAACAAAAACAATAATCGCGCGCATAGCGCGCGTGTTTCTTGTCTATTGTGTTAAAAACGGTTAAAGGTAAAAAGTCATAAGTTAAGACCCAGGAGTAAAAGGTCAGGTGTCAGTGGAAAGTGGTTAGACGTCAAAGGTCAGAGTGAACATTCCAAGTCGTAGTTCATGAAAAAGAACCCTAGCAACGGTAGGTATCGTTTTGTGGCATTTAGTACTATTAATAACATTGAACGTGCCCGAAGTATTTGTCAACTCTGATTTTGGGGCCTTTTCTGGGTGGCTGAATTTGAGGTAAATAAGAATTGTGGCTAGTCTGTTTATTAATGTAATTAAGTTAGAAAAGGAAAGCTATATAAAAGAATGTTTTTTCTTCTCCTTACAAATAGGTAACAATTCAAAATGTTTTTAATAAAAAAAAGGATAGAATGGAAATGTAATTGAGGAATGAAGGGGTTTTAAATTGTTTGGTAACAACAGAGGAATCAAGAGAGGGGGAGAGAGGGAGAGACTAGACTCTTGAGAGACGAAGGGACGTTCCGGTACGTCGAGTCCTTCTAGATCGATTTCGCCTCGAGTATCTCTGGTTCCGAGTCGATAGTTACCGTTCGTCCTGCTTTAAGTGAAAGTAGATTACCAGTAGATCCGACTATCCTCTCATTCAGGATCAATAGGGAGAGAACTCTATCACTCGTTTGCACTGCGATACGAGGGAACTAACCTTCGTTTGCACACTATCCATGCGGAAAGCCATTCGGCTCGTTATCGCCAGCACTGCCGGAATAGCGAACCGGAAATAGTTCAATCCACACTCTATAGTACCAGCAATAAATGCTTCGAAAATCTTCCAGCTGCTGACGAATTGTAACCTTTATACTCTTCAGAGCTCAGGGAAATCGAAGAGGGGTACATTCGAATGATCCACTAAAATGAGGTTCGCCTTCGCTTCTAGATATATGCTTTATTTCCCTAGTGAGATAGAGAAAATATGTAAGCATTCAATATAATAAAACCAAACAAACACCGCGTGATTGCCTTATGAATATCGGATGTATCGGATGCACATTCTAAGTCACTCTTATCGTAAAATTCTGTCTTATGTTGATCAATTTTTATTATTTTATTTTTTAAACTCCCGACGCTCCTTTTCTTTGGGGCAAAAACACGAGATTTATAAGTTTCACATAAAAACTCTTTGATAAAGCTGCAGTTATGGTCGACAACCCGTAAGTCGTAAGACGCATACAATATCACCGCGTGCACGTGTCGAAAAGAATGTAAATCGTAAAAATGCATTAAACGGACTAAAAGTTTTATTAAAATCTTGAAAGGTGAGTTAATTACACATTTGATTTCTATCAATATTTCGTGGGTGCTAATCTAATCACCAGAAATAATATGGTGATATATGAATAATAATATGCGGTCACATGTACCTGCACTTAAGTTTTGGGGCTTTAACCTAGATATAAAGTACTTAAAAATGCAAAAGACAGTAATTTTAATGTAGATTCAACTTTATTCGGTTGATTAATTTGAATGTATACCTCCTGAACAGATTCTGTTACTGCCACAAAGTAAATACTGAGGTATCAATATATTATAATATTATGTTGTATATGAATCTGGTACGTTTAGATTTTGTGTACAAGGAAAATTACGAAACATTTTTATATTTTGTAAAATTCAAATAATGTGAAGACATGAGAATGACAACTGGATAAACATAAAAAATACCGACGGCATCAGTTGCGAGATGAATCTCGACTCGGGACGAGTCCAGATGTCAAACCATTTCAAGCGCGGATAGCACTTGGATGGGTGACCATCTGCGACGCATGACCGAGTTGTGTATTCGTTGCAACTAATGTCGAGCGGGAGGTTTGACGCTGAGAATAATTGTGTGCGTTCGATGGGTAATGTCGAATGTTTGTCTTCAAACTCGACTGTCGAAAAACCGGTTGAACTCGGGGGGTGGTTTTCTGCAGTTTGCCTCTCCCCTGGCCAAACATCCAGGCAAATGCGAGTACAGTCGAACTCGGATTTAACGTCGGTTTTGCGGCTGTTCTTGGACCTGACCTACACAAACTAAACCGGCTTTGGCGGAACTCCGAACGTAAACAGTTCATGTTTAGTCACGCCTTCGTGAACCCCGCACACCCTGCGCAGCTCATGACAAGCCTACCCGCGGCGCGGCGTCAATTCTCGGAAGCGGTAAACACACCCCGCGCAGCTCCTGACAAGCCAACCAGCGGCGGAGCATCAATTCTCGGAATCGGTAAATCCGGGAACGTTGAATCCGAGTTCGACTGTACTTCTAATAAAGTCAAATGCAGCCGCAGGTTATCACTGGTTGTGATTAAATTCATACAGTGATCCTAAGGCCGCCTTAGTAAAAGACCTGTGTCTACCTCTGTTTCACCGGGATTTCAAAAAAAAAAATGCATAGTACAATAGATTTTAACCGGAGTGCTACGGGTCTTAAATGGACCAGCCTTACAAGATAATAATAATAATAAACACCAAAAATGAAATTATATAGGATGAAGAATGAGTCTTCTGCGAATAGTTTTAAAATATCAAATTCTGATAAATAGTTAACTGCAGGAGTCTAGGAAAATCTTCCATTCAGGTATAACCTTTTCTCTAAATCTCTGGTTTATTCAGCAATTTAAAACACTTTTAGGACATTTTTCTCAATTTCCCAAGCGTTTTAGATGCTTAGAAAAATAACAAATATAATCATCGAATTAGTCTTTATTTTGCTTTATAATTCATTAAGAGTTAAAAATAATTAAAATACATTAAATTAGTATAATTTTACAAATAATTTTATAAACCGATTTGCAATCGTTAGGCAATGAGTAAAATTGATTGAAGAAACCATTTTCATTAAATCTTTTTCAATAATTTTATAAGCAACAATATTTTCTTATTGAAAGTATACTTTGTTCCAAGACACAAATTTATGTAGGATTTAAAATTGAAATACATGAGGTTGATTGCATATTATTTATCATAACTCTAATCCATTAAAGACTACACAAATTGAAGAATCAATTACAAAAATATGTTCACAAGAAACTTATCGGCAATTTTTAAGCATCTGTCTAAACTTTTTAAACTCGTAAAAACAAAATGTTGACAGTTTTTGTCGAACCTGCATTTTCTTTTAATTAAATGAAAAGATATGAATTATTTGTTGCAACAGGAAGCACCTTGGCGGCAAGGAGAGTTACACTCTATTTCGGTTTAAAAACAACCTTCGAATTTTTAATAAGTAAAGATTTTTGCTTATGAAATAAATTTAAAAAACTTAATAAAAATTGTGTATGCAACAAATTGTATTTATTGGCTAACGATTGCAAATCGTTTCGTAACAAATCTTTTCAAATATCCTAGTTTAATGTATTTTAATTTTAAATACAAAAATCCTAAACTCCTGCGGTTACTTAATTCCCTTGGTTTTTAACTAAAACCCTAAGTTTCCTAATTACCTAAGATATATAGTTAAAAGTTTGTCATAAGGACAACCACAGGATTTCGCCGGGAGCGGGTGCTAATCTGAAAAGTTGCACCCGCTCCCAGCGAAATCGCGGCAAAATTTCAGCTGTAACCGTGTGTCACGACCGTGAGATAGGTGGTTACAGTCTGCAATGAATTCAATACGATTTCTGGCAAAAGTGTCGTGCACTCTGAGAACACAGAGCGACCCAAGAACGACCGCCTTCTGCATTTTCCCCGCAAGTGTCTCAGCATTTTGTTGACACGCAGTGATGCTTTTCAGGCTGTCAACCAGTGAAACCTTGGCAACTCCTAGAGCGCTAATGAACAAGAGGATTAGCTTGACAGAATATTCCGGGTATAACCGTCGCAACTCCCTTAGAAGGTCCCTATACGTTTTGACGCTTTTACGCTATGACGTTTTTGTCAGCTAGTGCCGAAAATTCGATAACGAACCTGGTTCGTTTCTCGAAATCAAGGAAAACTCTGTCAGGCCTCGAGTTCGCAACAGAAACAATTGTCGGGAATATGAAGTTCCAGTATATGCGGCACTTTTCATTTTCAACAACTGACTCTATTTCCTTAGGAACGTTTAGTGGAGCGGTATTTGCGCTAATGTCGTAAGAGTTACAGAGGTGGTAATAAAGCAGCTTAATTTGTGAAATGACACTGATAAGGCTCTGGCCAGTATATCTATTTTGAATTAAAGTTTTCACATTATAATCGGGCATTAATAGGGCCTTAAAATATGGGTATCTATAATTACGTAAACACATTTTCTCTTTAAACCGACTAAAAACCTAACCTAGTACATTTTCTTCTATTGTTGTATTATATTTTTAAGATTATTGCCATCAAACTAATATCCCCATTAGAGTAATTTTTTAATTTTTAAATTAAAGCATTTACCATAAAAATATTAAGGAACAACATTCATTTGGAAAAATCTTATTAATATTAAATATTATTTATGTAATGATTTTTTGCATTTTGAAAAAGCTTGCCATGGGACATCAGCGCCACAATAATATATAAACAAACTTCAGCTCTTTTAATGGCGTTGTAGATATGTGAAGACGTAAGGGAACGCCTAAACGAAGTAAGAATAATTATGCATTCCGCCGCGATTGTGGTAATTTTACTATCTTAGGTGAGAGAATATCATTGTTCAGGACATAAAGTGAATGAGTTATAATAATATGATTCATAAGCGAGAAAATACGTGCCATATAATGTGCTGAGAGACGATCGGCTTCTTCATCGATCAACGTATTTACACCGGACATAGCACCAGGCTGTTCCTAAACCTTCAGCCTTCAAAAGATTTTAGGGAAAAGTATATTTTTGATTAAAAAGTAATAAAAGCACTTTCTCAATAGGAAGTAATCTTTATTTTGTATAAATAATATAATTTTAGAAACCAGGACATTGTTGCAAGACCCGGAAAGGCCTCAACAAATTTTTCCTAAGTAGGGTAATCATCTGCAAACGCGCTACAAACTGGGAGTAAGGCAAACTGGCCAGAACCTTACCAGGTCCAGATCAAGATTTCTGTACGATCTGTTCCTTCTACAATATTTCCCACTAGCTCTTCGTGCTGAAGTATGTATCCATCAACATATGACATCGTTTCTTTATCACACTGTACAAACTTTTTATTTCTAAAACCAATTCTAATTCTTCTTCGTTTATCACTTTGGGTACTCATTTTATCTTAAGCGTAGGTTCTCAGTTCTTCCTAGGTCTTAAATCTATGGTAAGTTTAAATTTGAAATTTAAAGCTTTTTCGGGTTTCAATCGTGTGCAAAACTATTAATCTTGCCGACGTTTCGTGAACATTGCAGTTCACGGAACGTCGGCAAGATTCGTAGTTTTGCACACGATTGAAACCCGAAAAAGCTTTCAATTTCAAATTTAAATTTACCATAATGAATCATCGTGGAAGCATCAAATCTACTCCTAAATCGATATTAGATGTTATGGTAACTTTTTGATATTCGTGAGACCACATTATGTTTTAGCCGCCCGTCACTTGTGATGTTACTGTATTAGAACAACATACAACATGCTCGCTTGCAACTATAATTTTTCTCTTTAATGACAAAATATAAAAAACATAATATATGCATACGCTGTTTGGATCATCAGTAAAACTCATTATTCTTATTCTTATTATTCTTATTACTATCCTTATTATCCCTTCGTAAATACTGAATAGAATTACCAAAGTGTCTTCAATATTGCTATAGAATTCTCCTACTACACATATATAATTAATGATATATAATAGAATTAAAACTACACTATACAATTCTGTAATAAGAAATTTTGATCTTGAAAAGTAACAAGGATTGGTTAATTACCTCTAGTAATAATGTTGACATTAATTGTGACGATTATAGGTAATTGTTTGGAGAAACGAGATCAAATCTATCTAATGCCTCGAACTGCAATTTTTGTATACAATATGTTTATAACAATCACATTTTTCATAAAATAACAATATAGTTCACTGAATGATCACTGGAAAGCCAAACAATGCACGATTAAATAAAAAGTACCTGAAACTCTTTAAAATTGCCTAAACTGCGTATTTTTATTTGTAATTTGTTTATAAAAATAAGAAATACCGCTGTGAAGTACTATGGATGTATTCATTGCAAAAGGCTTTTCACTAGCAAAAGAAAAAAATGGACACTTACAATATTTTTCAAGCTTATGTTTCTGTCTTACCGAAAAATCATATTTTCATAAAATCAGTGAGTTTATGAAAAGGTCAATCAATCCATTCTCTTATAACGAACAATGTTTTGCTTATGTGAACAAAGTTTTTCCAACATCAAAACGAGTTTGCTCATACAAACAAAATCAGGCATTTTTTGATATTTCTAAATCGTCATTGGCAGGTCATAGTAGTTCATAAAATGTTCGCCAATATGTCTATCGATGCGTCTCAAACACGCCATGAAGTACATCAAACGCAACAGTACTGTTGTATTTCGAACATCAAAAAAATTTCCCTGAATAAAAAAGGCGAACCATTTTTAAAATTTTATAAATCGGTATTGCTAGGTCATGAAAGATCATGGAAGGTTCGCCAATCAGACCTTTACATTGATTGGAACTACAATTCGTCCCACTTTCATTGGCTCTTGTACTTTTTGAAATACACTGCAACTTGGAATTATGACTGGTTTCGGGCATTGCTTGCAGTGCCCTTGGAAATCAATGTAGACACTCTAAACGTAAACAGGCAGGGGCGTGTGAATCGATTCTGTTGTATTTGAACGCATGACGTAACCTGATGCAACTAAAGCACGGAGAGTGCGACCCTCCTCCTTGTTTGTCATGCTTCACTGAGCAAGCCTTCCTTGCTCCGCACATCCCCACATTCCGGGGCCATCAGTTCTCGGAAGGACATAAATTCGGACGCCATAATTGCGAATTCCAGTGCATGGTTAACATAAGAAAACTACACACACACACACACACACACACGGACATGTTTTGAATTGCATTTTTGAGTTCCGAGGGTCAAATTGTATTTAAATATGTCAAAACAGTAGATGTTAAAATTTACCTTGATATAAACCTCACTCCAGGAGAAAGCAATATAGTTGATTGTTTGCAACACCCACCTCAAAAATTGACGTTTTCATTCTTCTAAATGCTGTCTAAAGGACCTTATTTGAGCAGACAGTTGGCGAAACAATTTTCGTGCATGCGCAGTTTGAAGATAGCTTACTTTAGGTACTGGTGAAAAAGCTGCGCATGCGCACTTTCGAGATGAGGTACATTAGACACTGGCATAGGTAACTTCAAGCACAGGTGTTGGTACCTTCTTGAAATAAATTTAGATTCAACTTGAACGTAAGCATAAGCGCAAAATTTTTTTTTTCATAAAATTTGTTTACATAATTTTTTTTCAACAAATTTTTTTCACAAATTTTTTTTCACCTAATTTTTTTTTCTTCAAAAATTGTTCTTCATAACATATTTTTCAAACATTTTTTTTTTCAAAAACTTTTATTTTCAAAAAATTTTTGTTCAAACATTTTTCTTCAAAAAAATTTGTTTGCAAAATTTAAAAATCTTTTCTTTTAAGATGAGTATTTTTCGCAAGCTCCTCCTAACACGACTTTTTCAGACGGGCGTTGCAAAAAATAGCGTGTGATGCATGTGCGCATAGGTGATTGCTAACTCGTGCGATTGCATCATTTGCCTGCGGCTTATGCTGCAAAATTCACACTCGCACACAAACACCTATTTAGGCATTTGTATCACAAATAACTATTATCTGTTTATCTTTTAACATTACTTAAAATTGGGTTCAAGGCAAAAATCCCTTGAGGGGGGAGTATAGTTAATTTGGTCAGAAAAAAAGCTTTTTTTATTTTTTCATATAAATATACAACATCTCAAGAATGACATGTCCAAATTTCAAGCAAATCAGAGCAAAAATAACGGAGATATAGAGTTTTTAAGGATAGCTGCCCTCCCTCGGTTTTTTGTACCTGTCCGGCAGCAGCTGGACAGGTACACAAAATTTAGGTCCCTAAATTGCTTTATTTGTCGGTGAGTCATTATAGACAGATCATTATGATCTCGAAAGTCAAATGATCGTTGGAGCAAAATGATCTGCAACAAAAATTATCCTTTTTTTACTGTGTAAAGACAACTATCCTTTAAGATTAATAATTTCTAGAATAAATGTGCCTACTCATAATTTAACCAGATTTATCTCTGAAATTCTTAATAATATAATTGGAAAAAAACCATATCATATATCCGATAGTTTAACCTTTGTTCAAAAAGATTAAATTTCAAAAAATTCGATCCGATTAAGTTTTAATTTCTTTAGACGTTTTCTCAATGTTTAACTGCATACAAGTTTCTAAAGTTTTGAGCTGTATTGAGTCGAAATGGACTAAGATTAGCAGGTTTAATAGTGTTCCGATGATTGATTTTATTGATTTGGTTAAGACTTGTCTCAATTCTACCTTTTTGAGTTCAACAATCTTACGTACAAGCAGGTTTCTGGTTTGGTCATGGACTCACCAGTTTCTCCGGCAGCAGCCAATATTGTCATGGAAAACTTAGAATCTGCTTGACTTTCATCTTTACGTTTCTCAATTCCGTTTTATTTCAGGTACGTCGATGACATTATCACTGCTGTTCCCAATGATAAACTTGATTTCATTTTGAATATATTCTATTCATATAATTCCAATATTAAATTTAGAATAGAAGTAGAAAATAGCTAACAAATTAGCTTCGTAGATACTCTGAATGTTCGAATTGAGGATGAACTTAAAATTGATTGTTTAAAAAAAAAATGTCAGGTAGATACTTGAATTTTAATTCCGCACATTTGATCAACCATAAAATCGTATTCACTACTGGTTTGTTTCATAGAATGTTTAGAATATCAGACATTATATTTAGAAATAAAAATATTACTTCTATTAAACAAACACTTTTGAAAAATGGTTATCCAAAATCACTTATTGAATTTTGTTTAAAAAATGTAACCCAACGTTTTTATAATCCCGAATTTTATGCAAATGAAATTAATAATAATAAGTCCAACAACTTTATTGATTTCACTGTTCTACCTTATATTAAAAACCTTTCTGAAAAAATTCTACATATTTTGAGAAGTTTCAACATCGAAACTATTTGTAAACCAGTTAATAAATTTCCATGTTATTTTAAAAATTATCAAGGACACACTTCCAAGGGGTAAGCTTTCTGGCGTAGTTTATGAACTTCCATGCAAAGACTGCAATTTCACATATGTTGGTGAAACTGGCAGTTCAATCGGAACCCGTACACGTGAACACATAAATTCTATCAGGAACCCTGGCACTTCTAATCATACTGCACTTTCGGAACATTACTGAGAGCTTGTACGCAAATTTAATCTCAAACATTATAAAATTCTTTCAGCTGAAACTAACACATCCCGAAGAAAAATATTTGAAAATTTTTTCATTAACAAAAATTATGATAATGTGAATATTTGATTCGAGCATATTAATTTTCCAGATCAATATAAACTTCTTACCAAACTATAGTATAATGGCTGCCTATATTATCATCAATGGTATACTTACCTTTATAATTGGTTTCTCAATTTTAGAGTTTCTACAAATAACTTTCTCAGTCTAACACTGTCACCCGTCAACGACTCAGTAATGTCTTTGTCCTTCGTTCATAATTCAAGTTTTTTGTTTCATTTCAAACATTTTATAAGTGTTTGATATTTTAAGTACTTTTACTTTTTAATAGGAGTTTCTGTTTCTTTGAATTGCTTTGATGGCTTTCTATTATCACTAAATCAGGTGTGCTCTGTTTTTATTATTATTTTTTGGATGAATTTCGTAAATGATTTTTGTAAATGTTTCAACTTCGATGTAAATAATTTTTTCTTTAGCAATAAATGATTTGACTAACTAGGGCTGACATAGCAGCCGAAACGTATCGACAAATTCTTAAATTATATTTCGATGAATTTTTATTGATTTTGACCTGTCATTGGCTGTATCTTCTGAATTACATAAGATGAAACCTTCTTCTTTTAGTTTGACACTGAATCTAGTTCACTTTTGTTTTTGTCTTAAGAAATTAAAAGTAGCATGCTCGGAAATATTCATAAAACTAATAAAAACTGTAATTTTTCAAACTTTTTCTAACCTTTTAATGGGTCCCGGAGTTCCAAAGGTTGTTAACGTTTAGATATTTTCCTTCGATGCCAAACTCCAGATTTTAAACAGAAGAAGTACCACATTGGAGTTATGTTCACAAAAATATTGACTGTAGACTAAAAATAAAAATGAAAAATTGAGTTTATTCAACAACTCCTCCAATGATTTTTTTCTTTTTAGTCTAAAAATAATCGTAAGGCATCACTGTATTGATTTCAGAAGAAAAACAAGAGTTGCAGTCCCTTTTGGTTCGAACTCAATCAAAGCCCACCGTGGGCACAAACCATGAAATAAAAATGGATTGACAAAAGTTGCTGATCCAAAAAGAGCTAAAAATTTGTCGTTAATAATGTTTTGATAGGACGCGTAGATTAGTTTTAATCGTGAAAATAACATTAAAGATAAAAAATACACATTTTTTGAAACGACACAAGGTACGCAACTAATTTAGTAGACAAAAGTTGTTCATCCAAAAAAAAATCTGCAAGTTTTTTATAAAATCTTGTTATAAAAATAAAAAAATAATCATTTTGGTAAAAAGACACAAGATATAATAAAATTTCATTTAACAAAATTTGTCGTCCAAATTATGCACAAAATTTTTCTTAAAACCGCTTTACGCTTGGATGCGTATTTTTTTCAAATCATAAAAAATAGCATTAAAAATAAACAAATGGATTTGATGGAAAAACAACACAAAAAGCTATAAAATGTTGAATACAATTTTTTTTTCTCATAGGATGCGCACCTTATTTCAATTGTAAGAAGAAGACAGTGAAAATGCATATGTTTCAGTACTAATGCATATTATTAATTGTGATAATATGAATTTATTCAAATGATACATTTTTCAGAGTGGTTGAGAAAAACATTTAATGAAAAATAAGAAACAAATTGTAGAGTAATCACGATGAATAAAATTCGTACTTTATATTGCAATATCTGAATAAGCAATCCCACGCTGAAGTAAATAAATCAATGTAATATATATTTTATCTAAAAGTGTTGAACATAATGTAAAAAAAATCACATTTTGCACAAAATCGAGTGCGAAGAACGAGATACGTGATGAGAATGTGTTCGTTAAATCCAAAGAAGCTTTAGCAAAGGAGAATTCACAATATCCAAATTACAGTTGTCGATACTTCGACCTTTAATTTTAAAACGTATGCACACACATGTGGGCGAAATACAGCGCGCGCAAAGAAAATGTCCCCGCATAGCTGATTCTTGTAAACTATTTGAATAGTTGCTGTGAACAATTACACAGTTTGAAAATACCTAATTGAACAAGGTCATTTTTTTGCAAAAATAAAGGTCAAATATATTTTCAGTTACTTCTTGTTGATATATTTATTAGTTTAACATAAGGTTTTATTCACTTAAACTATTCTTGCTCAATTAGATTCTCTGTAAGAAGGAATACTTTCAAAATTCAAATTCAAAATTTACGGGAAATGATTCCAGGGGCCGAAAACGCTCAGAGGAGAGAATTAATAGGCGGTTATAGTATCTAGATCCTGAATTGCAACTACATACACAATTCATGATATACCAACATACGACAGTGTACTTTAAAAAAATGTAATTCTCTCTTTTTTGTAGAAGTAACTTCACAGTCAAAGTGTTTGCCTGATGGTGACCATAATCCTAGTGTTTCTCGATGTGGACCTTCTTCTTCTTCTCCTGGCAGACCTTCTCCAGACACGACTCTTTCTCTTGCCATGCCTCATTCTTCTGCCGCGAATCCACCACCTGCCGAGCCGCCTCTTCGTGATAGGTCTAGGTCACATGCTCGTCTCAGGTCCAGGTCTCCTTTTCGCGCCAAATCCAGGTCTCCTCCTGTCAGTCAAACTTTTCGACGCATTCTTGGATACAGATTTGAAGAACTTGAATGTCTTCGACTTATACCCGGAATAAATGAGAACCGGATATTCGAACTTCGACGATACACTTTTCCTTCCAATACACCAATTCAATTGAGGACCACAAATATTGCCGCATTGCCCATGCCAACCAAACAACAAATTGTATTATCGACGACAAATGGTGACGTATGTATCCCATAAAAAAATCAATCGCGAAGATTTTTAGACTATTCCGTGTGTGAACCACAATTCTTCACACAGTTACCAAAAAAACGTAAGTCTTTATGCTTACCCTACGTTCAAGTACAGTCCTTTTAAAATTGAAGGTCAAAACAGTAAGAACTGTAATCTGGTAATTGCCGATTCACTTGTCGGTGAATGACAGGACATTTTTTGAAACCGTGAAAAATTGAAAATGACAGTAAATTACTTTCTGAACGGGCATTTTAGAAAATTTTTGAAATAAAATCTATTCAATCATTTTAAATATCGCAAATATCACATCGCATAAAATAATGCAATTTGACATATTTATGAGCACAATTTAAACCTTTTTTAGATAGTCAGTTCATTTGCTAAATTCTTGAATTATAGAGTAATTTAGTTTACAATGCCTAAACGAAAATCTTATGCTTCAACAATTTTCCATTTTATTCATACATTTTCAATTTAAATACATTTGAAAATGCAGTTTGAAAGACTTAACGCAGTATTCGCACTGAAATTCTAATCTCAGAAAAAACTGTCCTTCTATTTTTTTCAGAATCCAAATAATTTTTCTGGTAATATTACTTCAAACCAACAAAATCATTTCAAAAAATAACATTATTTCCAATAAAACAGTTTAATTTTTCAAAAAAACATTACATTTCGCAAATTTTCTTGTAATCGAATTTTTGTTTACTGTCACTTTTCAACAATTTTCAAAAAATTGTTTAATTGCAGTAAATGATGGCTTATTTTTCGGAAAAGATATTTCCCCCAACTATGGTGTTTTCACGATCAAAATTAAATTTTTGACGGCAGAAATCTATAAAACAATTCAAATGTAGCGCTTCAGAGTGCTACATTTAAATTTCTAAGGTTACAATTCAATTTGCTTCATTTGAAAGTTTTCTAATTTGTATGTGAATGTTTCGAATTTTAAGTGTTGATCACAACTGAAAAGTTATTAATCGAAAAAGACTTTAAATTGAAATAACTTAACATCTAATTTGAAAAGCGTAAAGTATAGACAAGATTTCAGTGGTTCTATTTTTAGATTTTCTAACTTAAATTAGGTTTAAATGACACACTTTGAAAAAATTTGCAAATTCATGGATTAATATTTTTATGCAGATCATTAAAGGAGGTATCGTAGAGTGGCTTCATATCTTGACACCAAAAATCTTCAAGCTATTCAATTTATGAAAGTTCAAAAATTAAAATTTTGTAGTTGAGCGGAATGAAAAATAATATAATTTGAATTCATAAAGTCATATAAAACTCTTTTTCCAGGAATCTAATCTTTGCACGTCCATTGCCCTAATTGAAAATTGTTTTGTTGTAAATTTTTAAAAGCTGTAAATTTAATGCCTTTGAGTTATTAGGCGTTTTAAATGAAAAATTTTAACAAGTTAACACTTCTATGCTTCAATATAAAAAATGCTTTGGTTAAAGTTCCTTCGGCTTGGACGAATACATTCTCATCACTTGTCTTCCGCTCCGCACTCTCAAACCGAGAATGCTTACTTGTATTTGCTAAATAAAGCACAAATTGTATTCTTTATCATTATTTTATTTTAGTTACCCCAAGAAATTTATAACAACAGTTTTTCTAGAAAAATTGAATAATTCTCCCTTTCAAATACCTTTTTTCACATGCTTCACATCAAAAATGAGTGTCAACCAAATTTTTAAATCTTTCTGAGATAACCAATGCCACTTTTTAACATTTCTATCGTATCTAGTGTAGTTTAGCTCTAACGGTGGCCTATTTTGCGCCTCCTGAAGCATGCAAACGTGCCCCAAAAGTATTGTAATTTCAAACCATTGAATAATTTTGAGTTTTTGAAGGAAGCACAGAAAACTACATCTAATAATAGCCAGGTGGTAAGCGTGTAATACGAGTTATTCTAGCACAATCATATAATTTTCTCCATTTATTTTCACATTTTCTCTGAAATATATTGCTGACAAGTTGAAACATGTCGGTAAATTTTTTGTAACAAACGAACATTTTTAACACCAAAAGAAGCCGAATAGACCTTAACGAAAACTATTTATCATATACCGCAAAAATACATTCATCATTATTTTATGTCATACATTCTAAAAGCCTTTTCATTTAAGTTCATGTTCGCACAGGTTTCCAAGATAAACATTTTACTTTTATGTTGCAGTATGGTCATGGGAAAAAAATAATGAATGGATTATAGATTTAACGTGCTTTATTTGAACTATGAACATATTTTGATGTGGAATTTAGTGAATATTACAACGTGAAATAGCCGTATTCACGATTTTCCTTGCACAACTTTCAATTTGAAACAGTAAAATTGAATAAATTCTACGAAAAAAGTGTTTTTAGAGTTCAAATGATGCATGTTAAATGATTAACCTAGAAATTTGATGAAAAAATAGGAATAAAATTTACTACGAAATAAACAATTGTCCTTCAATTTGAATTAGATAATCTCTTGTTATTCTTCAATAAACAAAATGTTTAAAAAGAAAGAACTGCGTGTAAACTAAATAAAAATAAGAGAGCATTATATTTTTATTTTTTAATTTGGTCTCGGACAAAAGTAAATTGCTAAATTTACCGATATATATCAAAATGAGAATATGGATGAAAAATTATACTTCAATGAATATGAAATTTCTGTGATCATTTTGTGACTATAAATAGGATTCAGATTAAAATTTTATAAAATCTGCCGTCAGCACAGCTTCACCTAATCCGGTTCAAGAGTCAAAATGCGAATCACTATTGTCTCTTCTACCGCAAATTTACATAATTATAAAACCGCAGTTTCAAGGTCGTGTGTACGTGTACCGAAATTACGGCAAAAGTAGCCAGACTTTTTCGGTACGCATAGGGGGAGCTGCAAAACAAGCTATTTGCAGCCAAATTTCGGCAAGTATGACTGGATCGGAGTATTGATGAAATCCATCTTTTCAATTCTTTTAACATATCTTGTCAAATTTATATAGAATTTCAAGGACTGAATTAGGCTATTATAATAGACCCTATATCAACTTTCCGTGTAAATAAAAGATTTCCTTAAAACTCAAACGATTGCATACATTGTGACATCAGTTTAGCAGAAATGTGTAGCAAAACTCTTTTCGTTGGAACTGACTCTTATCAAATGTAAATATCTTAAAAGAACGAGCTCCACGTTTTTATACTTACAGATAAAGACTATCGTGAAGATTATATAAGATAAGAAAGTTGCAGAATGTTCATTAGACACATTTTGAATGAAATTCTTTATTAATGAATTATTCAGTTCTTCCTCTGATTAGAAAAGATGAGGATTGTCTGTACATTGGTTATCTCCTTGGCTATTATCCTCAATTCCATAGGTAAATATAAGCATATAATATATCTATAATTTTAGGAAAATTTTTTGCAAGCTTCACGCAAATAAGAATTCCCACCCAACTGTGCACGCAATACGTATATTCAATAGTGTTTACTCAGTACTTATAACTCATTATTGAATAATAATAAGCGTTTTTAGTTCATATCGTATATTTCGCGCAAATTCCTTCAACAAAAATTTCAAAGTACAAAAAGTCTTATAAAAATAACGTTACTGTCACAGAATAATTTGTTTAGAATAGTTATAATTTTAAGCTAATTTCACTCCTGGTAAATCTATAGCAACTTATACTTGATTAATAATCTTTAAATGCTTCTAGTATTATTATGAATACGGATCATTGCAGAAGAGAGATCGTGATCGGTGTTGCGATTTATTTAAAAAGAAATTTAATGATACATAATTTCGTCTCTGGATATGCTTCACAAAACTCTGGGGCTACATTCGTAACCCTATAGTAATATTCAGAAATTACCAAAATTCACCCCTAGTCCTTTAGCGAACTAAATCCAAAATGCTGGATGTGAAACAAACATAAACTCAAGTTTTTTCATAAGATGTAGAATTAGATGCAAACTTTGCTAACTGTTAATGCATTTATTTTTCGCTGAACGGCCAAAAAAAGCACCTTTTCCGTATAAAAATTGACTGAATCTACAATTCTTAACGGATATAGATGTTTTTGTGTAAAAATGACGGTTGGCCTTTTGGGTATAACAAATTAGTATGGATATTTCACTTTAATTCAACAATAATTTGTTATTTAACAACAAAGTTGAAACTTTTTTTGTCTAACTTTTCCATGATACCATTTCTTTGAAGATTTTAAAATTCAATTGAAAATCTAATAAATTAATATAATGACTAACTAGAAATAATGTACAGTAGGTAAGACTGAGAAAAAAAGTTCTTACTTATGTTACAAACAAACTAGTTAACAAAATTCATTATTTGGTAGTTCGCAATTATTAGCTATTTTATATCCATAGATTTTGAATGAAATATGACAGATATCAGTGTGCGCCCACAATTATTTGAAAACAGCTTCTATTTACGAATTATTCAAACAATTTTTATAAACAAGTGCACATTTTAACCATTTTTTCATGAAAAGTCTTCATTTTTTCTGCGGAATTAAAAATTCGAAAAAATCTTGCCAAATACTTATTGCTATAATATTTTCAGGATGACAAAAACTGGTAATTGTAGCAGCAATTTTTACAAATATGTGCACATAAACAACAATTGTTTCACAAAAATGCTTAATTGCCTTTGTGGAATCCACTTAAAATGTTCCCATAATTTTCTATAAGAATTCATACTGTTAAAATTCGAATTCAAAATCTGTTAAAAAATATTCCAGGATCAAAAGATGTCCAGCGAGCAAAATTAATAGGCAACAACATTTACAACTCATCATGTACCCACATACGACTCTGTATCTAAATAAAAGTCTCATCCTCTATTTCTTGTTTTAGAATTAGGTTTACAGTCCAATTGTTCACCTGATGGTGAACCTACCCATGTAGTTCCTCAAAATGGACCTTCTTCTTCTTTTACTGGCAGAAATTCTCCAGACACGACTCTTTCTCTTGCCTTACCTTGTTCTTCTGCCGGGTCTACACCACCTGCCCAGCCACCTCTCCGTTCCAGGTCCAGGTCTCCTATCAGGCAAACATTTCCTCGCATATTTGGATATAGATTTGAAGATCTTGGATTTATTCGACTTATACCCTTAAATAATCAGAACCGGATATTCGAACTACGAAGATATGTTTTTCCTCCCAATAAACCAATTCAATTTAGATCGAAAAATAATGCAGCTTTGCCCATACCAGCCGAAGAGCAAATTGTATTATCAACGTCCAATGGTGATGTGTGGGCAATACTGCAAAAAAACATGAACAAACAAACGTATTTTCGTGGAATATGGAAACCGACTTTTTTTGGCCCAAAACGGGCGAAAATTAACATGGATAGCGGTACGGTTGAAGAATTGACCAAAGAAGAAATCGCAGAATGTCCAGTATCAACCACATACTCAATCCCTAGCAGTTTCATGATATTACGTGTATAAACCAAAATTCTCTACACTGTTGATAAAAAAAAATGTAATCGCGCACGTCTGTCAAATCTCATTCTTTGTAGTCGATCTTTATTGTTAGCTCACGTTTAAGCATAGAACTTTCAAAATAATAATAACTAAATAAGGAATTTCAACTCTGAATGATCTATAGCGAAATAGTTGATGACAGTCAGCTATACTATTTTAGCAAAGGAAAGACTCCCAACGTTGATTGCTCAAAACTTTCACCTCGTATGACTAGTAGCCATAGTCGTACAGGAGCGACAGCGAAGATGCGTACGCGGGAAACTATTATTCTACACCTCACCACGCAGCACATGCGCGTTCTCTGTCCAGTCCTCCTGTCGTATAAACGGCTACTTTCAGAACTAAAACGATGCTAATAAAATTGGTAAATCATGCTTGCGTTACGTGAATAATTTTGTACGTCAATATGTTTCGTTGAATGCATACTTTAATTTAGGTTTGCAGTACTTTGCATCAATTCATATTTACGTGACTGTATCACTTGTAAAATTGCGACCATGCTTTTGTTGAAGTTTCTGCGGCTTCAGCGAATACATTCTCATCACTTGTTTTTTGCTTTGTTCTCCATAAAGTAAATAAATATATTAGTGATTACTGTACCTCGGACGAAGACTGCTTCTTCATATATTGCAAAATAAAGTTCAAGTTTTGTTCTTCATCATTATTTGATTTTAGTTACCCTAGGAAAGATTTTTCAAGATATCAAATATTTTCCTTTTTACATACGTTTTTCACATGCGTCTCATCAACAAGTAGTATAAGGCAAGTTTCTACACATTCAATAATATTCAGTAATTGAACATGTACTACCAGTTGTACTAGTACAGTAATATAATTTTTTTAAATCGCTTTTCACATTTTCTCTAAAATATATTTCTGTTGAAAAGATATCAGGTTATGGAGATGCCCACATATTTCTTATGGGCATCCCTAAAAATACTTCTAAAATTTCATTTTCATCTTTATTTAAACAGAGGAACAATGTGTCGCTAGATTTACGGACGGCCTCTATTCAATTTCTTATTACTGTCTCAATTTGACTCGAACAGTCTGATAGAAAGTGTCAACCTGGCATTATTATACTTGCGCGACATTTTCCAATATTTGGAAGATCCTTTTCAATAAAATGTTTTTCGAATCGATTAGGCAATACGTTCAACTCCGAAGCAGATTTTTTTTTTAATTTTTATTTTTATTTCACATAATGTTTTTTCGCTTCCCTGCACATTTCCCATTTTGTCTGTTACCTCCTTTCGCCTTTCTACCCTTCTTTAATGAAATTCAACCATTTTTCACAAATTTATATGAAGAGACAGTAGAAAAACTATTAATAGCAATAAATATGGTCAAAATAATTATTATTTGTGAGTTTTAATCTCTTTCATGAAAAATAATGCCTTTTCGTTTACAAGATATAACTGATAATACCATTTCAATTTTCACAAACGTAAAAGAATTTTATTATTTTTATTGCATTAACGATTTTATCTGTGAAGAAATTGTCACACTTTGAACAAGAGGCGAGGGTAGAACGAAAATTTGAGGAAGAGAGAGACCGGTGTTGCTGATTACGTAGTTCAGATTATATAATCTTCAATAAAGGCAAGAAATAGATAGACAGTAAATTGATACATCAGCAACATACATTTACCTTTCCAGTCGAGGAAGGACAACGAAAATTAGTAAGCATTGTCGCTTGCGTCTATATACTCACACCACATTTAATTATTTTATATCGGTAAAACCTATACATGACTTCTCTTATTTACGTTGCGCCTGATTATGTATATGAGCAATTGTCTCTTGGTTTTCCTCAAGGTAAAGTAGGTTGCGTCTAGTTAGGCGTTGATCAAAAAATTGAAAAGTTGCTGCTGTACACTGTAAAAACTATGGTTCCATTCGAATTGATCATCATTTTTTTAGCGTCCTGTTATAATACCAAATCCTCTTGTTTTGATGTTATCGTTCGTACTATTTTTCTTTGCTGACTTCAGATTGAAAAGTGGTACGTACAAGCAAACTCAAACAATGCACAGGAAGTATGGTATTAATTGCTTGCAACTTCATGCTTGAAAAAACATTTGAAAGACAACAAACTTGCTTCTCAGTCCAGCATTAGAATAGAGCCACCTGAGACTATATTTTTGGAGGAATGTTTCAATACCGAAAACTAGCCTTAAGATTATACTTTTTTTTATGGTGTCACACAATAATATTTTTTTGAGTTAAACTTCTTATAGCGCACCCAGACTGAAAATACTTTCAGATGGAGCACGAAATGAATTTATGGAATCCACGTAATTCATAGAATTTACGAAACTTATAGGATTCACGTAATTCATGAAATTCAAGAAATTCATGGAATTCAAAGAATTCATGAAATTCAAGAAATTCAAGGAATGTATGGATTTCAAGCAATTCATGGATTTCACGGAATTCATGGAATTCAAGGAATGCATGGAAATCTACCAATTCATGGAATTCGCGGAGTTTAGGAAATTCATGGTATTTATCTTAAAACGTGAGATGGAAGGTTTTTCTGTTATCTAACTTCTCTTGAAAGTAGTGGAAAATGTGTAAATTTGATATATATACAACTTCCTGAGTTATATATTTAATCGGAATAGCATTTCCATCGAGTACAGTCTGTGGGTCAGTTGGTGATAGACTACCATGGATAACAGGGTGACCGAAGATGCCATCTCAAGTCGCTTCTTCTAAAATACTCTTTATATTATTAGCATAATTTTAACTTAGCCAACAAACAAACATAAAATTGTAAATACTGTGAATTTCATGTGCATAATGAATTATAGGAAACCAATAGCCATAGAAACACTGAGATTTAAATTTGGGCTCACAACCTAAAGTTGAGCCTCGAAGAGTACATACGTTGACTCAAAATGAAAAATTTACCTGATCCGAATCAAGGGTCCAAATGCAGTTCATTACCGTTTTTTACCGTCAATTAATATCATTATGAAACCAAATTTTGTGGAATTTTCAGTTTGAGCAAGAAGTAAAAATTTGAATCTAAATTCTGACAGGTCGCGGCACTATTATACACACAAAAAATTTTTTTTTCATAATGTTTGTTAAAGATGACTCTTTTCGATTGGCTATATTAGGTTTCATTACGGTGAGTGACAAACTCTTTATTAATACTTAATTAATTAGGTAAATTAATAAGGTCTTTATAAACTCACGCTAATTGCAAAATAAAAAATATCGTTTTAGTCTTGGCCTCAAAATGCAATATTTTAAGTCAAATGTAATTTTTGAAAACCTATAAAATATCTTCAAATTCTGTAACATCTGTTGAAATTCTATTCCAAAGAATTACGAAATTCTTTGAAATTTACCAATCTTTTGAGTCTTTTATATCTTGAAATGTGGCGTCTATATTTATAAAAACGTAATTGAATCTTACCCTTTGAATTTGGCAGCATATCTTTAACAGTGTATGTTCAAAAGCGAAGAAAAATGTCCCTCAGATTCAAATAATCATAATTTCAACATTAATAAAAATAATAATAATTCGGATTCATGGGCTGAAAATACTATATATCTCAAGTTTCAGAGAAATATCATATTAGACATTCGAGGTGGATGCTTTTCTTTCAGCTTAAGTTCTTTTTTTTTAAATAATTTCTAAAACAGTAGATCAAACATATTAAAGGAAGAAATTCATCTTTTCAAATTTTTACAAATATTTCGCAAAATTAATATTCGTTTTTCAAAGTCATAAATGGTGACATCAGTTTTAAAGAAACGTGGAGCCAAATTATTTCCGTTGAAACTGACCTTATCTAATGTAAATATCTCAGAAGGACACACTTGACGATTTTAATCTAGGAGATAAAGACTATATTATACAGGGTGTCGAAAAAGTAAAGAAACTCCTAAATAATTTTCTAAGTAAAATATTTTCCAAAAAAGTCAAGGTCATTTCTGAAGAAATTTTCAACAAGAAATATAGTGGTGAGCTTAAATTTGACCTTGAGCTTGACCTTCAAGATGATTTGAAGGTCAAATTTGTTTTTTGAAGGGAACCCCCTATTTTTGACAACGGCAATCGAATAAGCGGAAAATTTTGCGTCCAAACACAACCTCAGGTCACGGCTCAAGGATGACCTTGCACTTCAGCTGAAGGTTATTTGGCTTGACCCAGATATGGGGCGCGTCCAATCTGTTCTGTTGCGGCAGAGGTGTTTACGACAAACGTCGAAGTCATTCTTGGAGTTAATTTTAACGAGGAATCAAGTGATGACTTTTAATTATGAGCTTGAAATTGACCTTTAAGGTAAAAACCAGGATTTGTTAAGCAAAAAAATGTAAAAAAGGAAAAAAATGTGCGTATTGAATCTTAGTTATGCTAGCATCAAACTCACGAATAATAAAAAAGTCGATCAAAGCATAGTTTTAACTTTCTTCTCAAAAAGTTTGATAAAATAATGAATAAATAAGTAAAAAGTCTTCAGAAATCTTAACGGGACGATCGAAATCGTCTTCATTTAACTTGTGAACGAGTTTCACTTTGAACGGATGGAATTTCGCTGTTTTTAGTACGTTGTCGGAAAGCTTTTGATTCAACCTCCCATAGACTTATCATCTGTCTGTTGGAAAGCTTAAAGGTTTATCCACACATCGTAAGGTGCATAGAGATATTGATGCCGCTTTGGAAAACCAGATTTACTATCTCATTTGCAAAACATCGCGTGACAACTAACAACGTTACCTTTCAGAGAGGTGTCTTTCAGGGCGGCATCATGAGCCCGCTACTCTTTTGCCTCACATTGTTGCCAC
Source organism: Andricus grossulariae (assembly GCA_011634705.1). Classification (NCBI taxonomy): domain Eukaryota; kingdom Metazoa; phylum Arthropoda; class Insecta; order Hymenoptera; family Cynipidae; genus Andricus; species Andricus grossulariae. The sequence goes on from JAABKJ010007545.1 coordinate 198,693,309, forward strand.
TATCTCTCGCACTTCACCATTCCGAAGGGTACTTTTGAGGCAAACCTGGATATTAAAAGCATAAGGTCACTCATTTATTTTACATGGATGATCTTAAGATCTATGCTAAAAATAAAGAGCAAATGCAACTAGTTCTAAGGATTGTCGTGAAATACTCTGAGAAGATTGGAATTGAGTTGGGGTTAAAAAAATGCGCCAAGGTTTATTTGAAGTGAGGAAAACTTAATGGCATCCCCAAAGACCCTGAGCTCGTTGACAGAAGCGCTATACGACACCTTGGAGCTAGAGAGACCTATACATTCCTGAGCGTGCCACAGAGTTGCATTCAGGATGTGACATCTATAGAGGATACGAAGGACGAGCTCAGATCCCTTCATATCGGGATACGAAAGGTTACGCACATGAACAAAAGCATGCACCTTAAGTCTTCTGTTCGGCGACTCTGCATCCCACGCTGTCTAGGTGGTCGCAGAATACTAAATCTTTAATGTCTTCACAAGAGGATTATTCTAGGTACAGCACATATAGTCGCAAATGGACGAGACCTTCGTCTTGAAATGGTCAGGAAGCAAGAAGAAGTGCTCAAAGGAGCGTTTCTGTACAAAGCAGCGGAGGAGGCTGCTGAAACACTCGACCTTGACTTCAATATCAGGGGTGAGCAAAATGCATCAAATCTTATTCATCTCGAGCACTCACTCCTGAAAGCCCGAATTAAGGAAGCAAAGGAGAAAAACTTTCGTGAGCAGCTCATCGACAAGAGGATGCGCGGCATCTTCCATAGACTTAATATTCTCGACAATTGTTTCTGTTGAGCCACAATAATAAACAGCAACCACGTTAAACGAACCCCGTCGTATCTGCCTTCAACTAAAACAGCAAAAAATTAAAAATAATCACTACAAACACTTTTCCAAATCTGTAGTATATATCTCAATAACCAAAGGAATATTCAACAAACCTCAAAAACAATCCCTACTGCATGGACCGAACCCCTTCTCAACTGCCTTCAAGTAAATCTGCTAAAAAATTTTGAAATTACACTGGGACTTCGATTTAGCGGAACCTGATATACCGGATGAGGTGGTCAAAGGGACGATAGAGAGGTGCTTGAAAGGTCTGCGGAGTTGCGCAGTTTACGGTTCGGCACTATAAGAAGACACAAGCAAGATGGCGAAGAAGAATGGTTGAGAGAACTCCGATTCACCGTGATGGCCATTGAGGCTACCCCCGAAACCGCCGGTAAATCGCAGTCCCAGTGTAAAATAATCACAACAAGCACGTTCCCAAGACTTTGATGAATATCCCTATATTCGTAGAAAAATTCAACAACCCTCAAGAACTACCCCTACCATATTAAAGGAACCCCGTCTCGGCTGCCTTCAACTAAAACTGCCAACCAAATTATGATGAATCACAACATGCGCATTCTCAAGACTTTATTAAATATCTCATATCTGCAAAAATATTCAACAACCCTTAAAACTACCCCTACCACATTTAACGAATCCTGACTCGGCGTTGAGTCGTTCATTTCAAACTTAGATAAATTTTTGTTTAAATTAAACAAACCGCTTCTGTAACATCATTTTTTTTAATTTAATCAAACTTCAGAAAATTGTATCGTTACAAACAGAAATTATTCAAAATAGTACAATTCAAGTCAAATTTGGGATGAAGAAAAAAGAAGACCAAAAGAACAAAACAAACGCGAATCAAAATTGAGAATCCACAGAAACTGGAAGTGCAAATACATTTTCAAAATAGAATAAACGAATGTATAGATGAGACAACTTCGAAGGAGCTAATAAAAAATAAAGATATAGAGGGCGCATCGACTATGATCCGGGATATCACTTTTAAGAGTGCGACTAAAGTGTGTGGTACTGCGGTTGTAGGAAGAATGTGTGGTGGTGCGTGGTGGTATGATGAAATCCAAGCAGCAGCCCAAGAAAAGAGAAAGGCGTATGACAGAAAGTTAAACATCACAGGCCTTAGCGATGAGGATAGAAATAGACTTGAAAATGACTATAGACACAAAAAGAGGGAAATAAAACTATTAGCCAAAAAAAGTAAAGGTAAGATCAGACCGGAAGAAGAGAAGGAAATGCAAATTGATTTTGAAGGAAGCAAGAAACTGTCTTATAAATTAGCGATGATCAGTATGAAAGGAAGTAGAAGTACAGAGTTAGTCAGCATGAAAAATAGCAAGAGTGAAATGCTATATGATACCGACGGGATATTAGACGTTTTGCGAGTACATACCTGACAGGATGTGCGATCTGATTTTATATATCAAGACAGGAGAGGTTCCAGATGACTGAAAGAAGAGATTATCGTACCAATATACAAACGAAAGGGAGATAAAAGGAACTGCAATAATTACAGATGTATCGACTCATTAAGTACTGTAAGCAAAATATATTCAAAAATATTTATTCGTAGGGTAATGAAAATAACAGAAGGGAAAATATGGCAAGTCGAAAGTGGATTTATGGCAGGAATATCATGTTCAGATCAAATATTTAGCCAAAGACAGCTAAAAACTTAATCTTCTTGGTTAAAAATTTTTCTTTTCGGTAGAAAAGTCGTTTCTTTGGATTATAATTGAACGACTTTGTTGAAAATTCTTTTTATTTCGTCAAAAAATTAATTTTTTTATCGAAAATTTAAATACTCTATTTTAGGTTGAAAGTTCATCTTGTTGGTTGAAAATCTAACAATTTTGTTGACATTTTTTTTTGCTCAAAATATATATTTTTCAAATGGAAACCTAACTATTGCATTTTTGCTTGTAAAGTTATGGAATTAAGTTGAAAATTCATTTATTTTGTTGAAAATATGTCTCTTCAAAGTTTGAAAAAGTATTATTTTGCATGAAATTCATATTTGTTTAGGGTTTTCTTTGGGTTGCTGAACATTTCTCTGGGTATAAAGATATAAACTAGCGTTTGGAATGCTGTCTGGGTTGACAATTTTTAATTCGAAACTTTTTTGGCTAATTTAGTTAGAGGCCGCTAAATTGTAGTACGTTAAATATGCTATGGTTAGTTCTTGGGGGTTGCTGAATATTGCTGTGGCGATATTAACTTGTCTACGCAAGGTATCTGAAGTGATTGTTTTTTGTTTCAAATTTTTTTACTGTTTTAGTTGAAAAAAGTAGAGAGGAGGTTTTTTAAATGTACCAGAGGTTTTTTGTGGTTGTTGAATACTACTGCGGAATTAGGGAAATTCACTAGCGTCTTGGTAAAATGTCTTGGGGTGATTATTTTTCATTTGAAATTTTTTTGGCTGTTTCAGCTTAAGGCAAACTAAATGGGTTTATCTAAATGCGTCAGGGGTTGTTCTTTCTTATTACTACTTTGGTGTTTTGGATATAGCTTAGAGTCTTGCGATGGTGACTGGTGTGATTTTTTTCCATTTGGAAATTTGTTGGCCTTGTTTTGTGAAGCCCGCATAAACCATTAACTTCTGGCTTACATTGTTTGTTTTGTTTTAATATCTACATTTTGAATTATGGGTAGATCCCGGTAAGAATCCCTTTCTGTACTCAGTGCCGACAATATTTTTCTAAAAAAACTTTTGGATATCCCACATCGACCATGAAATAGAACATTTTTAAATCCTTTTCACATGCATATTTCGCTGTTCTTATTTATTGTTTTTCGAATAATAATGAGAGTAAAAGATTTTAAAAACACAGTATTAGTAATTTTATGTTGTCAAGATTGATTGCTACATAGGTAGATGTGATGAAAACTAATTTTTTCAATTTCTTTATCATGATTTTATATTTTTTCAATTGATCACAGTTGCATAAAGCGAGAGTTTTATTATAAAGTGATGTATTTTTATGCGCAACTCTCCTAGATTTGGCAAATTTTATGCTTTTGATACGCCTTCTAATGCGTTAAACGAAAATGCCGTTTTTAATTTATTTCAAGTTAAGCTTGACAGCTCCTATCGACTTTGAACGGGATTGGAATCTAAATATTTTCGCTGCCTAATCGGGGATTCAAAAAATGAGGACAGAAACGGCATTCCTCAGGTATTGAAATTTCTAATACCTTTGAATGCAAGCCTTCTTACCGGGCGCATAAAAACCACAAAATATCTTCATTATGAAAGTTCATAATCAAGAAAAAATTGGCGAAAATTATGAGTATCGGGTTTTTGAAAAAATCAACTTTTAATATTTTAATCCAAACCACCGTCATTTTGTTGATTTCAACCCCTTTTTTAAATTTTCTGGGGTATTTCGAAAGAAGACGATAAACGCTACCAAAATCGGAAATATAAAGACCAATACTTTGATTACCTCAAAAGTTATAACGGTTTGAAGAAAAAAAAAATTGAAAATCAAAGCACAATATTCAAATACGCATAAAACACATATTTAGTCCCATGATATCCTGCGGTTTCAAGTTTATACAACCTGCCTGACTTGGAATGAATTCGGTCTAATGTAATAATTTTTTAAGAGAGAAGAAGCTGCATTGATTTTAATATAAAGTAATTGTTATACAAAAATACGTTTTCACGTTCTCATTTTTACCCCTGTGCAGTTAAAAATTGTTGTGGAGAGCTTTTCTCGTCACTTAATGAGAGACCTAGATCTGTGACGTGTTTTTTTGTGAGTGGTTTTCCATCTATTCCGTACTTAGAGACATGTCGACCCTGTCTATCAAAAAATACAATCACAGAAAGAACGAATTGTAAAAAGTAATTCAGGTGACCCAGGATGCACGGAGTGACTTTTGCTATCAACATTTGATTGATGTCCTGCGATTTCCCGCCAAAAGTATTCAAACATACGTGTGTTTGTAGTACAGAAATGTTTGTAACTAGTGCAGTGTGAATTGAAGCAGAAACAAATTTTAAGTTGGAAATTTTGTATTTAAACTCTCAATAATTTACACTATCGTTTTCAATGCTATAAATTAAAACTAATTCTCCATTTTAAGACGCATTAATAAAAATGTTAAAAAATTAAACATGTCCCTCTTCAAACTCAACAGAATGGTTTGAAACAAAATAAGTTCCTCTTTCTAATTAGAAAAATCTACCCGCTTTGCGGGCAGATGGCTATGGAATCTATGGCGCGCACTTGTTGGATCTCGCGCTTCGCGCTCGATTACGTATTCATCTCGCGCTTCGCGCTCGATACTCGCGCTACGCGCTCGGACACATTTGCCTTACGCCTTAAGCTCGGTTCCTCTAGGTTTTCGCACCTTGTGTGCTCGCTATTGCGCGCTTTCCAGGCTAATACTCTCTTAGTAAGCTTCATCGTTATGACTTTTTTTCGTCACTTGTGTGGTTTTTCCAAAAAATTGATTTTTTATGTTTAATATGCTTTTTTACGATTAAAACAAAAAACACACTTCTTTAAAAAAATTATTTATGACAAATTTTTATAGCTCTTTTTTGTGTGAGCAACTTTTGTCTATTAATTTTATTCATAGCTTGTGTCGTTTGTCCAAAAATTTAATTCTTTTATTTTTAATTTTATTTTCTAAGATTAAAACAAAAAATACGCATTCTATCAAAAAGTGATTGCTAATAAATTTATAGATATTTGTTGAATGTACAATTTTTGTCTATTCATCTTTTTACGTACCTTGCGTCGTTTTTCCAAAGATTTAATTTTTCTATTTTTAATGCTATTTTTTACGAATAAAACAAAAACTACGCATCCTATCTAAAAGTGGTCAGGAACAAATTTGTAGATCTTTTCTATATGCACAATTTTTGTTGTTTCATCTTGTTTATATCTTGTATAGTTTGACCGCAAAATTGAATTTTTGATTTTCTATTATTTTTTGTGCAATCAAAATTTGACTTTTTGATTTTTCAACAAATTCAAGAAGTTGTTATGATAATATTGTAGGGTGTTGGAAAAGCAACTTTTTTCTCCTCTTGACTTTTTTTTATATCTTGCGTTTTTTGGCATAAAATGTTCATTTTCGTTTGTTTTTTTGGAATTTTGTAAATGCTATAACTCCAGTAGTTTTTGTTTCATCAAAAAACGTCATGAAGATAAATTGTTCGTATTTTTGAGTACTATGGACATTTGTCCATAGAATTTTTGAATGCAAAAAAAAGTGGTCTCAGAAATTTTTAAAGTGCGCTCACTTTTCGAATTTTTATCCAAAATGGCTGACTAACAAACTTGACCTTCATTTTACGACACTTGAAGAGTATAACAAAGCCCAATAAAATCTGTAAATTCCTTAAAGTTATCGTGCTACAGACTAAAAATCTACGTACACACATACATACACACATGCACACAGCGAGACAGGCACATTCGCGAAAATATGTTTTTTGGGTTCAGAAGGCCTTAAAATGTGGTCATTTGACAAAAACTAGGGGGGTCAAATTTTACACAAATCTAATACCTTCTCTAGATGAGAATGTAAAAATATATATCTATAAATTAGGACGCTTATAAATGCTTTGGGTTTTAAAAATATGCGTAGAATTGTAAAGAAAGCAGAAAGCATGGATAGATGAGTTACTGGGTAATAATTAAATTATCAATTTGAAATAAAGCGTTAGTTTTTTAATATAATTTTATTCGATGTTTTTTGCGCACGCTGTATCTCACTGGATATGGATAAATCCATAAACAGAGGCCTAACTTATGAGCTTTGTGACACCAAGGCCTTGATTACCTGGGAAACCAAAGTCTTTTGCGCACAAAAGGTAAATTATTACGTGCAAGGATACAGACAGGAACCTACACCCACACATAGACGCGTGCTTGAATTCGTCATTTTTATTATGCTCTCTTCTCGAATTTTACTCTCTCTGTCTCTCTCGCGCGCGCTCTGTTACTATATCTCTTTCTCTTTACTCTTCAATACATATAATGAACTCATTATCATCTTATACTCTCTCTTAACTGCAATCTCTCGTCTTCTCATTCCTCTCTTTCTTCTCCTCTTCTTTTCTCCCTCTGTTCTCCACTTACAAACTACACGTATACATCATGCACACGTAATCCGTGGCCGTGAGGCTAAGAGACAGAGCGGCGAATAGACATTTAGGAGAAAGGTGGTGGAGAAATTAAGGAATGGGAATAGTGTCCGACACTATAAAGAACCTGACGAACTCCTTAACGGGGCTTTTTTGCTTTCCGGTTCCTGACGAGGTACGTTGATTAGTTTCAATTGTATTCGAACTAAGTCCATTACGTATTCAATCAATATTATTTTACTGTAAATTGGTTTCGGACGAGCGAATTAAATCAAATAAGTTTTATTTAAAATATTGTTCTTAATTTGCATGCAACATTTATTATCCCGGTATCTATCATAAATGAACGCCGTAGATCAAAGATAATGCTCGAGTTAGAGATTTTCCTAGAGAATCAAAAGACTCTTTTTCAGGCGGCAGGCGAACTACATAACAGCCGTTTTTTGTGCGCCAATGTGTTTGCATAAAGTGATCATCGCAAAGTTGTACTTCGTCTGTCAACAATGATTGTTGCGAAACTTCTTCAAGTTCCCAAAACGCTTTTAAATCAAAATGTAAATCTTGATCTGTCACAAGAAAGTCTTCCGAAAGGATAAATGAAAATCAATAGGTTTTCAGGATATGTAGCAATAGATAGTCCTGAGGGCAATTATTATGATTTAAAGTAAACATTTTGATTGTGGTAGGATGTGTCACTTGATCAGAGAGAGAAGTTTAAGAAGTACTGATACCGTCTTATCATAGCGTGTTTAAATGCGTTCCCAGCGGACACTCTTATATAACTGTGATGTAACAATTCTAGAACGGAAAAGAACAGGTTCTGTAACAGGTTAAGAACATACTTAGACCATGGTCCGAGTGATGTCGTCCCCAAATGGACGTAGCAGTTCTATAACGCTGTTACAGAACCATGTTCTGTCAGAGATCTGTAACAATTCTGGAACAGCGTTATATGTAAAAAAATATATTTAGAACAATTTAGGAACTGTGTTACAAAATGTAAATTTGTTCTGTAATCGTTCTAACAATTCTGGAACCGCGATACATGTGAAGAAGTATTTTTAGAACCATTTAGGAACAGGGTTACATAGAAACATTGTTCTGTAATAATGCCGCAACACATATGTAACAGTATTACGATGTATATTTGTTCTGTAACAATTCTGAAACAGTGTTATATTTTAAAAAGTATTTTTAGAACAATTTAAGAACAGGGTTATGGAGGAACATTGTTCTGTAATAGTGCCGTAACACAAATGTAACAGTGTAACGATTTAAATTTATTCTGTGGTCGATCTGTAACAATTCTGGAATAGCGTTATATGTCAAAAAATATTTTTGGCAAAATTTAGGAACAGGGTTGCAAAGCAACATCGTTCTGTAATAGTGCCGTAACACATACGTTACAGTGTTACGATGCAAATTTGTTCTGCAATCGTTCTGTAACAATTCCATAACAGTGTTACAAGGATATGTCACCGTTATGTAACAAATATGGAACTCAAATACCTAATAAATATGGAACTAAAATACGTAATAAATATGGAACTAAAATACGTAATAAATATGGAACTCAAATACGTAACAAATATGAAGCTCAAATACGTATCAAATATGTAACTCAAATACGTAACAAATATGGAAGTCAAATACGTAACAAATATGTAGCACTGATACCGCATTAATCTACTCATTCGATAAGTTGACTACATTCTTCACATTTAAAAAAAAAATATTTTTGTTTTTTACTTGAATATTAGTTTTAACTGCTATATGCTTATTGATCTCAAATGGGAATAGTATTATTTATACTTTGTTTACCAGATAAATCGTTTTTCGCTCCAATGTAAATATTTGAATTTTTTTATTTATTCATATTATTGCTTTTTGTGAAAAACTCATCTTTAGCTTAGAAATTCAAATTTTGGCTTGAAGATACAATTAAGTAGAAAATGAAACCATTTGGTTGAAAATTAAATTTTTTGCTTAAAAAATCAACTTTTTAAAAATAATTGGTCTTTTCTGGGATTAAAAGTTAAATAATTTTGTTGAAAATTCATCTTAATTGGTAGAACATTAAAATGCTTGGCCCAAAATTCAACTTTTCGGTTGAAAATTTAAGGGGTCATTCTACTATCTCGGCAAAAGAAGGTGATATTCAAGAACTTTGTTCCCAACAACTACTTTATATAATTAAATAAAATTTTGTCTCACAGTTTACAAACATAATTTTTTGCACATAAAATTATTATTTGGCTTAGGCATTATTTAACTATGAACAAAGTGTCTAAAAAAGGCATTTCCACTGCGCGCATGATATTTACAGTCAGCATCATCCGAAAAAAATAAATCAGAAAATTTCCAAAAATTGTTTTTTTTGTGCAATTTTTTGGTTAGTTTAACTATGATAAGATTAAAAATGTGAAGAACCGCTTCGTCACTTTGTAGATATTTATGTTTAGAATAAACGTAGAAAATTTGAAAGTAATCGTTTGAAAAGTTTTTGAGAAATCGTGCGCGAAGTGCAGAAAAACGTTGTTTCGAGAAAAACGCGCTTAAAGTTTTCGGAACATAAAAATTGTAAAAACAATGTTACTTACTTAGTCAGCGATCTCTGCTCCATATAATACATTTTTTTCACATATAATCATTTAAAAATAAACAGTAATAATTCCGGATATGCATGGAAAACAATTGCCACCACTGAAATATAAGCAGCCACGTTCGGATGCTCTACTCAAGCGCTCAGCTCTCTACGCGCTTTTGCTCCAAGCTCTTAAAAGTATGGAAAGACTCTGAATTTCTGTGTGAAATTTTGATATGATATTTCTGAATATACATCCTGTCGAAAAATGCAACAAAAAAGATCAATTTTCCAAAAGTGAGATAGTAGAATGACCCCTTAACAACTTTGTTGAAAATTCATTTGCTTTTGTTTAAAATCATTTTTTTCAATCTAAGACTGCAACTATTCCATGTGTGGTTATCAGAAAATTTAACTAATTCATTTTTGGTTGAAACTTTGTCCTGTAAATTGTATAAGTTAAAAATTCAACTATTTGGTAGAAAATTCCTGTATTTTGTTGAAGAGTCTTCTTTTTAGACAAAAAACTAATCTTCATTCTTGAAAATTCAACTATTTAGTAAAAAATCAATTTATTTTGTTATAAAGTCATATTTGGGGGGGGGGGGGTTAGAAAAGTAATCTTTTTTAGTTGAAAATGAACTTTTTTGATCAAAATTCAACTGTCTGCTAAAAAAAGTTGTTTTTTTCCTAAAAATTCAAATATTTGATTTAATTGTAGTCTATTCTGTTTAAAAATTCGACTTTTTGACTGAAAATGCATCTTTGTCTGTAGAAAATCCAACTATTTCGTTAGAAATTCAACTATTTTGTTAAAAATATAGTTATTTTTGGAAAATTTAACTATTTTGTGAAATTCATAATTTCTTATTGAAAATTTAACTATCTTGTTGAAAAGTAATCTTTTTGGAATTAAAATTCATATTTTACGGTAGAAAAGTCATCCTTCTTCGCTGAAAATTTATATTCCTTGTTTGAAAAGTAACTTTTCGGTTAAAGTTCAATTTTGTTCGAAAAACTTCGCCCTATTGACTTCAAAATTTTACCATTTTATTAAATCTCAAACTATTTTCTGGAATAAATGTCTCTTTTACTGAAATGTTTATTTACTTGATCGTTGATGCAACTGTTTGATTGAAAATTAATTTTTGTTGTTATTGAAAATTCGTTTTTTTTTGTATTAAAACTACATCTCTTTGAGTAGAAAATAATTTTTGGAACGTGAAATCTGTTTCAAGCCAACGGCTACGGTACTTTCGGGGGAGGGTGAAGGCCAAAAAAGTCCACAATTGGTAACGTAGTTTATGGATGGCCCATAACTGAAAATATTTTTTGTATGACAAGAAAGTGGATTGGTGCCGCCAGGCCTGCAAAAAAAGTACCTTGACGGCGTAAGGCCCCGCCAACACCACTGGGAGCAGGGTGAAATCTACTGATTTTGAGCCAAACTGGCATTGTGAATTCAACATCTTATAATCTTATTCCAAAGATACTACGAATTATAAAGTAGGTACACTTACATATTCCAATTGGATCGGGCAAACCCTTGTTTCCCTTTCCCTGCTATTTCTATTGTCCTCGTGTCCTTGTGTATTCCTGTTGTCTTTGTTTATTCCTGTTATCCTTGTGCATTCCTGTTGTCCTTGTGTATTTATGTGACCTGGTGTTCTGTTGTCCTAGATTCTTCTCTTGTGATCAAATGACGTACGATACGGAATAAGCTAGCTGTCAAAGTAACTCAAAGCAGGAATGGTACGAAAAAACAAGTGAACACTTAAAACACGTGAACACTTAAAAACACTATACACACTGAGTATTGTACACAGCAGCAATCGAAACAGCGGTATTTGAATGAGTATGCACTTTCATGCGGAAAATGCATATTTTTATATTAAGAGAAACAATACCGGTCGTACCGTCCGGTGAGAAACGGTACTACCGATGCAAGTGCATTTATTTTGGAAGTTACCCTACTTACCTAAATTAGAAGACTACAAAATGTGTCATACTAACCTCAAATGTTCTTTTTTAACGATTCATACAAACAAAATCTTAAATTATCTAATAATATCTAATACATTATAATTAAAATTTGAAAGTCAAGCTATGGCGTCCGTTTTTGCTTTGCATCCTTATATATGCGATGAATATTATACTTACATTACAGGATTATTTGGTATCCTCAAAAACGAATATTCCTTGTCCTCTCTTGAGTTTAGTTTGTGTGAGTAGAAATAACTTTTATAATTCACAACGAAAGTTACAGAACAAAAGATTAAAATTTGAATCGGAGGAGCAGAAAATTATTTGCCAAAGTATTTTTCAATTCATTTCACTTTGAAACTTTACTCTACCAGAAACCTAGACGATTTCTAGAGTAGATTGCCTAGGAGCACATCATCTATAATTGTCCTCTTTCTAGATGATACTAGACGAATACTAGACTCAAAAGAGTCGCAGGTAAAACTTACTAGAAGCCGTTAGATGAAATCTAGACGAATCGTTGACAAGGCGACCGTCATAAAATTGCCCTAGACGTTCGCTAGACGAGCTGAGTCTAGAAACTATCAAGAAATAATCTTTATTTCTGGTCTAAAAAAATTTGATATAATTTCACGTCTGTAAAAAGCAGAAATAGAACAGTGGCAGTAAAAAGTAGACAACGGTACTTGGGCCGTAAGAAACACGAATAGAAAAACTCGGCAGTAAAAAGTGGACACGGGCGAGTATTCGGTAGTATTCGGTGAGTCGGCTCTGTTACGCGATGCGTCGGCCAACCTCGTGTAAAGCCGAAAATGCACGAGGCGCAAAGCACGAGCACGAAGCCGAGCTCCCCGAGGCCCGACTTCACGACTCGGTTTCATCGGCTATTGGAAGGTTTGACTTGATTTTTCTTTTAAAAAATTGACACCTTGAAGAAAGACTTCAAATACATGTGATGAAGTCTTGAGATATTTAATGATTATGTTTCTCAGGAATTCTTATGGAATGTTTCAGACTATCCGATTCTACAGTTTCATTTTTCATTATTTATGTTTTCTTTTTCAATTGATTTTAAAGTCAAAATAATAATAAATGATAATTATTTTCAATATATTAAATTAATCAACATTTTTACTGTATACTTACCTCTGATACTTCCCTTTCTTTTCTTGCTCTTTTAGGCTATAGTCACAACTTTGAGGATTTTAAGAGAAAAAACCAAACCGTTATTAACTTGACCTCCTATGCCATCTTAATGCACAAATACTTTACAAAACCTTTAATGTCTGAAATTACTTACCTCAAAATTACAAAATTTTATTTTTACAATTTAATTTCAATTGTAAAATAATTGCAATAGGAAATTGATTAAAATAATTGTAAAATAAATTCAACAACATATATTTTATCAAGAAATATTCTATGATTTTAAAAGGACAAAACAATTTTAAAGGTAATACTTTGTAGTATTTTAATAACTAGTGGAGATATTTTTGGAATATTTTTCCTTGATTCTGCCCTAGGGTCAAACTGGGTACAAAAAACTGTCGTGAAATTTCAAATTAAAACTTTACGCTGTAAACACTGATTTTAAAAATGAAAAATATAATTAATTTTTATAAATATTCCTAAATGTTATTTGAATATGATACGCATTGATTTTTATTTTTAAAATTCTTGTAACGAGTTTCTCATTTTTTTTTAAATTTACGACATTTTTGCACCATGTTTGACCTTAGGGAATAGATTTGAAGAATGAAATCATAAAAATATCTCCATTAGCTAGTGTTTGATTGAAAATTATATTTTTTGTTGAAATTTTTATTTGTCATATCTGAAATGTTACAAAATTTTCTGAAATTTCTTCAAGAATCCTGTGAAAATTATATTTATATAACCTTGAAATAGGCAAACAAAGAAACTTACAAAGTATATAGTTATTCAAATTTTTTAGTTTGTATACAAAAATATTTTACGCCCTAAATTATAATTTTGTTTAATTTTTCTTTTTTCTTTATTATAAAATTTTTTGATTTGAAAATGTATTTATTTGGTTGAAAATTCATTCTTTTAAAGTCGATTTTAACTGTTTTTGATAAAAAATTAGAATTTTTTATCAAAATAGCAATTATTACATTTTTCGTTGAAAATTCAGCTTTTTTGGTTGAAAATTCGACTGTTTGGTTAAAACCTTTTTTGTTGATGAAATTTTTATTGACCTACAGAAACATTGAAAAATCGTTGTAAATTTTCTTAAGAATTTTAGAAAAATTATATTTCTATAAATTTAAAAATAAATAAACTCAAAAAATAGTTATTCGAAATTTTTATTTTGTATACAAAAATATTTTTCGCCTCAAATTATAATATTCTTGAAATTTTCCTTTTTTCTTCACTAAAAAACTTCTAGATTCGACAATTTATTATTTTGGTTGAAAATTCATTTTTTCAAAGTTGATTTCAACTGTTTTTAATTAAAAATTAAAAAATTCGGTTGTGAGACGTGGCCATGAGTGGGACTTACCGCGGTCCTACTGGGAGCCGGTGTCATTGTTTAGATGGCAGTTGCTCCCAGTGGGACCCTTCGGTGGTTGTTAACCTTATTTTTTATATGCGTGTATGTGTGTGTGTGTGTGTGTGTGTGTAATGTTTCAAGTAATTATTAAATACGATTTTTAATATCATTCAACAAAAGAATTAATTTATGAGTAATTATTCAATGATATATAATTTTGTAGTAGTAGCAGTAATAGTCTAGTTGTTTTCTCTGGCACATATCTCGAAATGGGGTAGTTTATCGGTAAAAATATGTAGAACTCAAATTGTAGAGCAGACGATTCTCTATAAATATTGCTAATTAATTTATTGTTATTAAAACAATGAAAGGTTATATAAACATTTTTCCGAAAATATATCAGTGCCTTGTTCTCTGAAAAATTGATTAAAGACTATGTATATATGTATAATGTTCTGAGTAATTATAAATATAATTTCAAATAGTTTTCTACAATTAAATTAATTTATAAGCAATAATTCAATTTTCCATAAGTTCGTAGTAGTAGTAGTGTTTTGACTGCGTATAGAAAAATTAAATCTCGTAACTTGCATTGTAATTTATTCAGGCAGAGTGTATAGGGAATTGGAGCTCCACTTAGATTCCATTAGAAGTATGTTGCCGATTTTTCATGCAATTGGACATTTTTTGTATGCCAAATCTTGCCGACTGTATCTTCAAGATATGGACTTTCTACATCTGAAAATTACGAAAGCAGACTTCTATACCTTTACAACCAAAGTCTTTTTAAAAATTAGACGTAGAGACAAATTGTGGTCTGGGATATGGTTGAACATGGTAATTGGGTTTTAATATTTAATAAATTTTGGTTTACTAATAGCATATCATGTTTGCGAGAATATTAAAAAATTCTCCGGAATTGTTAGCCGTACTAGTTTTCAACATATTGAACTCAGGAATTCGAGAGAATTAAAAAAAGGACGCAAAGGATGTGCAAACTTTTTTCCAATGGCTTCAACAACATTTTTCATTTACTTGTTTCGAAGATCTAATGTCGATATCGAGTGGTATTGTTGCTTCTGAAGAAATAAATAAACTTTCATGCTTCAATTACGAACTATCATCATTTCCACTTTCTATTTTCAGTGAGAAAGGCTTAACAAGAAAGAAAAAAAATCATCATTGTAAAAATAAACTGGGACTCCGGCTTACCGGGGGTTTCGGAAAAGGCCTCAATGGCCTTCGCGGTAAATGGTGTTCTCCGAACCATTCTTCTTCTCCTTCTTGCTTGTGGTTTCTTATAGTGCCGAACCGTAAACTGCGCAACTCCGCTGACCTTGCAAGCGCCTCTCTCTCTTCCCTTTGGACAATCTCATCCGGTATATCGGGTTCCGATAAACCGGAGTCCCAGTGCATATTTCTCTCTTGAGAAGCATATCTACTATTTATTCGCAAACATTACGGCAACAACGTTGTTGTTGTATTTGACGGTTATTCATTAATTGAAGCAAGTACGAAAAGTGTTGAACGTCAACAGCGTTGTTTGAAAAATATTTTCCCCGACATTTTATTTCAGGAAAATATAGTTTTAACTGCGCGTAAAAAAAAAGCCTAAATAATCTTAAAAATAAAGCTCGTTTGATTTCGCAATTACATCAAGGGCTTCCAAATGAAAGTTTTGAAACACTTGTTCCTAAAGACGATGCTGATGTGCTAATCGTGCAGACTGGCATCAATGAATCCCATTGGAATAAAACAGTTGTAATTGGTCAGGATGTGGATCTCCTCGCTTTGATTATTGCTCTTTCTCCTGTGAAAAGGGATATTTTGTTCCTAGAAGAAGGAAAAGGAACTGTAAAATCCCGGGGTTATAGTTCGAAACTTTTTTAAAAGTCTGAGTCTTTAAAAAACAGTGAGGAATCCATTTTATTTGCTCACGCATTTAGTGGGTGCGATACAAACTCTGGCTTCTTCGGACAGGGAAAAATTATAACAATTACATTGCTTAATGAAAATGAATCTTTGCAGGATATTGTAACAACTTTTAACAACCCTAATTCTACTCACGGTGAAGTAGCAGCTGCTGAAGAGAAATTTATTCTTGCGTCGTACAAGGCTAAACCATCTGAAACAAGCTTAAACAAATACAGATACGTATGCTTCAACAAATCTGTGACTTCTTCCGGTCAGGCTGTATCTTTATCTGGGCTTCCTCCAACTTCCGTAGCTGCTCGTTAACACTCTTATTCAGTCTATCAACAAATTCAAACGTGGGGAGAAAAAATTTTAAAACTAGAACTGTGGGGTTGAAAAAGAGACAAAAATAGTTTATTACAAGTGTATACTACTTAGGCACCAGCTCCTTTTAACATAATGAATTTGATCGTTTGTTCCTGTAAAATGGGATGCGGTAAACGTTGTGAATGCGTAAAAGCTTCAATTATCCTCCGTTTGGCACATGTTCCGAAAACCTTCGGTTTGGTACATATGGTCTGGCCAGACCCCTGTGTATTTCCATACAAATTTATGGAGATACTGCGTTTTTGGAGTTGTATTGAAATGTACTTATATAGCATGCAGGTATATATATATATATAGTAAAAAAAATCACGGTAGAAAAGAAATTTCACAGGTGAAGAAATTTTTGATTTCATTCACTTTTACCCTTTCTTTCGATCTATATTATTCTTATAAATGGAATTCATATGGATGAGGGAGAAGTAAGGGAAGGGAGAAGTAGGAGACGTATGTGAGTAGAATTAGGGGAAGTAGAGGATGGAGAAATAAGGGAAGTGATGGGATTGGAAGTGTCGGATGTGAGGGGAAGAGAAGTAGAGAAAGGAGAAGTAAGGAAAGTAAGGGAGTAGAGAGTAGAAGAAGTGTGGGATGTGAACAATGTGAGGGGTTGGGATCTACAGGAGGGATTGGTAAGAGAAGTGAATGAAAGTAGGGCAATTGAGTACAGAACAAACAAAGTGTGAAGCTAACACTAATTTCAGGGTACCATTTCCCTGCAACAAAAAATAACCATGGTAGTGTGAATGGTACCATTACACAAGGTATCGTTTCCCTCGGACTTGGGGCACGAAACGTCACTTGTTTCAATTGTTTTTACATTTTTGAGGCAAAAACAATAAACGGTGCAGTTTCACATCCGAAGTCCGAGCGAGATGGAACCCCATCATGAAATTAGCTGAAAAAAAATTAAATCCAGAGTTTTTACTGTGTCGAGAGGGAAAGTAGATGTGGGAGAAGTAAAGAAAGGGAGGGGAGGAGAAGTAGGAGAAGTATGGGAGTGGAATAGGGGAAGTGTAAATGTGGGATGTGAGGGGAGGGGAAGCAGAGAGAGGATAAGTGAGGAAAGCGAGGAGGTAGAAAGTAAGAGAAGTGAGGGATGTGCAGAATATTAGGGGTTGTGATGTAGAGGAGGAAGAAGTAAGAGCAGTAAAGGGGGTGAGAATGTGCGTGGGTGGGATGCGTGGGGAACAAATGTAGGGGAGTTGAAGAGAGGAAAAGTAGATGAGGGAAAAGTAAGGGAAGGGAGGAGTGGAAAGTGGGGTGATGAGGGGCTGGGCAGTATGAGAAGGGAATTAGTGAAAGTGAGGGTATGGGAAGTGAGTGAGATGTGATGGCAATGGAAGCAGGAGAAGTTAGGGTTTACTTCATAACGTTCACATATGTGTATGCAAGATGTTAAGAGAAAAAAGGCAGTTTGAATGGAAAAATAACAAGAAAAACTAAAAAAAAAAACGCTGTAAAATGTTCAAAATGCATTATATTTCATACATTCCCACATAAAATATATAGGGGTCTGGCCAGAGAATATGTACCAAACCGAAGTATATTGATATAAATATCCTGGTAATTATCCTTGTACGGCATGTATCCTTTTTTTTGAATGCTAACTAATAAAATTTTAGGAAAAGTCAGGGAGTTTCAAGTCACTAGCTCAATCAGATGTAAACTAAAAAAATAATTTACATCGCAAAAGGTCTGGCTGGACCCATGTGCCAAACGGAGGGTTAAAATGTTTCGTAATGTGCCTAAATTGTCAAGGTACAGGTTGCCTTTATGAATAAATCATTGATGAACTTAAAGAGACAGTTTATGACTATGTCAAATAACAACAGTTTATTAAATACATTTCAACTATTATTTGCAAGTTCATAGTGGATTAGGCCTGCTGAGGCAACTGCATAAAAAAATGCACCACAAACTCTACCTCATAGGTTTAAATAACAACAAATTAAGTAGAAATATTCATAAAGCATTATCTACTCTTCAATTTTGGTTCTTTATATTTTCACTGAAAAACCACCCCATTTGAAGATATGTGCACGAAAAACCTACCACTACAAACTTATGTATTATTGAATAATTACTTATAAATTAATTTTCTTTGTTTTGAGAAGTATTTAAAATCGTATTTATTAATTACTTAATACAATATACCTGTATACATAGTCTTCAATCAATTTGTCATCAAATGAGTCACTGATATATTTTCGGAAAAATGTTTATTGTGCGGGTTTAGAGCTCAAACTCACCCTCCACTCCAAGCGCGGATTACTCGGAAACTGACTTGCACAACGAAAATGCATATTACCCTTCTTGTTCAGAATTGTATGCAATATTTTTTTGTACTGAACTCTTTTTGTCATTCGACGCACAATTTTCGAAATAATCGCCAAAAACCAATTTTCGGGGGTTGTTTTGTTAGACTTAAGGGTGGTTCCATCCACCAGCCAGAGGGAAACTCTTTTGATATTTGGTTCTGATGCCATAAGGAACCACGTACGATAGATATCAAAACTTGATGTATTTGTTCTGAAAAAAGTCTAATTTGACTGGACTACATCCTCCTTTTCATTGACTACGGATGTGTGATATTTGACGATAATACTGATGAGCTGAATGCCAAGCTTTAGCATACGCTTAATGCTTACATTCGGTTCATCTATAACATCCTCAAAAGTGATCATATCACCCAGTATAGAGAAAGAGCAGGACTTCTTAACGTCGCTAAAAGAAGACAATTCTTTATTGGCAACATGCTGTATAGCCTATTCAGTAATGAAGCCCCACAATACCTTTTAAACCTGTTTCATTTTAGTGACAAAGATCAACCAACAAATTCCAAACACCATGAAAGGAAAAATGTAATAAAACTTCTTTGGAACAATAACAATAATAATTAGAAAAGCACATTTACAATATCACTTTAGAAAGCTCCTGTTTAGTTATTTATTTAACATATGAAATACTACCCTCGAAATCACGCATTGGTAACATGAAGTCCTTAAGATATAGAAATGTATATGCGTTCCTTAGTGGACTATCTAGCCCTCGGAACTTCTCATTGATAAATATAAATATAAATAAGAATTATTCGATAGCAAATTATATACTTATAATGAAAGCAAAATAGTAAAGTATATATTTGATCATAATCTTACTTTTCGATCTCGAGTGCAGCAGCTTTTCTCTTTTCGTAAAGTTTATCGCTGAGAGAACGCACGCATGCTGCACTCAGTGGTGCATAATCTCTCTCTGTTATCATTGGAATTGCTATATTATCAACTGATTTCTAATCAACTTTTATAAAGTCGTTGAAATCCTACTTAACCTATAAACTTTTGTTCTTTATTCCATTTTCATTAATTTCTGGAACTCCTGCAAACATAAAAGAATATTATACCTTTCAACCGATGTTTCTTCATTTGTGTAGTACAATTAACGTATTTGCAATGTACATCCTAAATAAACATACCATGACTAGTGGATTATTCTATATTTTGTCTATTTTAATTTTGCAGAAGGCGGTTTTGAACAATGGATTGATGCATAGCTGATGCACACAAGTAGATGGAGAACTAGTGACGTTTCTCACCAATTCATAGTATAAAACATAGTTAAGTGACAAATATATCTGGAAAATGATCTTTTTTTACGACGCCATAACCCAGCTAACACCGTGACATGATTACCTTGTAATAATCATGTAATGAAGCTGATTACACTTGTCACCTGTGACTAAAAACTTGTCACAGGTGAACAGTTTCTTTTGTAGCCAACTTATCAAACATGACGTCCCTGTCAGTGAATTAGATATGAAATGCAGGTGACTATAGGATGTCACAATCATTTAATAGGAAAGCATGTCATAGCGGCTGTAATCTCTCAAATTTCTCCATATTTCTATGATAACTTCAAACTATCGAAAACAATTTTTATACATTGAAAACTTTTAGCGAGCTGGTCAAAGGAATGTGTGGCGTGTCTTGAAAGTAAGTTTCGATCAAAAACGTACTGTTTGTCACATCCTTTGCTTAAGATTACATTTTTGATTTTGACGTTATCTATTAAACTAAATCATTAAGGCCCTTGGCCCGGAGAAATAAATTAAACATGCCGATATTTGACAAGCTTGGAACAGTAAATAAACGGTTTCCCTATCGGTATTGGTTTTGTCTCGACTGGACTTGGTGTCGGAATTCGATATATCGACTCGAGATCGTCTCGGGATTTCGATACTCTTCCACCAGATATGTGTTTGTCACCTAGCCGTCCTAGACCGAGTTTCAAAAAAAATTACACAATGTAGCTAACGTCATACGGTCGAACCACGACTAATCGGGGTTCGGCTAACTAGACTCTAAGAGTCTAAGTAGAGATTGAAAAACATTTTTTCTGTGTAAGTAATTGTAATTATTTATATTTTGTACTATGAATTATAAACTGAAAATTCGAATATAAATTAATTTTAAATAACTTATGAAAGAAAAAGAAAACATTGCATGCATAAAAATTGATGAAAATTATGAAGAGAAAATTGTGAAGAGTGGCGTGGGTGAAAAGAGAATAATTTTTGAATTATAAAGTATTGAAATGCGAAAAAGTAGCACATTTTATTAGTTTTAATTTTATTCCACACTGGACTGAAATGGCCACCTTGTCCCCCTGAAAATAGGGGCGAAAGTAGTATATATTTCCCGTAAATCGCATTTGCGGGCCGAAAGTAAAATTTGCGGGGCGAAAGTAAAATTAGCCGCGAACAAAGCTACAGAAAAATGCGTCGGACCCGCTTTTGAGGGCCAAAAGGTGGCCAGTGTCGAGAGAGGAATAAAATACTATATGTAACACGGGACGAAAGTAGATTTTTCCCTCGGGTAATTACTGCTCTCGCACGGAAAAAATCTGCTCCTTTCATCCCTTATTACATAATGTACTATTTTCTTGTTTATGGAAGTCAGAAGTCTTCTAAATTTTTCAAAAGAATAAAATATATTATGAAATGAGTTTTCCAAAATACTTCAAATTTGGATCAATATTATGATTATAATTAAGTTGAAAAAAAACATTTAAAATTTTTAAAAACATTTTATTAAATTTCAAATGCAAAAAATGTTTTTAATAATTGTTGACTGAGATATTAACCCAAGATAAATCATAATAATTTACAACTGTGACATTACCCGAAGATAAAAACTGTTTCTCATTACACACAAAAATCATATAATTTCTTCAAACTACGTTCCTGACAAGAAATTATGTAATATTTTACAGAATCAATGAATCCACTAACGAAGACCACTATTGTGTGTCGGAACGTTAGGTTAAATTATTAACTGATTGAATTCAATTATTTTTTACTCTAGAGCCAAATCCATCAATAATTTATTACTTATTGGACAGTAAACTAGTAAGCTCCCGAACGGAAAAAAATGTGTCACTTTCAAGATTTTCAAGCATTGCTTGAATTTTAATTGTTAAACTGGAGGAAGCCGATTCCCCTGTTAACTTATTTCTGTGTTTTGTAATAGTTAAAGATGCTCTCTCAGGTAGGTTCCAGCGCAAGTATCTGATATCATTTTTCAGCATTTTCAACAAATTCTAACTAAAAGAAAATTCATTTTCTCAATTTTCAATTCTCAGGGTGGCCACTACATTAAAAAAAAATATTCCCTGTCATTTTCCGGTTTGTTCCGGTCCACATAAATTTTGCACTGTCATTGAAGTTAACAAATTCGAACATTTTAAGATGAAAGTTTTTTAATTTGAAGTAACCAAAACTAAAACGCAAATTAAATACCTTAAAGTGGACCTTTTTAAATTATGAATGTTTAAAATTAAAGACTAAAAAAAATTTAGTTAAAAACGTTAAAAATTGAATAATTAACCCTTTCTTCAACTGACCTTTTTTCAGAATAAAAGTTAATTTTTTTTTATTTCTAGGTGCTTGACATTAGTAATTGTCAAATTATAACTGGTACCTGAAACTTCAACACATTCACTTACATATTAACAATTTAAAAAGTGGAAAAATTACAATCGCAATGTTCAATTCAAGGCTTTCTATTAAAAACAGTTCATTTTCAAATTGTTTAGATTTAAATATTTGATTTATAATTGCTTATTTTAGATAAACAGTCAAATATTGCCGAATATAAAAAATTTATATTTTTAAATAAAAAAATGTCAAATTAAAATAATTAAAAATGGAATCTTTTATACTGAAGCAATATTTAAGTAGGCTTTGAAATTAAACAAAAGAGTTTAATTAAATTTTGAACTCGTCTTGTAAACTCTGTTATTGTTCAATTTTTAATACTCGAAATACAGTTTAATTTAAAAAATCATTGATTAATTTATATTTACAGTTGATAACTTCAGACGTTTTTTTATCAAAAATTTTCAATTTCAAACGCTTTGATTTTTTAATTGTTCAAGTCTTCAAAACTGCATTTTAAAATTATTTAAATTGAAAATGTACGTTTATAAATGAAGATTTTCCCCTTTTTCGGGTTTCAAATAATTCCCAGTCATTTTGCGAATAAGCGCCCACCCTGATTTTATATGATTAATCATCGTCAGAAAGTAAATGTAAAAAAAATTTAATGTAATTATCGTTTCCAAAGGAAAAATTTAAATCATTTTCAAAATTGCCGATTTTCTAATCAGAAGTTTTCCCAAGGGCGACTGATCCCAAAAAGAAGCAAGAATGGTAAATTATTATCAGGAAAAATTAACTCCAGCAAGAGATCCTATCTGGGAACTTTATAAATAGTTTCAACGATTTCATTTGGTTTTCGGTAATTATGTATCTACGATCGGGCAGTATGTTAAAATGATTTCCAAAACAAATTAGAGAACGTTTTGGTCGAGTAGCACAGTTTTCTTCTAATATTGTGAGTCTGTTTATATTCCTAGATAAGATCACTTCCCGAAGTTGAATTTTCCTGATGATTCTCGCTTCTGATTGGGTTCGAGCGCCTTTGGGAAGACTACATTGTACCTTGCGGACCCGGCATTTTTGCCGGGAAACCGTTTATTTACTCTTAAAAACTCGAAAAAAATCGGTCTGTTAACATGATTTCTCCGAGTCAAGGGCTTTATGTACATAAAACTGGTACACTAGGTTTCATCCACTTCTACATACTTTATAATCTGTACAATTACGAGATCCTGCCGCGATCATCATGTTACTGTATACTAAAATGTCATAATTATGATATTTGAATGTGTCACCTGTCAAACTACTATCATATTAGTATCACGTTGCGTGTTACTTGGGAAATGGCAGACCCCTGCATCCTGCCTTTAGACACCTAAGGCCGGTAAAAATTAAAAATTTTCAAGTGATAGTATCAGGGCTCTGCCTTTTCCAATACCCTGTAATGCGAGTACTCGGTCGGGTTCCCGAGAACATAAGTATTACGCGGGTGCCCTGGTAATCACCTAAAACCGGGTACCCGGGTAAGTCTCGGCTATTAAGAATGTAGTAAAACAAAAGGTAATATGAACAAAAATGTTGATAACGCTTCATTAAATTCGTCAGCATTTCGCCTCAACGGCCAAGTCGAATATGGGATTATTTTGTGATAAGGTGTTATATTTGTGGCGAAATATTCTCGTACGAAAACACGTCATCACTGAGCCACAACTTATTACACAAGTATAATTAAGCGCCCAAAGCGACGAATTCAAATTCGAAGTAAATAATTGCTTACAGCCTATTAGGAACTTTTACCAGACATATTCCAGACATATTCCGAACTGAACCTGACAAATTCCACATTTTTTCGGACAGTTTTCAGATTAGAACGTACAGAGAGTATTATAGAGAGAGGAAGCTGGACGTGTACGCGACAGTAGCGCTTCTACGTCTCCAATGATACATGTTTTGGGATCTGACATCTTTGGTGCGCTTGTGTCGCGAAATAATGTAATCCGGTAGAATTTTCAAGTTGAATTTTAATGTATGCTTGAAAACAACGTTGTTACTGTTTTTTGTAGATTAAAACAATGAATGAAAAAAAGGTGAATCGGAAACTAAATACTAAACATGGAATTTGTATCGTATAAAGTTAGGGGTGTGCAAAAAACTCGAAGTTTGTTAGGTTTCGAGTCGAGTTCGAGCTTTTTTAAAAGCCCGAAAGTTATTGAGTACTCGTAACTGTTCGATACTTGAACACTTTTGAGCTACTCGAAAGATCCGAGTTCTCAGAAGATTTCGGAATAAAAATGTCAAATTTTTTCATTTTTATCCCAAATTTGTCTTCAGCAATCCGGACCCCCCCCCCCCCCCCCCCCCCCCCCCCCCC
>JAABKJ010007545.1:198717979-198852488 GCA_011634705.1 Andricus grossulariae
TTTTGTTTTAAATTACAATACGGAAGTTTATTGCAAAGCGTAAAAAAAAAATTTGGAAATTATTTTTTTTTTAAAAAAACCCGCCCCCCCCCCCCCCCCGCCGCCACATACAGACTTTCATAAAACCGGTCATTTATTGCACTTTTTAAACAGTTAGTCGCAACCTTCGACTCAAATTTGTTTATGAGCAATCCGAAAAATTTCTAATGCCGAATTTCATGAATATTTCCTTAACATATGGTGCACCGCATGCATTGAGTCACAAGAAAGCCTTTAACATTTTTTCTGGGATACCAAGTCAACGAAAGACAGAAGAATTCTTGATTTTGGCTGGGTGTAATTTATAATTATAAGTAAAATCAACGGACATCAATCCACAGGTTCTTTCACTGACTAAGGCGTTCAAAAATCAGTTGACTTAAATGCGAGTCAATCTAAACTTACAACTTAAGACTATGCTACCAAATTAACCTAAAGTCTTAATCTTATTCCTACTATTGACAAAAAATGGGAACTTAAACTCAAAATGCGGGCAGGGTTTGTATTAGAAGTTGTGGTCGAATGCTTGAGCTTCGCTTCTTCTGCGTTCTGCTTCCCGGTGGTGTGCTGGAACTGGGACGTCTCCCACTCAACAGCGTTCAGAGGACTCTTAGGCCGCCCTTGACGGTATTCCTGGACCGGAGGGACTTATATTAGACTTTGGAACCTCTTTTAAGGGTACCCACAACGGCACTTCTGGGCCGGAAGGTCTTTGTTAAGAGACTCGATTGACAAACGATCTCAGGTCTTATTGGAAACAACCCTCGCCAATATTTGTCATCTGGAGGGCTATTGAAGGTGTCTGATAAGGCAGTGTTTGTATGAGCGACTCTTGGGTCAATCTGGATAGCAGGAGTACCCATTGGGGATTACAAGTCGCTTGTACGGGTAACTCTTGGGACAATCTCAATAGCAGGGGCACCGATTGGCAAATACAAGTTATCCTTGACGTTTGGTCCAGGTGCGGCTTCGACAACGATTCGTGAGAAATTTTTATTTTTGTCTTAGCTGGAAATTTGCATTCCATACTACGAAAATCGGGAATTAGAGGAAAAAGCATGAAGAATCGCTTGGAGGGAAGTCCTCTATTTCTACCAATTCTAAAAAATGAACTTGTTTCCCAAGAACCAGTTACGAAAGAGTATTATTAAAGGGTATATTTTAAAGAAGGTGATGATTTACCACAAGGGGAGATTTTGTATACGAGACTTTCCCACAGGGGGTGGATTTTTGTACAAGTGAGGTGACTGGGCACAGATGGGGTATTTCCAATAGCGTGATGATTCCTCAAAGCAATTGGATATCCCATTAAATCCCATTTATGTCCCATTGGATCCCATTTATATCCTGGGTTATCCTATGTATAGCCCCTCGGAATATCCTGCAAGACAGAAATTTGGATATCCCCAGGATATCCCACGTGGGATATATAAAAAGTTTAATATCCCACGTGGGACATTTGTATATACCAGGAATGTCCCAAATACGTCCGACGAGTTACCTCAGATAAACCGGGACTTAAATAGGATCATATAGGGTATAATAAAGCTTAGAGGGATTTATTATGAGGGGTCGTTTCCGACGAAGAGGTGACTTGCCACAGATAATAGATGATGTACATGCACGGTTTTATCATATGGGATTGATTCACCAGGGGAAGGGCGAATTACTTGTGGGAGATGATAATTTATTTGTGGGATGACTTGTGACGGGCAGTGGATGTCGTACCACATGGGTTTAAATTTTCTTTAATTCAAAAACGAGAGGGCGAATTATTCGCAAGGGGATGATTTTTTATAAGGGTATGGATTACTACATACAGTGGATGTCATACGGAGGGATGATTTATCACAAGGGATTGTTTCGTCAATGGGAGGGCGAATTATTTACAAGGGGACGATTATTTACATCTGGTGGGTTTTATACGGTGAGCTGGTTATTTACAGCTGGTGAGTTTCCCACAGTCCGTGCTCTGGAAAATATTTTTAGGGCGGGAATACTCTTATTGGTTGAACTCCTAGTTCAGAGATCGACAGGGGTGTGTAGAAGTGCAAAGTCGACGTCTAGCCCAACACAGGGACTAGGGGTGGTGACAGCGAGGTTGGGTTAGTATGCTGTTGAGCGGCACTGGGTGTTTATACACTCCAAAAAGTAAGGGTAATTTTTGTCTAGAGTGACGCGTACTATTGATGGAGGGCATTCTCTGCAGTGCTCGGGTGGCATCATCTCCGGGTAATAGGACTGCGAACCACTCACTATGCGACGAAGGCGTGTGATGGCATTCATAGAGTCACGCGCACTGGCTCGCGATCGCCATGCAAAAGTTTACTAGCGTGGGTCGTTTTGTCGAGGTCGCTGAGAGGGGACTTTGTGGCGATTGGTTAGCACTGAGTAGGAAAAAGTCTACACGCGACGGTCGAGCAACAAAATGTCGCGCGTCTTCTGATACAGAGGGTTAGGTTAGGATACCCAGTCAACGAAAGAAAGAAGAATTTTGGATGTTAGCTGAGTATAATTTATAATTATAAATAAACTCAGTGGACATCAAAACTACGCAGAAAAAATAAACTAAATGGAGCGAACTGAGAAAAATAAGCTAGAAGACCCGTGAATCTCGATTTGCGACAAACACGAATTTGAGCAGTGTGTGAATTTGTATACTGTTCAAGACTGGTCAATTCTTCTTTATTTAACAGAGTGACAGTCACCCTCGAATTCAACCCGATTGGTGACAGCGGATTTCATTAAGTGTTGATTTATTCAATTTAATTCGTACGAGAAAGCGGTGCATAAAGGATCCGTTGTAACTGTTTTGCAAAAAGTCCCGTAGCCTGGTGGGGGTGCTCTGGACTAATAGACAGTGGATCTCTGGTTCTAGTGTTGACGCATTCACTTTTTATTTATTTACTTTTTTCGAATTGACCTTCACCACACATTCAATTTGCGCTGTTTTAATTCAGCTACATGCGCCTCAATTCGTTCAAATGAACCAGAAGGCAAGATTCAAACGAATTCAAAAATGATATTTCGCCTCAATAAGTTTTTTTTTACTGGATATAAAAGTTATTAGTATAGTTTTATTACGGTTCGTATTTATTTAACAACATTGTAATTTTTATTGAGAAAAGTTTGTTTTCTGGAAATAGTTGGAATCATCGTGAGAGTCATTGTCAGTAACAATTTCTATGAAACGTTATACGCAATTTGTTTTGAAAATTGTGGAATTTGTGCTTTTTCAATTTCGGATTTTCGTTTATCATTTAAATTGCTTCAGATATCCTATCCTACTTTTTGTTGAATAATTATATAATTTAGATACATATATTTTGATGTTTAATACATTTCTATTTGTATAAACAATTTTGATTTGCCTAAACAGTTTTTTTTCGATAACTTTAAAAAGATTCAGTAAAATAAAATACATATAATTATTTTTCTGACTGTAAGGTGTATAGAACGAATATATCGGGGACATAGCATCTCACATGCGGCAAGTCTCTCTGCGGCAAGTCTCTCTGCGGCAAGTCACAACTGCGGCATCTCTCCCTCATGGCATTTCTCTCATTGAAATCGATATTTTTGCGGCACCTTACGTGCATAGTTTCTCGTAGTTCTCTTACCTTAAGATCATTCACTCCTCTAGCATTCCAAACACCCAGTCTCCTTTTATCGCCTGAAACTCGACCTTTACCTTTACCGTGTGTATGCATTTCGTCAATCATAGTTTCAGTCATTGTTGTAACGTCAGTCCCACCAAAACTTCTGTTACAGGGAAGGGGGGTAGGCAAGGAAAGGAAACCGAGAGTCGCAATTGGTTGATGTTTCATGCTGAGAAGGGAATGATATAATTTTATTATTAGAGACGTAGACCGTAATTTTCTATCAATTGTGAAGTGGGTATGGACGCTAATATATTTAACATGTGTAACTCTATTTGCTTATAAATTTCAACGTTGGAAGTTAACATTAGACTCTAGTTTCATGTTCAGTCTCTTTCGTTCAATATAGTTTTCAGTCCTTTTACTAATGAGGATGACTAATCCTTAATACTTGTATATCGCCCTAGCTGCATAAGTACGAACGATGAACAATTGTTAAAATAATTGAGAAGTTAATCAGTACAATTTTATCGTCCTAGTTAACTGCAAAAGAGCGATGGTTCTTATCGACAAATAATTCGTGAACTTAGTCAACGAACTCTATTATAAGTGTAATTAATGTCTCAGCTCTATACGCTGCATTCGCGAATAAACTCGACGAACTAAAAAATCATTTATTTTCTCATCAGAGCTATCGAAGCATAAGAATGATGATTTCCATCTAAGAAAAATTCGTGAACGAAGTCAACGGAATCCTATGCAAGTATATTTAACGCAAAAGAGCGATAATTTCGCTTAAAGAGAGTTTTTGAATCTAGTTAACGAACTAAGTACATTTTTATTTTAATCTCTTAGTTGTCAAGGCCTAAGAGTACCTATTTCTATAGAGGAGAATTCATGAACCTAGTCAAATAATTTAATATAAGTTCATTCAGTGTTTTTGCTATCTACGTTAAAGAATGATAAATTCAGTCTTCGAGAATTCGCGATTCAGGTCGACGAATTTAGAGATAATTTAAAATGAGATCCAATTCATTAGGACCAAATGATGATAATTTAAATCACCGAAAACTCGTAAGCTCAGTCATTGAATTTCAATACAATTCTAATCTATTGCCCTAGCTAGTCACGCATGAGAAAGATACATTTTATTCCGCAAAATATTCGCGAATTCGATTGAGTACGGTTCGCAACATATCCAAAATAAGATATGTCATCATATCAAAATCACATAATAGAGAATCACATATCAAATTTAACATATGTGATAATATCATATCAAAATCGCATACCAAGAATCACATATCAAAAATTACGTATATCTCAATATCAAACTCGCATAGTAAATGACACAGCTCCACAAACAAATATCGAGAAGATTACCCCTGGAGTCTGACCATGTCTATCCTATGTTTTCGAGGTCGCTGAGTACGAATCCGGAGTCGTTGTGGTTCTATGACGTCACGCTTCGTCCCTAGCATAAAAAAACGGTGAATTGGTAATTTTATGTAAAACATGTATTTTTGCAATGCACCACAACAACTCGGAATTCGTACTCAGCGACCTCGAAAACATAGGAAAACCTAGCATTGAAAGGAATATGTTTTATCTAAAATTACCAATAAACCATTCCTTTTTAGATTAGAGACAAATTGTGACATCATAGAACCACAACAACTCCGAATTCGTACTCAGCAACCTCGAAAACGTAGGATATGACCACTTTACATAGGTACGAATGATGTTTCACCTTAAATCAGCGATTTTCATGTTTTTTCAGGTGAGGGACGAAATCTGACGTGATGGAGTTAAACGGACCCCGAATTTAGATTCAGCGACTCCGAAAACATATTGTAGACAAAGTCAGACTCCAGTGGTAATTTTTTAAATTTTTTTCGTGGATCTTAGTGCTGCATACCGAGCGAGACGAGTGAGAAATAGACGAGAACGAGAATGATTCTCGTATTAACATTCTAATTCTTGTCTCGTCTCGATCAAACGAGATTCTCGTAGTACGAGCGAGAACGATCGAGATGGAACTAAATCATATAAAATTATTTTAATATGTAGTTTGTGAGAGAACAATTTTGTTAAAAATAATGCAAAAACAGCAGGATGAATGAAGATTTATAAGCAAAAATTAAAGTATAACTTCTTGGAACCATTTCCAAAGGTTCATTACGAACATCTAACCACCATTATGTGATGTTTCAGCTTAACGAAAAATCTCGCTAAGAAATCTATAAGCTTTTAAGCAACGTGAAAATCACATCTTTCGAAATATTAAATCTACAGGATTTACAAAATTATTTACTATCCCAGTACCAAAAATGTTTAAAACTGAAATTGTTCTAGTTTACGTAAGAATTTCACTAAAAAATGTACAACATTAACGATATCAAATTTAGCCTTAGAAACCTTAAAAATAGCCTTACAATTTTGTTAAGCCAAATATTTTATCAATTTTAATCCCTTTAGTAGCACCGTGGAAACCTATGTGACCATTTTTAAGGATTCTTTGTGCTTTTCAATTTAAATTGAAGGTGCAAAACCTCCGAAATTACAGACAGTGGATTAGAAAGATGAACATTATTTTCAACAGATATATAATCATTTATTAATTATTATAATTTCTATACATAATTAAAAAATTTTAAAGAACAAATCACATTTTCTTCCGCATTTGACGTTCAATTATAGATGCCAAAATACAATTCGACCAAGAGTTCTGTATCATTAAGAATCCAACTGAATCATTTCTCAATTGATTTCTGTGTTTCCTAATGGTTAAGTAACCTCTAGAGAATAAACGCTCTGATGGAACGGATGTCGCAGGAATGGATAAATATTCTCGGGCCATTCTAGCAAGTTTTGGATATGTTGATTGATGACTTTTCCATCATTCTAAAAGATTCGCACTTCTGTCTGCACGACCCTCTAAACAGTAAAGATTCAATTCTCATTGCCAATCTCCACAGCTACATGCACCATCAGGGTTATCTTCAAACAGTGAATCTACATCGACTAAGTCGCTTTCCTCTAAGGCTATTTGATGTACCGAAGTTTGACTAGGACTTGCTCCAACAACATCCTAATTATTTATAAATTAAATTTAGATTGACTTATAGGGAAAATGTTTTTCGATGGATTACATTTTCAACTGTTTGAACGAAAGGGTGTTTTTCTAATTGACGTTAAATATAATTTAAAAATAACAAAATCTTTCCTTTCTGAAACGTGAGCATTTTCTTGGTATTCCAACGGTCACGAACATAAGAATACAAGATATAATTGGACAAATTATAAACAGGAAAGTAGAAAAATTCAATTGAAAAATAAAATTTTAATCGTATTTAAATTGCTCTTAAGCTCATGATATTGTGAATTAGGCTTGAATTCTTGTTGATAGTGTTGAACATTTTTTGTTTCTAAATTATTTGTGATATACTTAAATAAAAAAGCAAAACAAAATTGGGAAAAACTAAAAAAAAATGATTTCATATTCACATTTT
Source organism: Andricus grossulariae (assembly GCA_011634705.1). Classification (NCBI taxonomy): domain Eukaryota; kingdom Metazoa; phylum Arthropoda; class Insecta; order Hymenoptera; family Cynipidae; genus Andricus; species Andricus grossulariae. Next base: position 198,725,130 of record JAABKJ010007545.1, read on the forward strand.
TTACATTATACAAAGCGTATGAATAATAAATGCACTGTAATTTAAAACCTGATTCTCCTGTTGCGTTTGAAAATAATCGTTCTTGAAAACTCTCTTGAACTTTTCTACCCATTGCGCTCCCATTTCTTTACCCCATGACGTTTTTTCGAAGGTTTTAATTTTGTGCCTTGGATCTAGTATTAGTACAGTGCAATACGTCCAATTTGTCTTTTTGTAATGCTTCATCAATTTTGCGTGCGCAGCTTCTAGAGCTGTCAACATATTGTCTTCTATCGAGTTTAGTTCAGGCTTACTGTAGAGAGTGCTGATAGAGGCATCTAATTTATCCAGAAGCATATTAAAACCGAGAACTACTGCGTTCAATGTAGGATATTTTTCTCCACTAAATACCTTCGTGAGCACTTTAAAGTGCCGCAGATATTTATACGTTTCTTTCAAAAGCTCCCACTCGCATTCTGTAATTCGAAAGTTTTTTAACCCTTGATTATGATCACACAATAAATTTATCGCAAGTTGCATTCGGAGAGCGAGATAAATCATGTCATGCGTCGAATTCCACCTAGTGCTGACGTCAATATTAGGTGCCAACATTGTAATATTGCACGTTTCACAGCCCATTTTCAGTTTGTTTCGTCATTGTTCAAATCGTTTTATAATTTTGAAGAAACCTCTTAATTTTGATAAAGGTGACGTTGTAGGCATCGTTTCAAGATCTTCTATTTCTTCGCTTTCCCTTATATCGTGACATTGAATGTTTTCCTCATTTTCTTCGACGCATGCATCATCTTCAATGTTCTTACTTTGGTTGTCAGCATCATCAATTTTGAGAACATTTAACATGTCTTGGGCAGAAAGATTTAAAATGTGTGCGCCACAACGAAAGTGTTGGTTCTCAGAGTCGAATGTACGCAATAGGCCACTTAGCTCCACCATAAATTTTGTATTTGCTGAAGCGTTGTCTACTGTTATACCCATTACTTTGTTATTTAATTTGTAATCATCAATAACTTTAAAAAACAATTTGCAATATCTTTTCCTGTGTGTTCATCACGTGACGGACAGAAATCAATAACAACGGATTGAAGAATCCAATTCTCATCAATAAAATGGCCAGTGATTCCATAGTAACTTCGATTGGTGACAGAAGTCCAGAGCCATCAAGAGTAAAAGGGATTCCAGACGTATTCGAACGGAGAATTGACATAACTATTTCTCGTTTTTCAATAAATTTATTTTCGATTAAAGCTTTTAACTCACTGCGCCGTGGTAAAACAGCTGATGGATTTAATTAGTGTAATAGATCTTGTGAATCGTCGTCGTCAAAAAAATTGTATGGTAAATATTTCTTTACCACCCACTTGATCAACTTTCCATTAAATGTTCCTTGTTCGAACACCTATAATAAATGTCCATATGAAAAACTAATCTTCTTGATTGAAAATTTAATTAATTGGCTGAAAGTTAAACTACTTTGTTAAAAATTCGTTTCTTGTTAGAAAATTAATTTTTTAAACAGCAAATTGATCTATTAGTTTAAAAATTCAATCATTTGCTTAAAAATTAACTTTTTCTCTTGAAAATTCATATTTTCGACGGAATAATTCAACTGATTTGTAGAAAATTTATTTTTATGGGGTAAAAGATCATTTAAAGACTGTCAATTTGTCTTTTTCTGTGGAAAAGTATTCTTCTTGATTTAAAATTCAACTATTTTATTAAAAATGTATGTATTTTGTTGAAACTTTGTCTTTTTGGTAGAATAGTAATTTTATTGGTTGAAAATTGAACTATTGGGTTTTAAATTCATGTATTTTTTCAAAATTAATCTTTTTTACTAAAAAATAATTTTTCTGCTTAAAATTGTATATTTTTGGTTGAAAATTCAATTACTTCATTGAAAATTCGCATTTATTGGTTAAATTCTGCTGAGATAAAAATCTCAAACCTTTATAAAGTTTTATTTTTTCATCCTTTCAAAAAATCGTGTAATTTGAATGGTTATTGCGACAAGATATTTTTATTTAAGTTGAAGATTTTAGGACAAACTCGTTTAAACATTTTTAAGTTCTTATTTGTGAATTTTTTATTATTTTGGGTCCGAAGACAGCGCTTAGTGACCCTCCTTCTTTAAAAAATGTCTTCAATTCACAAATGTTAAAGGTATTTTTCCTGTAAACTACATATAATAAATAATTTCTTTTGATTTCGATCTGCTTGCTGCGTGGTCAGGGTAAGTCTCTTCGTATTCTTGTATGTGGTATTTTTTTTTAGATGACGCATAACTTCTGAGGTGTTACTGTCTGTCATTTTAAGAATCACTGACTTTGGGGGATCGTCCAAAAGGCAAAGTTTACATTTTGCTTGTTTGAGATTATTTTCATAAAAGATGTCAAAAGAATCCGTTAATAATCGCGCATTACTCTTCCTGCGTCTCGAAATTATTCTACGCTCTTGACTTTCCTGATGGACATCATTTCTTCTGAAAGATGTTATTATTGTCAGTTTGGTAAAGTTCAAATATTGCTCTTGAAATTTCGGATATAAAGTTTTACATATAAGGTTATAGTTTTAAAATAGAGTTAAAAAGCATTAACCTGTTCAAATATTGTGGATTAGTACCTGCATTTTTATTCTTAGATAATTTAATATTTCGGAAAATTTTGCGTCAAACGAATAATTAAAGAATAATAACTATAATTAAGAAAATTCGAATTTCATTCAATTTATTAATTAAATTAAATTAAATGAGAACTACTGTGGTGGATCATCCTGTGAATTTTATTCTTCAGCCCTTGTATTTTCATAAGCTTGATTTTCTGCATCCTCAGCCAATATCAGCTCTCTGCTTTTCGTCTGATTTGGTGCTTCTTCTGCTTCACTCTCACAGTCTGATATTCTGGAAACTTTTCGTTTTTTTGACATCTTTCTTTCAAATTAAATTTGACTTACACATTTCACAGCTAACGAAAACTTTTCTCGTGAATCGAGATTGGAACAATCGAGTATGAACAAATGACATTCGATGGGCTCGTTTGAAAAATGTTCTCGTAAATCGAGTAAAATATAACGAGAAACAAGAATTTCTCGTCTCGGTATGAAACTCTAATAAATAGGAAGAATAAAAAATATCTAATGTTGTATAAAATAATTTTTTATGTTTACTTATAATCACAGCAAGCATACAGTTGAACGAGTCGCACGTTTGTTGTGAGGAAAAATAATAATAAGAAGAATAATTTTGCTGTTTTATACATTTTAATTATCACTATTTATGTGTATTATACAATATTGGAAACCGTAATATTAATAAATGACTTTCACTCTGACAAAATAAATAAAACATTTACCAAATGTATTATCGTTTAAACCAGGAGTGACCAAAATTGCTCATTTGAGGTGTATGTTTGTTGTGAATACAAAACAAATGATTTTATATAATTATTCTTATACATCCAGAAAAATGTTTATTTGACTCTATATCAAAGATGGAATTCATTTGATGTCACAAAATTTCTTTTATTTAAACAATGACGTGTTTGAATCGAATAAATATTGTTTGAATCGAAAATATATTGGTTTTAATCAAATATTTTTCTGACACAATATGGGGAGTAAGCGAACAAAACATGATAAATTCATTTTTTGAAAAAAACGAGTTTTGTATGATTTTAACATTTTCAGCACTCGAGGAATATAATTATTGACCATTGATTAACAAAAATCTATCCCCTTGAAATTGCGCTTTAAAAATCTTGCAACCTTTGAAATATATAAATTAAAATCCGTATATTTTATAGTAAAGTGTTAAATATGTTATAAAAACTGCATATATCCAAGATAATAGATTCAATAATTCGATAATGTTGGAAAACCAGCTAGATGGTTCTCTGTAAGATCCTATTGGAATTTTTCTTATAATCCCTGCTGTTTTTGAAATACAGTATTTGTCTAATTTTATAGGAATCACCTGGAATGTATACTGCTATTTTATCACATTTTTGCTGATGGAGAAACCATTAAAACAATTGATTAAGAATTTGTTTTCAAATCATTTCTTCTGGTGTCCAGATAAACAATTTTTCGTCTCATATCTATTATATATTTTCCCCCTATTTATTCTCTTGTATTTCTCTGTTCCTAAGAAATCATAGGTTTTAATTTTTCTTCAATCGAAAACATAATGATAGTTTTTTCCTTAATATTAGCTACAATTTTCATTCCTAAGATATTTCTCTAAAACTAATACGTATATTTTTAAATAATCAGAAACGGCAGAACGCTCAATTTTTACGTAAATTTAATGCTCGTAATTTCTAAAAAGCTTTGTTTAATAGAAACAACTGCCTTGATACGTCCGCCACATTTAATATTATTTTTTATGACACATGCATGATTTCAGCCCTTTTCGACGCCTATGAAGCGGAGCTAATGCTCTACATTTTACTCACTAGGGACTGAAAAGTGACGTCAGAGGTGAATAATGAAAATTATACATCTATGAGCTCGAATTTTACAATTATCAGTCCACTCAATGTAAAAACTGCGAGGAAATTTTTGTTGCAGATAATAGAATTTTGTGGTTATTTATGAAAAGTTGCGATGTATAACTGATTAAATTACCGTAAATGACCGTAAATGGCCGAAAAATTTAATGAATTTCCGCAAATTTATGGGAATTTTTATAAATGAATATTGTGTAATTTATGGTAAGTTACCATATTTACTGGTAAAATTGCCATAAATGATCGCAATTTTCCATAAATTTACGGAAATTAAAAAAAATGAATTTTAGATAATTTATGGTCAGTTACCATATTTACCTGTAAAATTACTATAAATGACCGCACATTTTCACAAATTTTCAGAAATTTATGGAAATTTCTACATATGAATTTTGGGTAATTTATGTTAAGTTACCATATTTACCGGAAAAATTACAATAAATCACCAAAAATGTCCATAAATTTCGGTAAATTTATAGACATATTTAAATTAAATCGGGCAATTTTTTTATTGAATTTTTGATAATTTGGAATAAGTTAACATAAATTTCATGCTTCTTCATTCAAAATCTAATATGAACTGAAATCATGGATGTATTTTGAAAAATGTCTGAAATTATCCTTTTGTTATAAAAAATATCGTATGCGCCAAGGGGGAGAGGCACTTTTTCTCCCCCTAGGTGCATAATATACTATTATGTATTTTGCAGTCTTTCAAATATGAATTAACAATTTTTAATTATTTTTGCCATTATCAAATTAAATACTTTTTATAGCTTTTCTTCATTTATCAGTGAAAAAGAACAAAGTGAAGCATGAAATTAATCAGTGTTAATTCAGCATTTATTTAAACAAATATTTATTTACTTGTATTGAAACAAGTGACTGGATGTAAAATCCAATTAATCAACATTCAAAGCTCTAACTAAATAAAGCCTATCGAGTACAACCTTTAGTTTTTGAAGGTGTTCAGAAAAAGTTTTGCCTAGTCAATACTTTTCAAGTATATCTTTTCGTTAACCAACCAAATTGCACGTGCTCGGAAAATGAAATTTACCTGTCAGAACCTCAAATCCTTTGAGTGGCATTCAAATACGTGATACCTATTTTTAACAACCTTTTATTTCAATTTCTGCTGTACTAATATTTGGTGCTGTATAATATGAATAAAATAAGTATCGAAATGTAAAATATCGAAATATTGATAAACCTGTCTTCACAGAATAATAAAGGCTCATCATTCTTGTATAACGATAAAAAAGACCAAAACTGATTGAAACTTCTTTCGCGTAGAATCCTTATTCAAAGAAATTTGAAAAAAATCACTTCAAATGATTTATTTGAACGCAATCTTTTCAATGATAAAAAAATGTTAAAATGTTAATTAGTAGTCAGTACGAATTTGGAAGCAATAATTCGGAAGAAAGCTCTGTACGATCGGACCCCGCGAAACGGTCTCGATAATTCTGAAGAATATCGTCAACTGAAATAAGAATAATATTTCTTATAGATTATTATCGTAATTTAATTCATATCAAGTTATTCACTGATAAATTAATTCACTGTTGTTTAATATACTATTGGGTAATTAATCTTAATTATACTTAATTATTTTGAAATAATATTTCTAACTAAATATTCGGCAACGAATAGTAATAATATCAATAGAGTAACATTATTCTTGAGTAACATTACTAATGACATGACTAATTTTATGCATTATTTTACCAATTATCATTATAAATTAATATTTATATTCATTAGGTTATTCACTAATTAATAATTATTTATTTACACTCCTGTTTGTTTTCAGTTCTGACAATTCTATTTCTGCATTATATTTATTGTTAAATAAAAAAACACAACGATCGTATACAATTATTTGGCAAACCTGTGTGATTTATTAAATATTTGGAAACAAATATAATTAAGGATATTGAATGCTGATTGTTAACCATTGCAATCTATTCTAGTTGAAGAAAAGAAATATAAATATTTAAAAGCATGTTTCAAGGTATTGAAAATATATAGAATATTTAAATAAGTGCTTACATTTCAAACAAATAAATTTATTTTCAATATATATTTGCTATGAAACCAGAATTTTTTAATTTAGTAACCTTTCTACCTGAACAATTTTACATTATTTGACAGATATTTTCTCAGTTTTTAAATACCAAGTAAACAGTTTTAATGGTTTTAATTGTCATTTTTAAATTATTAATTCTTATTATTGTGCATTTTTCTGTGACGTTTTCGGCCGTCTATTTTCTAATTTTTATTCTTATCAATTTTCATTTATATAAAAAACTCCATCAAAAGTTAAATACAAAAATTAAATACATTGATGATTTATTACTCACAAGGAGAATGATTGTACGAAATATAAAATTAAAATGATCAAAAAATAGCAAAAAGAATATTTTTGAAGTTTCAACCTGAAAATCCGTCAAAAAGATAAATATTTCCAATTAACTTTTTCATTTAGTGATGTCATGTATCATTCAAGCTTTTAACCTATTTATTTCTGCCTGTAAAAGGTAAAACTTATTTTAGATATATTACTGTATTTACTTAAAGGAAAAAACAGTTTTTATCGGAAAAGAATTTTTTTAAACCACAAAGGTAAATTCCTTTTTCAAGAATCAATTTGAGGTTTATAACTCGATGTATTTCGCTTTTTACAAATAGAGTATTTTTCTCTTTGAAATTCTCTGAGGAATCAGAATTTTCTGCAGTGCGAACAGCCACTGACCATCCAGGTCGTTTTATAAAAATTTACGTCTCTTTTGCGTCGTTTTCTCATTTTAGTGAGATTCACAAAGTATCATTTAGGTTGGTAACGATCAATGTTATAATGCATAGGTACTGTAGAGTCATAAAACTCGATAAGACTTCTCAGTTCATATAAAGTCCTTATAGATATTTTTCTCGCTTCACATTCTCACCGCATTTTCCCATAATCAGGAATTTTATCTCTCTACATTTACGTATTGGGCAATAAAATACTCTATCGGGGGCAAATAAAATTTATTTATGCATCAAAATGCTATTTCCATTCAATGGGAGATAAATAAGAGTTTTCTCTGAGTGAGGAAAATAAAATAGGTACATAACTCTACATCATTTAAAAACAAAAAATAACAACTCATTTACAAAAAATGTAATAAAACTAATAAAATAGGAAATTTTCAATCATCTCCTCCCTATTGTAAAGATTCGTTAAATTGGTATCGCCACCCCCCCATTTTGACGTAAGGTTTTATATTTTTTATTTAATATTTTTATTCAATATTGAATTTGAATAATTGTGTATTTCTGGTATTTTTTAGACTTGGAAATATTTCAAATTAAGTCACGGGACTTTAAAGGATTTTAATGGGTTTCATGGGATACCCAAGCATTTTCACGAATTTGAGGGATTTTTAATTACTTTTGAAATATTTCAATGGATTTTAATATATTGTAAGGGATTTCAAGAGATTCGGAAAGATTTCCACGGATTTTAAAGATTTCAATGAATTTCAAAGAAATTTTAAACGATTATAAGGTATTTTTATCGGAATTTAAGATTTTAAGCGATTTCAAGGTCACAAGATTTAAAAGGCTTTTAAGGGTCTTTATGCGATGCCGAAGTATTTTCACGAATTTTTAAGGATATCTGGAGATTTTTATAGGATTTGAAAGTTTTTAAGGGATTTAAAGAGATTTCATAAGGTTTAAGGAAATTTCAAAACATTTCGAAATATTATGAAGGATTTTAAGGAATTTCGAGGATTTTCAATAATTTTTACAATTTCTTAATGGATTTTAATATATTGTAAGTGATTTGAAAGATACTCGGAAAAGTTTCCACGGACTTGAAATATTTCAATGATTTTCAAAAATTTCAGGAGATCTCATAAGATTTCGTAATATTTCACAGAATTTAGAGGCTTTTGAACAATTTTTAGGGATTTTATAACATTTCTTCGATTTTAAAGATTTTAAAGATATTAAAGTTTTTCACCAACTTTGAAGAATATCAGGAAGTTTTAATGAGACTTCAAAGTTTCGAAGGGATTTAAAGAGATTTCATAACATTTTAGGAAATTTCAAAAGATTTTGGAATATTATAAAGGATTTTAAGGAATTTCGAGGATTTTCAATCATTTTTAAAATATTTTGATGGATTTTAATATATTGAAAAAGATTTCAAAGATTCGGGAAAATTTCCACGGATTTCAAACATTTTGATGAATTTAAAAAATTTCAGAAGAGCTAATAATATCTCAAAATATTTCACAGAATTTTGAGACTTCCAAACAATTTTTCGTGATTTTAAAGGATTTCCCGGATTTTAATTGATTTTTGTACGATTTTAAGATTTCAAGCGATATCGAGGAATTAAAATGTCTCTTGAAAGATTTTAATTGATTTTAATAAGGATTTTAAAGATTTCAGTGAATTTTCAGAAGATTTCAAGGGATTTTGAAAGATTTCGAAATATTTCACGAAATTTCAAACACCTTAAGGCATTAAGGAAATTTTAAATATTTTAAGCATTTTCAAGGATTTTCCCAGTTCTTAAAGGGTTTTAATGGATTTCCAGGAAGCTCAGTCGTTTGAAAAGGTCTTTAAGATATTATGTACGATATGCTTAGAAAGAGGAAATTTACGTAAAAAATGCTTTTGATCCCACCCCCTCCCTAGGTGAGGATTGGTAATATTTTCAGCGTGCCCCCTCCCCACCCAAAAAGCCTTACGTAATCAATGGACGTTCTCATACCAATGTTATTTTTCTTACTTTATTTATACGCTGAAAGTTGTTAATATACATTATAATTTTAAATTCTTGAAATTGAAAGTGTGTGAAATTTGTTAGTGTTCTGAAAAAGCTTTAAATTTTTCTATATGCTGTGCATATTTAAAGCACTAAACGGAATCTCAACTTAACCTTTTTTCGATAATTTTATTTTCAATTGAGAACATATTTCGGTTTAGATTTTCTCAAACTGAAATGATAAGGAATACATTTTCAAAAATTTTTAAAGATCTTTACAACTTAATCATTGATTTTTATCTAATAACAAATTTGGATACTTTTCGAATTTAAGGACGGGAAAATTAATATAATTTTGCAAATTTCGTTTTTGAAATATCGTTTTTTGTTAAATACTTTTTCCGAAGTTTCCTTGGAATAGTTGCTATCTGAAACTTTAACTTTCTATCAAATCTGACGATGATTTATGCATTATGCGCATGCTGTTGCGTCGTAACTTGACACGACCCTTCACCCTTCTTGCTATTGGCTTTATGAGGCGACTTAAATGTAAGAGACTCTCCGGCACTTGAACTCTCCTGCCCGTTGATCGGCTGTAATCCAGAAATTTAATTTGAGAAGTTTCAACCGTAGGGACGTAATCACCGCACGGAAATGAAATTCGAGAATCGCTTCCGTCTCCTCCTGTCGACCTGTTATTATCCCTAATTCCAGTGGACGAACTACTTACTTTTAGGAAGTTTTTCACGATTGAAATCCGAATCTCCGTGAATTCATGTAAACGAACCCGTCCTCGCAGGAAATTGAATCTCCTTGAATCTTTGCATTTTTAACGGAAATGTAACGCTTGAATCTTTGTGATTTTAACGGAAATGTAAAGCAAATCATTTGATAGAATAAATTCTTCATCTGAAAAAGTTCACTCAACTCGTTCGATTCCGATTCTGAGAGTTTGCGCAACTCTTAAAAATATTTTTCATGTTCCAGAAGAAACAGGTACTTTTCAACAAATAGAGAAAGATAGTTTAACACATAAAAAAACTAAGGGTACGAAATGTTGCAAGTAATCGTTACAGGCCTGTTACCACGGAAAGTTCACCTCAGTTGAGAGTAATCAGCTGACTATCACAAGGAGAAAAATGGATGGTCAAAGTTAGAGGGTTCAAATTTAGAGAGCCAGTCCGTTCTTTTAGATGGTCTAAAGCACCATCCAGAATTTTTTTGACATAGTTGGAGAGGCTCTCCTTTTATGACCAGTCTGTCTGTTATAAGAAATCCAAACTCACTATCAGGGATAAGCAAGGTATCCTTTCAGGATGATCAATACAATCATCTTGTTTTCACTCATTTCGACCATCCACGGAAGAGTAAATGACCCATCGCGGAGGGCTAACCTGATTAGTTACCGTTGGCGTGTTTATTTAAAATGATTGAATGTCTAAGTCAAATGTTCACAACAAATAATAAATGTAAAGTTTATTATATATATATATTATTATATATATTCGAAAAAGATGTTGACCGTAGACGCTTTACGATTCGGTTCCTTATTTCAAGGAAACATCAACTATTGAACCCAAAAAACAGATTTATTCCATATGGAAGAATGATTTTAGGAATCGATTGATCAAGATTGTTCATAAAAATGGGAAATTTGGTTGAATGTCAGTATATTTCGTAGGAGTTTTATTTTTTATGATATAATAATTTCAGCAAGAAAAAGATGTTTTCAATTTAAGGACGACTATTGCATGCATTTGTTGATCAGAAATGTTAAGAACAATGAAAAATGTTGTCAAATTTAAGTTTCTTCTGGCAGAATTTTAATATAGGGATAAAGTAAACAGTTATGCAAAAAATGGATTTTTTCTATCAAGCAGTGACCGTTTATTGTATTTGTTAATCAGTATTTTTTTAAAAAATAGTAAATATTGTTCATTGCCCAATTATGTTATGGAATTTCAATCTTTGAAAGAAGAAAGAAAAATTTCGCGATTTGAATATACCTGCAATCTTTGTGAAATAATTTAGGTATCTGTGAAATATTTTTAATCTTTATAAAATCTTTGACGTCTTGGGACATCATTGTGATGACATCTTTGCGAAATATTTGAAATATGTGTTAAATATTCAATTATATTTATGAAATTATTGAAATCTGTGTAAAATCCTTGCGAAATAATTGAAATCCTTGTGCACTTTTTGAAATTTGTCTGAAATTTTTGTGAAATATTTTAAACTTGGTGAAATCTACCTAAATCTATCCAAAATCTTAAAAATCCTTAAAAAATCATTGAAATCCTTGTGATATCTTTGGAAATCTTTTCAAAATATTTGAAATATTTGGTAATATTTGTGAAATTATTGAAATGATAAAATTCTTTGTGAAATCTTTCTGATATCTTTGGAAATATTTTCAAAATATTTGAATATTTTTTAAATCATTGAAGTCTTTGTGAAATCTTTTGAATCGATTCAGAATCTTTGCGAAATATTTGTGAAAGCTTTTCAAAATATTTGAAATATTTGGTAATATTTATGAAATTATTGAAATGATTGAATTCTTTGCTAAATCTTTTAAATCTATCCGAAATCTTGAAAATCTTAATGAAATCTTTTTTGAAATTATTGAAATCTTTGTGCAATCTTTTATATATATCTGAAATCTTCTCGAATTACTTGAAATCTTTGGGAAATCATTATAATCTTTGTAAAATGTTTCTGAAATCTTTGGAAATGTTTGGAAATCTTTAAAATATTTTTAATATATCTTATAATATTTGCGAAATTACTTCAATTTTTTGCGAAATCTTGGAGAAATGATTAAAGTCTTTGTGAAATCACTCTAATATATCCAAAATATTTGCGAAATATTTGAAATTGGTGATGAATCGTTGAAATCTTTCCGAAATATTTAAAAAAGTTTAAAAATATTTGAAATTTTTTTCAAATTTTGATAATATTTGTGAAATTATTGAAATCATTGAGAAGCCATTGAAATCTTTTTGCAATTTTTAAAATCGATCTAAAATCTTTTTGAAATCTTTGGTAAATCATAAAAATATTTGTGAAATCTTTGTGAAACCTTTCGACATCTTTGCAAAATATTTTAAATATTGTTGAAAAATTTAATGATATTTGTGAAATTATTTAAATCTTTGTGAAATTATTGAAATCGTTGTGAAATCTTCTAAATCTTTGAAATCCCTAAAAAATCGTTGAAACCTTTTGAACTCTTTCACATATCTTGGGAAATTTCACAAAATATTTAAAATATTTAAAATCTTTGTGAAATCTTTGGGAAATTATTGAAATCTGTGTGCACTTTTTGAAATTTATCTGAAATCTTTCCGAAAAATTCAAAATATTTGTGAAATCTTTGGGTAATCATTCAAATATAATTGAATTATTCATGAAATCTTTTGAATCTATCCGAAATCTTTTCGAAATATTCGAAATGTTTGTAAAATCTTTGAAATATTTGGAAAATCATTCTAATCATTAGGGAATATTTGGAAATATTTAAAATATTTGTAAAATATTTGCTAATATTTGTGAAATTATTGAAATCATTGGGAAATCGTTGAAATCTTCTCGCAATCTTTGAAATCTACCTGAAGACTTTGTGAAATCTTTGCTAAATCATGAAAATATTTGTGAAGTCTTTTTGAAATCTTTCGGTATCTTTGCGAAATATTTGAAATATTTATTTTTATATGTGAAATTATTGAAATCTTTGTGAAATCCTTAAAATCTCTGTGCACTTTTTGAAATTTATCTGAAATTTTAATGTAATAATGTAAATCTTTACGATTTTTTTTTCTATTCAAAATCTTTGCGAAATATTTGAAATCTTTGAAATCTTCAGAAAATCATTGAAATCTTTGTGAAATCTTTTAGATATCTTTGAGAATCTTTTCAAAATATTGGAAATATTTTTGAAACATTCGGTGATATTTGTGAAATTATCGAAGTCTTTGTAAAATCTTTCAAATCGATCCAAAATCTTTGAGAAATATTTTTTAAATCTTTGAAATATGTAGGAAATCATTGAAATCTTTGTGAAACCTTAGTGATATCTTTGGAAACCTTTTGAAAATATTTGGTGATATTTGTGAAATTATTGAAACGATTGCGATATCTTTAAAATCCTCATGAAATCTTCGAAATCTTTATGAAATCTTCATGAAACAATTGGAATCTTTGTGAAATCTTTGATATCCTTGAAAAAACTTTGCGAAGTATTTTAAATCTTTGTGAAATCTTTGAAATCTTTGGGAAATCATTAAAATCTTTGTAAAATCTTTCTGAAATCTTTGGAAATGTTTGGAAGTCTTTGCGAAATATTTAAAATATTTTTGAAATATCTTATAATATTTGTGAAATTATTGAAATTTTTGTGAAATCTTGAAAAATGATTGGAGTATATGTGAAATATTTTTAATCTATCCAAAGGATTTGCGAAATATTCGAAATGTTTGGTAATATTTGTGAAATTATTGAAATTATTGAGAAATCATTGAAATCTTTGTGCAATCTTTGAAATCTATTTAAAATCTTTGTGAAATCTTTGGTGAATCATTAGAATATTTGTAAAATCTTTGTGAAATCTTTGTGAAATCTTTGAACACATTTACAAAATATTTGAAATATTTAATGATATTTGTGAAATTATTGAAATCATTGTGAAACCCTTGAGAAATTATTGAAATCTCTGTGAAATCTTTGTGATATCTGAGGACATCTTTTCAAAATATTTGAAATATTTTGCAATATTTGTGAAAATATTCAATTTTTTATGAAATCTTTTAAATCGATCCGAAATCTTTGCAAAATATTTGTGAAAGCTTTAGAAAATTGTTGAAATCTTTGTGAAATATTGCTGGTATCTTCGAAAATCTTTCCAAAATATTTGAAATATTTGGTAATATTTGTGAAATCATTGAAATGATTCAATTCATTGTGAAATCTTTCAGATCTATCTGAAATCTTTGCCAAAACTTTAAAATCTTTATGAAATTTTTGGGAGGTTATTAAAGTCTTTGCCAAATATTCAAAATATTTTTGAAATATCTTATAACATTTATGAAATCGTTAAAAATTTTTCAAAGGATTTGCGATATTTTAATAATCTTTAGGATATCATTAAAATCTATCGGAAATCTTTGTGAAAAAACTGAAATGGTTGTGAAATCTTTCAAACCTATCCGAAATCTTTGGGAAATCTTTGTGAAATAATCGAAGTCTTTGTGAAATCTTTTAAATCTATCCGGATTATTCGTGAAATATTTGGAAAATCATTTTAATCTTTGTTAAATCTTTTAAATCTGTCGGAATTCTTTGCAAATTTTTTTGTGAGAAACCTATTATTTTCTTCAAATGACAAATGATAGTGTAGTAACATAATGATAATAATAAATTATTATATTGCAGGTCTTCCAAATATTTTCTTTTCTTTTGCATTTCCTTTAAAACAAAAATGTATTTTTCTTATAAAAAAAAAAAAATTCATGACACTAATTCAATGTACCAAACAAATGAAACAAATGAGCTTTTAAAGCTCACATGAACAAATGAACTTTTGAAGAAGAAATTTAACTTTGTACCAAGTTTTAAAATTTGCAACAAAAAAATATGCATTTCGGACTGAAATGATCAATTTCGAACGAAAAGAAAATGATTTTTTAACAGAGAAACTCAAGTTTTAACCAAGTAGTGGAATTTTTCACCAAAAAGATTATTTGTCTACCAGAAAGATTAATTTTCTACTAAAAAATGAAAAATTAACAAAATACATGAATTTTCATTTAAAAACAAAGAGAAATTTTCAACCTAATAGTTGAATCTTCAACTAAAAAATATAAATTTGAAACCAAAAATGGAATGGTTAAATTTTCTGTCAAAAAAATGATCTTCCAGCAAAGGATTTAAGCTTTCAACAAAAAAGATCAATTTTTAATCAAACAGTTCAATTGTCAATTGAGAAAAAATTAACTTCAAATGGAATAGTCAAATTTTCAATTACCAAAATTAATTTTCAACTGAAAAAAAAGATTAATTTTTTGCTAAAAAATATCAATTTTTAACCCAAAATTGAACATATAATTGTTCAATCAAAAATGGAAAAGTTGAATTTTTAAAGAGAAAAGATGAATTCTCAAAGACAAGCGATTAATTATCAACTGAAAATGTAAATTTATGATATTTTAACCAAAAAATATTAGTACTTTGAATCAAAAAAAGTTAATTTTAACCAAAAAACGAATTTACAATAAAAGGGTTAAATTTTCAGCCGGAAAAGATTTTTTATTCAACAGAGAGAAAAAATCAACTAAATTAATAAAACTTCCAGCCAGATACGTGATTTTTTTAACAAAACGGTAGAATTTTTAACCTCCGAATGCGAATTTTCAAAATAAAATTTAATTGTTAAACAATCAGTTGAATTTACTACCAAAATAGTTAGATTTCTAACCCGTAATGACCAATTTTTAGCAAAACAGTCGAATTTTCAATTAAATAGAATGAATTTCTGTCAAAATTGTTAAATTGTGAATCAAATAAATTTTTAACAAAATAATTATATTCTTGAACAAAAAAGATGAAGTTTAAACCAATCAAATAGTAAGATTTTCATCAAAAAAGGTGATTTTCCAACTTAAATTATGAATCTTCAACTTAAATAATACAATTTTCAGTTTCAAAAATTAATTTCTAAGAGAATAAAACGAATATTCGACTATGAAATTATTGTTTTCTTCTTTCTAAAAGTGTTTCTATATATTTTAGGAAACATTTAATTTCAGGGCAGCTGAAATTCAAATTTTCCCCTACTGGGCTATAAATCTCTATGGCTCTGGAAATTAAATTTTTTCTGTTCCCCTACTTCCTTCTAATTTCCCTACTTCCCCTCCTCACACTTCAAAATTCAATTCCCCTTCCTTCCATAACTTATTCCTCATCTACTTCCCCTACTCGTCACCCCCCCCACCCACATTTCCTATCACTTATTCTTACCCTTAATTTCCCCTCACTTCCTTTAGTACCTCGCCCCTCACTACCCTTGGTCCCCTTAGATGTGAGCTGTGAACTGTGAACTGTGAGTTGTGTGTTGTGAGTTGCGAGTTGTAGCTGTGAGTTGCTAGTTGCGAGTTGTGAGTCGTGAGGTGTGAGTTGTGAGTTGTGAGTTGTAAGCTGTGAGTTGTGAGTTGTGAGTTGTGAGTTCTGAGTTGTGAGTTGTGAGTTGGAAGTTAGCAGTTAGAAAGTCCCTTACTTCCCCTTCTGGAAAAAAGGACGACAGGCGGATGGATGGACACCCATCCGAAACTATAAGGGACTATAAACTAATTACTAGTTACTAATTTGTTACTTATTTACGAAAGTCACTTCGTTAGCACTATATCGTTACCAAAAAAACTAGTTAAAGAAAACTAGTTACTTTCCATCACTTCTCAAAATTTGATCAAAATTTTTTTCTTTTGGAAAGTCTTTAGGGCACCATGAACTTGCCATCTGTTTGAGAAAGGTTTGTTAATCAAGTGGAAACTTGAGTTCCAGAGAAAGTATAAGTTTTTTTTATTTGCTTTAATCAAGGAACTTGTCTTTTTGTGAGGAAAGAACTAGAGAGTTAATCACCTGAAGAAAAAGTGTAAGCTTCGAGTTTTATGAAAGCGATTGTGCAAAAGTATTCAAAGCGATTGGTAGCGATTGGTACTGATGACTCGATTAAAAGAAATCAGGTCCTTAGAGGTTGCAGCTCTTGGGAGAAAAGCTTATGTTGCCCTCGCCTCGTAGCTCAGACTTTTGAGATCGCCTGTGTCAGATAAGTCCGCTGGGAAACAAACTTTTCAAGAGTACCGGATGGGTTTCTTTTCCTTTTACTTGCCCCGGCGAGAAAATGCTTTTGTTATCGCTTGATCGACAGGGAAGGACGACCCTAGAAGTGTTCCAGGAAATTGTAATTTACTCAGATGTACTTCCGCGCTGGCGGATTTATCATAATTAGTTCGTCGTTAAATGGAAAGGCAGTTCCGACGAAAAAGAGGAAAAGGATTTTCAAATAATCCTGTCTACAGAAAATGAACTTTTAAAATTGCTTTCAACTTTCTTTCTTCGCCTTTCACTCATTTTCTCTTTGTTTATTAAGGTTGTCTAAAAGTGCTTCAGAAACTTTTCTTTATTGAATCGAGTATAGAATTGTGAATAGCTGGATATGAGAAAATAGATGAACAAGGTGTGATTCACAAATTTAAATGTTTAGACTGTGATGCAGTTTATACAGGGCAATCATTTGGGACACTTACTAAGGACAGATAAGCATAATAATTTTCATGGAAGTCCTGGATAACACTCAGTCGTTTCAAAATGTATAATCATATAGGGTCCTGATCTTAAATAGAATGATGTTGATCCTTCATCTTCAGAGAAAAAACAAGGAATTCATAGAGATCTTATTCATAAAGAAATGACGTAAAAGCTATTCATTTAGGAAATGATCTTTTGAAGTATGACAAAGATTGGGATGGGGTTATTAATTTGATAAATTGATTCTTTGTTCTGGATGATAAAGTACTGAATATGCAGGTATCAATGGGATAAATTGATTCTTTGTTCTCGACAACAAGGTCTTATATATGAATTTGATAAATTGATTCTTTGTTCTGGATGATAAAGTACTGAATATGCAAATAAGTTTTCTTCAAAAGGTGGACAATTATAATCCCTGATGCCTCAAAAAGTCCTGAATTCTAAATAGGCTTCGAAACAGGTATCATTCAAATAAATTGATTCTTTGTTCTCGATTATAGCGTCTTATGTATGCAAATTAATTTTCACCAAAGAATGAAATATTAGTCCAAACAACTTTTTATATGAATCTCTATGTTATTATTTCCAGGCACTGCGTGCATTTTAATTATTGTAAGATTCTGCAGTCTATACTGGTGGTTTCCTATAAATAATCCTGGATGAGGACGTCTGAATTGGCTTCAAAACAGGCATCACTTGGATTAATAAATCCTTTGTTGTCGATAATAAAGTCCTAAGCATGTAAATCCGTTTCAGCAAAGGATGGAAAATTAGACCAAATAACTTTTAATAATAATATGTATATTTTTATTTTCAGGCATTATGTGCGTTTTGAGTAACATAAAATTATATTGTTCAAGCCGGTAGTTGTCCTATAAATAATTCCTGATGAGGAAGTCGAAAGTAGCTTGGAAACAGGAATCGATTGTATAGTTCGATTTCTTGTTTTCGATAATAAAGTCTGATTACAAATTAATTTTCACCGAGGTATGTGAAATAATACCAAATAAATTTGTACATGGATGTCTTTTTTTATTTTTAGCTATTATGTGCGTTTTAATTATTCTAAGATACTATAGTCTACAACGCTGGTTTTCCTGTTAATAATAATCTTAGATGAGGAATTCTGAATTGGCTTCGAAACCGGTATCACTTGAATTAATAAATTCTTTGTTCTCGATGAGAAAGTCCTAATGCAAATAAATTTTCACCGAGGTATGTAAAATAATACCAAATAGATTTGTTCATGAATGTCTATTTTTTTATGTTTAGCCATCATGTGCGTTTTAATTTTTCTAAGATTCTATGGTCTAAAACGCTGGTTTTCCCGTTAATAATAATCTCAGATGAGGAATTCTAAATTGGCTTCAAGACAGGTATCACTTGGATTAATAAATTCCTTGCTCTCGATAATAGAGTCTATAAATAATTTCGGATGAGGAAGTCAAAATTAGCTGCAGAACAGGTATCAATGGGATAAATTGATTCTTTGTTCTCGATAACAAGGTCTTATATATGCAAATTAATTTTCACCAAAGAATGGAAAATTATACTAAGTACATTTTTTATATCGATGTCTATTTTTATTTATCAGGCATCATGTACATTTAAATTATTATAAGATTCTGTTGTCTATACTGGTGGGTTTCCTATAATTAATCCTTGATGAGGAAGTCTGAATTGGCTTCGAAACAAGTATCGCTTGCATAAATTAATTCTTTCTTCTCGTTATTTAAGTCTTAAATATGCATGCAGATCAATCTTTAACAAAGAATGGAAAATTATACCAAATACGTTTTTATATTATTCTGTATATTTTTATTTTCAGCTATTATGTGTGTTTTAATTAATACAAGATTCTATTGTTTCTGTCGGTCGTTTTCCTATAAATAATCTCTGATGAGGAAGTCTAAATTGCCTTCGAAACATGTTTGTCCTAGTAGTATAAAAAAGATGAAGAAAGAATAAGGACAGAATTATAAGTTCATTTTGGTTCACTCCTTTAATTTTTCCCTCTATTTTCATTTGTTGTATAATTATCTCTGTCTTTGATGAGCCGGATTGGAGATTGTTGCAAATCTAATTTTAATTTGTGAGCTTTTATAGTGTTCTGAAGTTGATACCTAAAATATTGTACTAAAAAGTAGATTTTATTTCTATATAAAAAGAATTCTACTATCAGATAATATGTTTTTCACCGGTTAACATTATGAAAATGAAGTTAAAGTTTTGTCACAAAGTATAAATTCGCTAGGAAATAAATGCGTATTTTCTTTTCGTAAAAAAAGTTATGTTGCCAGGTTCCGCACGCTTCATGAGGTTTGACACAACTGTAATGTATTTATTGTGAATTCTCTTTTGTTAAAGCTCTTTTCGCTTTAACGAACATATTCTCATGAAGTGTGAAGTAAGAAAAAGGGGTTAAAAGCAAATTTTCTGATCTAATTTGAAAACAATGTTTTTATTAAATATTTTATTGCACCATCTGATTATCCTAACAACTTTTTGAATTTTTTCGAAAAATTGAAAATTCAAATTTCTACCGCACAAAACATAATGAAAAATAAAAATTTCAATTTTTCGCTCAAACTGTGCAAGATACGTAAAAAGATGAATCTGAAACAATTTTGCACCCATAAATAATCTACAAATTCGTCAAGAATTACTTTTTGAGTTGACGCGAAGTTTTTGTTGTATTTGCAAATGACGACATTAAAAATACAAAAATAAAATTTTTGGTCAAACGAGACAAGCTACGAACAAAATAAATGTACAAAGTTGTCACCCAAAAAATAACTAAAAATTTGTCATTAATAATTAATTGATGAGAAGCGTAGTTTTTGTTTAAATCGTGAAAAATGACATTACAGATAAACAAACTAAATTTGAGGGCGAAAGGACCCAAGGTACAATAAAATGTTTTTATAACAAAATAATTTTTAAATCAGATCTAAAAATGTTCTTTTATTCTTTTTTTCTTGCGAGTCACGTGACGAGAATGTGTTCGTTAAAGCCAAAAGAGCTTCAACACAAGAGAATTCACAAGCACTGAATTTCAGTTGTCGATGATTTGACCTTCAATGTGCCCTTGTAGCGGGCAGATTATATTGGAAATTTATCTTTTTCAGTTGAAAATCCCACTATTTCGTTGAAAATTTATCTTTTTTTTTTGTTGAAAATTCGTCTTTTTTGCTAGAAAAATAATCTTTCTGCTTGAAGATTTTTTTTTTTCGAAAATTCAACTACAAGTTCAAAAATGGAACTTTTTTGTTACAAATTTATTTTTTATGTTGAGGATTCATTATTTCAGTTAAGAACTGATCTCTTAATGAAAATTTAACTATATTGTTGATGATTCGTTTTTTTTAGTATTGTTCTTTTTTTCTCGATAATTCAATTATTTATTTAAGTATTTATGTATTTTGTTGAAAATTGTTTTTTTCTCAAACTAACTTTTATAACTACTTTTTTGAAATATAATTCGTTTGGTTGAAGATTCATCATTTTAGCTAAAAATTTATTTCTTTGATAAAAATTGAACTATTTTGTTGAAAATTGATTTTTGTTCAATTGAAAGCTCATTGCTTTAACTGAAAATTTAACTATTTTAGTTAAAGATTGATAGTTTCAGTTAAAAATTCATCTATTTTGGTAAAAATGTCATCCATTTAGTAAAAAATCCAACTATTTTTGGTTGAAAGTAAACATTTCATTATTTTGTGGAAATATCAACAATTGTATTATAAACTCATTCTAGTGTGTGGTCGATTATTTAAATATTTTGGTTCATCAATAAATTATTTGCTTGATAATTCGTTTCTTTTTCTGAAAATTAATGTTTCAAACTAGCAATTTAACTATTCAATTTTTCGTTGAAAACGTTTTGTCATAAACTCATCTTTTTAGGTCAGAAATTCGGCTATTTTATTGAACATGAACTTCTTCATTGAAAATTTATATTCGCTGGTTAAAAAATTAATTTTCCTAATTAAAAATTCAAGTATTCTATTTCTAATTGAAAATTTATCCTTTTTTATAAAAAATTTATATTTTTTGCTAGAAAATTCGTATTTCTTTTTCGATTGAAAATTAATTTCCTGAAATGAAAATTTAACTATACCATTCTTGGTTGTAAATTCACCCTTTTTGGTTCCAGATTCAACTATTTCGTAAAAAGTGTCTATTTTTGAATAGAAACTAATCTTGTTGGTTAAAAATTATTCTTTTCGATTGAAAAATCAACTACTTGGTCAACAATTGAACTCTTTTGATCAAAATTTATTTCTTTGTTCAAGATTCATCATTTTAGTTAAAAATTAATCTCTTTCTTGTAAAATTTAACTATATTGTTTGAAATTTGTTTTTGTTTAGTAGAAAATTAATTTTTTTAACTAAAAATTTGGTTAGAGACTTATTCTTGTTGTTTAAAAATTCAACTTCTTTGTTGAAAATTCGTCTTTCTGGCTGAAAATGCATCTATCTTGGTAGAAATTTCTGTTTTTGATTGTTGAAATGTCAACTGCTTGGTTGAGTATTATTTTGCTTCAGTTGAACATTTGACTACTTTGCTAAAAATCAACCTCTTTATTTAAAATTTAATGTATGTTGTTGAAAATGCTAGGTTTTTGAAAATCGATCACATTTAAAAAATTAAAATTTTTATCACGCAATGACTTTTAAAATCTTTTAAAACATTCCTTGTTTTAGAAATATTACGTCGGTCATGATTAACCTCCGGCTTTCAAGAAAAAAGTATAAAATCTGCCACGCGACAGATATGAAGAAAGTTGTTTTAAATTAATTTTGGGATCGCAAAAGTGGATCATTTCGAAAAAAAAAATAATTTTACATGTATATATAAACTGCTTTTTGAAATCCCAAAAACATGTAAACGTGATTAAAGACATCCCTGTAATTCAGGATACTAAAATAAAACTTGTGATGAAAAAATACTTATTTTAATGTGCCGTATCTCTAGATATTATCGGGTTCTTTTTCAACCCAAAAGGAGAAAAATCCTGTTTAGACTTGGTCTTCCTTTTTTTGAGCACCCCCAATCTTGGTTAATGATTTTTGTACTTAAAATTCAGTTGACGTCTATGAATATTTTACATATTCTTCCCGATGTAAAATAGTACATTCTTCACCGAAGTGTTAAAAGAACGTAACATTTCGGAAGCATTTAAATTCAAATCCTTCTTGCACTAAAAAATTACCACAGAAATAGTATAGGAGGTCGTTTGACTTTGTTCGCATGCATTATTCAAGCACGAGTACATAACGCGATGCGTATCCTTCCATTTGAAAAGAATATAAGACGTCTCATGATATTCAAAACCCGAGTGAAATATTTTCGAAAAAAATAAACTTAAAAGAAAAACCACAAATTACGAAACTTTCTTAACATGCCTAGTATTGGCAATATCTTCTAGAGTAAATAACTCTTGCTGTAGGTTACAAATAAAAGCGTCAATTTCTGTGGCGAATAGTCTATTTCTTGGAAATATTTATATCGCCTGCTTATATAGCCTTTCGATCGCTTACCAATTTATCACTGGGCTTTTATTTCCACATTCCGTGTAAAACCACCTGGGTACGAACGGAAAAGTATTAAATCCTCAAGTTCGATTTTACGAGGTGGTAAAATCTCGCTACCTTATCCGAAAGCCTGTCTGAGTAGGAATATCGATTTCCCCTCATTTTCCTGATATTCATCGACAATAATTTGCGCGTTAGTCTCAAAATTGCGAATTTTTAAACGAAAAATTGTCTTTTTGCAAACAAATCTTATTGACAATATATTTTCCACCATGGGTTGGAGGATTAATGATTGGTCGGCTCGTCACGTGCCATGCTATCACGTGACTAACGACGCAGCAGCAGAGAAATGGAAAGAAAAGAAGACCAACCACATTCCATTTTCAGTGCTGGATCGCTTTTGATGCTCGTTTATTTAAAATAAAACAGCTCCTTTCCGATAAGCGAAATGGCGAGAACAGTAAGGTTGCAGCAAATGAAGCCTGTCAATAATATTGATGGTAGTAAACGGCGGATTCCTTCATTGGTCTCGATTTTCAAACAATAATGGCAATGCCTTTTTCATTAGATATATACTTTACGAGTTTGAATTCTGTTTCACTTTTTTGTGACTTTAAACTTTTTATGCCGGGTTTTAACTGCATTCCGATAAAAGCAAAATTTATGACGAGAGCTTACACTCTGGAGTATATTTTCAAACATGCTTTTACAATACTTCTCATTTTTAGTTGATTGACAAACAACGTACACTCAGAAAAATTTTGCTTGAAACCAAACAAACATTTGTTTGACCCTATATCAAAGCTGGAATTTGTTTCATTTGTATAAAATTTGTGTGAATTAAATAGTAGCAGAACAAACAAATTTCATTAATCAAATTCTATCAGCGGGATTAATAAAAATTCTAATCAATTCAATCAAAGGAATTGCACGAGTCACAATCTGTCAGCACATTTGATACACCTTTGATCAGAATCAATACACCTAGAAGTCCCTTACTGTTCTATCAACAATTTGTTATTGATAGTCTATCAAATCTTATTGGCAGAAGACTTTGATGAAATCCTATGTTTTGCAATGCCAAAAATTTCTATCAAATTCTATACAAATAGAAATCGTATACTTTACTATCATCAGCATCTAATGGAAACTCTATACAATCGCAAAGGCACCAAACTTGCATCAAACCTTTAAAAGTTTCCTATTTGACAGACAGGATGTTATTTGATATCTTTAGCTTGGTTGCTCAGATTAGACTATTTGGTTTTACCAGAGTTTCCATTTGATCATGGGTCTTTATCATCTGCTTTTCATATGCCCATGTTATTCTGATTTGAGGGCTCAATAATACCATTTGTAGCAGGACATGAACTCATCGAAATTAAATATGTTTGGAAATTCAGTATTTCTTCTCATGTTAGAATAACATATCGTGATATTCGTAATATGGACGAGGGTGCCAATTTTAATAAATTGCAGTCTGTGGAGTGTAGTACATTTGAGGGTTATCTCTCTGTGGATGAGAAACAAATCTTCATACGTAATGCCTTAGATGCAGCTTTGGACGAATTTGCACATCTATGCTCGTTTATCCCATCACAAAAAAGTTTTTGCCCCTGGATGACGGATGAAATTAGGAATATGATAAAGGAACGAAACCACGTGTACAAGACTCGGAAGTCAGTAGGAAGTCTATAAGTACATGCTCATTTTAAGACTTTGAGAAATTGTATCACTAGAATGCTCAATGAAACAAGGGACTCTCATAATGCAACAAGATTGGAAAGTGTAAATGATTCTAGAAATCTGTGGAAGAATTTAAGGGCTCTGGGATACGTCAGACCTAGGTGTGAGGAGTTGCCACTAATTTGTTCAGTAAATGAAATTAATGCCTAGCGTCCATGGTCCGTGAATGTTTGGTGTGGAATAATTGGAGATCAACTTATCGGTCGGTATTTTATTGATGGAAATTCGAACGGTTAAAAATATCATAACCTTTTAGAACATGAACTTCCAATATTGCTCGAAGACCTAAGCTTGGAAGTATGACACAACATGTTGTTTCTACATACCGGTTGTCCAGTACATTATACGACAATCGCTAGGGAAGTACTGAATCGCGAATTCAATGGACGATTGATCGGTAGAGGATGTCCGGTAAAATGGCCTGCCAGATCGCCAGATTTTATGGCGCCGGATTTCTACTTGTAGGGTTATCTAAAGAGTCGCGTGTATTAAGAAGTGCCCACAAATCGCGACAATATGATTGAACGAATCAGGCTGCTTATGCACAAATAACAACAGACGCATTTTGCAGTTGTGTGGAATCTTTCGAAGCCCGGTTTAACGAGCGCATCGAAGTTCAAAGAGAACATTTTGAGTACTTATTGTAAAATTTTAATCGAAAACAATCACCCCGATGGTGAGAGGCAAGGGGACTCACCGAAATAAAGCACATTTTTTTCGTCTCGTGTCGTTTTTCAAAAAATTTTATTTTATTTTTTTATTTTTTACGATTAAAAGAAGATCTACTCGTCCTTTCTAAAAATTATAAATAACGAATTTGTAGGTCTTTTTGGATGAGCAGCTTCAGTCTACTCCCTTTTTCATAGCTTGTGTGGTATGGCCAAAAATTTAAATTTTTCATTTTATTTTTCACGACTAAAACCAAAATTACGCTTTTTAAAAAAAATGAAGAATAACAAATTCATGTTAATGTTATTTTTCACGACTGAAACAAAAACTAGGCATCCTATCAAAATATGATGAACAACAAATTTGTAAAATTAAGAAGAAATAATTGATTTTGAACAAAACAGTTCCATTAACAACCAAATAGAAAAACCTTCCAGTATACAGACGAGTTTTCCAAGAAGTAGTTTAGGATTGAACCGAAAAGTGAAATTTTCAAGCCAAACAGATAAATTTTATTGAAGACAGTTGAATTTTGAACGAGAACGTTCGTTTTCAACCAAGATAGATAAATTTTCAATCCAAAAGGATGCATTTTTAACCAAATAGTTGAATTTTCAACAAAAAGGATAAATTTTCACGAAAAGAGTTCAATTATTATCAACCAGAAACATATTTTCCAGAAGCAACATTAATTTTTCACAAAAAAAAACAGAAAAAAATGAATTTACACCCCAGGAGAATAATTTTATAAAAAAAGAAAAATCAACAAAATACGTTAATTTCCAACCGAATAGTTGAATTTCCAGTTAAAGGCCATAAGTTTTCAAACAAAACTGAAATAGTTGAAATAATTTAGTTAATAATTAAGTTGTTACAAAAAAAGAAACAACGAATTTTGAACTCATAAATAAATTTTCAACCAAAGAAATGAATTTTTAAGAAAGTAGTTTGACTTTTACCCAACAAGATGAATTTTATAAAAAAAGAACTTAACAAAATACATAAAAATTCAACCAAATAGTGGAATTTTTAACTAAAAGGAATAAATTTATAGCTAAAAGTCGAATAGTTAAATTTTCATTTTAAAAAATTATTTTCCACGACCAAAAAAAAGGCGGAACCAAGGAGATTAATTTCCTACTCAAGAGATTAACTTTTAAACAACGTACATGAATTTGCACCTAAAAAAGTTAAATTTTTTAGAAAAAATCATTCAGAAAATTATGTTGAAAAAGAAATTTTGTGCCGGGTCCTTTAAAGAAGCTAAGAAAATAATTCTAAACCTACAAATAATCAAAATGCTGCTTCCAAATAAAAACTCTAAAATAATTTTGATAAATTTTGTAAGTCAGACGGTTTTGAAGCTTTATTTGATTATTATTTCATGATCATCAGACGAGGTTTTATTTATCAATGCTGTGACGCAAGTATTGTAAACATGACACCGAAATTATGTCAATATCAAACAGTTACTCAATTTCTGTCTATGATTTCAATTTATAAATTCAAGATTTACTCTAATTTGCTTGAAAAAATATTGAAAATCCTTGTTACAATAAATAAATTTCTGCTGGGGTCTTCAGCGACCCCCCTCATTCTTCATGTTATCACAGAGAGTGGGTAACTTGGTTGAAAATTCTACTATTTGGTTGAAGATTTAAGTAATTTGTTGGAAATTTATTTTTTTTCTTTGTAAAAAATCAATGTAGATGGTAAAAGATTAAATTTTTTTTCATTTAATTTTTTCGGTGGAAAATTATGCAAAAATTGAATATTTCAATTTTACGCCAAACTACGTAAGATACAGAGAAATGTTCCAAGGAGGAATTCCAGCTTTTGAAAAGTCCTACCAAATTATTTTTACCTTTTTCTGATAGGAATTATAATTTAGTCTTTGCTTATCGAAAATACTATGAAAAAATCGAAAATTCAAACTTTTAGCGAAATGAAGCACGATATGGAGAAAAGATTTTGGAAGAATTACAGATTTTAAAAATCCCTATGAAATTTCTTCAAACAATTTTCAGGCAAATCTCGTCCTTTTTAATTTATTTATCGAAATTGATAAGCAAAAATCGAAAATTCAAATGTTACGCCAAAGGACGCGAGATATGTAAAAATTCTGAAACAAAAGTTGTAGGAGTTTTTGTTTTATTCATCAAAAATGCTATGAAAAAGATTATTCCTTACATTTCACCCCCGTTAGTCTATTTAATAGGGTCCCAAGAAAACCCCATGAGTGAAAAATTTATTTTTGTGAGTTTTTTGCGCTGATTATATTTTTTTGCGTTTTATCTAAAAGCAAATTCGGTTTTTAACTACGACACAATTTATTGCAGAGCTTAAAATAAAAATTGGAAACAGCATACTCTTTACTATCAGCCCCCCCCCCCGCTAGCCTTCACCTGAAGGAAAAAAGTTTTTGTCGATGATAATAAACATAGACAAATAAATTAAAAAGATAATAATTAACTGATTTATTGCTATAATTTCTGTTGTGAAATAAGAGGTAAATGAATAATCTTTCAATTTTTACATCAGATAGAAAATATCCACCAAAAAAGAGATTGCTTAACAAAATTATTCTCTTTGATGTTTATTTATTATGTGTCAATAACTA
The DNA here is from genome assembly GCA_011634705.1 of Andricus grossulariae. NCBI lineage: Eukaryota > Metazoa > Arthropoda > Insecta > Hymenoptera > Cynipidae > Andricus > Andricus grossulariae. Next base: position 198,753,274 of record JAABKJ010007545.1, read on the forward strand.
AAAAGCCGAAGAAAAGTTGAAAATTTCAGAAAAAATCCCAACTTTATAGCAATAATCTGAGAGAAGATGGTTACAAAGATAAAATGTTTAAATAAATATTTTATCAACTTGCTTTAATTATTTCCGCACTCCAACGAAAAGTTGGAAATATCAGAGAAACCCGCAAAATTCTAGCATTAATCTAAGAAAAGATAGTTATACACAAAAATGAATTATTTAAACAATTATTCTTGTCAACCTTGATTAACTATTACCAGAATCTAAGTAAAAAGATAAGAAAGTTAGAGATTTCATAAGAAACCGAAACTTTTTAGCATTATATTATTAAAAAACAGTAGTAAATTATTTAAGCAATCAGATTTGTCAACTCGAATTAATATTACTTCACTCTAATTGACAAGTCGATAGCAAGTAAGTTAAATTCAGAAAAAATGTCGACTTTGACGAAAATAATAAACAATTTTAACAATTTCTGCAAGCATCTAATTATCAGTTTAAACCTGGTATTTTTTTTTAACTTTAAAAACAAATTATATAGATAAATACACATCATGAATGTCATAGATAACATTTTTCTGTTAACTCAGCAATTTCCGTTTCCAATGATTTTTATCGGTATGAAAATTTGTCATTCAATATCATTTGGTAATTTTATGAACAAATTATATGAACCAATGGAAGTAAATAACCATTTCAAAAAATGACGAAAAATGCAATTTTATTAATTTACACCTAAAATTGCCAGGATTCGTGAAAAATAGAAAAATGTTGGTTTCAGACTTCAAAATATGTTCGTGTTTCTTTAGTTTATTGAAAAGAGCATTAAAAAACTTATTTTTTGACGACTTTAGATACAAATTAACAAAAGTCATTTTTGTAATTTTTTGAAATATTATATTTCGACCAAACAATTTTTTTCTTAAGTTTTTTCATTTAAAGTTATTCACTTCCATAAACTTTCAAAAAAAAAAAAAAAGCAAAAACAAGGCTCATGTTTTATGTGTAAAAACTGTAAAAAAAATTGCGTTTGAAACTAACAAAATATTTACGTATTCCCTTAGTTTATTAAAAACAGGTTAAAAAGATTAACAATTTTTTGCAACTTTAGGTATAAATTTCCAAAATTGCATTTTCCGTCATTTAAAAAAAAATATATTGCATGAAAAAATTCTTTTCCTATTTGTTTTTCATTTTTAATTCTTAAAAATATTTTGCGATCAATTGGAATATTTAAAGTCTTAAAATTTTGTTAAATCAAGCATTCACAATCCCTCCAATTCTTTGAAATTTCTTGAAATTCTTGTAGAAAAACAATGCTGCGAAGGTGTAAATCAAATTATTATGAAATTTTTTAAATAGTATTTTACTTCTGTATGTTAATTATTCTTGCTCTTCTTCTAATGTTCAAAAAAATTATTTTAAACAAAAAAGCTATCTTACACAAGAAACAAAAATAAAGAGTAGAATAATTAGGAGTAGGTGCGAGAACTAGGTGTGTAAAGGAATTATAAATGTTTTGTTTAAAATTACAACAAGAATTTTATTGCAAAACGTAAAAGAAAAATTAAGAATATAACATATTTTGATATCAGCCCCCCTCCAGCAAAATATATGCACAAAAAAGGAAGAGATTGTGTAAAATATGTTTCTCTAATTTTTATCATTTGTTCATAACTATAGAAAAAGAATCATATGGTAGGATTTGTGCGGATACGATCGCCATCAAGAATTTTTGACTCTTTTGATAATAATTAGAAAAACGAAGTCCTTAGAATTAACAAAATTAAAAACCCTTTAATTCTTGGAAATCCTATTGAGATTCCCTCTATCTTATGAAATTCATTTTTATATCCCTTGAAATATTGAAAAATCACTTCAAAACTTTACAATCCGTTGACATCCAATAAATCCGTTAAAAACCGCGAGCTTCTATGAAATCGTATAATATTTCTTGAACTGCTGGAAAATTTATTAAAATACCTTGAGAGCTTTCAAAATTCCTTAAATCATTCAAATCTGTAGAAATTCTATTAAATCCGTCAAAATCTTTTAAAAATACCCTGGAATGTTGTTCGATATGCTAAAAACTTATAGTTCCAATAATTAGACTCCTTGGAAATTCCTTGGAATCCTTGGAAATACCCGAACATGGTTCAACAGTACAAGCAACTCGAATTATATTATGGGATGCAAGGGGACTTAATAATCTAGATGATATCTATCACTAAACTACTACAGACGTAACATCGACTGTCAAGTTGTCTACAATGCAGCTACGAGAGAATCCTCAAAAGGAAGAGCAAAGGAGGGTTTTCTCATCATCAACAACCCAAACAAATATAAAATGGAAACGATATGTGTGGCAGAGGATTATATTTTCATTAAACTCGAAGGTAATAGTTTTAATATAGTGATTGGATCAATATATTCTAGTAACAATTTCAATTTGTATGACGTAAGAAAAAGTCTGGCCCCTGCTCTGGACTTTTTTAAGTGGAATAATGACTTTGCTGATAAATTTAAATAAATTATTCAATACCTTCGAAATATAAACTCTGCAATGTTGTCGATAGATGACCTTTCAAACAATTTAATTAATGCTATTGAAGAGACAACGGCAGAGCTTAACATAACTGTAAAACCGACATACAAAATTATCAGATTCCAAGAAGGACGGTTTGAAAATTTCCTTATTAGATTCTCTCGCGAATGCAATCAACTCTAAACGATTCTGGAAGGTCAACTCTTGATGAAACTATTTCGAGCTTGAAACAATAAAAAAATGATACGGCAAGAATATTTACGCAGATTCTTTCCAAAGGGCTGACAGCTTGGGCTGAAGACATGAAACTCCTTTCAGAGAGGCAGGCAGGTTTCAGGAGGAGAGATGTTGCACGGATCAGATCTTTACCCTTAACGCAATGATTCAAAATCGTCTAAGACTGAACGGAGGCAAGCTTTTTGGACTCTATGTTAACTTTAAATTATCCCTTCTATCAGTTAGTCATAATATCTTATGGAACAAATTAATCTCGAAAAGTTGCGGGTCAAAATTTATTAGATTGTTAATAGATTTCTACTCTAAAGCTAATATTGCGATCAAGGGAAATAAGGACATCTCTGCATCGGTAGATGTAACGAAAGAAGTCATGCAGGGGGAGGTTACAAGTCCGACAATGTTTACACTTTTAATTGGTGTTTTATAAGATTTTGTGTATTCCAGAGGTATCATAGTTGTATCAATAGACCATTTGTTGGTAAGATTGCTCTTAGCTTACGCCGACGATCTGGCTTTCTTTGCGGATTCATTGGTTGGAATGCGTAAGATTCTTGAAGGATTATTGGATTACTGTAGGATAAATGAACTCGAAGTCAGCATAGACAAAACAAAAACAGAAATCTACAAAGAGGGCATAATAAAAAATACCCACCTTTTATGTATGGAACCTCCGAGATTAATATTGTCAACAGTTATATCTACCTGGGCACCTCATTCACCCAATGTGCACTATTTGTCAGGCCAACAAATAAAGCTGTTCGTAAATCTAGCCTCGCTATAGGATCTACGATTACTCTGATTTACAGATTGGAATAGAGGGCGGTTAGGATTTTCTTTCTCTAGCCTCTCTATCAAAGAATAAATCGGCATGGATAAGAGCTTATGATAAAATGTTATATCTAGCAGAACACGTCATCTGCTCTAATTCATTACCTTATTTTGTGCATATGATAGTTTAAGTGGTTGTGCCCAGTTAGGTTCCGTTCCACTATCCTTATATCTTTCCTGGGTAAACCCAGGATTTCCCTGGCTCTGTCCATCCTATAGGTATAACCCAGGAAGGATTTCGCCTAGCGGCAGCCCTGGGTTTGTTCCCAGTATTCCCGGTGTTTTGTTCGGATCCAGCTTCTAATGGCGATCCCAATACAGCAAGACGCTATTCCCTGTAACGGTGCCAGTCCTATGAATTCACTCGCTGCGCCGTATTTAGCCAACTGGCCTGCCTTTTCGTTTCCCTTGATCCCTGTGTGACCAGGAACCCATATGTGGGTCACATTGTTTCTTTCTGCAGACTGGTTTAATGCCTTTTTGCATTCACAAACCAGTTCTGATGTTATGTCTGGTTTCCCTATTGCAGTATGTGTCGCTTGGCTGTCCGAGCAAAGCGTGATCTGTCTGCCAGCAGCGTTTTATTCTATTAGTGTTTCAGCACAGCGAAGGAAGGCCAGGACCTCCGCCTGAAAGACGATAGCATGTCGCCCAAGTGGGATCCCTATCCCCCTCCCTCCCTTGCTATCATAGATTTTTGCGCCTGACCCTCTCGGTCTCCTGGAGCCATCCGTATACCAGATTTCCCCTTGGAGGAGCGGGTTACCATTTACTATCCACAAATCTCTACTTATAATACACATGCGGAAAGCTTTGACAAAGTTGAAGCGTTTTATTATTTCATCTTTCCTCATCTCCAGAATTAGCAGTGCGCTGATGTCACTCGGGAGCCTAGTGTGCCTAGTTCCCCGAGTCCATCTACTTGCTATTGCCAGGCGGCCCATTGCCTGTGCCGCTGTAGCAGTTATCGAAACATGTAGGGGCTCTTCACAGAGCATGAATCCTATTGCCCCTGTGGGCGCAGACCTCATTGCTTCAGTCAAACCCCTAAATGCTAGCGCTTGTAATCTTCGCAGCCTGTCCTGCATTGTTTGAAGTTCTGCTAGTGGCCATGAGACTACAGCCGCATGTAGGAGCCTTCATTTCAGGGCAGCATAGTAGAGCCATGCAAGCATTTCAGGCCCTAGACTCCACGTCAACCCAAAGTCTCTCCTGCACATCCAAAACGTCATGACAAACCTCCTGCATTGGGTCTCGAGGTACTTTGCCAAGTTCAGATTGCTATCTAGGATTACTCCGAGATTTTTAACTGAGCCGTGAGCTATCACACCAGAGCTCTACAATGCGCAGCGACGACCTCGTAGGACCCATCAACGTTTCCAGATGTGCCCCCTGACTAGGATTACAAAGTCACCCCCATAGCCCTGAGTATATAATACCCCTCTTTATTTAGCCTTCGAAGGAGGCCGCCCACTACAATGCACCACAGAAGGGGCGACAAGACATCCCCTGTATGCAACCCTGCGGAGCTATTCCCTTTACTAGACCTTCACTCCATCTGGTTTCGAGTCTGCTCCGGCGTAGCATGCTTCCTATCTAGCATACTAACAGTTCCGACACGGCACATTTCAAAGCCTCTGGACAGATGACTTCTGGAGGAGTATTGCTGAAAGCAACCTCTATTTCCAAGACAGTGCCCAGAGCATACCCCTTTTGTTCCGCTATTGCTTTAATTTGGCCACAACAGCATGAAGCGCAGTTCCTACCGAGCAACCTGCCTTAAAAGCATGCTGTCCTCAGTGCAGCGGGAAGGCCAAGAGCACCTCATCCCTAATGTGTCTCTCGACCATCTTCTTCAACGTCTTCAGGATAAAAGATGTTAGGCTGATTGGTCGAATATCTTTTGCAGCAGTGTAACCCTACCTCCCAGGTTTGGTAATGAAGGCCACTCTGCCATCCTTCCATGCCAACAGCACGTTTTTAAGGGCTATAATTACCCTAAATAATTTCCTCAGAAGAGGGACGACTAAATTCCACCTTTTTGTAATCAACTACCTTAACGGCGAAATTTCAGCCGGCACTCTCCCCCCTTTGGCCCCAGTTTTCCTCGTCTTGGTTAGTTCCGATTCACTGAAAACCCAAAAAGTAAACTTCCATTAGGTGATTCGGCGTTGCTTCTTCGTCTGTGGCAAACTCACCATTATCAAGCCTTATGAGCCAGATTCGAGCTTCTGGATTTTTTTCCAGGATCTTATGGAGCCACACTGTTTCCGTAATGTATTTTGATTCCTCGCAAAAGCCCCTCCAATCCTCCTGTCTATACTTTCTTATACTTTAATTGTATTCATACTGGGCCGTCTTATAAATGTCCCAGCCTGAAGGGAATTTAGTTATATTTGCCCTATTGTACACCATTTTTGTCTTTTTACGGAGTTTCTCCAGATGGGTATTCGACTATTCTGCTCCCTTCCTGGACCTAACTGTGACTGTAGGGCAATTGTAGGGAATTCCGCAAGCCTCCCCTTAAGTTACTTTTTATACGAGTCCGAAAGTGTATTTCTGGTGTTTTCCATCTTGGAAACCACCATTGTTCCTAGGGTTAATCGAAATACGATGTATTTGTAGTCTGAGAGAGACTCCTCAGCGGGGATTCTTCAGCCCACTACCCTGCTCCTGAGTACACCTTACACAGAGTCAAATCGAGAACCTCGCTCCTGTTTTTAGTCTGGAATTGGGGAATATTTCCCCAATTCAGAATCTCCAGCTCTGTACCCGCTTTGTTTTCAATTAAATCTCTTCCTCTGTCATTGATCTTTGTGCTTCACCACATCGTAAGGCGAGAGCTTGCATCACAGCCCAACAACAGAGGAATCTTGTTCTCTTGACAGTCCTAAATTAGAGCTCTGGTACTAATTAATTAATTAATTACTCTCTGGTACGCGGAGCCGGGGGTCCCTCGGCATCGCCTGGAAAATACGCCGAGGCAATAAACACCTCTAGCCCTTCTCCGCTACAGCCTCTGAGTCTCGCCTTGATAACGGTGAGATCTCTGAAGCAGATTTCGGGCAGCAATATCGCATCCATACCCTTGAAGGCTATGCATGCCCTTGGCGCTTTCTCTCGTGGCCCCTTATATATGGAGCCACATCCTGACAAGCCACCAATCCTTTCCCGGCATAACCAGGGTTTTTGGATTAGGGCAATTCCTACCCGCACCACTGACAAGTGCCTGGCTGGAACCGCCGAGACACCTTTACCGTGGTGCAGATTAATCTGCATAATGGGGATTTCCGTCTCAGTCATTAAAAGGCTAATTTAGGGCCCATGGACAGGGTCGGTTCTGAAAGGGGCCCCTCATTGTTTTTGTTTTGTTTTTCGTCTTTCATTCAATTGTCTCACGAGAAGCTAGGGAAATAAGGAACACCTCCTGCAGAGCCCCGCTCCTTAGTTCAAGTCCAACTGACCAGTGTCCGTCAATTCCTTAGAGTAGCCACGCCTCGCGATGCAGCCTCTCTGGTTCACCTACCCAGATCTACAGTCCGATGAGGTTGACAAACAATTGGAAATATCAGAAAATATCGCAAAATTTTTGCATTATTCTAAAATGAGATAGTTGGCGATTTCAGAAGAAATTACAACTTTCTAGTTCGTTTTATACAGCGATATATTGTCAAAACAAATACTTTGTTAACTTTTAATTATTATTGCTTGTCTCTTACTAAAAAGTTGTGCAAAATATGAAAATTTAAGAAGAAACTCTCATTGAGAAGTGGACGGAATGTTTAAAATTCGTGAATAATAAATTTGTTAAACAATTATTTTTCTTAACTCTATTTCCCTATTCCTTCACTCTAGCAGAAAGAAAGAATACTTGATAATGTTTACTATTTGGTATTATAATTGGTTTCTGAAAAATAACATTACGTGCAAATTTCAGTGAAAAATTAAATCAAAATTTCTGAGTTTTATTAAAGAGGTCTATAAATTATACGCTGAACCTATAAAAATCATTAAAATCCAATTAGCGGTTTAGGAGATAGGGTGTTAAAAAAAAATCGAGTCCCAAAAAAAATAAAAAATTAGCACTAGTTTCCGGGACATGAAATTTCAGTTATATGCATATCTTGGAAGCCTTTTAATTTTTAAAACTTTTGTAATCATTTACCGAAAATTGTTAATCACCTCAATCGTTTAAGACCACGAAACATTTCCCGCCCATCGCAAACAATTCACGCAATTAGTAAAAGCTCCGTTAAGCCATACTTTGGAATATGTAAAATATAGTTGAAAAGTGGGGTTGTGTGTATATATATACACCGAAAAAGACTAGGATTATTTCATTAGTTACCAGTTCTGTTCTTTTTGTAAATTGATGAATAAAGAGGCTCCTCTATTTTTTGATAATGAGTGCCGCCACTTTTCTTATTTTCGTGACGACTTTATCAGTTTTCATTTACTCTGCTGGTGAGTAGAACATACTATAATTTAATAATTAAAGGTAAATTCTGCATAAATAAACTTCACATATGAAAAATCTGAGAATTTCCATGATATCTTTAAAATCCCTTAAAATTTAGTGGCAATTCCTCGATATTTTTGGAAATATTCTGAAGTATATTTATATCTTCGCAATTTGCTAAAATCCATAGAAATCACTTCAAATCATCAAACTATTTTTCAATTTCTCTGAAGTCTTTTTGAAATCTTTAGAATAACTAAAAATCTGTAGTAATCATTTAAAATCTTATGAGAACTAAAAATACCTTGAAGTTTTTGAAATGTTCTAAAATTCTTTCAAGTCTTTTAAACTCCTTTCCCTCAGCTTATTTCTCTTTACTAGCCCTCTCGCCATTTTCCCTCACTTCCCCTACTCCCCCTTCCCCTCATTTTTTCACTCTTCCCTGGTTCCCTCATCAGTTTTCCCCTCACTCCCTCTCAAAACCTCTCATTCCCCTCCCCCCATTGTTCCTCAGTTCTCCTACTCGATCTCCTCTCTCTCCCCACGCTTCCCCTATTTCTCCTACTCTAATTTCTCCCCACTTCAGATATCCTCATTTCCCCTCATTTCCCATTCTCACCCACCACTTTTTCTCCTCAATTCCCCTACATCCTCTCTTCTTATTTCCCCTTCTATGAAAGAAGTACCAATGAAGACGCGACGGAAACTATGAGGGTATTTGTTCTTGCAGGTAAGGATAAATCTGAAAAATGGTTAAAGATTACACTTAGTTTTTTCTGTACACATCCATATGAAAAATTGATGATTCATTAAACTTGATACATTTTCCTTGCCTTCTTTCAGAATCAGGCGATGAAACACCAAGCAAGAAATTCTTGAAGAAACTAAGTTCTCTGTCGAAGTTAAAACCTTTGCGGTCATTCAATCTCGCAGGGGGTAGTTCCAATCGTCAGTATTTTTATTCAAAACTCTGACGTAATTAACAAACTAGTTGTATGCTTAAGTAAAAAAATGCGATTTTCAGCTTTTTTGGAGAAAACAACTTTAAGAAAATCCGCCGATGTTACATGTTACATGTTACATGTTACATGGTTTCTTTTAAACTTAACCACTTTTAATGGTGGAAATTTTTTTGTATAGAAAGTTCTCGTTTCTCTTCATTCAATTTAATATTTATAAAGTAGAATATAAATAAAACACATTTCTCATGATTATAATACGCATGTTTTGAAATTGCAGTAATGAGTGATCCTTTTGAACAATAACAAAAAGGCATAAGAAATTTGTTTTATGTAAAAAATATCGTTAAAAATGAATATTTTAGGTTGATTTGAATATTCTTAATAGTGAATTGCAAAAAGACAATCGGCCGACAATTCCAACAGCCAGAAGTTAAAAGAGTCTCGCATCGCGGTCCATGTATCATGCATGAAATAAATAAATCTAAATAAATAAAATATAAATCCGACAAAAAAAAATTCGAGAAAAGTTGACCCCTTGTACAGTAGGGTGGTCCAAAAAAAAATTTTTCGAACTTTTATGGGGACACCCCCCAAAATTGTTCAAATCCACTCAAAAATAAATTCGTTTTTTTTTTGTTAAAAAAAATTATATTCAGGGGTTCCGCAAGCCCCGTGAAGTTTAACATCCATTTCCCATAAGAAAAAAATAAGTTTTTGTAAATATTATTCAGAATCCTCAATATTATCTCAATCGATTTGAAACTCAACATTTCTCTTCACAATTAGCCATGAAATACGAATAACATATCACTTTTCAAATATCACCCCCATAAGTCTGTTTTATAGGGTCCCCAAGAAACCCCATAAGTGAAAAAATGGGTTTTGAGAGTTTTTGGCGCTAATTATGATTTTTTTGCGGTTTCTTTAATGCTAATTGTTTCTAATACATAAGATATTACTTCATACTGAAAATTAGATATTTTCATAAATTGTTTAAACAATTTATTATTGTTTTTAGCAATTTTCTCATAGAATGGAGTTTGAAACACGCGGTTTTTTCACAAATTTTCCCGTTGTTGTCTAATTTCCAATTAGAAGGAAGTAATAGATCATCAATGTTAACAATAGTGATTGTTTAAACAATTTATTATAATTAGTATTAGAGTTGTATTTGAATAATGCTAGAAAGATGCGGTTTTTTTTTTAAATTTCAGGCTTTTTGTCTAATTTTCATTAAGAGTGAAGTAATAATAAATTCAAGTTAACAAAATCATTATTTAAACAATTTATCATAATTATTGATAATATTATATTTGAATAATGCTAGAAATATGCGGTTTTTTGTTGTTGAAATTTCTGGCTTTTTGTCAAATTTTTATTTGAAGTAAAGTTATTATGAATTCAAGGTAACAAAATAATTCTTTAAACAATTTATTATAATTAATAATAATACTGTATTTGAATAATTCTAGAAAGATGCGGTTTTTTTTAATTTCTGGCGTTTTGTTTAATGTTCATTTGGAGTGTAGTGATAATGAATTCAAGTGAGCAAAATAATTGTTTAAACAATTTATCATAATTATTAATTATATTTGAATAATGCTAGAAAGATGTGGTTTTTTTCAATATCTGGCTTTTTGTTCAATTTTCATTTGAAGTAAAGTAACAATGAATTCAAGTTAACAAAATAATTGTCCAAACAATTTATTATTATTGTTGATAATATTCTCTTTGCTTAATAGGTAGAATGTTGCGTTTTTTTCTGAAATTTCCAACTGTTTGTCCGTTTTTTATTAGGTGTGACTTGATAATCAATTAGATTCAGCAAAAATAATTGTTTACACAAATTATTATTGCTTATGACGATCTTCATCTATATCGATTGCGCCTGCTAGTTGAGGTTTATCGGCAATTTTTACCTTTCTGTCCTTTTTTCACTTAGTGAGGTAATGATTAATTAAAGTTACCCGAAAATTTGTTACAGAATTTCATATTGTTTATAACTATCTTTTCTCAGATAAGTGTTAGAAAGTGACTGTTTTTTCTAAAATCTTTGACTTAGCATCACCTTTTTATTTATGAACAAATAATAAGTTGTTAAAAATTATCTTCTCTTGTGAGAATCACAAACATCTAGTGGCAGACAGCCATCCAGTGGCAGAATTAGCAAGTAAAAAATGCGCGGGTAAATTCAAAAGTTGTATATTCCTACTTCTAATTTTAAAGCATATTCCCAATCAATTTTACACTGACCGTAATGCAGAACTTGTTCATTCATCCTGTAAATGCAGAGCGCAGTAATTATCGTAGCATATAATATTACTTAACTCAAAAAACTGGCACTAAAGCGTTCCACAAAGATCCTCGACGTGAGCACACTAGGGGAGATCGCGCGCCACCCGCCCTATCGTGGCATTTGTTTACGTATAGTTCTATTACTCAAAGATATATTAATAATTAACTCTAAAAATTGGGGGTCTTATAGGAAAAAATCTCAGCTTTCTTTTAAAACTATTTTGAAGTGAAAAAAGTGTCGAAATTTGAAAAAAGTCCAATTTATTTTTGATTTTCAATAGTTAAGGTCAAATTTTGATTTTGTTTGAAAATCGTTATGACCATCAGTAAGTTCGTGAAAAAATCTATCAAAAACATATTTAGTTAAAATCTGTTTAAGACAATAGAAAAAAAGTTACAAATGTTTGAAAGTACGGCTTTGCTTCAAAAACCCATAAATTATACCCCCTCTACTTTGTTTAATAATTATCAAAATGAATTCATTTTTGGTGTAAAGAGTACTATCTAATAGAACTACAATTAGGCCAATTTTCAGCCCGATCAGACAACTTTCATTTTGGAGGTGGGTACACTTCAGAAATTATGCCACATATCTACGTCTCCCTCCCTTATTTATTTTTATGTGAATGACATAAAATGGGAGGTAGTTAAAAGTTCAAATTGTCGATTATTTTTCAATCAGCCTTGACAGATCTATTCAGGCGCGAAACGCCCGTGTCACGATGAGAATGTATACCTCAAAGCCTACAGAGGTTTCGGCAACTTAGCGTTTAACTATATTTCACGTAGAGATTTGAGAGTATGGAGATGAATAGAAAACTGGTGTTTTCAAGAGAAGGTTTTGTTGAAGTTTCATGGGTGACGGACAACTGTTTTCGGGGAAACTGTGCACGAGCCAATCTGTGCACGTCGGTGGTCACAGGCACAACTGTGCACGTTGTTGGCCGAAGGCACAACTGTGAACCGAGCCATCTTTTCACATCTAAATTTCGAATACACGTCGACGTGCACAGATGTGATGGCCCCAACTGTGCAAGTCTCAATTTTCAAGGGAAACAACTGTGTACGGAGCATCTGTGAAAGTCTGTAGCCCGTGTTGCAACTGTGCATGTTTGTGGGCCACTGGCACAATTGTACACGTGCAAAGATCGGACCCTCCCAACTGTGCACGTCGTGGTCCAGTGGTACAACTATGTACGTTGCTGGCCACTGGCACAACTGTGCACGTTGTTGGCCATTAGATCCACTGTGCACGTTGTTGGCCGCGGGCACAATTGTGCACCGGGCCATCTGTGCACGTCTAAATTTCGATTACACGTTGACGTGCACAGATGGGACACTCCCGAATGTACACGTCTCAATTTGTGATGGGTACAACTGTGTAGGAAGCATCTGTGCACGTCTAGGGCCAGTGATACAACTGCCTATATTTGTGGGTTTTTTTTTACCGTAAATTTACATTTTTAAACAAAGATCATTATATTTTGATGGTTTATAATTTGTTAAAAATTTTAGGTTAAACTGGCTTTTCACATAAATCTTGGTATTTTCAAACAGAAACCATTATAATTTGAAGAGTATTTAGAATCTTTCAACAATTTTGCATTATGTTAGTGTTTTTCGTCGAAAATTTGTGTTTCTAATTTGGTAATAATAGAGTCAAAAGAAGATTTACAAGTTTTAAAAAATTATACATGTTGGCGTTTTACTTGAGAAAACGACATTTTTAGTGGAATATTATGAGACTTCGAAAAAGTTGAAAAGTATTTCGACAATCTAAGTAGAGCAGCGGTTTTTAATATAGATTTCATTGAAGATTTACGATTTTTGAACATTTTCTGGTTATATTAACGTTTTTCACATAACATTTGCTATTTTAAACAAAAATCATTAGAGTTTGAAAAGGATTTATAATTCTAAACAATCTTAAGTTTACGTTATGTGAATATTTATATTTCTAAGGATATTTACAATTTTTCAACAAATTTTGGTTATATTAGTGTGTTTCACCTAAAAATTTGTATTTTCAAACAAAAATGATTTGATTTCAGTTGAATGATCTTTATTTAAAATAATAGAATATACAAACTTGAACAATTTCGGATTCTATCAATGTTTTTCGTCTAAAATAGACACGTTTATGAAAAATTTATTAGATTTCAAAGAAGATTCATCATTTTTCAACAATTGTAAGTAAAGTTGTCGTTTTACATCCAAAATTTGTATTTATAAACAAAAATCATTATAATTTGAACATTATGTGGTATTAGTGAACTATTTTGCGTTATGTTCGTCTTATTCGTCAGAAATTCTTATTTTTAATGTTTTCTTGAATTAGATTCGGAAGAAGGTTCAGAACTTTCGAACGATTTTAGATTATTTTGGATATTGCCACCAAAAGTCGGTATTTTCAGTAGAAAATGACTCAAAAGTTTGAAATTTAAACTTTGAAAATCAAACTACTCAAAAATGATCAAAATGGAAAATTTCATATCGAACTGTTGAAAACTCAAGAAAAATTTGAATTTTGCATTTAAAAAAGTGCTCAAAAGCTCATATTTATAAAATTCTACATGAGAATTCAATAAATAAATATTTCACTCTAAAAAGATTGGAAAAGTCGATTTTGTCAAGAATAAAATATTTTTTTAAATTTTCGTTCTGCGTTATGTTAGTTTTTTTCGTCTAAAATTTGTATTTTTGAAAAAAATACATCAGCTTCATTGTCTACTTATTGCACAATAATATTATGGATTAATTTTAAAGTTAATATATAAATTCTCATCAATTATCAAAAATGTTGTCCTCACATATCTTTTCTATTATTTTATGTAATACGTACTATAAAGTGAAAGAATGTTGTTCCAATATTAGTTTCATACAAAACTAATATAAGGAAATAATAACAAATAATAGAACAACACAAAAAATAAATACTTAAAATATGAATAGTGAAAAATAAATAAATAACAAAAAATGATAATAATAATAATAATCGCATGCGCAGTGGGCGTGTATGTTTTCCAGTTAAATAAAAATTTGAATTTTAAATCATTTTGAGGAATATACTATTAAAATATAATTTGATTGTCATTTAATTTTCCAATTTTTCTTTAGCAAAGTCACAAAAGCGACTCGCAGAGTCAATAACGTCATTTTTATTGAACTGCGTTGATGGGTATGTTTTTGTACATTTACTTTTTTGATTCAACTTTTTTTAATGTTTTATTTATTTTTTAAATGGTTGCTGTAAATTATATTTAGAAAATATCAATTTTACGAATCAGAATTATAGAAACTTTCCTTTAAAGTAATATTACACCCAATCTATTTCAAATCAGGCAGATTTTACACTTGAAGTCGAAGAACCTTTCGGGGGCAGAATATATATTTTTTTATAGGAAATTAGAAGATGCGTATTTCTGCGAATTGTAAAAAAAATGTTTACGATGTTTGCGTATTTGAATTTTTTTCTTTGTTCAAAAAAAATTTCTTTGAACTTATATCAAGCCTTATTCCAAAATCCGCGTGGAAATTTGGAAACTGTTCAAATTTGACGAAATGACAGCGGTTTTTCTGAAAATATTAATAGTTCATTTTTTCAAATACTAACACTTATATTTATTGTGTATTTTTTGCGGCCAGCAGAATACATCAGTGATCTTACTGTTGACCTTGAACTCCATCTTCAAGGTCATTTAAGGGTCATTTTCAAATTTAAAATAGGAACCCCGAATTTCACAGCAAAAAATGTAGGATATTGATCGGGCATTACATCAGTGACCGCACTTTTGAGATTGAACTCGATTTTTAAAGTCATGTGTAGATCATTATTCGATTTTAAATAGGAACCCCACATCTTACCCCAAAAATAAGAAATAAGAAAATGACTCTTAAATGACCTCGAAGATCGAGTTCCAGGTCAACAGTAAGATCACTGATGTAGTGCCCGATAAATATCCTACAACTTTTGTAGAAGTCATTTTGGTCTAAAACTATCAATTTCTGAGATGAGGGGCCCACTAATTTTGACCTTCATATGACCTTGTATCGACCTTGAGTAACTCCGTTTAAGCTCTAATATCTTTAGAAGCCTTTTTTTAGCAATTAAGTATATTTTTCAACAGGTTTTCGTCATTTCGTGAATGACCTAATTTCTTAAATTTACTATGAAACTTACTGAATTTCGTTTTAAGCAACCCAGTTTTGTAAATTTCAGTTACATCAGCATTCTAAATGTGTTCGAATTTTCTGAAATTTTCTAACATTGTAGTAGCTCATTTATATTTCTAACTGAATCAATACAATTTCGCCAGTAATACGTGTAATTTTACTCATTTAGATAACAGATATTTTTAGGATGCAGTGACTGCGCCTAACATAATATTCATTAAATTAAAACAATTTGGTTTGCATAATTCAATAAAAATTTTTACGTAATTAACTTTTGGTTTGCCCAATTCAATAAAAAATTGTTAAGTAATTGAGGAAACAAGGTTTATATATATACTAATACTTCAGGGTAAGAAGACTCATATACTTCTGCAAATAAAGTTGGATGTAAGAGACAAGTGCTGTTGATAGTCTTCAAATTAAATTGAATATAAAATTTGATAATAGTAGAATTTCATTGTTTGAAGTATCTAGTTTCGTCTTCGAAATGTCCGCGAAAAGATATTTCATTTCCTCAATTTTTTGTAGCATTTTTTCTCAGGGGATTATTGGAAGTCTCTTGGAAGATAATCAAAGTAAGTGAACTAATATTCTCAATAAATATTAGCGGCGGAGCGATGAAAAGTAATTTTTGATTATATGTTAAAAAATCTGTTTTGGAGAGTAGGTCTGAAACTCTAAAATTCAGTCGTTGGTCGTCTAAAAGAACCAATCCCTATTTTTGAGTTTAAACACAATGGATGAATTTTAACAAAACTAATTCAATTTTAACAAAAAAGTTGCATTTTTCAACTTGTAGTTGAGTTTTCAAACAAAAAAGATGAGTTCTCCACGAAAAATGTAATAATTGATATACAACTACACAAGACTTTATTTTTGTATCAAAAAGAATGATGAATTTTGAAACAAAAAAATGAATTTTTTATCAGAAAGGACACATTTTCAATCTAGGAGGACTAGTTTTCAATAAAAAAATTTCAATTACATTTTCAATAACATGGTTGAATTCTCAAACAAACACCTGCATTGGTTACAAAGATGAATTTTCAACCAAGGAGATTAATTTTTTACCAAAAAAGGCGAATTTTTAACAAAAAAGTTAAGTTTCCCAGCTGAAGTGTACAATTTTTTAAAACACAGCTTGACCTAATTTTTTCATGAGTAGCTAAATTTTCAAATGAGCAGTTCAATTTTAAGACAAAATAGTCGAGTTCCATACAAAATTAGTTGCATTTTTAACAAAAAGATAAATTTCCAGTTGCTTTTTTACGATAAATGATCAAAATTTTGCAAAAGTAGACGAATTTTCAAACAAAAATGTAATAATTTCTATCGGAAAATATATTATTAAATTTTCAACTTCAAAAAGATAAACTTTGAACCAAGAAGTTTAACTTTCTAGTACGAAAAAACATTTCAACGAAATGCAAGAAATTTCAATCTGTTACAGTTGTTGCCAAAAAAGTTCAAAATTTTTTCAAAAATAGATAAACTTCAAAAAGAAAGACCTATTTTCTACAAAACAATTGCATTTTTAACCTGAAAATGTGAATCTTCAAGAAAAAAGTTAATTTTCAACCAGATAGTTTAATTTTCCAAAAACTTGTTGAATTTTCAAACCGAAAATACGGACTTTTGACAAAATAGTTCAATTTTCAAGTCGAAAATATTAATTCTCAACAAAGTATGTGGCAGTTGTTATTTCAACCAAAGAAGTTGTTATTTTGAATTACAAACAATATAATTCGTCAAAAAAAGTAAATTTTCAACAAACTACATGAATTGCTGATAGAGCAGTTGCATTCCTTAACAAAAAGAATGAATTTTCAACCAAGAAAATGAATTTTCGATCAACAAAGAGAATTTCCAACAATATACAAGAATTTTTAATCAAAAAGTTGAAGTTTCAGTTGGAAAGGACAAATTTACAATTTAAAATATCTATTTTCGACCAAAAATGGAATAGTTACATTTCCACTGTAAAAAAGTCTTTCTTAAAAAATAAAATGGAATCTTCAAATAATTGGTTCAATACTCAATCATCAGAAAATACTATTTTTCAACAAAATTGTTAAATTTTTAACCAAAGAGATGAACTTTTAGCTAAAAAAGATACATTTTCAACCAGAAATATTATAGTAGACCTTTCAATCAAAAGAATTAATTTTCAACTAAAAGTAGTTGTATTTCTTGAAAACAGGCGGAAAAAAGAGCTATCAACAAGGAAAAAAGGGTGGGAAAGGGTAAAGAGCGTGAAGTCCAAAATATGTCCCTGTTAAAAACCGTAGTCTTTAATGTTACGCCTCTTCTCTTGTGCGAAAAACGGCAAATTTGAAATTTGAATACCTAATAAAGAAATGGTCTGAAAATTCATCGAATTCTCCACACTGCCTGAATTTACTGAATATTCTAAGAAACTTCAATTTTTTGAAATGTCAGAATTTCTGAAAATCTCAAAATTTCTGAAAATCCCTGAATTCATAAAATTCTCTGAAGTCCTTTAATTCTTTGAATATTTGCGATTCCCTGAATATTATATTTCCTCGGACTTTCCTGCATTTTCTGAAATCCTGAGAAAAATCTTCAAATTTCATGAAATCCTTGAATATTCTGAATTTCCGACATTCCATAAATTCTCTAATTCCCCTAAATTCCCTGAATTATCTGAAATCCTTCAGTTCTTTCACTTTTTCTGAATTCCCTCAAATTATTTGCATAATTATGAAGTTCTTGGTATTCATGGAATTCTCATAATTCAAGAAATTCCACAAATTAGGGAATTACATGGATTCGAGAAATTCCGATAATTTGATAATGCTAACACATAAGGCAATTCCAATGGCTTCAAAATGATGCAAGCAATTGAGGGAATATATACGAATTCGACGAATTCGGATGATTTAGATAATTTAGAAAAATGTAGCTACAGCAAGAAATACGAAGGAATTCACAAGATTTTCCACAATTCGAAATAATTCGACAGTACCTATAAGAGTTTGAAGGCATTTCAAAAAATGTATAAGAATGAAAAAGAATACATATAGTCCACCCTTGTGAATACCGAATGAATAATTTCTCATACTTGCAGAGAACTCATCAGATCTTCGCTTTCGCACAAAACGTATGATCGGTCACGCCTTCTTTGGACATGGAGAATGGATGATTACAGATGTTATCCACATTGTTAAAGTTCTAAAAGATAACGAAAAAATTTGTGCAGGCATTATAGTCTCGCCTGAACATATATTAACACCTAGCACATGTGCTCCTGGACCAGCAGCGAGGCACACAGTTGAATCTGGTGCACCGCATATAAGTGCTATTAAAAATCACCATGTATATGATATACTGTATAAAAGACATCTTTCCTTGCTTTTGATTAGACCACCAATCAGTGTCACAAGTCCATCACTCAGTCGACCAATACCACTTGCTCAAGAACCGCTTTCGGCAAACATGCATGTATCTATTATTGCTTGGGGATCCACTGGTCAAGTACGACCAATTACGCAAGTGCCGATAGTCAACCCGCTGATATGCGCCACTGAATACACACCTTATCAACAGCCTATTACACTAGAAAATATCTGCACTGTCCAATTACCTGGACACAATCGCTGTAGCAATGAAGATGTCGGTTCTGCCTTAGTTGTGGGTGATACGCTCTTTGGTGTTCTCGATCGGGCTGGAAGCGTTTTCGGTCAACATCTTCCTGATGTTTTCACATGCGTGAATGGTAACCACTACTATGAGTGGGTAATGGAACATATCGAACCATAATTACATAACCATCCGCATCGATACAATAAGTAGCAGAAGAAAGTCAAATAGAGCAGAATGTGTCAAAATTGCAAAACATGTTTTTTCCCATCCAAAATCTTTTCACTGGTCAAGAGTGGTCTGACAATGACACTGGCTTTTTGTAGAACAATAGGCTATGTAAAACTTTACATGATCTATACTGACAAGCAGAGGTCGTAAGATGCGGGATGCTGATTTCATTGGTGTTTTGCAGGGTGAATATGCATCAATATCTATTGGATATGTATTTTTTCTTTTTATCCAATTGGCCTTGCACAGCAAAAGCTGAGAGTTTGTAAATGTTGCTGCTAAAGTAAAAATTGGGATCATTTAGAAGTTAAGCTCTCAAGGAACTCTTATTCTGGGTTCCTTTTTAGTTTGTCAATAAATACTATGAATAGTCATACAGATAAATATCAACAAACGTTTTTTATTCTTTATTAAAACAAATTGAATTGAACTGTAAGAATACCCAGCTTTTTAAAAAAAATCAATACATTTTATTTCTTCCTTTCAAGAATGACTAATGTCTATGGTTTTAGTTTCTTCATTACATTTTTCCCGGTGCAATATTATTTAATTAGAATTATCAAGCAAAATGTGCATCATCAACTTGTGGAATCTTCGAAGTGAGTCAAGGCAGAATTAAAAATAAGGCTCAATCAAAACCATTTGATTCCATGCTTTGGGTTAATTTCAAAATCCTTCATCATTTTGGGTTCCTTTTCAGGAAGAGAGGTTCCTTTTTGTTGCAGCTCCTTTAGAACCAAAAATTGTTTCTAATAGAAACCCCAGTTTTTTCTGTGTGGTTTTACAAATATTGAGATATGATGATATTATATGATATGATATCATTATATTATTATAATTTATGTTAGAGCGCTTGATTCGCTAGCAGAATTGTTGAGTCAAGCGCTCAAGCGTAAATACCCAAACCTTGATTATTATTATAGTATTGGACGGATGGCAAGACACTTATTGCCCATACCACTACGGTAAATCCTATTACTACATATCCTAAAATTCAATCATCAAAAATATCACACTTATGACAACGTAGATTGTCTTCAGTCATACATTTAGTCCCCAGGACAACTTGTCGCCAGCATAACTAGTCGCTGAGACATCTGGTCGCTAGACGTAGTCCCCAGCACTTTTATTGGCCGAAACCTTATGTTATAAATCATAACAAAATAAACAGAAACTTAAAAATATTTCACACTTTTACATTATATTATATCATATATATTTTTTTTTTTTCGTCGATGATTTCGTTGTGTCTTGTGACCACCCATCTCACGGTTGTGAGACGTGGCCATGAATGGGACTTACCGCGGTCCTACTGGGAGCCGATGCCATTTCTTTTAGATGACAGTTGCTCCCAGTGGGACCCTGCGGTGGTTGTTAACCGTTAGTTTTTAATTATATATATATTTTTTTTAATTGTTCTTATTGTAAAGATATGTATTGGTGATTCATAACAATCTTGTTTTTTTTTTGAGACGGTCAGTTTGATGAGAAAATACTCTCCTAACCTTTTTAGATTAAAACATTTTTTAGAAGTGGATATATGATATTTACGTAGTTTTCAATTATTCTAAGTATACATATGAGTATCAGAGAAATATCTTATGAATAAAAATTGTTGATACAAAGGAAAAGACTCTTATTTTGTGTCCGATTGAAATAAATATTTGACTTTACTAAAAGTCATAAAAAGGTCAATTCCTTATGAACAGACAGATATAAGAGCACAATTATACCTGTGAACATTTTTTGTAAAGACTTAGGATATTCTTGTACCTTTCTCATACAGAAAAATTAAAAATAGGTAATAGATGAGATAAAAAACGTATAACCTGGGAGCCTGAAGATATATAATGAATTTAAAGTCGCATCCAAAAGGCATAATTTTATTTTCCTCGCATGATATTGGAATTTTCGTATAATAACGCATATTATCATATTTTTTGCAATATATATGTATGCTCTGCCAAAAAATATAAAATATAAAATTTTTAACTCATTTTGAATAGTAAAAAAATGTATGAAAATCTTGTATTTTAAGTTGAGGGTAGTTTTAGAATTTGAGTTTTATGTATGTTTTTACAGGGTCCTTATTCCATGTATGAATATGTCAAATACGTGTATAATATAAGGCGGAATAAAAATGCCCCAAATATTTGCATCATTTGAGTTCAGCAAGAAAAGTTTTGGTTTGGTATAAAAAAAAAACTGCAACAATAATGGTTGATAATTTTTGTTTCAATTTGAACGATGGCTGAATAATGGTTTAAATAGTTTAATTTTCGCTTTGTAGTGTAACAATTTCAAATATTATATTTTTGGAATGGTTTTGTTCAACTTTTCTCAGATTTTTTTATTTTGAACAATTATTATTGGCTGAATTATTATTGGTTTTTCTCTTGATAGTAAAAACTTATTATTTGCTGGAAATCAAACCATTTTTTTACAGTCACGTTATGGATAGCTCTTTTTTAGATCGATTTCATTCAGATTATGAAAAACTGATTAATATTTTGCCTAGTGTAAGAGTTTCGAAAAAAATGGAATTATCTTCATCTTTCCTATTGAAAGGAGCCAATGATTTCAATTGCTTAAATAATTGAAAACTGTTTCATCAAAAATGTCACTTTTAAAATTCTTTAGCTGCCACATTATGTAGAAAAAATGATCACGATTGACAGGAAAAAGAATAGTTTAATCAATTGAAATGTTTTATATATTTGGTGAATATCATTATTATCAAAAATGTAGAATTGTAAAAATTTTAAATTCGCATTTAAACATTCTTCGATTTTAAAAATGTATGAAACAAAATTCTCAAATTGGATGATTTTGAGGATCAAAAGCCAACAATTTTCAATTCTAAGTCTTCTGAATTAGAGAAATTTCAAACGTAAATCATCAAAAATTACATACTTTTTAATTTTACAACTTAAAAACTGGCCTATTTTGTAATAAATTGAATATTATTTAGTTTCCAAGATTTACATCCTCAAGGTATGTAATTTTGAACGTATATTTGATAGTTTAATTTTGAAGCTCTTTGAATTTGAATATTGTTCAATTTTTAATATTTTCAATTAGAGACTTTTCAATATCTAATGTATATCATAGAAAATAATGCTCCAAAATTGAATGCTTTTTCGTAATAGTTTAATTAAAAAAATTTTAAATTGAAATTTATATAATTTTATAGATTCCTAATCAAAAGTCCTTCAATTATGAATATATATTTCGTTATATAAAAAGAGGAATGGTAATTCAGGTGTCTCGGGTGGCAACTAACTGAATTGTAAAGAATGTGTCACATAATTTATAGATAGTTCCTAATTAATTAGCATTCTATTAAAATCGTAATGATAAATATAACTATATTAATTATTTCCAGATAACAAACATGGATAGGGTACAATAAATTCGAAGAACAGAAAATTTATTAAATCCTAAATAAGTTGTTTTACGTAATTTCATAAAATAATTTAAGTAATTAATGAAAAAAGTCTATGTATTATTTTTCTTCATTTGACGAAATACTTCTCTTGTCATTCCTAATTATTTAACTACATAAATCTTCAGGTTAACAAAAATAATCAAGCTCTGCAAATAAAGTTGGATATAAAAGTCGTGTGTTATCCAGAATGTTTAAATTATTCAATTTCGCCTTGAATATAACCTTTGATAATTTAAGAGTAGAATTTCATCATCTGAGGTATCTTATTTCGTGTTCGAAATGTCCGAAAAAATATATTTGAATCTCTTAATTTTTTTTGGCATTTTGTTTCAAGGGATTATTGCGACTTTCTTGGAAGATAATCACAGTAAGTGAACTGAAATCCTTTTGTCAAAAACGAAACTTTTTGTTTAATTAATAATCTGTTTTGTTTAAGCATTCAACTTTTTTACTAAAAAGTTGCTTTTTCGGATGAATTAAACTGTTTTTTCATTTAAAATTAAACTTTTTGCTTGGAACATGAACTATCACATGTTTTGTTGTAAAATCATATTTTCGGGACGAAAATTCAATTTTTTTGGTAGAAAATACATTTTTTTTAGATTTCAGAATTCATTTATGTTCTGTATGCGCTAGAATCATTTTTTTTTATTTAAAGATTATTTAACCTGCTTTAATTCATTTTCATACAACTTTCATGTGGGATATACGGGGGTCAAGATATTATTCAAAAAGGTTATTAATTAAAAAGATAAGATTTCAATCAAAAATAGATTACTTACATTTCTAGTTTCAAAAATTAATTAAGTGTAAAGAAAAACAAATTTTGTAACAGTTTGATTTGAAAAAAATGAACAGACTAGTAAAATCCTTGAACAAAATGATGAATTAAAAAAAAGAAGAATAATTTTCTACAAAAAAAAAAAAAAATTTTTTTTGACAAGATAGGTGATTTCTCTACAAAACAGTTGATTTCTCTACTCAAGAATATGAATTTTTCATAAGAAAAGGTATTTTCCTACCAAGTTGATACATTTTAAATAAATAGTTGGAATTCATATCAAAATAATTGATTCTTTAACTCATAAGATTATCTTTCTATCACAGAGGAGAAAATTCCAACAAAATACAAGAATATTCGAAGAAACAGTTCCATTTTTTGCAAAAAAGATGAAATTGTAACAAAAATATATGAATTTCAAAACAAAAAGATGTATCTTTCACCAGACAAATAAACAATTGACTTTTTGACACAAAAATATATATTTTAAAACAAACATGTAAACTTTCAACTAAAAATTAAATTTTCAGCTAAGAAGATTTCCTTCCTATAAGAAAAAGACAGAATGTTAACAAAAGACAAGTCTATTTAATTAAACATTTGCCTTCCTCACCAAAAAAGATTGAATTTTTATGAAAATAGATGAATTTTAAAATGACAAAACGTATTTTCTACAGAACAATTGAATTCCAACCAACACAGTTCAACTACAAATGAAAAATAGTTTTTTTAAACCAAAAGAGACAATGTTTTTGAAAAACAGTTGTATGCTCAACCAAAACATACTTATGCTTGAACAAAAAGTTGCATTTTTAACTAAAAAGTATGAATTCTCAACAAAGAAAAGTAATTTTCTATCAAAAAAGCTAAATTTTCAACAAAATACATAATTTTCCACATAAACAGTTGCATTGCTAACATTTTCTTTGCAATAAATTTTCTATAATATACGTGAGTTTTCAATAATATAGTTAAATTTTCAGCTAGAAAAGATTAAATTTAAAACTGTAGAAAAATACCAAGTGCCTCGACTAATTGTCTTTATTATATATTCGTAGCATACAGCAGGCAGATTGAGTAATTAATAATCTCTGGTCTAGTTTATTATTTTTAATTCACATTTAATTTCTCCGACATCTTAGCTACTTTTGTATTCCTTTAATTCACTTGTAATATTTTGAATTCTTCGGTATTGCCTGATTTTTCTGAATTCATTAAAATGCTAGTTTTGATTCTTTTAAACTCCTTGAATATTCGGCATTCCCTGAAATCTTTTAATATTCTATATTCCATGATTCCCTTGAACATTCTGAAATTCCTAAAAATATCTGAATTTCTGGAATTTCCTCAATTCCATGAATCTTTTGAGATTCATAAATTCTTCAAGGCCTCTGAATTTGTTGCGTGGTCTGAATTCCTTAAATATCCTAAAAAGTCGTCGAATATTCGGAATATTCTGAATCCCTTGAATATTTGGATTTCCCAAAATTCACGAAATATCCTAAATGGCCTTAGTACTTTCAATGCTCTGAATTCCTTGAATTCCTGGAACATACTGATATCTTAAAATTCCTTGAATTCCATGTTCTCCTGGAATATTTAGAATTTCTTTTATATTCGGTATTCCCAAATTTCCTACCAGAGAATTCACAAAAACGCAACTATATATATATATATTTTAATATATATATATTCCTTTGGAATAGAACTGAAGGGCCTATGACAAAGCCACCGAACGCGTCTTCGGGTTGCAGATAGAGGGTCCCTGTACCAAGGGTTTCTGCTGAATATGGTTACAATAATTAATAAGCAGTCGTGGACAATTGTCCATGCTATATATATATATATATATATATATATATATATCTTGATATTTCTTAGAAACAATAAAAGAACAATTTTTTTCTTCAAATAATATTAGCTTTTTGGAAATTTTGATTTACTAAATTGATGGTGCAGAAAATTCTCAATCTTTAATAATAGATAAAAACATGTAATCTCGTTTAATGGTCAAGGGATTATGAATAGAATCGGTTTGTTATTTTTAAAATATTTGTTGAAAAAGTTAAGAACAGAATTGTTACCTTTTTATCAATAAAAAAATTTTTACAATTTAATTTTTCTCTTTTAGAAATAAATTTTTAGAATTAAAATTCCCGATTTGGAAAATGTGATTTCCAGAAAATTCAAAATAATAAACTGGAAAAAGCTACTTAAAATATATTGAATAACTATCTATTTTGTAGATTTATTTGCTTATTCGTTTTTAGGGTCATATATGTATAATTTTCCTAAGATTCTTGAGAATAGTCAAAAAGATTTTTGAAAATTCCAGAGATGTGAAATTCAAAAATAAAAAAAAAAGTTAATCTTTAACCTAATAGTTGCATTTTCATATAAAAAAGATGAATTTTCAACTAAAAATGTAATGGCTGGTATTTCAATCCAAAAAGATTGTTATTTTAGATAAAAAATAGTTGAGTTCATCCAGGAAAGATAAATTTTCAACAAAATAGTTGAATCCTTAACCAAAAAAGATTAATTTTTAACTAGATGTATTTTTAACCAATAAAGATTAAATATTTTAAAAAAAAAAAGGAAATTTCTATAAAAAAGTTTAATTTTTCAATCCGAAAATATGAACTTTCCACAAAAAAGTTATTTTTCAATCGAGTGCATGAATTTTCTACCAAAAAGATTAATTTTCAAAATTTTTCAACAAAAAGTGGTATATTTGATATTTCTATCCAAAACAATTGTTATTTTGAATCAAAAACAGTTGAATTCATAAAAAACACCAAAAAGATGAATTTTCAGCTAAGAAGATTGATTTCCTAGAAGAAAGACAAATTTCAAAAAATAGTTACGTTTTCAACCAAACAGGTGAATTTTGACCAAGTTGTTGAATTTTTTACCAAAAAGACGAATTCTCAATTAAAAATATAATAGTTGATAATTAAACTGAAAAATATTTTTAATTTTTAATAAGAATATTTGAATTCATCCAAAAATACGAATTTTCAAGAAAATACGTAGTTTAATACTCAGCCAAAGAAGATCCGCAAATTCGAATTTTTCTAAAATTTTGTAATTTTGCTTTGAAATCTTGTACATTATTTTCCGAAATTGTAGGAAATCATTTGAAATATTTTAAAATATTTTCTTTGAATTAAAAAAAGAAAATTATTTTCCTTAAAATTTTAAGTTTATATAAATATAATTTTCCTACAAATCTTGAGTTCATCCGAAACGATTTTTGAAAATTTCAGATAAGTCAAATCAAAATTTCAACAACAGAATTAATCTTCAAGCAAGTAGCTGATATTTTAATACAAAAAGTTGTTTTTTTAAATAACGAACAGTTGAATTGACCCAAAAAAGAAAAATTTTCAACAAAATAATTGAATCATCAACCAAAACAGATTATTTTTTAAACAGTTGTATTTTCAACCAAGAAACATTATATAATTTCCAAAAGAGACGAATTTTTTATAAGGTTTAATTTTTTAAGCCGAAAACATGAATCTTCCACAAAAAAGTTCATTTTCAACCAAATAACTGAATTTTGTAACCAAATATATGAATTGTCTATCGAGTAGATTAGCTTGCTGCCAAAAAAGACACAATTTCAACTAAAATTATGAATCTTCAATAACAAAAATTGCTTTTTAACAAAGTAGTTCAACTTCGGAATTTTGGGAAAAGAAGCTTGGAAAAAATTTAAGAATATTTTATAAGTGTTCGGAAATCTGTCAAATTCTTAAAATATTTTTAATGTCTTGAAAATTCAAAATAATTTCCAGATATCTTTTTAACTGACTGGAATTATTCCTAAAATTGTTTTAAAATCTTTCCGATTTATTTTTGACAATTTTGAAAATCTTTTTTAATGTTTTATAATCGTTTGAAATAGTCTCTTATAATTAATTTTTCAAAATAAAGCATCACTTTGAATTTTCTCAAGAATCTTAAGAAATTTTCGTATCATCTTGAAATCTTTCAAAATCTTAAAAATCTTACAATTTTTATTTCGAAATCTTCAAAAATCTACATTTTGTTGTATGTTTTGAAAATTTGCTTAAAAGCTTATAAATATCTTTTAAAATTCTTCGAATTTCATCTAGACTTTTGAAGCATTTCTTCAAAATTAAAAATATTGCCTGCAAATCTTCCATATTTTTGTTTAAATAATTTTGGACATCTTTTGGGATTTTTGAAAATCTTTTCAAACATTCTGTTAAGATGAACGTTGTAAAATAAAAAATCATTCAAAATTTTCCCAGAAATCTAAAGAAAATGTTTTTATTCTCTTGAAACGTATTAAAATTACTAGAGATCTTCTAAATTTCTTGTTCGAAATGCTTAAAACTCTACATTTTGTTTTAAATACATTTTTTTTGTATCCTTTCAAAACTTCTTAATATCTCTTAAACTTATTCTAATTTTGTATAAAATTTCGTAATCTTGCATAACTTAACATTTTTGCTTTGAAATCTTCTACATTCTTCTCCGAAATTTTAGGAAATCATTTGAAATCTTTTTAAATATTTTCTCTAAATCAGTTTTCCAAACAACAACAAAATTATTAAAATTTTCCCTGGAATCCTAAGGAAAACAATTTTTTGTTTACTGAAATCAACAATTTTTTTATCGTTAATTCGTTACTTGCATTCTATACATTTCGTCATCAATAATGTTTAGAAATATTCAGAAATAATTGTATCATGAAATAGAATTATTTATTTTGAAATTTTGATTTACTAAATTGATGTTGCAGAAAATCTTTAATCTTTATTAATAAATAAATACATATAACCTCATTTTACATGGTCGAGGGTTTATGAATGGAATTTTTATGTCATTTTTAAAACATTTGGTCAAAACGTTAAGAACGGAATATTGTTACCTTTATTATTAAAGAATCACTTAAAATTTAAAGTTTCTTTTTTAGAACTAAAGTCGTAGAATTAAAATTCCTTATTTAGAAATTGCGATTTACAAAATTCGAGAACAAAAATGAGAGTGCGATATTTTGGATAATTTCATTCCACCTATTTTTTTAAAGATTAGGTATTTCAAGTTCTGTGACTGAAATCCAAAATATCTGTACGCTGAGGGCCAAACAATAATACCAATTCTATTAGATACAACTTTATTTTTTTAATAACTTAGAAAGAAATGATTTTTCACCATGAGCGTATTTGAACATTATTTTTGACTTGTCAAAACCCATACAATTAAGTAGTAAAATCGATTAAAAATTGTTTCACAATGAGAAATACCTAATATGATAGGATAAGATCTTATCATCATTTTGAGAAAATGGTTTTATTTTTATTTTTATAGAATTATACGTACCGATAGAATTAAGGACAAACAAAAAGGTGAAGAGAAAAGTACCAACACCCCTCATTTTCTTCAGATGAAAATAAAGTTCTTTCTTTGGCAATTCCTTGTAAATAGATCATTTAAGAGAAACTGCTATAGTTTTATACCGAGTTAAGCTAAAAGATTTATTATTCTTAGCTGTACCTGAGTTTATCGAAAAGTGCTCAATTTACCTTTACAACGCACCTTGTAATGCGGATAAAATAATATTTATTCCTATTGCGCGACTTTTATGATTAATGGCTCTTTCGGCGCTATATACAAGGATTTTCACTCTCACTCATACGCTTCTCTATAACAGGTGTGAACTTAATTTTAGATACGGTATCAAATTTTTATTTTACCTGTACCGATCTAAATTTTTGGTGTGTGGCGAGATTACCTTTAGCATTTTCACCTGAAACGTTTTTTACCTTTTCTTTTTTCTGCGACTATCAGAGCCGTAAATAGTGTGCCGCCTAAGGTGGACCAAAATAAATTGGAAAATTTCTGTCTTTGAATTTTCATGCA
Organism: Andricus grossulariae; assembly: GCA_011634705.1. Lineage (NCBI taxonomy): Eukaryota > Metazoa > Arthropoda > Insecta > Hymenoptera > Cynipidae > Andricus > Andricus grossulariae. The sequence continues at coordinate 198,782,728 of JAABKJ010007545.1, forward strand.
TATCGCCCCCAGGCTTGTTCGAATCCACAACAAAATAAATACCTTTTTTTAATTATATTTGGAGATTCCGCAAATCCCATGAAGTTTAATACGTATATCCCATAATTATTAAACCCCCATTAGTAAAAAAATTGGATGAAGTCTGGTAATAATTATCTCAACTTATCAAATATAATTGTTCCAACAATTTATTAATAATTTCATTAATATCATCTTTGAATAATGATAAATAGTTGTGGGTTTTTCTTGAAATTCTTAACTTTTGTCCAGTTTTTACTTAAAGTGAGTCAATAATTATACAAGTTAACATACATAATTGTTCAAACAATATATTTTCGTTGATAACTATATTCTCTTAGATAGTTGCTAGAAAGATGCGGTTTTTCCAGAAATTTTCAACTTTACTTTGGCGTTTTATTTATGAAAAAGTAATAAATAAACATTAAAGATAATCATTTTTTGAACAATCTCTTTCTCTTTTTGTTAAAATATTTTTCTGAATTAAACAGATATTTTAAATACTCTTAAAATTTTATGTATGGATCATATTAAATGTAAATTTTTCTTGAAGTAGTTCCTGAGAGACTTTGTGTTTAAATTAATATTAATATTCATTATTTGTTCCTAACTCAAAAGTCAAAGAAAAGCTGGATATTTCAGAAAACCCCGCAACTTTCTAACATTGCTATAGGAGAAGATAGTTATACACAATAATAATTTTCTTTAACAATCATGATTGTTGAATTTCATTCATTTACCTTGTTCTAAGTGAAAAGTGGACAAAAAGTTGAATATTTCAGAAAAAACCGCAACTTTCTAGCATGATTAGAAGAGAATATTACTACAAATTATTATAAATTGTTTAAACAATTATGTTGACTAAATTGAATTAATTATTACCTAAGCACTTTGAGTGAAAAGGGGATAAAAAGTTAAAAAATTTAGAAAATACCGCAACTATCTAGAATTACTATAGGAGAAACTATAGGAGGAACTTTCTAGCGTTATTCAAAGAGAATAATATTTAAACTAGTAATAAATTGTTCAAAAAATTATAATAAATGATAATTCATCACCTTAATCTATTAGAAAAGTTGAAAAGAAATTGAAAAATTCGGAAACCCCCACTACTTTGAAACTCTATTCTAAAACAAAATTGCTAAAACAATAATAAAGTGTTTAAACAATATATTTGAACATCTCATTATCAGTAGAAAGAAGTATTTCATTTATTAGAAACAATTTTCATTTTTTCAAACGCAAAATTATAATTAGCGCCAAAAACTCGTCAAATTTAATTTTTCACTTATGGGTTTTTTACGGAACCCTACAAAACTATTACTAGAAAGTTGCGTTTTTTTTTACATTTTCATTTCACTTTGGCTTTTTAGTTATCAACAATTAATAAATAAAAAAGAGAGAATAATTTTTTAAACAATCTCTTCTTTGTGTCATTATTTTTTTCTGAATTAAAACAGATATTTTAAATACTCTTAAAATTTTCTATATGGATCATATTAAGTGTACATTTTTCTTGAAGTAGTTCCTGAGAGACTTTTTGTTCAAATTAATATTAGGATTAATATTTATTAATTGTTCGTAACTTAAAAGTAAAAGAAAAGCTGAAAATTTCAGAAAAACCTACAACTTTCTAGCATTGCTATTATATTTTCAAGATTTTAGCTATTCGCGAATAGCGACTGGAACACCTTTCTTGGTTCAAAATTCAACTACTTATTAGTTGAAGTGGAACTACATTGTTAAAAATTAATCTTTTTGGTGATTGATTAATTATTTAAGTTAAAAATCCTTTTTTGCTGAAAATTTAAGTATTTTGATCAAATTTTCCTTGTTGCCAATTTTTTTTTAACGAAAAATTGAACTATTCCGTGTTTGGTTGAACATTTATCTTCTTGAGTTGAAAATTCAACTATTGGGTTTAAAATTTTTGCATTTTGTTGAAACTTTATCTTTTCTGGTAGAACATTGATTATCTTAGTGAATAATTCACTCTATGCGTTGAAAATTAATTTCATTGTTTAAAAATTAATTTCATTAGTTGAAAATTTGACTATTAGGGTGAAAAAGACTGAAAATTCACATTTTTGTAGAAAATTCATGTATTTTATTAAAAACTAATCTTTTTTGGTAGAAAATTAATCTTTGTGGTTGAAAATTCATTTCTATGGTTGATAATTGAACTATTAGGTTGTATATTCCATTAAAAAATCAAAATCTGGTTGAAAAATCACGTATTTTGTTGAGAAAATTTTGTTTTCCAGAAAATTAATCTTTTTGATTAAAAATTCATTTCTTTGGTTGAAAATTAATTTTATACCTGAACATTTTACTATCACATGTTTGGTTAAACATTTATCTTCTTCAGTTGAAAATTTTTTCATTTTGTTGAAACTTTGTCTTTTCTTGTAGAACATTAATTTTCTTGGTAAATAATCCACTTTACGGGTTGAAAATTCATTTCATTATTTGAAACTTTAACTATTAGGTTGAAGATTATTATTATCATTGTACTATTAAGCCATTTCCCTTTCAAGGTAGACGTGACTCGCTCGGTTGGAAAATAGTGACCCTGGTGGAAAAATCTTCCTGTATTTTTCCGCGGCTTTTCTGCAATCACGTTTGCAGATAAATACATATGAATCTTCGTTCTTTTATCTGCGAAACACCCCAATTTCTCTGCTAATTTGGTTTCAAGGATATTTGCGTGAAAATTAGTATGCAGAGAAAAATTATTTGCAGCGAAATGCAGAGAATCTCGGTATTTCTCTATCTTCTGCAAATTCTCTGTAAATTAGGTGTGACGGAGATTTGCAGGAAAAAAGTACCATGCAGAGAGAAACATTTGCAGCAAATGCAGGGAAGCTCTGCTTTTTCTACAATTTCTCCGCAAACTAGGTCTTACCGACATTTGCATTAAAATTTTAATTCGCAATGGGCTAAAATGGAATATTTAAAACTGAAACAATATTTGTACGTATGTAATTTGAAATTGAACAAAAGAATTTAATAATGAGATTATTCATTTTAAATTATTTTAAAATTGTAAATAGTTTATAAAGTTTCAATCGGACGTTTACATTTGTTTAACCACTATATTCACGGTCGTTTTCCGGTTTTCCAGGTTCAAAAAAAGCTTGCTTTTTTTAGTTTTGGAGTAAAAGTTCAAAATTCAAAAAGGTCGAAAAAATCAATTTTTCCAAAAATTGTCTTCATGATTTTCTGAACATCAAAGCAGATCAAATTATATAATTGTTGTGAAAAATTTGCAATTAGATGTTTTTTTTCATACTTTACTTTTTATTCATGTTAGTATTTATTTTAATAATTGTTATACTATGTTTATAATCAACGCATATATAGTGGATTCTTTATCCATACATTTTTTTCATTTTCTTATAATTTTTGTATGTTTTGTTTTGTGTGATCCTTAATTTGAAAAGTAAATATTTCATATTAAAAATTTTTTCACAAATTCAAAAATGAATCATTTAATTTTCATTATGAAACAATTTGCATTTTTTTCTCAAGATAGGGTAAAAGATACAACATTTTTTCTTCACATATTTAGTACCAGTTTGAAATATTTTTGACCACTCTTTCAGTAATATTGGATAAAAAGTGTAAACAATAACATTTTTTCGGGTTTATATTCTATATAATCGATTTTTTTACAAAACTGTGCTGACTTTTTCTTAATTTCTGCCAAAATCTGAACTTTCAACAAATAAGTTGTAATAATTTAAAATTGTGAATTCTTTTATAAATTTAGTGTTCAAGTATAAGAAATGTTTGAATATTTAAAACCTATTACTTCTAAGTTCAGACATTTCATTTCAAGGTATTTTCTTTACAACCAGAATCATTATATTGTATACTTTTCACTCTAAAATCTTCATATTATTGAGATAAATCAGCATTTGAATAATAAAAGGTGTTCGCTGATAATATGCGCTTGACCTTAAAAAATGCACCACATCAAAAAAAATTATCTAAAGAGATTAAAATAATAATTTAATCCATGTATTAATTATAGGTAAATAAAAAGGGACTTCTTCTAGAGAAAAGGAGAAGATTCTGTTCACAATTAAAGATTCTTTTTATTCAATATCCCTGAGCTACGCTATTTTTACATATAGGTTTCTAGTCCCTATCTCATATTATTAAAATTACGGTAAATAAGAAAAACGGAACAAGAAAAAAAATGGAATAAGAAAAGAAATAAGACAGTAGTTTCTCTAGAAAGATCATAGGTTTAAGCTAGTAAACGAAACTAGAGTACGATCTGCACGTTAGGCAGTCGTACGATCTAACGATAATTTGTTTTGATAGAATTACGTTTAATTCTAAAGAGCGAATTATCTGCTCAACGGGCAGAGGGCAAGTAGTCTAATTAGCAAATCCTATAAAACTTATATTCGTAGCATAATTAATTCTCATCCATGAGAAGCTAGAATAAAGAATAATTCTACAATAGGAATTAGTGCAAGTGAATTTCTCGTAACGCAACGAAAATTCAAGTTTAAGCTAACACTAAACAAAGAAACATTTATTTATATGTGATAATTTAACAAAAATGAGAATACATGTGTTATTCAATAAATTGATTAATCTAGTTTAGATTTCCAGCATACTTTTTCTACAGTTCTCGTCTTAATCAGTTAACTGGTGGGCTCGAAATCGACGTAATGCGCCAAAACTGGTAGAAGTAAATAATTCTGTATTTATAATGAAATTTTATTTCTCAAGGGGTTTTTTAGGTCGCTGCCCAGTGGGCGCAAAAACATTAACATCCTGAGAGCGTTCTAAAGACGTTCCTAAAACGTTTGTGTCAGTCCAATTGATGTTCTCAAGACGTCCCATGTTCCAAAGACCGTCTATGGAACATGGGACGTCTTTAGGACATCAATTGGACTGACACAAACGTGCTAGGAACGTTTTTAGAACGTTCTTAGGAGGTTAATGTTTTTGTGCCCACTGGGTGATAACGAATCCGGGGTCAAAATTGAGAAATTCAAAATGGCGGATCCAATATGGCGGATCCAATGCTGCGGACTAAAATGCAAAAATCACGTGACTTGAATGAAAGGCAGTACCAAACAGTTTTTTGAGTCGCTGATGACTATTCTACTATATTATCAGTTATTTTGAATGTTTCAATGTTGACCCCGGATTCATCATCAGCGACCAAAAAACCACTTAGTACTGACTTTCATTCAAATCACGTGTCTTTTTCATTTCAGTCCGCTATATTGGATCCGTCATTTTTAATTTCTCAATTTTGACCCGGGATTTGTCATCAGCGACCAAAAACCCTAGGGCATACCAATTTTTATCAAAATCCATTGAGTCTTGTAGCAGTTATTCCAAGTGCGCATATATGCGTCATTACCAGTTTTGTCACGGATTTTTTCCGCGCATATATGCGTGATTTCCAGTTAACTGATTAAGAGAAAAGTAAATCCCGATAGTTGCTTTTACAGCAGTTTATTCTCCTTGTGCGGTTTAAATTCTCTTTAAACATGCATTGCATTTATAGTAGGTTAAATTTCTCACCTCACAGGGTCAATGAACTCTCTTTAGACAGAAAGGTGCACTTCGGTACACAGATGTGTTCTTTCAGGCCTAAGCCTCAAACAATAAATCTCATGTAATTATTCCGATTATTGGGCTTTATGCGACACATCATCACACATTTATCCCTCAATTAAGAGATTGACTCTCAAAATATTTGTAAAATTTTATATTGCCTGTCGATCACGTACCCTGAGTCCCTAAGAAACTAGAGTAGTACACGAGCACGTCTCGAGTCCCCAGAGAGGCTGAGGAATGTCGCGCCGCAGGTAGTCCCCTATTGTCTCAATTTGGGACGGAAGTGCGAAGGCGAGTGTCTACGAGCTCTTTTCTGGCTTTGCAAGACTTTAAATTTAATTCTTGAAATTTTAGGATGATAAATCCTTCTTGAAGGAGAGATATTTCTCGTTGAGTCGATTATTCTCAATCAATAATTTTGGCAACCACATTTGAGCAGTACAACTACACATTTTGCTTGCAAATCGTTTGATATGAGAATAAGAGATTGTTTTTCGTATTATATTTGGTTATATTGACCAAGTCCCACGCTATTTCACCATGCTACTGCTCGAAAACGCAAATGTAATAACTCGATACTACAGAAATATCTTCTATATAATCGGGAGATTGTTTAATAGAATTATAATCAGTTCTATGGACCAGGTTCCTCGGTATTTACCAAGATATTGCTCGAGAACGTAACTATAACACTGTAATTAAATTGAAAATATCTCTGATATTGTTGAAAAATGATTTTAATTCAATTATATTTGGTTCTATGGACCAGGTCCCTCGGTATTTTACCAAGTTCTTGCTCGAGAACGCAGATACAACGCTTCAATGTCAATAAATGTTGCAAAAAGATTTTATAATTTCACACAAAGTCAAATTAGACACTTTGCAGTAAATGCACATCAAATTCCTTAAAGAGGAAGATGCAAAGTCCTTTCACTGCCTAAGATAATGCTCGGAAAAACTCGAAAAGGTTTATAGCTTTATGGCTAAATCGCTTAGATCGCTCGCTCCAGATAAGTTGCTTTTAGACAGCCTTTGGAAATAATATTTCCTCGCCTCTCTCAAAGCAGACCTAACTGTTTATAGAATAACTTCAAAATATTCAGTTTTGACGCCAAATATTTTGCGGTAATCCGCGCATGGTAGAAAGGATGCAGCAAGAAGTGAAGATAAATCTTCAAGTGTTCCTGCCGGTTTCCACCTACAGATCTTTACAGTTTAGCTGAAAGATCATTAAGTGGCATTTTACGCCTCAGCAGCTCTTTTTATACTCTCAGCCCTCCCACGCTTACGTAACATCGTTCGAGTGGGAGTTCTGGAGCCTGCGCTTTAGAAATTCTCCTGTGAGATGCTTCTTTTCTGTAAGAATCACACAGGGGATTTTTCTTCTGCCTATATTCAGGGACTCCTTGTAACTCGAGGGTTATAACATATATATTTTTTTAGGCTATGTGTTAGGCTATGTATTCACAATAAGTTAAGAATGTGTCTCTCGTGTGTCCTCCGTCTGTCATTTCCTTTCTTCCTTCTGATATACAAAGTGGGATAAATTTGGAAGCCGCCCTTCCATATAAATCGGAATCTTTTTTTTCATGTATGAAACGACGGCACACTGTCTTTAACGAACTTTATTTTCGCAAATTTTAAAGATTCCCGTTGCTAAAACTACTGTCCCGTTTAAGAATTCTAAAACCATTTTCAGAACAATGGAGAGAATTGTCTGTCGCAGAGTAATGCAGAGCATTTATGCATTTTTGCTGAAGTGCTTCAATTTAAACAGCAAAGCAGAGACTTTTACAGCGTATTTGCGAATATTCTTGGCAGAAAATATGATGAGAAATGCATGAGAATGTAGACCATTTTTTGAAGAAGAGTAATACACAGCTCTTCTTTATTTATGCTAAGTGTTTCAATTTAAGCAGTAATGCAGGAGACGTTTGCAGAGTACTTGCAAGCTATTTCAGAGATATTATGAAGTAATTTGCAGAGAACCTGCAGATAATTTTTTCCACCAGGGGATGTGGGACAGGAGGTATAGATTTTTTAGATTGATCTAGAATGTTCGTGTTATTTATTTAAATAACACGTTCGTTCCACAACACTGCTCCGACCCAGGTTGCTGATGAAGCTCTCTAGAGATCACCCCCAGTGAAGAGCCTCACAAGGTTGTTATGTGAGGTTCCCCACTCTGTCCCATTAGTATCCAAGGTCTTTTGTTTTAGGCATCATTCGCTCTACTGACATTCTCTTTATTAACTATTTGTCGCCACACTTTTCTGTCCTGGCATACTTCTCTAGCTTCCTTCACGTCCATGCATTTTTTCATACTAGCTCTCCTGTTTCTATGGCTTCTTATGTCTTTTCAGATTAAGGTCACATTCACACATTCTAACTTTTCCTTTTGCGGTCTGCCTCTGGGCATACTGCCATTTACTTTACCTTTGTACACTTGTTTCGTTAGTCGTTCATCTTTCATTCTTTCAACATGTTCGAACCATCTTAACTGATTTCTTTCCCATGTGTCAACTAGTGTATCTTCTGCACCACATTCTTTGAGGATTATTTCCTTTCTTACTTTGTCCACCAGTGTCTTCCTGCATATTGTGCGCAGAGGTTTCATGCCGATCACGTTAATTTTACTCTTATCCTTGTCCTGACAAGTCTAGGTTCCGCTACCGTATAGCACAGGCAGTACAAATATAGAATTATGTGTTGCCATTTTAGCTATTTATGATATAATTTTACTTCTGAGAATGGATGCTGCCCTACCAATAATCTTCTTCCCCTCGTTTATGCGCATATATAACTACCCATCCCTCTTCCCGTCACTAGTGAATAGGCTACCTCGATATATGTACTTATCCACTTGTTCTAATCTCTTATAATTTAGGACAATGTTGCACATTGTTTTCTCACTTTTTCCTTCAAACACCATTACCTTTGTTTTATTTACGTTAATTTTGAGACCCATGTTCTTCATGCTTACATTCAGTATACTCAGCATTCTTTGCAAGTCTTCGATTGATTCTGCTATAATAACCTTGTCGTCTGCGAAAGCTAACCTACGTACCCTCACTGTCTCCAGATCTACACCTTCTTCGTCGAAGAGGTCCATTTTGAGACACTTGTCCATAAATATGATAAATAGCCATGAAGACATAACGCACCCTTTTTAACGCCTTGTATAATATCGAACCAGTCACTCAGTTTCCCATTATCCTTTACACACTCTTTGCTACCTGCATATATTATTTTTATTGCTTGTAGGAGCCATCCATCGACTCCTTACTCTTTGAGGACTTCCCAAAGTTTACTTCTATCCACCTTGTCAAATGCTTTTTGTAGGTCAACAAATGCACAAGTTACTTTCTTTCCTACTTTCAAAATTTTTTCTGTGATCTGTCTTAAGCTAAATATTTGATCCGTACATGATCTTCCTGGCATAAATCCATTTTGGACTTCCCATATATTTTCTTCTGTTACTTCCATTACTCTGCGGATAAGTATTTTTGAGTACATTTCACTTACGGTACTTAATAGGGTGATACCTCTGTAATTATTGTAGTTGCTTTTATCTCCCTTTGTTTTGTATATTGGTACCATAATCGCTTTTCTCCACTCGTCTGGGACATCCCCCATCTCGATACATAAATTTATCAATTCGCCCTACAGCTTTATATCCTAATAATTCTTTAAAAGAGTCTTTCAATCCGTCCACTATCCCGTCTCTATCATATAGCACTTCGTCTTTGCTGTTTCTCATGTTGTCAAACTCTGTACTTTTACTTCCCCTCATCTCTTTAAATAATAATTTCATGTTTCCTTCAAAGTCGTTTTGTATTTTCTTCTCTTATTCTGTTCTGATGTTATCTTTACTTTCCTTGACTAGTCGTTTAACTTTCCTATTTTTGTATCTGTTATCATTTTTGATCCTACTTCTCTCCTCATCGCTAAGACTAAGCATCACCAGACTTTCTACCTACAACCGCCGTACCACAAACTTCGGTCCTAGTTTTAACAATGCTATCCCGTAACGTAGGCCATCCGCCCTCTATATCTTTATTGATTCTAAGCGAGTCCCGAGTTGCCTTATCTATGCGTTCGTTTATCTTATGCTGAAAATCTATTCGCACTTCCGGTTTCTGTAATCCCCGCATTCAGAGTCTCTCATGACTCTTGCATCTTTTACTAGTTCTGTTAGTCTTTCATCCGCAATAACAAAGTCAATGATAGTGCGGTTATTTCCTTTATACCAGGTGTACATGTGAACCATTTCAAGTCTAAACCAAGTAGTTGTAACAAATGGGGCCTTTTCTAACCATAAACTAACTAATCTTTCCCCGTTTTAATTTTTTCTTGAATCTCCAAAATTACCTAGCACCCTTTCTGTATCTATATCCTGACTTTGGACGCCGACCCATCCGTTCATATCTCTTAACAGAATGACTCTTTCACCATGATCACAATTACTTATTGTATCATTTAAAGTGTCCCAGAAGGCGTCTTTGACTTCTCTTGGATCACTATCAACTGGGGCGTAGCACGCTATGATGAATAATCTTCTGATTCCTACCTTCATTCTAGCCCATCCCGTCTGTATCATATAGCATTTCACCTTTGTTGTTTCTCATGCTAACAAGTTCTGTACTTTTATTTTTGTTCATAATCTCACGTAATCTTGTGTAAGCACTTTTAATCTCTTGTAATCTGATGTAATCATGTAATCTTGTAATCATGTGTAGACGGAAAATCGAAGTGGCCTACCCCTCAATTAGAGCTTCAAAAAATGAAATATTCACTTTTGGAAAGTGAAAATTATAATGTTCCATTTCGGCTGGCGAACTCACGAAGCTTCAGAATCTCATATTTTAATTGCATTTGAAATACCACGGCTTCAAATGCATACAAGTTTTGAATTTGCGCATGTCGAGTTAAAATCTTTGAATATGGTTCATTCTGAACCAATCGATTTAGATTATTATATTTTCATACTGGGATTTTGCTTTCTGTTTCTTATAAAAAAAGATTAAAAAAGAAATCACTGTGAGGTTCATTTTCTTGACTTTCTCACAAATTTTAAGAAGTAAAGAAAATAAGTGGACTATTTTTCTAATATTTCAACTTTCAATTTTTAATTTTGCAATATGCATTAAAATAAAACTTTCTTAATTCGAGACTGTGATTGTATTTCTAACAATATTTATCACGTTTTCATAAAATTAGAATTTTTGAAATATATAACTTAATTAGTGTTGTGATGCGTGTGGAAAAAATATTGGACTTTATTGAGTACAGTTATATGCAGGGAGTTAACCCATTATAATTTTCACTTGTTAATGTTTATTTCTATACATCGTTTTTTTCGAAAATCATGGTTCTCAGAGAAATTGATAGAAATCGAGCAAATGTAATTGATACGATTGGAGGACCGGTTAGAAATATTCGGGAGGTTTATTTAATCAACAGACCTGGGTGAAGAAGTTATACAGTCGAATCTGGATTTAGCGCTGGTTTTGGGGCTGACCTTGACGTTAAATCCAGAGACTCGGAACTATTTTGTCTCCTGTTTCATCGCTCTCCTGTTTCTCTCTCTCTCTGTTTTATCACGCCTGAGTGCACACCGCACATCCATCCGCAAACGCCTCTCACGTAACCTGACGGCGCGGCGCCAATTCTCGGAAGGGCACAATCGAGGGGAGCTAAATCCGGGTTTCACTGCATGTAGTTTATATATAATGAACAAAACACTTATATTTTTCATTTGTTTTATACATAAAAAAATAAAACAAATGAAATATACCATTGTCTTTTCCACTATATGTACACTATATATAAGGTTTTCACCTGGGGAAAACTGAGATTCGCTAATTGGTTAAATTGTTTATTTATTATTATTTATAAATAACGTAACAAGTGTAAGATGACATACTTCAGACCAAATAAAAAGACCTTGATGATGTTAAGAAGATCCTTTAATCTTTAATTATTATTAAAAAAAAGAATTTTATATCTTAATAGATTTAATACTTTCACGATAATTCATTATGATAAATTCAAAGATTTTTCGGGTTTCAATCGTGTGCAAAACTATGAAACTTGCCGACGTCTCGTGAACATTGCAGTTCACTTGATTGGCCAATCAAGTTCGAGCAATTCCCACCATGGAGCGCTCTGGTCAATCATAGGCATCGTAGAGAATCTATACAAGAACAACGTAACCTGAAACTTCAGTTTCAGGTCAGCCCTGAAGAAGTGAACTGCAATGTTCACGAAACGTCGTCAAGTTTCGTAGTTTTGCACACGATTGAAACCCGAAAAAGCTTTAAATTTAATTTTATATGTTAATCAATTTTCACCAATAAATGGAAAATTAGACAAAGTCAATGTTACTTAGTATAAATATCTATGGTTCTTATTTTGAGGTATTATGTGATTTTTAATTAGCATAAGTTTCTATCACTCATACCTATAGCTTTCGTATAAATAATTTCTGATGAGGAAGTCTAAATTGACCTCAAAGCATGTTGTTCCCCAGTAGTATAAAAGAGATGGAGAAAGAATAAAGAAAGAGCGAGAGGTTGGCTTATAGCGTATTCGGTTACCCTGCACTGGTGCACGCCAGAGCACTCCGACCTGCTCGGAAGCGGGTCGAAGGGATAAGAAAGAACGTGAGAAGAAGTAAGAAGGAGCAAGTCGGAGTGCTCTGGCGTGCACCAGTGCAGGATAACCGAATACGCTATTAGTTGAATCTTTCCCTTTTCTCCCTCTTCTTTCTTCCTTCGTTATATAATTGTCTCTAATGAACCGGAAAGGAAGTACGCTGTAGCTTGGCATTAAGTACAGTTTCGGCCATGGCTTGCAGTGACCTTCAACATAAATCCAGACAATCCAAACGTAAACAGGCAGGGCCGCATGAACCATTTCTATTGGATTTGGACGCATGACGCAACTTGATGCAACTAACGTGCTGAGAGTTCGGCCGTCATGCTATTTGTCACACTTGACTGAGCGCCGCCTCTCTTTCGGCCCCGCGGCTTCTCTCATCACGAAACCGCCAAGGACATCAATTCTCGGAACGAAGTATACCCGGACTGATTAAATCCAAGTTCCAGTGTAGTTTGAAAATCTAATTTTTATTTCTGAATTTTTTTCTTTCGGTGCATATAATCATCCATAAGAAAGCAACAGATTTCATTTCGAGCTTAAGTGAATTTTTTTTTTTTTTTGTAACCAGTGTAAAATTGTTATTCAATTAGTTATCTGGCGTCGTTGCCAAATGGTGGTTAGGAGATAGTATTAAGTAAAAGAAATAAAGAATTGGGAGACAAACTGGCTCAAGCTTTGTTCAAAATGAGCATGAGCAGGCAGGCAAGGCAGCAGCCAGTTGCGGTTCTTGTCCTCGTAGTTTACAGCGAGCGGCATGGCATTCGTAAGTCGCATGCATGTCGGCAGACCGCATTTAATCAGTTTGCGGTTGCAAGCTGCTCTTACGCCCTCACGCATTCTCAACCAGCGCCGCGACGCGACGCGACGTAACTCAACTCCCGCACACGCAATATGTGACGCATGTATGTAGGTACACAAGTACTCACGCGGGTATTCGCGCCCTCTTCTCATCCAATTGACAAGCCTTACATACCCCCTGCCAGGGGGTTAGAAACCAACCAAGTCGATCAAAATTTTTTTTCTTTCAACGAAAGGATATTAATTGTACCCATTGCTTTTTCGGGCATGCAACTTTATCATTCTTTAAAAGCCGATTCATTAAACTTTCATCAGGATGATAATTAAATTTCGTATTGAGGAGAATAAGACTAAGTATCAATGAAACATCGCCCAATTACGATTACTGAATGAAAAAAAAAATTAACTTTTAAGAAAAAACATCTATTGAGTTGACCAAGAACCGAACTTTACAGAACGGCAACAAGGTCTAAATTGACAATCATAAAAATATTTGTCTTGAATTAAAGAAACCGTTTCTTTGACGCCATTTTTTTATTCAACCAAAAATAACTTGAAAATAAAGAAAATCATTTTAAATTAATGACCAATTTTCATTTCAACAAAAAACCATTTCTTTAAATAAAAAGGAATTTCTTTGAATCAAAGAATATTTTTTTTGAAAGTAGAAAAAAAAATCTCTGTAAACATAAACTCAAAAAAAAATCAGCTTGTGTAAAAGAATCGTTTGAAATCTTTTTGTGCAATTCTGTTACACAAGATGACTTTTTGGTGTTTATGTTTTTAAACACTTTTTTCTAAACATTGGTAGTTCTTTGTGAAAATAATAAACATTTGCAAACAGAAAGTTAACTATTTTCTCTTTGTCCTCATCGCAAAGAGAGAAAGTAAATTTGAAAAAATAGAAATATTTTTTTAAATCTTGCATATTTCCCATTTCTTGATATTTTTCTATTGACTGTACTCATTAGAAAGTCGAAGAGCCGCATTCCACCACTTTCTAGAAACCAAGTCTCATAGCAGGATAATTATCTAATTAGCAACTGCAAAGTAGTCCGAGAAGCTGAATATATGAGGGTTGAGTATTTTTTGAAAATCACTCTCGCCAAACATTTTTGGTAAGGGGCCATCCATAAATTACGTAACAGCTTTTAAGGGGTAGGGGGTTCGGGAAAATATTATAATCTGTTACCATATTCCCCTCTTTCTTCCTTTTTTTAAAGAATTCCTCTTTTTCCCTTGTTTTCAAGAAACTTCCTCCTTTTCCCCCTTTTTCGCGTTTTTTCGATTGAATCTGAACTAAATGAATAGACTCCAACAAGAAAATCAAACTATTTTTTGTTAAAACTTAATTCTTATTAGTTAGAAAGTCTACCGTTATATTTTTGGTTCAGACTCCATCTCTTTTTGTTGAAAATTCTACTATTTGATTAAAAATTTAATTATTTCGTTCAAAATTCAACTCTTTTGTTGAAAATTCATTTTTTTGGTACAAAATCTAACTGTAGCATTCACCTTTTCGGCTTTCAAAGTCAACTGTTTTCTAAAATATTTGACTTTCTTGGTTTGAAAACTCAATTATTTTGTTGAAAATTGATCTTTTTTAGTCAAAAATGGAAACTGTTTTGTTGAAGACTTATCTTTCTGGATACAAAATTCATCCTTTTGGATTACAAATTCCTCTTTCTTGGTTGAAAATGGAACTTTTTTGTTGAAAAGTCTTCTATGAAGTTTCTTTTTTTGGCTGGGAAATTCAACTGTTTTTGGTTGAAGTTTAATGTTCTAAGTTTGAAAATTCGACCATTTGGTTGAAAATTCAACTATTTTGTGAAAGAATCATCATTTTTGGTTAAAAATTCAACTGTTTTGTTAAAAATTCGTTTTTTTTTGTTTGAAAATTCAACTTGAAAAACTAAGGAAATATAAGCGTTTCATATTGAATGCAATATGGTACCTACATTAATTTTATTTAAAAGAATTGATTCTCCTATTATTCCACTATTTTCGTGAAATATCACTCTATTTCCTCTGCTTTAGAGCATTTTGAGCTGTGAAGTCTGTATGGCGTTGAAGTATAGTAATTGCAATAAAATATTTGTAATAAAGTTATAAAGAATTGAATATCTGTATAATTAGATTAGTATTTTGATTTCTTCCATCATTCTGTAGAAAAATATCCAAAAACAAAACATTTTTCACAATTTTAAAAATGACTAATTCAACGTTTCTAAGTTTATCGGATTTTGCACCATTTACTAATGCTTCCTTAGATTTTTGATGATCTACTTTTCTGGATTTGACGACAGATTAAGCAAGAAGTAAAAATATGTAAAGGGTTTAAACCTTGTGAATTGTTTTCAAAAGTATAACGTTAAATGATTTAATAAATAATTGAGACCATTTTTTAACCTCGTTTTATTACATTTTATTAGCTTTTATTGAGATCAAAATCGAAAAATCTAGAAAAATGCATAACCTAAATCTACATGGTAAATAATATATCTATATAGTAAATAGTAAAAAAGCACTATTTACTAAGGTAACCCGCAGAGATAATTTAAAAAATGAACGTGCAAAACATAAAAAATATAAAACAATAGGAGGCATATACTATAAATTAAAAAAAAGTAAGTCTCTTAGAATATTTTTCTACTAGATAACACATCTCTTTATGCGTTTTAATTTTCGAGGAGAGTATAGTTCCTTTATTACACGTTTCATATTGTTTTAATTTTCTTTCTTTCCATGTTAATAACTTCTAATTATTTGGTAATCGAGGAGTCTCGGATAGTAAGTAACTAATTGTCTTTAATAAGACACGGCTGAAAATATTTGGAAATATTACGTAACATAGGCATGGGGGGGCGTCCTAACCATCATGTTACGAATTATAAAATGGGGAGGGGGGATAGAAAAAGTACTCAATAATGTGTTAAGTAATTTATGGATGGCCCCCAAAGAATGGATGTAACGTACATACGGAAACAAACTCTATGTCATTTATGTTCATTAGTGCTAGGTCCATTTTTAGGAAAAGGAAATCGTTAAAATGGATGGCTTGAACAGTTTTCAAAAAATAAAATAATTTGATTTCATGGTTACTTCAGTTAGGCCAGTTCGGACCATAGAAACTTATAGGAAATAGTTCAGGGTACGCAGGTACATTTTATTGCCTCATAACCTGTCAGAAGGTTCCTCAATATACATCTTTCTCGAGAACGTCACTCATCAGAATATTCCTATACCAATACCTCTTGGTGTGGTCTGCGATTTCTTCGCAAGTTGTAACTAAAATTTCACGCTGTCTGTCGAAATTTATTCTAGATTTGTCAAGGTCGACAGAAAAAAAGGCGCCCTAAATCAGTTTATTGTATATTGGCATCTGAGAATGGGAAAGGATTCAACAGATGAATTTAGTAGGGTGCTGAAACGCTTTCTAAAAAAGTTACAACACTAAACTAGAATACTAGCAAAATATCTTTGAACGTTTTTTATGCAATTTCATTGTCAAGCAAAAAATTTAAAATTTACAGTTTCTACCATTCACAGGTGTACGTGCCGATATAATACAAGACTGAATATCTTAATTTCTAGTAAGGTCAAATGGAATAGCAATAAAGATATTTCTGAGCCCACCTGTTCAAATAGTAAACGCTGTAAGCAAAAGTCATGAGAAGAAATAAAAGAGGGCAAAATGTTTCATGGAAGCAAATTTTGAAATTGTACTATCGTTTCTATATTTAAAAGTACGAGTGACAAAAGATATAACCTATATATAATAATCTACGATTTATTCATTACTTATTCACTGAGAAAAATGTTTGCTCGATTATAACAAAAATATTCGTTCGAATACATTTTTTTGATTTAAACAAAACTTACATTTAAACGTAAAAAAATTTGTTTCATATAAACCAATTTTATTTTATTCTCACAAACTTTGTTTAAATGAAAAAATTCCTTTGTTTAACTTAAACATGCTATTTCTTTATTATAGAGTTAAACAAACATTTGTTTACTTTAATTATAGTTTTTGTTTAATGCCAATAAATTTTGTTTACTTCAAATACAATTTGATTGAATTCAAATAAAGTTTGTTTATTTTAATTGAAAATTGGTTGAAATCAAACTGCATTGAAACGAATTGCTTTGTTTGAAACAAACAAAAAATTTTCTCAGTGTTCTGTCCACATTGAAGCGCATATATACATCAGTTTGAGATCTTATAAAATTGTCTTCAACATGAAGTTGTTCCCCTTGATTTTCAAGTTACCAATTTTGCAATTGAGAATAAAATGATTGAATTTTCCAAATCATGATGCACAATTTAAAAATTAATGATTCTCAAGGACCTAGTTTCAAGATAATAATTTTAGAATACCTAAATTTTAAAACAGGGTTTGGAAAATATTTAATGTTTAACGCTTCAAGATTGAATTGCATAATTTTAAATGTTTCCAATTAAAAAAACATCTAATTTTCAACTTTTTTATAATAATTTAACTTTAAAGGTTCACAATGCTTAAAATTCTTAAATTTTAAACGCTTACTGAAAAAAAGCTTAGGTTGTTTTCTTTAAATACCTTCAGGTTAAAAAATGAACATTTTATTATATATTCATGAAAATAAGCATTCAGTAGGTTTGGAGCCGACACTTTCTTCTTCAACGATTTATAACTCTTTTAATACTAGTAAAATGTTATTTTCACTACAGTTACGATAGGCTTCTTCATGCTAATTACGCACAATAATTTTTAATTGAGACCCTTAATTATTCAACAATTTTAAATAGAAATCTTCCTGAATCGATAATAGTTTCATATTCAAAAATTACAGATGTCAGGACAATATTTCACTATTGAATCTATGGTTTTAATTTTTACCAATTTTAAATTTAATCATTTTAGATTTAAATATTCCAAATTGTGTGGTTTCAATTTTAAATGTAGAACATTTTCTGCTTCTTTTTTAATTTTTGGAAGTTTAATTCATTGTCATTACATTCGAAATATCGTTTTTTTTTTAAATTTTGCATAATTTAAAATTGTTTGACTTGGAACGTTATCAATTTAAAAATGTTCAAGTTTTTTAAATTTCAAGCGCTTTCAATTCGAAATTATTAACTATTGTTTCAAAGATTTGAAAAACTTTTTATATTTGAAAATTTGTTTATTAATGGATTTTTGAATTATTTATATTTTAAATGTGAGGAAATAAAAATACAGGGACATAATTTAACTACTGAATCAACTACTGGCGGCTTCTTTACAAAGATTTCTTTATAAATTAGTATGTACGTAAATTAGAATAGGGACACCAGTTACAAGAAAATACTGAGATTGAATACAAAATATTCATTTGTCCCTCTTGAAACAGAATTTAATTAAGGAAGAAACTTTTTTTATTGAATTAGTGATGAATAAATTAATAACGCCAGTGAAGCTATAGTAATTTTTGCAAGAGGCGTGAAGAGTCTCAAAAATTCTATTCACAGCACGTTCTTCTCGCCGCCTATTAAAATGAACCCTTTTTGCATAAAATCTAATGTTTCAATCTCGTGTTAATTATATTAAGAATATGTCGAAAAAGGTTTTATCAAAGTTATTTAACACGTGCCAATATAATTTGTAAATTAAATTATGTTTAATATAATTAATAGCATTTTCATTTTTTAAATTTAATAACTTCTGCGTACCTATAAAAATGCATTGACTCAATCAAATGGTAAATGTGCCGTTCATTTTACATTCAATATAAAACGCTTTAAATTCCTAAGGTTTATAATCGAAATATATGGCATTTTTAACGAGAAAGATAATTTTCCAACAAATAGCTGAATTTTTATCTTACAAAGCTAAATTTTCAATTAAAAATATTAATTTTCAACCAAAGAGGTGAAACCCAATTAATATAGTAGTTCAACTTTCAACTAAGTGTGTAGTTTCATTTTCAACAAAGAACTGAAATTTCTATTGAATAGTTGAATTTTCAAATAAATAGGTCAATTTTGAATAAAAAGGGTGCATTTTCAACCAAGGAAATTAATTTTCCAGCAAAACACGTAAAATATTAACAAGAATTTGTAAACAAACAGTTGCAGTTTTTATCTTAAAAGATGCAATTTTTACCAAAAGAGATCAATTTAATTGAAATTATCAACTCGAAAATATGAATTTTCCCAACTAGTTTAATTTTATAATATAATTAAATTAAATGATATAATATAATTTTAATAAAAAATAGTTGAATTCAACCAAAAAAGACGAATTTTTGATAAACCACATGAATTTTCAACGAGTAAAGATAAATTTTCAATTAAAAAGATCAATTTTCAAATAAAAACATTAATTTTCAACAAAAAATGGAATAGATACATTTTAAGTTACTAAAATTAATTCTCAACCAAGAATGATTTTAATTTAAATAAAAAACAGTTGAACTCCACTGAACATTACAAATTTTTAACCAAATAGTTAAATGTTCAGCCGAAGAGATGAATCTTCAACTAAAATGATGAATGTTCATGAAATAAAATCATTTTCAACAAAATATTTCAAAATTCAGCTGAATAGTTGAATTTTTATCTAAATAAGATAAATTTTAACGAAAAATAAGATATTTGAATTTTCAATTAAATAACTTAATTTTCAACCTAAAAAGAAACGAATTTTCAACAAAATAGTTCAATTTTCATCCAAAAAGGTGAATCTTCAACCAAAACAATTATTTTTAACAAAGTAGGTCAAGTTTCAACTAAGTAATTGGATTTTTTACCAAAAAAGACGTCTTTTTAGAAAAATAGTTGAATTTGCAACAAAATCATTAAATTTGCAATCAAATAGTATAAATTTTAATTAAAAGAGATGAATTTACAACCAAAAATGTAATAGCAGTTTTTTTAATCAAAAAGAATGAACTTTTAACCAAAAACAGTTGGATTTTCTTATTGGGTTCTATTAATTCAGTTCCTATTTAATCTAAAAAACGAGGAAAGAGGAGAGTTTCTTGAAAACAGTGGAAAAAAAGAGAAATTCTTTCGAAAAGAAGCTGGAAAATATGAAAGGGATTTTCAAACAGGGGATTCCTTCGAAAACTTTTTAAAAATTTATCATCAAGAAACCTACTAAACGCTATCTAAATCCTTAACGTTACTGAACCGACCCCCCCCCCCCCACACACACACCTCCTAAAATTAGTAACGTTCTTTATGGGCGGGCCCTAAGAGTCAAATCAAGAATGATTATTGTAATGCGATGACAAGTTTTCAGGTCGACATCTTGGTATTCGGTACCCAAGCCAGTCCTTCAGCTACAACATATTACATAACCCGTTGCCGCTATCATCACAATAATCTCAGCAATAAAATCTACACTTTACTTTGTTCGAAGCGCCTAATTGATTTACGTATCTACATGAAATGTTGCTTCACCGCTCTTCCGTGATTCTAACATGAATCTAGTGGAATCGAATACTCATTCGATTAGAAAGACGAGAAATTATTAGAATTCCATGTGCATTTGTCGTCACACTATTCACCAACAAGTACTCGTGAATCTGAGAAAATAACTCTTTGCTTGTTCGATGAATATTCCACAAATTCTACTTTTCATCGTGTTTATTTGATCGGAATTCATTTTACCGAATACAAATTTCCATTAATAACAGTTTTCCCTAATTAATAATAATTGGGTTACTGTCCCAATTACTGCGGTATCAAGCATTAGTCTCATTTTATTTTTAATCAACAATTATTTTGAATATAATAAAAAAACAATATATTTTTTTATTTTACTGTGAAGCAGGAAGTATTTTGTACATAAAAAAATGAGTCAAAGTAAGCAGCGTCTATAAGAAAGGGTTTCTTAGCCTATTAAGACTTAAATAAGTCGTTAAAACCTCTCCCTCCCATACTTTTCCTCCATTACTCAACCTACATTCCCTTAATTCCCCTTTCCTCTCCTACTTCCTCTCCTCAAACTTCAAACATCGCTTCCCCTCCCTTTCCCAAATTCTTTCTCAGACCCGACCAAAACTATAAGCATAAGGGCTTCTGCCCGGTGCCACAAAACCATAAAAACAGTAATAAATACCAAAAAATAAAGAAATATACAAAAATATTGAAAATTTAGTTATAGTGTACCTGTATATTTGGACATATTAGTGCGGATAATCAAAAATTGTGTAAGTATTATTGCGTCCCTATTAATGTTGACTTTAATGTTATATAAAAAATATATGCGAACGTATCAAAAGTAAAAAGATGACACAAGTGGGGTTTTCTCATTAACCATAATCATATTATTTAAAAATAATGGTGAGAGAATAAGAAATTTACTTCATATTTAATCTATATCATAAAATAAAATATGTAACAGAGACGTGTACCTATTACTACGTCCCTATTACTGCGGATTTATAACTTATATTTTGACAAATAAAGTTATTTCATATAAAAAATTGTTAATAACGATTAAACAACATAAAAATGTAATTTAATATCTCAATCACTCATAGTTTTTGATCTTCTGACTGTTTTACTCAGCCCTTGTAGAAATTTTACCGGTACAATGGCCAAATGGGGCCCAGATCGGGAAGCCAGGTCGGATCAGACCCGCGATGAAACGCACGCACCAGTCTGGGCCGAACCTATTAGCCCGATCCGTGTGCCGGTTCAGTGCCAAGTCGGTACCCTATTGGATCCCGATTGATTTATATTAAAAATTATGGGGCATTTTTAATCTAAATAATTAATAGTACACAAGAGAAATAGAAATGTATTATTTATTAATTGGAAATTATGATAATATACTTCAAGTGGGAAAGCACTTCTTCCTCTGTGGCCTTGAATTAGGCACAAGTTACATCTAAAAATACAACGAAATTTTAGTTTATTTCACGTGCATGTGGCAATCCGTATATCGTACTGACAACAGTACCACTCTGATACAAAATGCAGCGTTTCCCATAACATGTACTAGGTGGCGCTGCAAAACGGGCAACCCGGTATGGCACGACTTTGGGCTATGAAATTAGCCCTACCCGGGCCAGATCATGCCAGCCCGATCGGGGCCAGATGGGTAATAGGGAAAATATATAGCGATTTCTGCGAGGGAGAGTATGAAGAATATAAAGAGTACCGCAGTAATTGGGACATACGCAGTAATTGGGACATTTTCCCCAATCTTCGAATTAATTCATTCATTCACTTTTCTGTCTGACGACTTTTTCTATCATTTCAATGTGACAGTTCATTATGTAGAGATGAATAAATCCAGATCTTTTCTAATAAAAAGATTATATTTGATGTAATGTCAGAGTACAAATACTGGAAATATGTCCGAAAAAATATATTTAAAAGAAATAAAATGAGTAAGCGACCATACATATTTCCAGTATTTGTACTCACACAATTATGTAAAATATAATCTTTTTATTAAAAAAGATCTGGATTTGTTTATCCTTACAATTATTATTATACGTCATTTTATATCTTCTAAAATTTAATTTTTTGTAAAAACCTACAAGGTCAACAGAAGCGTATACAGTGCTTAAAATTTTCTTAATTTGGTCGTTTCACTTCATAAAAACACTTTTAATCTTACGTAAATTAATGTGGAAAATTACAAATCTTTACGATACAATACAAGATTCCACAGAAGTTGAAATATTGACAAACTGCGTGATAAAAATAATGTTGTAAATTCTTGTAGTTTATTGAAGAAATGTGCAAATTTCAAAAAAATACATGTTTGCCAAGAACTTTTGCTATTCTGGCATACAAATATAAAGGCGCGAAATTCAAATTGGATGAATCAGAATTTAAAATTAGAATTTCACGCCATTATTTCTATGCCGGATATGCTTTAGCTAAAAGTTAATTTCAGTAACGATTCGTGTAAAAGAATTTTGGATTATGTGCCTATTCAAAACAATGAAAATTATGTCTAGTGATAATCGGATAAATGGAAATGATGACAAATAATAATTCGGAAGAAAAAAATTAGGTCAAACAGTAATTTGGAAAAATAAAATTTATGGCAGATTGTTGTTCTGTCGAATGAATTTCGGTAAAAAAAAAGTTAGAAAAAGTACAATTTGTGGACTATTCAAGCGCCTTGAGTTTTCCAAACTCTTAGAAACTTTTCTTAAGGTATTTCCGGTGTAGGTACGAAAAAATGTTGATAATTTCAACATCGGAATTTAAATGAATGAAATAATCGCCTAAATGAAATGTTTAGCTCGCTTATCCTGTCATCGCGATCAAGAATTTCTTTTACTGCATGGGCCTCGCGGTATATATTTAAATTTATAAAAGTGGAAATTAGTGTCATCAACGACTAACAGTATGGGCTACTAGGTGAAGAAGGGGTTCTTACAAGCCATTGGATTTTAGACATTCGGACCAAGTCGCCGAAGGAGTCAGTAACCAAACGGGGCTAAAGGTCAGCGAAACTGATTTCTCGCGTGTTTCGGCTTTTATATGTTGGTTTTTCTCGTTTTTCGAGTCGGCAATGTCCGGGCTTCTAATGGCTCAGAAATGTATTTCCATGATGCTACTTCGTGTTACGAGGTCTTGCCACGTTGTTACAACATTACAGCCGACTGAACTTCCATGGCAATTCGAAAAAGACGTATGTCCCTCCCGACGCCTTTACGCGATCAACACGCCGACAATAACGCCGCGACGCGACTCGGACCCACCACAGCTTTGCGACACCACAACTTTCCGCTGCAATAACATTCGCGTCTCTGCAACAACATCTCGCCTCGCGAGACGAGAGACATGAGACAGAGATCCACTCCACAACGATAATACTGCATGTGTGGCCTGACAGAGGTGCTCAAACTTTTTGCTATATCAACTTTAGCGATTAGATTTACTACATTGTAAAGATGAATTACATGCCTTGATATTCTAAGCCTATGGGACTTAATAACCTCGTATACAATATAGATAGGAAGGGAAATGCTTTTAATCATCGCCAGCTGACGAGGATACTAGGACCTGATTCGAAGTTGCCGGAAACTCTGTATGGAAATGGCTATTTGTGATATAATTGTGTAAAATAGGCGATTGCCGAAGAGTGTGGAACTTGCAGCATGAGCCGAAGACTCGAAGCACGAGTGCGAAGAGCTAAAGACAATTGCTGCAATCATAAGAGTTGCAACTGCCTATGCACATGTCTATCACACGCTATTGTTTTCAACAACCATCCAAAAAAGTTAACATAGTACATTATTGCGACGCTAGATGGTACTACCCTCGCAGAAATTTTACCGTGGCCCCGACCGGGGCCCGATCTGGCTAAATGGGGCCCAGATCGGGAAGCCAGGTCGGATCAGACCCGTGATGAAACGCACGGCCCAGTCTGGGCCGGACTTGTTGTTTCTATGGCTTCTTATGTCTTTTCTGATTAAGATCTCATTCACATTTTCCCGCATGTTTTACCTAGGAAATTCATATCAATCGTGATAATTTTGCTCTGGTCCTTTTCTTGACAGGTCCATGTCCCGCTACCATATAGTACAGTCGGTATACATATAGAATTATGTATTGCCTTCTTAGCATTTTTTGAGATGTTTTCACTTCTAATAATTTGTACATTGTTTTTTCACCTGTCCCTTAAATACCATGATTTCTGTTTCAAAAAAAGGCCCAGCGGAACAGGTGGGTACGGTGGGTAGTACAGCCCACCTGAAATCTCGGAAGGTGGGTAATTACCAACCTTAAACTTTGAGCGAAAAAAAAACATGTATTTGGGTTTTGATCAACTTTCATTATATGCGCGCGTAAAGACCAAATCTGATCTGACTCAATCAGATCCTTAAAATGTTGATAAGCTCGATTTAGAAATTCTGATGGATGAATTTATCTGTGTAATTTCTAAACGGACTTCTCTTTTTGCACTTCGAATATGAATGATTCACATTTTTGATATCGCGATAAAAAGATTGTTTGTTTTCTAAAATAATTATACAAAAAAGTAGAAGAATAAATGTTACGCTCACATCGAAATTTTATTGAAAATATGAAATATTTAATTATGACATCCCTCCCCCCATCTTTCATTTGGAAAACTACTCACAGGGACTCAATGTGATTCGCCGGGCCTGCATGAAAACCTTGTCATCAGCGAAAGCTAACCCGCGTACCTTCACTGTCTCGAGATCTACACCTTCTTTGTCGGAGAGTTCCATTCTCAGACTCTTATCCATAAATATGTTGAATAGCCATGAGGACATAACCCATCATTGTTTAACGCCTCGCATAATAGCGAACCAGTCACTCAGTTTCCCATTTACCCTTACTCTCGCTTTGCTACCTGCATATGTTGTTCCTATTGCTTGTAGGAGCCATCCATTGACTTCGTATTCTTCGAGAACTTCTCAAAGTTCACTTCTGTCTACCTTGTCAAATGCTTTTTCCAGGACAACAAACGAACAAAAATTTTCTTTCCTACTTTCATATTTTTTTCTATGACCTGTCTCAGTCTAAATATCTGACCCGTACATGATTCTTCTGATATAAATCCACTTTAGATTTCCCATATATGTTCTTCTATTATTTTCATTACCCTGCGGATAAGTATTTTTGAGTAAATTTTACTTAGTGTACTTAACAAGCTGATACCACTGTAATTATTGCAGTTGCTTTTATCTCCATTCCTTTTGTATATTGCTACGATAATTGCTTTTCTCCAATCACCTGGGACTCCTCTCATCTCGATACATAAATTTATCAATTCGCGCAACCTATGAGGTATGTACTTGCCACCGTATTTAAGCGTTTCAGCGCTAATGCTGTCTACACAAGCAGTCTTACCGTTTTTAAGGTCCTAATTATATCTTTCACCTCAATGACACAGACTTCCTAAGTTGTGTTTTTAAATGCATTATGTTCTATGCCGCAGAACTGTTGCCTTATAGCTTCATCTCCTGATAATTCTTCAAAGTGTCTTTCAAGTCGTCTACTATCCCGTCTGCATCATATAACATATCACCTTTGCTGTTTATCATGTTTACAAGCTCTGTACTGTTACTTCCCTTCATCTTTTTGAATAATAATTTGATGGTTCCTTCAAAGTCGTTTTGTATTTGATTTTCTTTTTCTGTTCTGATTTTATTTATACTTTCTTCGACTAGTCGTTTACCTGTCCTTTCTCTTCTACCTGTTATCATTCTCAAGTCTATTTATCTCCTCATCACTGAGACGTGTGATGTTCAACGTTCTCTTGTACGCTTTTTTTTTGTCCGGCTGCCTCAATTCCATCATTCCACCATGTATCACCAGACTTTCTCCCTACAACCGCTGTACCACACACTTTGGTCGCAGTTCTAACAATGATATCCCGTAATATAGTCCATACGCTTTCTATATCTTTATTGCATAAGCGCCTCCCAAGTTGCCCTATCTATGCGTTCGTTTCAGTTATTTTGAAAATATATCGCACTTACGGTTTCTGTAAATTTTCAATCTTGATTCGCGTTTGTTTCGTTTTGTTGGCTATCTCCGTTCTAAGTTTATTTTGGAGACTAGAACGTAATGATCAGTATTGCATTCAGAGCCCCTTATGACTCTTGTATCTTTTACTAGTTCTCTTACTCTTTCATCCGCAACAAGGAAGTCAAGTATAGTGTGGTTATTTTCTATACACCAGATGTACATGCGGATCATACTATGTCAAAAACAAGTACTTGTGATGAATAAAGCCTTTTCTAATCATGAGCTAACTAATTTTTTGTAGCAGAATTATTCCTTCACCATGGTCGCAAGTACCCATAGTATCATTCAAAGTCTCCCTAGAGGTTTCGTTCACTCCCCTTGGATCACTATCAAATGGGTCGTAGTACGCTATGATGGATGATTTTCTGTGCCCTACCTTCATACTAGCCCAGAGTAATCTGAAAGATACCAAATCATGATTTTTGAGATGCTGTCTTGCCTTTTCATTCATGATCAAACGGACCCCTTGACTACCATGTGATTCACTACCTACTCCTGAACATACTTCAAGCCCGCCTTTAAACAAGCAGTCTCCATTCATCATCTGAAACTCGACCTTTAGATTTACCGTGCATATGCACTTTTTCAATCGAGATTTCAGTCCGTTCCGGGGCTATTCTATTGTTTGTATTATTCATTGTTTAGATTGTACACCTAACTGCCATCTTATGCGCAAAGCGTATTTTGCTAGTGGAAATCATGTCCAAGTTCTTTAGTGATTCTTCGTATGGTGGAGAGTCTAGTTCTAATGCCAGTCCAACCAAAATTTGGTCACAGAAGGGTGGTGGGGAAGAACAGAGAATGGTAACCAAGACGATTTTGTAATGTTTTAATTTAATTCTGATCCAACTACAGGCTACAAGGATTATTCAGTTTTATTTTACAATTTTTTTATCAAATTAATGATGAGCAGTCTGCCATGAATCGCAATTTTCAACAAAATTCATGAAAGGTGTGTGAAGATTGTGTGATATCTGCCTACATGACCTTCTCTTATTTCATCTGGTATCATATTGTCTGGCGCAAGAAGAAGATGCAGGATAGCGTTTGCTATTTGCATTTGATTCGGACTCTAGAGAATCGTAATTGTCTAAAGCTTTAATAAAACTTTTTGGGAAGATCGGGTGATTCTTGCCTACTGGACAACACCTCATTTCATCTGCAGTCAAATTATGAACTGCGCCACTTATTATGTTTAATTTTATTCGCGAATTGTTTTCATCCGTCCTATATATTCCATGAAGAGTCCCACTATAATCCAATATTGCAAGAACGTCACCACTGTATGTTGATAATACAATATATTCTTGGTTTGGATTGAGCACATAGTTCGTATGATCTATTCGCATTTGAATCGGTTCACAGACAAGAAAAACGTATCTTCGAAATTCAAATCGCTGGTTTTGATTATTGCAAGAAATAAGCCGAACATAGCCAAGTTGTTCTATTGCACATCCAAGTACTTTAACAGAACGAGTCCTGCCGGGAGAGGACCTGGACCCGACATGAAGATGAGGATCCTGAGGTGAAGTCCACTCAGGTGAATGTTGTCTGCATTGGGACTGCAGTGAATCGTAATTTGCCGAAGATTTAATAAAATTTGTTGGGAAGATTGCTTGACGTTTGCCTACTGGACAATATCTTATTTCATCTGGAGTGAAATTATCAATTCTGCCGCTTGACATATTTATTTTCACCCTCGCATGAACTCTATTTGACGAATAGATTGCACGAAGTACCCCGCTATGCTCCAATATTGCAAAAATGTCACCATTGAATGCTGATAATACAATCTGTTCTTGATTTTCCACGGGAATATATTTCTGTGTTTTTGTCCGCAATCTAATTGGATAACCCGCAGGAAAAACGTATCTTCGAAATTCGAATAGCAGGTTCTGATTTGTGCGAGGAATGAGCCGAATGTATCCAAGTTGTCGAAGTGCATATCCAAGTACTTCAGGAGAAGGAGGCGACCTAGCTCTCGCACAAAGATGATGCTCCTCAGGTGCCTCAGGTATGAGACGAGAAGGAGAAGAGCGACAGCGAACAGGGCGGGGAGTATCAAGAGAATCTCTGCTTGACTGCAAACTCGATTCTGTAAAAAGAAAATCAGGATTCATGTTTCTATTTGAACAAATTTTGAAAGAGCCAGGTTGAAAACGATCAAGGCACACTGTGTTTGAATTCAACACAACACATTGTTTTGTTTTTATTTGTGGAATTTATTTTGAATTCGGTTCGGGTTGATATTTTGTGTTTCATACAGATGGACGCGCCGTAAGCTTAGACAATCTTCGAATATCTTTAAAAAGTCAGTTTTTGCCGATTCGAAGGGGGCACAATGCCTGGAAATAAAAATATCTTATTTTGAATATTAATAATCCTGAGGATTTTTGGACAGCGGTCAATAGATTTAGGTTGTGGTCCCCTTCTACTAGCAATATAAGCACGCATATATGGCAAGACCTTCTTTTTTCTCTTTATCCAATTGAGGCTCCTCTTTGCATACTGTGAATTTCAGACAAGCACCCGTTATTGAACTGTGCTATCTCGATTAATAAAACTAAAGCCTCTTTATTAAAATGTAAATGTAATAAAGCGCCGGGCAAGGATGGGCGAGATATGGGCCGAGAAGAGAGTCTCATCTAGCTGAGCTAAAATGCATGTATTTATATTATATACAAAGAACGATAAATCTGATCCTCATAATTACCGGAGAATTTGCCTTGTAAACGGTATTGCTAAGATCTTCTGTCATTTTCTGTAGACAGGTCGACTGCGGGGTTAACGAGGTTAACATTTTCCCAGAAAATCAGGCCGCTTCCAGGCCTGGAAGAGTTTGAAGAGACCATATTTTACCCTTAATTCTTTGATTCAAATTCAGTCGTCTCTCCGAAAGCGACGAATTTTTGCTTTTTATATAGATTTCAAAAAGGATTCTAGCTCAGTACATCACTGTCATTTATGGCGTGAACTTCTAAGGATAGGCATGTCCACTAAACTTATACGAATTATAACAAACCTCTATGATAACGCTAACATGCCCATTCGTACGTACAATGGTCTGACTTCGTCTGGTAAGGTAACTTTTGGGTTGCTTCAAGGAGAGATCCTCAGTCCTGTCCTTTTTGCGCTTTTCATATACAATCGAGAAGAGTACTCAAAAAAACGCGGTATGCATGGAAATTCAATAGATCACTTATGTGACGTTAGCCTGCTTGTTTATGCTGATGATATAGTTGTATTCGCTTACTCTTAGGCTGACCTGCAAGCAAAAATGAACCTTGTTGCGCAATACTGTATAAGCAATTTTTTAACGGTCAGCGAAGCAAAATCAAAAGTTATGGTATGCAGCAAAGGTCTGCGATGTGAATAAAAATTCTTCTACGCACAGGCTCAGCTGGAAGCGGTAAACGGATTCGTCTATCTCGGTGTTAACGCATTAGATTCGGATATTTTTTATAGAGAGTTTATAAAAAGAATCTCTGACACAAATAATGCTATGTGTGCTGTTTAAAGAATTGTATTTGCATCTTAATCTAATGCCTGGCAAACTAAGACTACCCCTTTGCGTCACCTCATGCTTGATGTTCTCTTTCACGCAATAGAAGTCTAGGGATTAAGGTAATTTAATTCAGTCCAGAGATTACAGTCCTTTTTCTTCAAGAAAATACTAGGCTTACAATCATACACGCCGAATTTCGCCCTCCATTTAGAGACAGGTAAATTACAGTTAGCTTACGATATCTTTAAATCAGCGCTAAGATGGTTGTCGAGATTGCTGGGTATGCCGGATGATAGGCATCCTAAAAGATGTTTTCTTGAATTGAAGGCAATATCCTTAAAGCCTGAATGCAATCAGAAGTATACTCGGTTCTCCAGCTCAAAGATATGTTTATCCCAATGAGACGACTTTTAGGTTCATAAGTTATAAATATTCGCGCCAGGAAATTGAAAAAGCATTTTATCGTGTATTGCGAGTAATTGCTGTAATGCGGTTCCCGCTGAAATGACGAAAAACGCGGGTTCAATGGAGTTTTCGCATTAGAAAATAAATGGTTACCTCTAAAACCAAGAGTGGCGCGGGATAATAGAATTATGAAATTGGATCATTAATCATCACGTGATGATCCGTAGTTGATATGGGCAGAGTATATAGCTTTCCTCGTTCGCGAAAACGAAGGCGTTGCTCATTAGTATCCTAAGCTGTTCAAAAGGTACAAGACATTCGCGCAAAATTATGAGCAGCACCACGCAGGGTTGAGCTGCGGCTTGCGTTCGATCAGTTAGGTATTTATATTTTTCAAATAAGAGGTTTAGCGAGGTGTTCTTTTGGTGCAATTGTGGAGTTAAACTGAGAGGTTCATTTTTTTAAATTGTGTTTCAGTGTGGTGCTATGTTTTATTTGGCAATTTGCTTCTACTTGTCCACTACTCTAGCTTCACATATAATCGTCTGGCCGGTGCAATTCGTGCCATATTTGGCTGTCATAATTTAGCTAATTTTAATTTTATGGAATGCCGTGGTATGTCTGTGTGTGTATGATGTTTCATCCGTTCATTATTAAATTTTGCTTTGATTGTATCTATCCATTTGTTCTGAATACACGTATTTATTGTGATTTCTGAAAGAAATACTCGATCACTTCAATCTCGTGAATCATGCCTTCTCATTTAAAATTGATATTTATTCAAATGTAATTTTTTAGAAATCTTGATAAAATTTTGAGTCGAGTAACTTTATTTGAAATTAAAATGAGATTCCATTTTGAAGCGAATTAAATATCAATGTTGGTTAATATAAAAAAAAAAGTAAAAATGGTAACGATAATGGGAATCCGTTACACTAAGTAATTCGGTGCAAATATGGCTTGACTTGGATTCTGTTACACTTGATGAGAACATGAATGATTTTCTGAATATCTTTTCTGACTATGAAAGATCCCTACATTTAAGTAGCCACAAATTCTTTCCGCAACTTAAACTCTATCGGGACATTCAATCATATCTGCATCTTAGATTACCTGTTAATATATTTTCTATTATTGCTTAATTCAGACTTCTATGCTCTATCAGGAGTTGTATACGCTTTATCATTTACTAGCTGTTTATTCTGCCGACTCAGACTCAAGAATATCCATCATGATTCAGCCAGCAATCACGACAGTCGATAGTCAGTATTGGCTGAGTCTTTAAAACCCTAATTATCCACAAGAGCTGCGCAAAGTTAAATTGTACGTCCCTCGGATTCTACAATTCACAGCATTTATTTTAGATACGTGAATGTCTTGATACTCTTAAGCAATTTAACCCTCATACCATTTTTTGTTATCTACTTCATTCTATTCTGCTGTTTATACTGGCTCCATATGATTACTTTTTCTTTCCATTTGTATCTTATATTGTTACTCATTGTTATCGATCTTAGGTCGAAAAACAAATCCTTGAAAAAATAAAATAATAATACTCTGAATTCGTTAAAAATCATTTGAAATTCTTATAAACTTATCATATTCTTTTAAATACTTTTATATTCAAAAGAACATAATTCTTATTATTGATACACGTTAGTCACGCCTAGATAATTTTAGTACCATTTTGGTTTAGAAATTATTATTATGCCAAAGAACTGTATTTAAACCCGAAATTTCATTTGCAAATAACTTCTTCTTTGCTGAAAAATACAACCTGTTCGTGAAAAAAACTATTCTTTCGAAATTTTCCTCCTTTGATTGAAAATTCAACTCTTTGTTCGTAAGGCCAACTGCTTTATGGAAAATCGAAAACTTAATTCCTATAGGATCTACTATCTGGTCAAAACTGCATCTTTACTGGCTAAAAATGATCTTGTTGTTTTAAATTGACCTTTCAGTTTGCTGATTCACCTATCCTCGAATAAATTCATCTTTGTAGGTTGAAAATTCAACTATTTGCTTAAAAATTCTATTTTAATACTATAAAATTAATTACTTTGTTGTGAGCTTTGTAGTATATTATGCACAAAGAGAAGAACAGGGACATTATTGTTGCATGTATGTTCTCAGTGAGAGATGTCAAAGCCGACCTCAAGTGCCGCTTTTCAAGTTCGTAGAATGTAATGGCCATCATATGTCTATGGTGTCATAATTTTTTATTACATTCATATACAATTGGTCATTATATATATATGTAAGCCTGAAAAATAGCCGTATTCATGCATGTATTATATGAAATATAATAAAAATGATAGATATACTATGTTATTGTATTCACCAATAGAATTAAAGATGACCGCCAGAGTGAAGACGAAAGTATAGATCATCCTCATTTTCGCAAAGAAGAGAAAAAACTGATTATTGCTTCAGTTAATAAGTGGGCTAACAAATGTAACTAAAAAATATTTTCTATTGCATCATCAGAATACACATATATATATACGTAAGTAGTCGTTATCTTACCTATATGTGAGATGACGACGTAACTAGTTTCAAGATTGTCCTTCGGAGATAAGTATATCACTTTACATCTTCTTTATCATCATTATAATTATTAGATTTTCATCGAAGATGGAAGGTATAATTATAATTATAATTGGTTATAAGCTATTTATGTAAAAAAAACAAAAACATAGTTAAACAGAAAAGTTCTATGCATCATCTCAAATTGTCGAGAAAAGCCAATGAGAAATAAAGAACAAGCAGTAACGTGATGAAATACGTGTGATTTATTCTCTACTCTCCAAATCAAATCAAATATTCTAACCACACTGTAAAAACTATGGTTCCATTTTAATTCAGCATCATATTTTTAGCGTCGTGTTATAAAACCAAATCATCTTGTTTTCAAGCCATCGTTCGTACTATTTTACTTTCCTTTCTTCAGATTGGAAAGTGGTGCGCTCTAGGGAACTAAGATAATGCACAGGGAGTATTGTTTTAATTGCTTGAAACTACATGCTTAAAAGGAACAAAATATATTTAAAATAGAAAAAAATTTTATTTTCACTTCGGTCCTGCTTTGATCCAAAAAAGTTTTACTAAAACGTCGTTTAGTGGCATCAAAATACAGCGGCATTAGAATAGAGCCACCCGAGACTATATTTTTTGAGGACTTTTTCAATACCGAAAACTAGCCATGAAATGATACTTTTTTTCCACAGTGCGAAAAACAAAAGAAAAATACAGTTCTCTGTCTTTTTACCTCGAAATAAAAAAAAGGTATGCACGTAATAAGTGTGCATAAAGGACAATAACCTACTGTAACACATAAGATTTGAAAAGATGCGTACCTTAGTTCACTTTTAAAATAAAACCACTGAAGACTTCATTTTTATTTCAAATCCTATTCAAAAATAAAAAATTGATTTTTTTAAAGAAAACAGCGCGCACTATGTGAACATATTGAAAAGGAAAATCTTTGGAAAAAGTTCCCGGGCCAGGATCGTGTGACTTTTCTGAGTTCTTCGAAGAAATTGACTTTTTGAATGTTATGGTTGTAATACTTTGTCAATGATTAATTTTATTAATTAAAGATCCAGGTAATTGGTTGAAAATCAATTATTTTCAGTTGACATTCTATCCATTTTTTTAAAATTTATATTCTTTGTTTTAAATTCTCCTTTTTTGTAGTAAGCTAATCTCATTGTTTAACAATTTGAATACACGCTTAAAAGTTCAATTACTTTGTTAAAATTTCATTTTCTCAATAGTGTAAAAAATTCTAGCTTTTTCGAATCTCTGACATCTTGTGTGTCGCAAATTATTCAGGATTTTTTTATTTCAGAACCTAATATTCGTTGTGGATAGCTGTTTTTTAGATCGATTTCGTTGAGATAAGAAAATACAGATTGATGATCGACAATATGAAAGAGATTCGAAAAAGCTGGAATTTTCTGCATTGTTTCAATTGCAAGGAGCAATTAATAATAATTTTTCAAATACTGGCAAATTTTCTTTCAAGAAAACTTCAACTCTGAACATTCATTGTCTACAGTCAATAATTCCAGAAAATTATACATTTTTACGATTTACAGCATATAAAAATTGTTTGATAAAGTGAAATTGTTTACATAATTGCCAAATATTCTCAGCAAACAAATATTACTCATAACATTTGCTAATTGTGTAATTAATTTCAGAAAATCTGGGATAAATTTTGTTGCATCTAATTTTAAGATGGGATTTCATCTCGCTTGGGGTTTGGGTACGAAACTATCAAAGAAACTGTCAAGAAACTGTATTCGAAAAATAAGATGGTTTTGAATTTACCGTTTTTGTTAGAAATTATTTTTGTTTGTTTGTTTAACTTTATTTCTTCAAGGGATCGAGCACCTAATAAGAGTATATCACACGGTTTTCTTTTCTGTTAATAATTCATTTTGTTATCAAAGATTTATCACTTTGATTGAAATTTCCATTTTTCTGGGTTACAATTATTTGGTTTAAAATTCGCTTTTTTTTTGTTTGGATTCAACCGTTTTTGGCTTTAAATGAAAATGTTTTCTGATTGAAATATCAAATATTATATTTTTCGCTGAGAATTTATCTTTTTAGGTTGAAAATTAAACTACTTAGTAAATTGTGAAACTACTTTGTTAAAAGTTTACTTTTTGCTGATGATTTATCATTTCAGTTGGCAACCCCATTTCAGTTCAAAATTTATATATTTTATTGAAAATTAATTTTGTACCAGTCAATTTAAATATTCCATGATTGATCGAAAACTTCTTTTGAAATTCGAATATATTGGGTGAAAATTAATGTATTTTGTTCAAAATTATCTTTTCAGGTATTAAATTAACCTTCCTGGTGGAAAATTTATTTTTTTTATCGAAAATTAATATCTTTTGCTAGAAATCAGTTGTTTTAATCATTAATTATTCATTTTGGCAACCTCAAAATCGCCAAAGATTGAAAACTTTTGGATGTATTCATTCTGTACGTTATTTTTCAATTTTTCGGAGACTTCTCAGCTGAAGTAAACTTTAATTTACTGAGACCAAGGTTCGACGCCCAGGGCCCAGATGTTTTGCCCCGATTGTAATTTCATTCTTATCAGCTTTTGTTTTAATAGTCAAAAATACCATTGACTATAAAAAAAATTAAACTTTTGTAGGAATGACGCAAGGCACGGAAAAAGATGAAGTGACCAAAACTGTGCACTAAAAAAGGATCTGCACATTTCTCAGTAGTCATTTTTTGATAGAAAGCGTAGTTTTTGTTTTATTCGCTTAAAAAAAAATTGAAAATAAAGGAATGATATTTTTGGAAGAACAGCACAATCCATAAAAACAATTAATGGAAAAAAGTGGCTCACCCAAAGAAGAGCTACATATTTGACATTAATAATTTTTCGATAGGATGCGCAGTTTTCGTTTCATTTGTAAAAAATAGCATTGAAAATAAATAAAAATAAAATTTTTAAAGAAAGCCACACAAGGAAGAAAAACCTGACAAGACAAAAGTTTTTTCGCCAAAAAAGATAGATAAATTTTTTATAAACGTCTGTCATAAAAATACATTTAAAATTAAAAAAATTAACTTTTTGGAAAAATGACACAAGCTACAATAACAATTTATTCAACAAAATTTGTCGCCTTAATTATTTTTAAACATTGTCTTAGAACGACTTCAGGCTGGATGCGTAATTTTGGTTTAAATCGTAACAAATAAAATTGAAGAAAAAAAAAAAATTCATGGAAAAGCGATACAAGTTACAATAAAATTTATAATAGCAAAATTCTTTTTTTTTCATCGGATTTAAATTTCCCATAAAATCCGATAGAGTCTTTTTATATCCTTGAAAACCCTTTGAAATATAAATAAATTCTTTGAAATTTGATGATATCCCCTAAAATTCAATAAAAAATTTGAAATCTCTTGAAATCTCGGCACTATAAGTAGTCTTTTCAAATTGTTTAGATTCCACTAAACCTGTTGAAACTACTTTGAAATTCGCTTCAAGTCTATTCTTGCCTGGAAACTGATCGTTTTTGTCGTCAAGATGATACAAATTCACGATATTATTTGTTAATTTCATGAAGAAATATCACAAAAAGTGGTATAAATAATCTATAGGCATCTATAGGCGAAAAATTTTTTTTTTCCTCTTTAAAATCAATAAAGTGTATGAAACAAAAATGTTTATTTCTAAGATTTGCTCATCACATAAGAATAATTAAGATCAAAATTCTTTTTCTTTTAAGTTGATGTTCTGGTTTCGATTTCAAATGTTTTATTTTATTATTTTTTTTTGTTTTTAAACAGCCACACTAAACATTTTATGATATCCTTTGTTTATAAAATTAACCAATAATATCGAATGACACATTTTTATGATCTACCACACCTTTTAGAAGAAAGCAAGCAATTCTATCGTCAAAATATTACTTCAAAAATTGATAATCGATATAATATCATAATAATACTTATATCATAATTTTCTCATAACAAATAATATTACTTATCTGTATTTTTACGTCTCGCACTTGCAAGACATGGGAACCAGAGAAAAGAAATGAGAGAAGACGACAATACGAGTCATTGCAACGTTCTTTCTCTGCAAAAACACGACCCATTTTGATAGCTGATCAGAATTACAATGAATAATCCTTAATAATAATATTTAAATTTCCGTTGCCTGATTAACAATTTCTTACCATTACGAAATATTTTCAAAATTATAGACTGATGATAACGGACTGTTATAAACTACTGAAATGACTGAATTAAATTGAAAAAATCAATAATTGATAGCTAATCAAATGCAAATCATAATTCAAAAATATTAAATTAATGGAATCATAGGTGTCTTTAAGTCAGGTTATGGCAGTGAGCATTTTTTCAGAAATCTGCGATTCCCAGTATAGCTTCCCTATATGGTTCCTTTCCAAATTGTGGCTGGACAGCGAGCATCCAATAAAAACTAGCAATGCTTGGAAAAATATGCTACCTCACCTATGCATTCTTACCTTTGAGTCGGTCACACTTACAATTCTCATTGTAGTTCCTTACAAATTCTTGCACCGACAAGAAGTACTACGGAATCTGGAAAAAACACAGTTTCTCTTGCACGTCTGCACTCGACGCTTAACTGAACGGGGCCGCGACTTCATTCATAATTAAAGTTAGACATTGGCCAGAAACGGCGTTTCCAAACAATAAATCGACCCGACCCCATATTCTTGATTAGACATCAACAGACGTCGACCTTCAAACTGCACCAGCGGACATGCGTTTTTAACAAATTGACACACCCAGACATATCTACTAACGAATGTAAAACACTTTCGGATCTTCAATCGACGGCAGACAGAACGCGAATTTTATTGACATAACAAGGTACAGACTTGTGCACACATAATAGAAACGGCGAATCGGTCCAGTGCAGTACTTAGCGAAGTGCAATGGCCCAGGGAAGTGTATGAACTTGACAAGTTAGATCCTATCCCAGAAACGAGAAATCTAATCCTTGCAACAGGGCAGCCGGAAAATGAAACACCTTGAATTGATGGGATGGTAATCACGATCCCAAAAAATCGAACAAATTAATCAAACGAATTTGGCAGCTTCAACCTATAATACATTATATTAGTTAGAGCTCTTTCAAAGATTTTTGATATCAAAAATGAGTATCTCGTACGTAACAGTTCGTTATTTTCATTAATATATCATTATAATTATTATCATACCAGAAAGCTTCCGGGATAGGCGTGACTCGCTCGATTGGAAAATAGTAATGATAAGTAAATAGTGTAGATAGGTATATAGGCATAAAGTATAGATTTTTATAATAATCTGAAATTTTTATTTTATTTATCAAAATAACACGTTTGTTCCGCAACACTGTTGAGACCCAGGTTGCTGATCAATATTTCTAGCGATTTCCCCCTTCCTGCCAGTGAAAAGCCTCACGGAGTTTTTATGTGAGGTTCCTCACTCGGACCCATTATTACCCAAAGTCTTTTGTTCCAGGCGTCATTCTGTCTGCTGACATTCTTTTTATAAACTATTGGTCGCCGCACTTTCCTGACCTGGCATACTTATCTAGCTTCCTTCACGTCCATGCATTTTCCCATGCAAGCCCTTGTGTTTCTATGGCTTCTTATGGCTTTTCTGATTTAGGACTCATTCACATTTTCCCGCATATTTTGCCTAGGAAATTCCCAAAAAGGTTATACCAAAAAAAAAAAAAATTTCTACAAAAAAGATGAATCTTCAACCGAAAAAGCTAAATTTTCAACCAGAGAGGTGAATTTTCAATTAAAAAGATTAAATGTCGACAAAAAATGGAAAAGTGAAATTTTTAGTTAAAAAAATTAATTTTGAATAAAAAAAATAATTTTCTACCAAAAAAATAATAGTTTTTAACAAAATACATGAATTTTCTACCAAATATTTTGATTTTTAATCGACTCTTCAGACAAAAAGGTTAATTTTCTACCAAAAAGACAATTTTTGAACAAAATAGATGAATTTTCAAAAAAAAAAGATCAATTTCCACCAAAAATAGATGAAATAGATTAATAAAAATTTCAACTAAAAAAGAAAAATTTTTAACAAGAAATAGAATAGTTCAATTTTAAGTTAGCGAAATAAGTTCTTAACCGAATAAAATAAATTTTTAACGCAATAGTTACATTTTCAACCAAAAATATTATATAAAAAAAATTATTGAAAAAATTACTGTATAGCAATTAAGAAATTACTACAAAAAAAATCAACGAAAAATGGGATAGTTAAATTTTTAGTTAAAAAAATAACTTCACTAAAAAGAAACTCATTTTCTGCCAAAAACGAATAATTTTTAACAAAATGCATGAATTTCCGACCGAATATTTTAATTTTCAAAAGAATTTTCAACCAAGAAAAGATTAGTTTTCCAGAAAAAGAAAAAGAAACAAATTTTCAAAGAAATATTTAAATTTTCAACCAAACATGAATTTTCTACCAAAAAAATCAAATGTTTATAAAAAAAATTTCGAAAAAAAATTTAGTAAAAATTTAGTATAAGAAATTATTAATCAGTAAAAAAAACTAATTTTCAGCTAAGGAAAAATTAATTTTCAATAAAAAAATAATTTTCTACCAAAAAAGGAGATTTATTACCACGAAGATAACTTTTTTTCACAAAAGACAAAGTTTCAACAAAATACAGAAATTATCAACCAAATAGTTGAATTTAAAAATTATTATCAAAAGATGAATTTTCAGTTGAAAAAATAATAAAAATTTTTTTTAACAAACTAGTTAATTGTTGAACAAAAGAAAAAGATTATTTAACAAAAATGAGGGGTCATCTACAAAAAATTGATGCACAAATAGAGAAACAACAAAAGAATTAATTATTTATTTAATGTAGGATTTTATGGGGTTTTACCGGATTTCATTGATTTTAGGTAATTTTACAAAATTACAAAAGGGTTAAAATATTTCAAAAAGTTCAACAGATTTCAACGAATTTGAAATAATACCAGAAAATCTCCACGGATTTTAAGAGACATTTAAAGGATTTCAAGAGATTTAACAAATATCAGGGGATTTTAAAGAATTTCGAAGGATTTCCAAAGATCTCAAGAGATTTATAGAAAACTTTTGAAAATTTCAAGGAATTTCATAAGATTTAAAGGATTTGCGTGAAAATTTCCAAGAAATTTCACAGGATTTCAAGAAATTTAAAAAATGCCAAGGGATTTCAAAGAAATTTGTAGGATTTCCAAAGATGTAATAAAATTTCTAGAGAACTTCGGAAAATAAATTAAATTTCAAGGGATCTTGTTAAGTCTCCATGGATTCAATATGATTGCAAAGATTTTAAGGGATTTCAAGTATTTCAAAAAAATTTACAAAAAATAAAGAAATTGAATCAATCGCCAAGGATTTCAAAGATTTGAAGGATTTCAAGGGATTTCGTAGATTTCAACAGATTTTGAGGTATTTCAAAAATGTTTACAAGATTCAAGGATTTTATTAAGTCTTCAAGGATTCAATGACATTTCAAAGATTTTAAGGGATTTCAAGAGATTTTAAAAATTTCAAAAGATTTTGAGGTATTTCAGGAAATTTTACAAGATTCAAGGATTTTATTAAGTCTCCAAGGATTTAATGAGATTTCAAAGATTTTTAGGGATTTCAAGGGATTTTGAGGTATTTCAGAAAATTTTACAAGATTCAAGGATTTTATCAAGTTCTCAAGAATTCAATGGGATTTAAAAGATTTTATGGGATTTCAAGATATTCCCGGGAATTTCGCAAGACATAAAGAAATTGATTAAATCACCAAGGATTTCAAGGGATTTCAAATGTTTAGAGGGATTTTGAAGCTTTCAAGGGACTTTGAGGTATTTCGAAAAAATTTTCAAGAATCCATGATTTTATTAAGTATCCAAGGATTCAATGGGATTTCAAAGATTTCAAGGGATTTCAAAGATTTCAAGGGATTTTCAAGTATTTCAGAAAATTTTACAAGATTCAAGGATTTTATTAAGTCCCCAACAATTCAATGGGATTTAAAAGTTTTTATGGGATTTGAAGGTATTCCGAGGAATTTCGCAAGATATGAAGAAATTGATTAAATCACCAAGGATTTCAAGGGATTTCTAAGGTTTCGAGGAATCATAAAGATTTTAAAGGATTTTGAGGTATTTCGAAAAAATTTACAAGAATACAGGATTTTATTGAGTTTCCAAGCATTTAATAGGATGTTAAAGATTTTAAAGGATTTTCATGGATTTTAAGGTATTTCAAAAAATTTACCAGATTCCAGGATTTTATTGAGTCTCCAAGGATTCAATTGAATTTCAAAGATTTTGAGGGGTTTCAAGGTATTTCAAGGAATTTTGCAAGATGGAAAGAAATTGATTAAATCCCCAAGGATTCAATGGGATTTGAAAGATTTCAAGCGATTTCGAGGTATTTTAGGGAATTTCACAAGGCATAGAGAAATTGATTAAATCACCAAGGATTTCAAGGGATTTCAAAGATTTCAAGGGATTTTGACATATTTCAAAAAATTTACAAGATTCAAGGATTTTATTAAGTCCCCAAGGATTCAATGGGACTTTAAAGATTTCAAGGGATTTCAAGGAATTTCACAAAACATAAAGAAATTGAATAAATCGTCAAGGATTTCAAGGGATTTCAAAGATTTCAAGGGATTTTGAGGTAATTCAACAAAAATTTCGAGATTTAAGGATTTTATTATGTCTCCAAGGATTCAAAGGGATTTCAAAGATTTTGAAGGATTTCAAGGTATTCCCAGGAATTTCACAAAACATGAACAAATTGCTTAAATCACCATGGATTTCAAGGGATTTAGAAGATTTCAAGGGATTTGAGGTATTTCAAATATTTTTACAAGATTCAAGGGTTTCATCAAGTCTCCAAGGATGCAAAAGGATTTCGAAGATGTTAAGGAATTTCAAGGAATTTCAAACATTTCAAAGGATTTTAAGGTATTCGAGGAAATTTTACAAGATTCAAGGATTTTATTAAGTCTTGAAGGATTTAATGGGAGAGCAAAGATTTTAAGGGATTTCAAATAATCCAAGGGATTTTGATGTATTATAGGAAATCTCACAAGATTCCAGGATTTTATTAAGTCTCCAAGGATTTCAAGGGATTTCAAAGATTTTAAAGGATTTCAAGGTATTTCAAGGAACTTCACAAGACATAAAGAAATTGATTAAGTCACCAAGAATTTCAAGGGATTTCAAAGATTTCAAGGGATGTTGAGCCATTTATAAAAATTTTACATGATTCAAGGATTTTTTTAAGTCTCCAAGGATTCAATGGGATTTTAAAGATTTTGAAGGATTTCAAGGCATTTTAATGAATCTCACAAGACATACAGAAATTGATTGAATCGCCAAGGATTTCAAGGGAGTTCAAAGATTTCAAGGGATTTTAAGGTATTTCGAAAAAAATGTACAAGAATCAAGGATTTTATTAAGTCTCCCAGGATTCAATGGGATTTCAAATATTTCAAAGGATTTCAAGGTATTTCAAGGAATTTCACAAGACATAAAGAAATTAATTAAATCAAAAAGGATTTCAAGGGGGTTCAAAGATTTCAAGGAATTTTAA
Organism: Andricus grossulariae; assembly: GCA_011634705.1. Classification (NCBI taxonomy): domain Eukaryota; kingdom Metazoa; phylum Arthropoda; class Insecta; order Hymenoptera; family Cynipidae; genus Andricus; species Andricus grossulariae. Next base: position 198,825,363 of record JAABKJ010007545.1, read on the forward strand.
GGCATTTCGAAAAAATTTACAAGATTCAAGGATTTTATTAAGTCTCCCAGGATTCAATGGGATTTCAAATATTTTAAAGGATTTCATGCAATTTCAAGGAATTTCACAAGACATAAAGAAATTAATGAAATCAACAAAGATTTCAAGGGATTTCAAGGGATTTTGAGGTATTTAAAAAGAATTTACAAGATTCAAGGATTTTATTAGATCTCCAAGGATTCAACAGGAGTTCAAAGATTTCAAGGGATTTTAAGGAATTTCAATGAATCCAAGGGATTTTGAGGTATTTCAGAAAATTTTACAAGATTCAAGGATTTTATTAAGCCTCCAAGGATTTCAAGGGATTTCAAAGATTTGAAATGATTTTATGGTATTTCAAGGAACTTCACAAGTCATAAGGAAATTGATTAGGTCATCAAGAATTTCAAGGGATTTCAAAGATTTCAAGGGATGTTGAGGCATTTCAAACAATTTTACAAGATTCAAGGATTTTATTAATTCTCCAAGGATTCAATGGGATTTTAAAGATTTTCAAGGATTTCAAGGCATTTAAATGAATCTTACAAGACATAAAGAAATTGTTTGAATCGCCAAGGATTTCAAGGGACTTCAAAGATTTCAAGGCATTTTGAGGTAATTCAAACAAATAAAATTACGATTCAAGGATTTTATTAAGTCTCCAAGGATTCAATAAGATTTCAAAGATTTTAAACGATTTCAAGGTATTTCAAGGTCTTTCAAGGAATTTCACAAGACATAAAGAAATTAATTAAATCAACAAGGATTTCAAGGGATTTTGATGTATTTCGAAAAAATTTACAAGATTCCAGGATTTTATGGAGTCTCCCAGGATTCAATGGGATTTCAAATATTTGAAAGGATTTCATGGAATTTGGAGGGATTTCATAAGACATAAAAAATTAATTAAATCAACAAGGATTTCAAGGGATTTCAAGGGATTTTGAGGTATTGAAAAGGAATTTACAAGATTCAAGGATTTTATTAGATCTCCAAGGATTCAATGGGAGTGCAAAGATTTCAAGGGATTATAAGGAATTTCAATGAATCCAAGGGATTTTAAGGTATTTCAGAAAATTTGACAAGATTCAAGGATTTTATCAAGCCTCCAAAGATTTCAAGGGATTTCAAAGATTTTAAATGATTTCATGGTATTTCAAAGAATTTCACAAGACATAAAGAAATTAATTAAATCAACAAGGATTTCAAGGGATTTTGAGGTATTTCGAAAAAATTTACAAGATTCCAGGATTTTATTGAGTCTCCCAGGATTCAATGGGATTTCAAATATTTTAAAGGATTTCATGCAATTTCAAGGAATTTCACAAGACATGAAGAAATTAATTAAATCGACGAGGATTTCAAGAAATTCCAAGGGATTTTGAGGTATTTCGAAAAAATTTACAAGATTCAAGGACTTTATTAGATCTCCAAGGATTCAATTGGAGTGCAAAGATTTCAAGGGATTATAAGGAATTTTAATGAATCCAAGGGATTTTGAGGTATTTCAGAAAATTTTAAAAGATTCAAGGATTTTATTAAGTCTCCAAGGATTTCAAGAAATTTCAAAGATTTCAAGGGATTTCAAGGTATTTCAAGGAACTTCACAAGACATAAGGAAATGGATTAAGTTACCAAGGATTTCAAGAGATTTCAAAGTGTTCAAGGGATTTCGAGGTATTTTAAAATTTTTTACAAGATTCAAGGATTTTATTAAGTCTCCAAGGATTCAGTGGGATTTCAAAGATTTCAAGGGGTTTTAAAGATTTCCAGGGATTTTAAGAATTTCCAGGGATTTTCATGTATTCCAGAAAATTTTACAAAATTTAAGGATTTTATCAAGTTCTCAAGGATACAATGGGATTTAAAAGATATTGAAGGATTCCATGGTATTTCAACGAATTTCACAAGTCATAAAGAAATTGAATAAATCGCCAAGCATTTCAAGGGATTTCAAAGATTTCAAGGGATTTTGAGGTATTTAAAAAAATTCAAGATTCAAGGATTTTACCAGGTCTTCAAGGATTCAGTGGGATTTCAAAGATTCCAAGGGATTTCAATGGATCTCAAAGATTTCAAGGGATTTCGAGGTATTTCGGAAAATTTTACAAGATTCAAGGATTTAATTGAGTCTCCAAGAATTCAAAGGGATTTCAAAGATTTCAAGGGATTTTAAAGATATCCAGGGATTTTCAGGTATTTCAGAAAATTTTACAAGATTCAAGGATTTTATTAAGTCCCCAAGGATTCGATGGGATTTAAAAGATTTTAAGGGATTTCATGGTAGTTCAAGGAATTTCACAAGTCATAAAGAAATTGATTAAATCGTGAAGGATTTATTCCCAATTTGATAACACCTCAAATCTATAGACTAAAAAAATATAGCACAATTTTGGGCCTTATGAATTTGAGAAATTTCGATGTTAATGAAAAAATAAACTAATTTTTTAGAATATTTTGGGACTCTTTTTTTTCGGACATCGTAGTCTTTTAATGGTAATCTTTTTATTCCAAGGGCCCATTCATACTCTGGGCCTTATCGTTAACATGATTTATATTCTGGGATTTTTTCGGGCCTTATGTTTTGTACAGTCTAATTTTTTTTTTTTTTTTTCATATTAGGACTCACAGTGTGCTTTAGACTTTAGAGTCTAACAATATTGGGCCTTACAATATAGGTGTGAATTTAATAGTAAAAAAAAAAAAAAAAAAAACAGAAGGGAAGGATGGATTAGAGAGACTGAAAAAGGGAGAAAAGAAGATAGGAGGTAGTGGAGGTTAATACCGCGATCCGGTTCAGGGAGCATCGTCGGTGCTTTATACCTGAAAACAAGCGAATGCGGTCTCTGGCCTCGCTTCGTCTGTCTGCCTTTACCTGCATCGATCTTCTTGCCATGGATATTTTACGAGACTATTTCAAGTCTACATTTGAAAACACGCATGTTCTTTCTTCTACTGTAATCGACAATTCTATTCCGTGTCTCAATTTTTCGAAAATTCAAACTAATCTTCAATTCTGTTTATTTATTTAAAAATGATTCAGATTTCACAAAAATTACTCGCAATTAATACACTCTATACGATAAAAAAGGAAAAAAAAGTTTATGAAGAAAAAAAGTTGTCGGGATTCGAACCCGGGACAGTCAAAACTGATCCCGAAGTAGAAAAAGTTCGCATACCGAGGATGGTGGCAGGTCAGGGGGGACATGGAAATTAGAGAAAAGTGAGGGGAAAAACACGCTTGTTCTTTGTTCTACTGTAATCGACAATTCTATTCCAGCCCTCAATTTTTCAAAAATTGAAACAAAACTTCAATTCCGTTTATTTATTTAAAAATGAATCAGATTTTACAAAAATTATTCGCAATCAATACACTCTATACGATAAAGAAGGAAAAAAAATTATGAAGAAAAAAAGTTGTCGGGATTCGAACCCTGGACGGTCATATCTGATCCCAAAGTGAAAACATTTCGCCTACTCATCATGGGGTCAGGTCAGGCGGAACATGGAAATCAGAGAAAGGTGAGGAAAAAACACGTGTTCTTTCTTCTACTGTAATCCACAATTGTATTCCATGTCTCAATTTTTCGAAAATTCAAACAGATCTTCAATTCCGTTACTTTATTCTAAAATGATTAAGATTTTACAAAAATTACTCGAAATTTATACACTCTATACGATAGAAAAGGAAAAAAAGTTTATGAAGAAAAAAAGTTGTCGGGATTCGAACCCGGGACGGTTATATCTGATCCCGAAGTGGATCGTTTCGCATACCCTGGGTATAAAAAATCAGGGAATTTCTGTGAGAAATATTTTAAGTAACTGTCAAGGCTAATAGAGGCACTTTTTTTCTCAATTAACTTTCGAGTGACTTTTTTGAAATAAAGTCACGATAATCACTTTTTAAAGTGAAAAAATCACTTCAATCACTTTTCTTTCAGTAAATATTCAGTAAGATAAAAAACAATTCAGGTTTATACTCATTTCTGATTTTCTTTTAAATTATTTGGAAATACTTTAGGGTATTTCGAAAGATTTCAAGAAATTTTTGATAGATTTCAATAATTTAAAGGTATTTCAAGAGATTTTGATGTATTTTAGGGTATATTTTAGAATTCAAAGAAATTTTAAAGAGCATTAAAAAGTTTCACAGGATTTAAAAAAATTGCTAAGGACTTGGAATATTTCAGGGTCTATTAAAAGATTCCGAGGCATTTTTATTGGATTTCAATCATTTGAAAGGATTTCAATCATTTTAAAGGCTTTGAAAGATTTTATGGTATTTTTGAAAATTCCAAGAAATTTTCGGGAGCTTTGAAAAGATGCATAGGATTTTAAAAGATTTTAAATTATTTGAAATATTTTAGGGTATTTTTGGAAATTTTAAGGAATTTTTAAGAGCTTAAAAGGATTCCAAAAGATTTCCAAAGATTTGAAAGGATTTGAAAAATTATAGGGTATTTCAAAAAATTCTAAGAAATTTTTAATTGATTTCAATAATTTGAAGAGATTTCAAAGCATTTTAAAGATTTTAGGGTATTTTTGAAAATTCCAATGAATTTTCAAGGGTTTTTAAATGTTTCAAGGGATTTCAAAAGATTTCAAAGGTTTTGAAATAATGTAGGGCATTTAAAAAAATTCCAAGACATCTTTAATGGATTTTAAAGGATTTCAAAGATTTAAGGGTATTTTTTAAAAATTCAAAGTAATTTTCAACAGCTTCAAAAACTTTTAAAGGGTTTCAAAAGATTTCAAAGGATTTCAAAAGAATTCAAGTGATTTGAAATTATTTAGGGTATTTAAACAAATTTTAAAGAATTTTCATTTGATTACAATGATTTGAATGAACATCAAAGGATTTTAAATATTTTAGGGTATTTTTTAAAAGTCCAAGGAATTTTTGAGAGCTTAAAAAATTTTCAAACGATTTCAAAAGATCGGAAGAATTTTAAAAATTTTAGGGTATTTTTGAAAATTCCAAAGAATTTTCCAGGGCTTTAAAACGTTTCAAGGGATTTCAAAAGATTTCAAAGGTTTTAAAATAGTTTAGGACATTTAAAAAAATTCCAAGACATTTTGATGAATTTAAAGGATTTCAAATATTTAGGGGTATTTTTTAAAAATTCAAAGTAATTTTCAACAGCTTCAAAGAAGTTTCAAAAGATTTAAAAATGATTCAAAAGATTAAAAATAGTTTTGGATATTTGAAAAAATTCTAAGGAATTTTTAATAAATTTCAATCATTTGAAGGGATTTTAAAGCAATTTAAAGATTTTAGGGTATTTTTAAAAATTCCAAAGAATTTTCGAGAGCTTTAAAAAGTTTTAAAAGAATTCAAAAGGTTAGAAATGTTGTAGGATATTTAAAGAAAAAAAAAATTTCAATAAATGTTAATAATTTAAAAATATTTCTGAGGATTTTAAAAATTTTAGGGCACTCTGGGAAATTCCAAGAAATTTTGAAGAACTTTAAAAGGTTTCAAAGGGTTCCAAACGATTTCAAAGGATTCGAAATATTTTAGGGTATTTTTGAAAAATGGAAAGAATTCTGAAGAGCTGTAAAATATTTCAAAGGATTTCAAAAGATTCAAAGGGTTTCAAATAATTTAGGTTATTTAAAAAGATTTCAAGACATTTTTAATGGATTTCAAAGAATATCAAAGATTTAAGGGTATTTTTTAAAATTCAATGTAATTTTCAAAAGCTTGAAAAAGTTTCAAAAGATTTCAAAAGCTTTCAAAGGATTTCAAAAGAATTCAAAAGATTAAAAATATTTTAGGGTATTTAAAAAAATTATAAGAAAGTTTTTATCGATTATAATAATTTGAAGCGATTTCAAAGCATTTTGAAGATTTTAGGGTATTTTTGAAAATTCCAAGAAATTTTCAAGAGCTTTAAAACGCTTCAAAGTATTCCAAAAGATTTCGAAGGATTCGAAATATTTTAGGGTATTTTTGAAAAATGGAAATAATTCTGAGGAGCTTTAAAATGTTTCGGAGGATTTCAAAAGATTTCAAAGGGTTTTAAATAATTTAGGGTATTTAAAAAGATTTCAAGACATTTTTAATGGATTTCAAAGAATTTCAAAGGATTTCAAGAAAGTTCAAAAGATTTGAAATATTTTAGGGGTATTTAAAAACAAAAAAGAAATTTTTAATAAATTTTAATAATTTGAAGAAGTTTCTAAGGATTTTTAATAGTTTAGGGCATTTTGGAAAATTACAAGAAATTTTTAGGAGCTTTAAGAAGTTTCAAAGTTTTCCAAAGGATTTCAAAGGATTTAAAAAGAATGTAAAAAATTGGAAATATTTTAGGGTATTTAAAAAAATTCGATGAAATTTTTAATAGATTTCAATAATTTGAAGGGATTTCAAAGCACTTTAAAATTTTAGGCTATTTTTAGAAATTCCAAGGAATTTCCGAAAGCTTTAAAAAGTTTCAAAGGATTCCAAACGATTTCAAAGGATTGGAAATATTTTAGGGTATTTTAGAAAAATGGAAAGAATTTTGAAGAGCTTTAAAATGTTTCAAAGGATTTTAAAAGATTTCAAAGGGTTTCAAATAATTTAGGGTATTTAAAAAGATTTCAAGAGATTTCAAAAGCTTTCAAAGAATTTCAAAAGAATTCGAGAGATTTGAAACATTTTAGGGTATTTAAAAAAATTCTATTCAATTTTTAATAGATTTCAATAATTTGAAGAGCTTTCTAAGGATTTTAAAGATTTTAGAAGATTAGTTTCGAAAATTCCAAGAATTTTCCAAGAGCTTTAAAAAGTTTCAAAAGATTTGAAATATTGTAGGGTACTTAAAAAAATTCTAAGAAATTTTAAATAGATTTCAATAAATTTAAGGGATTTCAAAGCATTTTAAAGATTTTAGTGTATTTTTGAAAATTCCAAGGAATTTTCGAGAGCTTTAAAAAGTTTCGAAGGATTCAAAAAGAATTAAAAGGATTTATAATATTTTTGGATATTTAAAAAAATTCAAAGAAATTGTCAATAGATTTCAATAATTTAAAGGGATTTCAAAGTATTTTAAAGATTTTAGGGTATTTTTGAAAATTCTAAGGAATTTTTGAGAACTTTAAAAAGTTTCAAGGCATTTCAGAAGATTTCAAAGGAAACCCAAAAAATTTTAGGGTTTCTTTGAAAATTTCAAGTAATTTTTAGAGCTTCAAAAAGTTCTAAAAGATTTCAAAGAATTCAAAAGATTTCAAATATTGTAGGATATTTGAAAAAAAAAAGAAATTTTAATAATTTGAAGAGATTTCTAAGGATTTTTAAGATTTTAGGGCATTTTCGAAAATTCCAAAAAAATTTCAAGAGCTTCAAAAAATTACAAAGGATTTCCAAAGATTTTTAATGCATTTGGAATATTTTAGGGTATTTTTGAAAAATGCAAAGAATTTTAAAGAACTTCAAAATGTTTCGAAGGATTTTAAAAGATTTCAAAGGGTTCGAAATAATTTGGGATATTTAAAATATTCCAAGACATTTTTAATGGATTTCAAAGGATTTTCAAGATTTAAGGGTATTTTTGAAAATTCCAAGAGATTTTCAAGAGCTTTAAAAAGTTTCGAAAGATTTCAAAAGATTCGAAATATTTTAGGGTATTTAAAAAAATGCTAAGGAATTTTAAATAGATTTCAATTAATTTAAGGGATTTCAAAGCATTTCAAAGATGTAAGGGTATTTTTTAAAATTCCAAGGAAGTTTCGAGAGCTTTAAAAAGTTTTCAAAGAATTATAATATTTTTATATATTTAAACAATTTAAAGAAATTGTCAATAGATTTCAATAATTTAAAAGGATTTCAAAGTATTTTGAGGATTTTAAGGGATTTTTGAAAATTCCAAGGAATTTTTGAAAGCTTTAAAATTTTTCAAGGCAATTCAGAGGATTTCAAAGGATTTGAATTAATTTACGATATTTTAAAAGATTTCTAAACATTTTAAAAGGATTTTAAAGGATTTTGAAGATTTTAGGGTTTCTTTGAAAATTTCAAGGAATTTTTCAAAGCTTAAAAAAGTTTTTCAGGATTTCAAAAGAATTCAAAACATTTCAAATATTGTAGGATATTTAGAAGAGAAAAAACAAAGAAATTTTGAATTGATTTCAATATTTTAAAGAGATTTCTAAGGATTTTCAAGATTTTAGGCCATTTTCGAAAATCCCAAGAAATTTTCAAGAGGCTTAAAAAGTTTCAAATGATTTCAAAAGATTTTAAAGGATTTAAAATATTTTATATTTAGGGTGTTATTGAAAAATGCAAAGAATTTTAAAGAGCTTTAAAATATTTCAAAGGATTTCAAAAGCTTTCAAAGGGTTCGAAATAATTCAGGGTAATTTAGGAGATTCCAAGACATTTTTAATGGATTTCAAAGGATTTTAAAGATTTAAGGGTATTTTCGAAAATTCCAAGAGATTTTCAAGAGCTTTAAAAAGTTTCAAAAGATTTCAAATGATTTAAAATATTTTAGTGTATTTCAAAAAAATTCTGTGGAATTTTAAATAGATTTCAATAGATTTAAGGGATTTCAAAGCACTTGAAAGATTTTAGGGTATTTTTGAAAATTCCAAGGAATTTTCGAGCGCTTCAAAAAGTTTCGAAGGATTTAAAAAGAATTAAAAAGATTTATAATATTTTCGGATATTTAAAAAAATTCAAAGAAATTGTCAATAGATTTCAATAATTTAAAGGGATTTTAAAGTATTTTAAAGATTTTAGGGGATTTTAGAAAATCTCCAGGGATTTTCGAGAGCTTTAAAAAGTTTCAAGGCATTTCAGAAGATTTCAAAGGATTTGAAATAATTTACGATTTATTAAAAGATTTCAAAACATTTTAAAAGGATTTTAAAGGATTTTAAAGATTTTAGGGTATTTTTGAAATGTCCAAGGAATGTTTGAGAGCTTTAAAAAGTTTCAAAGGATTTCAAAGGAATTCAAAATATTTAAAATATTTTTGGATATTAAAAAAATTCAAAGAAATTTTAATATAAATTTAATAATTTGAAGGAATATCAAAGGATTTTGAAGATTTCAGGGTATTTTGAAATTTCAAAGAATTTTCAAGAGCTTTAAAATGTTTCAAAGGATTTGATATAATTTAGGGTATTTTAAAAGATTCCAAAGAACTTTAAATCTTTTTTTGCTGATAATTAGATGTTTAAATAAACTGTTTAAACAATTTATTTTTGTTTATAGCAATTTATTATTGTTTATAGAAATTTTCTTTTAGAATAGATGTAAGAAATCATGGTTTTGTCTGAATTGTTTAACTTTCCAGTCGGAGCAAGGAAATATTTATTTAAAGTTAACAAACATCATTGTTTAAACAATTTATTATTATTTTTAATAATATTGACTTCGAATAATGCTAGAATGATGCGGTTCTTTTCTGAATTTTTAACTTTTTGTCCACTTTTCATTTAGAGCGAGATAATAATTATTGAAATTTTACAAAAATGATTGTTTAAATAATTTAATATTGTTTATGACTACCTTCTTTTATGTAATTCTAGAAAATTGCGTTTTTTCTGAAAATTTTTACTTTATTTTGGCCTTTTAGTAATGAAAAAATAATAAATAATCAGAAAGAATTATTTTTTAAAGATTTATTTCTTTTTAGAGAATATATTTTTCTTACATAAATTAATATTCTATATATTAGAAACAATTTTTACTAAAAAAAAAACGAAAATTAATAATTAGCGTCGAAAACTCGGAGAAAAGAATGTGGACCGCCTTATTGTGGTAGTACTGAGAATAATAATTCAAAATTAAAATTTTTTTTTCTATTCATAAAAGATTCAGTAATAAAAATGTTACAAGATCAGAATTTAGATCTTTAAATATTAATTAATTTCTGGTATTAAATTTTTTCCGATTACTGGTTCAATAATTTTATTGAGAAACAAGAAAAAAATCTACTTCAGACAGGATTTGAACCATGAAAGCTACTATTCACGAGTGGAGCCAACAGGGCTGTTAGTGGCGTTCCGGGTTCAAATCCTGGCCGAGGTAGATTTTTTTTCATCTCCCCAATAAATGTCTGGACCACTAATCGTCAAATATTTAACATCCGAAATTAATTAATCACCCTAGTCGAAAAAATAACATCAATTCCCTAAATTGAAATAATAATAATGGTTTTACATTCTCATCGGTCATTTTTTACGAGTTTGATGAATTTGCAAAGGTTAAAACAATTTTCCATCCGATAAAGTTAGATTGTAAAATGGTGATTGCTACTCGACCTTGCAGACTCATACACTGCCCCCTCCTCCCCCACCCCCTCCTCCTTGTTCTTCTCCTCCTCAGCCTCGTACATTTTGTCCATATAAAATGTATAGTTTTTAACATAATTTATTTTGAAGAGAAGCCCGCCTCAAAAATGCGTATAATGTTTAATATTCAATAAACAAAAGTGCCATTTTCGTATTATTCTTTGAGTGTTTTGGCACAAAGTAAACTTTCTTTTAAGAAAACCTAACCACGGATAAATTGATCAAAAATCGCTCACATTTTGCGCATATAAAATGTGTAGTTTTTAACATAATTTATTTTGAAGAGAAGCCCGCCTTAGAAATGGTTATAACGTTTAATATTCAATAAGCAAAAGTGCCTTTTTCGTATTATTCGTTGAGTATATTGGCACAAGGTAAACTTTCTTTTGCGAAGACCTACCCACGGATGTATTGATCAAAAATTGCTCATATTTTGTCCACATAAAATGTGCAGTTTTTAACATGATTTATTCCGAGGGGAAAACCCCCTTCAGGACGGGTTTAAAGTTGTATATTCAATAAACAAAAGTGCTATTTTCGTATTAGTCTTTGAGTATTTTGGCAAAAAGTAAACTTTCTTTTACGAAAATCAACCCTCGGATGAATTGATAAAAAATCGCTCACATTTTGTCCATATAGAATGTGTAGTTTTCAACATGATTTATTCTGAATAGAAGCCCGCCTTCAGAACGGGTATGACGTTGAATATTCAATAAATAAAATTGCTATTTTCGTATTAGTCTCTGAGTATTTTGGCAAAAAGTAAACTTTCTTTTACGGAAATCAACCCTCGGATGAATTGATCAAAAATCGCTCACATTTTGACCGTATACAATGTGTAGTTTTTAACATAATTAATTTTGAAGCGAAGCAAGCCTTAAAAATGGTTATAACGTTTGATATTCAATGAACAAAAGTGCTATTTTCGTATTATTCTTTGCATATTTTGGCACAAAGTAAACTTTCATTTAGGAAAACCTGCCTATCTATAAATTGACCAAAAATCGCTCACATTTTGACCATATGCAATGTGTAGTTTTTAACATAATTTATTTTGAAGAGACGCCCGACATTAAAATGGTTATAAGGTTTGATATCCAATGAACAAAAGTTCCATTTTCGTATTATTCGTTGAGTATTTTGGCACAAAGTAAACTTTCTTTTACGAACACCGGCCCATCCATAAATTAATCAAAAATCGCTCACATTTTGACCATATAAAATGTGTAGTTTTTAACATAATTTATCTTGAAGAGAAGCCCGCCTTCAAAATTGTTTTAAAGTAGTATATTCAATAAACGAAAGTGCCATTTTCGTATTATTCGTTGAGTATTTTGGCACAAAGTGAACTTTCTTTTACGAAAACCTGTTCATCGATAAATTAATGAAAGATCGCTCACATTTTGTCCATACAAAATGTGTAGTTTCTAATATAATTTATTTTGAAGCGAAGCACGCCTTAAAGATGGTTATAACGTTTGATATTCAATGAACTAAAGTGTCATTTTCGTATTATTTTTCGCGTATTTTGGCACAAAGTAAACTTTCTTTTATGAAAACCTGCCTATCGATAAATTGATCAAAAATCGCTCACATTTTGTCCATATACAATGTGTATTTTTCAAAATAATTTATTTTGAAGAGACGCCCGACATAAAAATGGTTAGAAGGTTTGATATTCAATGAACAAAAGTGCCGTTTTTGTATTATTCTTTGAGTATTTTGGCACAAAGTAAACTTCCTTTTGCGAAAACTTGCCAATCGATAAATTGATCAAAAATCACTCACATTTGGTCCAGACAAAATGTGTAATTTTTAACATCATTTATTTTCAAGTGAAGCACGCCTTAAAAATGGTTATAACGTTTGATATTAAAGGAACAAAAGTGCCATTTTCGCATTATTTTTCGAGTATTTTGGCACAAAGTAAACTTTCTTTTACGAAAGTCGACCCACGGATAAATTGACCAAAAATCGCTCACATTTTGTGTATATAGAATAGGTAGTTTTTAACATAATTATTTTGAAGAGATGCCCGCCTCAAAAATGGTGAGAATGTTCAACAATTAAGAATCAAAAGTACAATTTTCGCATTTTTCTTTGAGTATTTTTGCATATAAGAAACTGTTCTTTTCCGAAGCCTGCACAGATTGATCGAGTATAAATTGGAAAATTAAGTTATTATTATTTTGAAATATTTTCCCCATGTAGAGAGCTGAGTATTGTTTAATATATCCGAAAATATGATGATGCAATAATAATAGTGATATAGTTTTTCAAGCATACAATCATAAGCATATGCTTGATCTCGCTGTAGCAATGCCAGAGGTAAGGTGCGTAATGCCCAAAGATCACCGACATTAGAATTTTCGCAAAGATCGGTTAAAATTCAATTTTTCTTTTTATAATTAAAAATATATATTAAAAAATGTATTAAAAACTGTTTAACTGTTTAGTATGAGGTTATCATTTTATAAATAAATAAAAATAATTATTTATACGATCCGCGAAACAAGAATAGATCAGTGACCACTGGCAGTAAATGCAGGAACTACAACACCGGTTTTCCTACGCTATTTTGCTTGCTTTATTTTTCTTCGGTTTGTGCAAAATGTTGTTTCAATAAATGCATGAATCAATCTTTTTTCGCTCATCACATGTTCATTATTACTTCCCGCATGGCGGGCTTCTCGAAATTCGAACATCAAATATTTTCACAATTAGATCATCTAACATTTTGTTAAACAACAATTTTTTAAAAATAATTTTGATTTTCAAGAGTAGCTCGCCATAGATTCCGGTTAAGCTTTTACAAGGCAGAAAAAATTATTTCGATTCACGCATTATTTTGCGAGATTTGTTGCACAAACTGATCGAAGGAAGTTACCGTTTCACCTTTTGAACATTTTCCAAAATTATAAAATGTTTGATCTGTAGACATACACAGATCTTTGACATACTTCTCTTCAAACAGAAAAAAAAATAATTATTCAAATATTTCATTATAAGGAAATGGAGATTTTAATCATAATTGTTTAAGTAGGACCGAAACGTACACGAGTTTCACAAAATCTGTCTTTATTTAACACAATAACAGTAATACTCCATGGCCCTATACTCTTCTCTTTACTCACCAACTTGATTTCTTTCGTCATTCATTCATATTGTATACAACACGCGGATCGCATTACTAAATACGGTAGGGAATCGATTTCCAGAATGAAATTTTGTGAGAAGAACGTTAATTTCAGAGCATGCAACTGCAGGCAGACAATTTATGAATACAAGAGCGATGTTTCTTTGTGAAATAGCGCAAAGATCGGTAAAGGGAGGTGGTTCCTTCACATAATGAAGCAACAGATGGCGATATGCGTATGTTATTACTGAGGATACGAAATAAAACCCCGAAAGAGAACTTTGTTTTAAATATTTATTTGAGTACTGGATACAATTTATCAAAGGAAATTTATTGTTAAAATGATTTTGAAATTGTTGTTCGTCGAAAGTTGTGTTTCTAGGTGTTAAAAATACATCTTCCTTGAGGAAGTTGGTTTAAGAAATGAAAGGTAAGATACCGGGATTATTTTTGAAAATTGTCCAAGCGCTTTAAATACATCCTCGTCCGGGTATTTAGTTCAAGAAATAATATTCAAAACACCTTTATGATTTTTTCTTCAAGTTCTCGTCGATCTAACAATTAATCTTGGTAGTACATCTTCCCCGAGGAAGTTTGCTTAGGAACTGAAATGTAAGATACTCGGGTGACTCTGTGAAGGACTCTTCGTACGAATAATTAATTCTAGTAGTGCGGGTATTAAAAATAGCTCTTCACCAAGAAAGCTTGGTTAAAACAAAGAATTCAACATGCTCGGATGATTTTGAAAACGTCTCGTCGTACTAAAAATTAATCCTGGTTGTGCAGGTATTATAAATACATCTTCCCCGAGGAAGTTTGGTTGAGATTAAGAATTTAACATACCCGGATGATTTTAAAAAGGCCTCGTCGTACTAAAAATAGATCCTGGTTGTCCAGGTATTCAAAATACATATTCCCCGAGGAAGTTTGGTTGAGAGCTTAAATCTAAGATACCCGAATGCTTGTATGAGGGTCTCTTCGTACTAAATATAAATTCTGGTAGTCCAGGTATTAAGAATACATCTTCCCCGAGGAATTTTGGTTAATAATTGAAATTTAACATACGCGGATGATTTTGAAAAGGTCTCGTCGTGCACTTAGAATTAATTCTGGTAGTACAGGTATTAAGAAGACACCTTCCCCGAGGAAGTTTTGTTAAAAATTAAAATCTAACATACCCGGATGCTTTTGTAAGAGTCTCGTCGTACTAAAAATTAATCCTGGCGGTACAGGTATTAAAAAAACATATCTATTCTGAGGAAGTTTGGTTACCAATTGAAATCTGAAATACGTGGATGCTTTTATAAGAGTCTTGGCGTACTAAAAATTAATCCTGGTTGTCCAGGTATTGAAAATATATCTTCCCCATAGAAAGTTTGGTTAAGAATTTGAATCAAAGATACCCGGATGCTTTTATAAGGGCTTCTTCGTACTAAATTTAAATCCTGGTAGTCCAGGTATTATCAATACATCTTCCTCGAGTGAGCTTGATTAGGAGCTGCATTGTAAGATATCAGGATGATTTTATAAAGGACTGTTCCTACGTTTAATAATTAATGCTGATAGTCTTGACCAAACTTCCTCGGGGAGGATGTATTTTTAGTACCTGGACAACCAGGATTAATTTTTAGTACGCCGAGGCTCTTATAAAAGCATTTGGGTAACTTAGATTTAAATTCTTAACCAAACTTCCTCGAGGAAGATGTATTTTTAATACCTGGACAACCAGGATTAAGTTTTAGTACGACAAGACTCCTATAAAAGAACCCGGGTATCTTATATTGCAGTTCCGAATAGAAACTTCCACGCGAAAGATGTATTTATAATACCTGGACTAACAGAATTAATTCTTAGTACAGGATAAGACCTCTTTAAAATCATACGAGTATGTTAAATTTCAATTCTTAACTAAACTTTCTCGGGGAAGGTGTATTTTTAATATCTGGACTACCAGGATTTATATTTTGATATGAAAATACCCTTATAAAAGTATCCGAGTATCTTAGATATAAATTCTTAACCAAACTTCTTCGGAGAAGATGTATTTTTAATACCTGGACAACCAGGATTAGATTTTAATACGACGAGTCATTTTTAGAATCATCCGGGTATGTTAAGGGGCCTGACTATTAGGGGAGTGACTATTACTCACAATTTTTATAAAACATCAACAATTGTAATTGCTGTGAACCATTTTGTGCAAAAATTTGGAATTTGTGGCTTTTTCTATCTCGATTTTTTCATTATTATCTTAATTTATGTAGATATTCGGAAAAGTTATATATGTTTGATTATGTTTCTTTAAATATAACAGTTCTTGATTTTTTTTAAACAAGAAAATAAGTAAATATAAAACTTTGTCCTGGAACAGAATTTTTCTCTGCACTGATACTGCTTCAGATGTTTCTGAAAGAGATTAGCAGTAACTCTTTCTATGTCAAATTGACAATAAACATTTATTATTTATTGTTATTACTTAATTTCAAATATTACGAAAGTTGTATGTTATAAAAAATGTAGTAATTTTTATTCAAAAAAGTTTGTTCTTATCAGGAAGAACTGTAAATGATACATATGTCATTCTATTTGTTCATTAATTTTTGCATAAAATTAGTGACAGAAAATCTGTCTCATAAAAATTTGAAGCAATTTAGTGCAATAGAAAGTATTTTTCAGGCCGGAAGGCCACAGTTTTACATTTACTTATTTCACTTTTTCAGGATTTGTATTTTAACAAATATAATCAATCGTATGTTCTTTTCAATAATATCTGCAGCAATTCAAATGATAAAGGAAAATCTGAAATTAAAAAAGCACAAATGTCACAATTTGCTAAGAAATTTGTGTATAATGTTTCATAGAAATTGCTACATAGAAACAGTTACTGAAAATATCTCTCACAAACATTCAAAGCAGTTTCAGTGCAAAAAAAAATATTTTCCAGGACAAAGTTTTATATTTACTCATTTAATTTGCTTAGAAAATCAACCACTGTTGTCTTTGAACACTAGGGTGGTCCACCCAAAAATAAATCAATTTTTTTTTTGTTTCGAACAAAAATTATATTTAGGGGTGCCGGAAGCCCCATGAAGTTTAACATGTATTTCCCACAAGAAAGAACGACGTTTTTGTAAATCTTATTCAGAATTATCAATATTATCTCAATCGAGTTGAAACTCAACATTTCTCTTCACAATTAGCCACAGAATACGAATAAATATCAATTTTCAAATATCATTACCATAAGTATGTTTCACAGGGTCCCCAAAAACCCCCATAAGTCAAAAAATTGGTTTTGCGAGTTTTTGGCGCTAATTATGATTTTTTTGCGGTTCCTTTGATGCGAATTATTTCTAATAAATAGAATATTACCTTATGCTGAAAATTAGATATTTACATGAATTGTCTAAACAATTTATTATTGTTTTTAGCAATTTTCTCATAGAATGGAGTTAGAAAGATGCCGTTTTTTCACAATTTTTCCATTTGTTGTCCAATTTTCAATCAGATGGAAGTCATAGTTCATTAATTTTAACAATAGTGATTGTTTAAACAATGTATTATAATTAATTATAATATTATATTTGAATAATACTAGAAAGATGTGTTTTTTTAGATTTCTGGCTTTTTGTCCAATTTTCATTTCGAGTAAAGTAATAATAAATCCAATTCAACGAAATAATTGTTTGGACAATTTATTCCAATTATTAATAATATTATATTTGAACAATGCTAGAAAGAAGCATTTTATTTTAATTTCTGGCTTTTTGTCCAATTTTCATTTGGAGTGAATTATTGTTAATAATATTCTCTTTGCTTAATTGATAGAATGTTGCGGTTTTTTTCTGAAATTTTCAACTGTTTGTTTATTTTTTATTGGGCGTGACTTAGTAGCTAATTAGATTTAGCAAAAATAATTGTTTAAACAAATTATCATTGTTCACGACTTTCTTCATCTATATCGATTGTGCCTGAAAATTTCGGTTCTTCTGAAATTTTTACCTTTCTGTCCATTTTTCACTCAGTGAGGTCATAATTAATTAAAGTTAACAAAAAAGTTGTTTAAACAATATAATATTGTTTATAACTGAATTTTCTTAGATAAGTGCTAGATAGTGGCGGCTTTTTCTAAAACCATTCACTTTACTCCGCCTAATTAATTACTAACGATTGATAAATAAATATTAGAGAGAACTATATTTTAAATAATCTCTTTTATTTCAGTGAATATATATTCTGACGATTTAATATTCTGAAATGAAACAGATATTTAAAATACGCTTCAAAATTTCTACACGTATCATATGAATACAACTTTTCCTTGAATAAGTTACTGAGAGACGTCAGTGAGGTGTCAGAAATGCAGCGATTGTTATTGTTATTCTATTCTTTGTTTTTGCCTCTTGTGTGAAATAGATTTTTTTCTCAGCATTATTTTTCTTAAGCATTGGGAAAAGAGCAAAAATAATTAACTTAAAACAACAATACCAGACGAAAAATCTTTTATGTTGTGGTTGACTTATTATTCGTTCATAAATAAAAAGGCGATGCAAAGTCAAAGATCTTAGAAAAAATCGCCACTTTCTAGCACTTAGCTGAGAAAAGATGGTTATAAACTATATTAAATTGTTTAAACAACTTTTCGGTTAACTTTAATTAATCATTACCTCACTAAGTGAAAAAGGATAGAAAGGTAAAAATTGCCGATAAACCGCAACCATCAAGCGCATTCGATATAGATAAAGATAGTCATAAAATATAATTATTTATTTAAACAATTATATTTGCTAAATCGAATTGATTATCAAGTCACGCCTGATAAAAAAAGACAAACAGTTGAAAATTCAGAAAAAAACGCAACATTCTACCTAGTAAGCAAAGAGAATATTATGAACAATGATAATAAATTGTTTAAACAATTATTTTGTTGACTTGAATTCATTATTACTTCACTCCGAATGAAAATTAAACAAAAAGCCAGAAATTTAAAGAAAAAAAACCGCATCTTTCTAGCATTATTCAAATAGAATATTAATAATAATTATAATAAATTTTTTAAACAATCATTTTGTTAACTTGAATTCATTATTACTTCACGCCAAATCAAAATTGGACAAAAAGCCAGAAATTAAAAAAAAAAAAACATCTTTCTAGCATTATTGAAATATAATATTATTAATAATTATGATAAATTGTTCGAGCAATAATTTTGTTAACTTGAATTTATTATTACTTCAATTCGAGTGAAAATTGGACAAAAAGCCAGAAATAAAAAAAAACGCATCTTTCTAGCATTATTCAAATATAATATTATTACTAATTATAATAAATTGTTTAAAAAATCACTATTATTAACATTGATGAACTGTCACTTCCATCTGATTGAAAATTGCGCAAAAAATGGGAAATTTGTGAAAAACCCACGTCTTTCTAACTGTATTCTATGAGAAAATTTCTAAAAACAATAAATTGTTTAAACAATTCATGAAGATATCTAATTTTCAGTACAAAGTAATATTTTATGTATAAGAAACAATTCATATTAAAGAAAAAAAAAAAATCATAATTAGCGCCAAAAACTCGCCAAACCCATTTTTTCACGTATGGGGTTTCTTTGGGACCCTATGAAACAAACTTATGGAGGTGATATTTGAAAAGTGATATTTTATTCGTATTCTATGGCTAATTGTAGAGAGAAATGTTGAGTTTCAACTCGATTAAGATAATATTGAGGATTCTGAATAAGATTGACAAAAACGTCTTTTTTTCTCAAGGGAAATGCATGTTAAACGTTGTTCTCGGATCCAAAACCTCTAAGCTCGCTTGGTTTTCGCTCGATTTCGAAATTTTCGGTAAGAACGGTTGTGGTTTTAACTTATCAAAAACAAATAATTTATACACTTGTAAAATAATAACTGGCTATAACTCCCACAAATAGAATTATGTAAAAATGTTCTTAGTAATAAAAGATTGATAAAGCAAATGTACAAGAAAAGATAAAATCGCAAACACCGAGCATCTCATTTCCAATAAATAATTACATATGCGAGTGTGTAAAAAAAGTGACTTTATATTCTTTCAAATTATACAATACTTCACTTTGAAGTTATGCGTCGTACACGTCTTAAGAACATAAGAAGTTTATTCAGCCTTACGCAGAGGTGCTGTACGGCAGACCGAGCCCACTGCCGTGTAACCAATCTGAGCAATCTACCGGATATCAACCTAGCGCCTGTCATCGGACATCTATACACAGCTAAATTTCAAAAGTTTTTATATGTGACCGTCCGCGAAGAAAGGGACCTAATATGGAAGAAATTGATTTTTAGTTTTTCACTCCAATCGATAGCTTTTTATTCGCTATTTCATAATAAAAAATATTAATCCTATATCTGAAAAATTCGAATTGATATTAATCTGCAAAGTGAGGCCCTCTTATGGAGTTCATGTATTGGAACGCCTGTTCAATCGCTCCTCCTGCAAAATGAACGTACCGCGCATTAGGTCCCTTTCTTCGCGGATGGTCACATATACTTTACAGAAAATAATTTCGAACGGTAATTCAAATCATGAGAAACCTTCATATTTAAGGCCTCCTCTGAGGACAAACTTAAGGGCGTGTAATCGAGATCCTCTTCACAGATGGTGTTGTAAAGCCCAGTATCTCGCTTGTTGTTAAAAAAGTCTCGCAACTGTATCCAACTTAAATGTTTGCTTGACATCTAGAATGTCCCTACCACCTCTTTGTCGTGGTAGAACTACACTTTCAATCACCAAATTACTGTGGTGCATTCAGTGCTTCGTCATTTCAACGCAGATGGTTCTATTTAATCTTTAAAGGTCGATGTTCGAAGATTTGATGAGACTAAAGGATTACGTGAAGACAGGGATGGCATAGATGTTGATTGTCCTAACCTTGTTTTCCGAGTTGAGAGAACACTTCAGAACCAATCTGAGTCATGTAGTTAAGGCAGTCGTTAGGCTTTTCTTAACTATCGTTTGCTGAATACCCTTCGATTCGAGAATATCCAGGTATTTATATGACTCGCCCTCATCCATTGCCTCGAAGTCATTCTCGAACTCGTTGTCCAGCTCTGTGAAGCCTGATTCTCCTCTGATTAAATGCATTGTTCTGATTTCATCTAGTTCGAACTTCATGTAAATATCATTGGAAAACTGCTTTGTGACATGGATCACTTGTTGCAGTTTCTGGTTTGAACTATAATGCACTGAAAGAGTCTTCTTTAAAGTTACCCGTAGTAATGCGTATTGATCTAGTTATCCCAAGGAGAAAAGGTTATATATAGTTTATATAGAATGGATAAAACACTGATATTTTTCATTTGTTTTATACAGAAGAAATTATAAAACAAATGAAAAATATTATTGTCTTGTCCACTATATATAAAGTATATATCACTTTTTCACCTGGGATCCTTCGTTTCCATGATCAAAATACTTGATTCTTTTACCCCAAAACATCATCGTACGACTTAGAAAGTCGATGATGCGTGGTCAGATTTTGCAAATTTTCAAGTCTTCAGGCAAATAGTCATGTCGTACGAAAGGAAACGCTTGCTTGTAGTCAGTTTATGCCATGTGCAAGTTTCTTTTATGTTTACGAGCTTGCTTCATGGAAGCAGCGCCTGTGGTTACTAGATCTTTATTGTCCCGTGAGATTTTACAACATCCTTTCTGTTCTGCTGTAACGATATCATTCTCGTTTCAGTGAGAATATACATTATCTGCAATTACAGCTGTAAGGCATTTATACATTTTCGGAAGGCAGGCTATCGGTCGAAATTCAAATGGTTTTTGAGCGTCTGGTTGTTTAAGCGAAATAAGCCTAGTGCCTCTGAGCATAAAGCCTGATATCAGATCTGGGTGTTCGATGATCTTCTGAAAACACCTTGCCAACGCAGGATACACAATCGTCAGGTACTCATACCAGAATTGCTTCTGTTTGTTTTTCCCCAAAGACACGACCAGTATTCAGTCATGTCTTCCAATTGAGGGTCTTTGGTGTCTTGATGGTTACGTTGCTTTATACTCAGTTCACAGTAGAACGTTCTTTCATCTGCCTGAAGGGTTCTATTTTGATGCCTTCTTGCACTACTCTCATTGTACCGATGCAGTCTAGAAGTAAGAACATCAAGTCTTTGCCGTTGTGAGTCTATAATCGCATCCAATATTGCCGGTTTTACCTATTTCCTTTCTTTTATTGAGTCAATCGACCTAATTTGCTCCTTACTTTGTTGACATCTGTATCCAACTTGATTTTCCGTGGTTGATGTCGCTCCCTTCCTGGCGAAAAAACCGCATTTGTAGGCCTAGTACTGCGGTCCGAAGTTCTAGCGATTGCCACATCTGCACAATACACATCAGTTTGCAGGACCAAAATTTCTTTTAGAATGCTGCAGTTTTTATAGGATTTCACTCTGTACATCAACGGGAACGTTAATGTTCAGATGTGGTTCTAGCTGATCCGGTACATGATCTTCATTATCCCTAGCACCAATTTCTTCAGCTTCAATCAGTTCTTCGTTATCCACACATTCCAGAGTGATTTCATCAACAGGAGGCTGCTGTTCCACTATCATTTTGATCGCAGCTATTGTAACAGCCGAAAGTAATCTGTTTACAGATGTTTAGCGTTTTTGGTCTGCTAGATTCGTTCATTTATTTTTATGGGTAGCCCTGGGTACTTAAGTATGAAGAGTCGATGGTTTTCTCTCCTCAAGTATTTCCCACTTTTCTCTGCGAACAAATAAAGGTGCATTACGTCTTTGTTCATATCTTGCCATTTCAATTGCATTCCTGGTTGCTGAACCTCTGCTTCTGCCTCTGGTTCAATCAGGCCATCTGCCTCTGGAAGCTCTGTTGGTATTGGATCATCATGAGGTTGCGCAGGAAGATCAATAGCATGATTATGTTGTATTGCTTCACTAGTCGCCGCTTGATCTTGTGTTGAAGCTTCCTGTAGCTGATCTTCATTATAGACGGGTTTTCACACCAAATCAACTTGTCGTTTAGTCTTCATTGCTCCTAAATTTGTATCCCTTTTCGCTTTTAGTTTCAAACGTCCCATTTTCATAATAGAGGCGCACCAATTTCTCTTTCATTATGGTATTCCAGTTGATGCTCTTCCACGGTATTTCTGTTGAGGTGTTTGTATGCAAATTGGTAACTCTATCCAAATCATCCTCAGCAGGCACAGTTGATATTCCACTGTTTACCGTTTGTCCCAGATATTCTTGTTGATAAGCTGTTTGATTTGTGAGATCGGCCTGGCCATCTCGCACCTCACCATCGCCACGGTTCCGCATGCTGTGGCTCCCAGCGGTATCCCCATTGGCGCCCGACGATCCTCGGGAAGCGAAAATCGTTTAAAAATATTCAAAAGAGTCTTTATGTTTTGTATAGGTTTTGGTGTTCCTCTTAGCCCCTTTCTTCTTCATTATCTGCCTGTCGGGCATGGGAAATCCCGGTAGTAGAAATAATTTCCCTCCACACAGCGCTATTTTGGCATACAACTTTTTGTTTCGTCTACGTTAATCTCAAATCCATGCTCTTCATGCTAGTATTCAGTCTGCTCAACATTCCCTGCAACCTAGTGGGCACACAAGTCCTCAAGTTGTCCTATAGACGTGTTTTGGCGTACGTCTTCAGGTGGTCCTGAGGACCTTTTAAAGACATAAAAAGATGCAAAGGATATCCTGAAGAGCACAAGTCAAATGACAGTATAGAGGTAAATTCTAAGGACGTGTTTAGGATGTCCGGGTAATCACTGGGAAGTCATGTACTGATTCTACCGTAATAATCTTTTTATTTGCCAATGGCAATCCACCCATTTGCACTGTCTCGAGATCAAAAGATTCTTTGTCCAATAGAGTCATTCTTAGACATTTGTTCATATATATAATGAATAGCCTGGAGGACATAACACAACCTTGCCTAACGTCCTGCTTAATATGAAACCAATCACTCAGTTGTCCATTTACCCATACAATCGTTTCACTACCACCATATATTGCTTTTACTGCTTTGAGAAGCCACCCTTTGACACCATATTCTTTCAGGACTGTCTAAGGTTTAATTCTGTTCAAGTGTCTACCTTATCGAATGCTTTTTCCAGGTAAACCCATGCACATAAAGCCTTCTTGTCAACTCTCAAACTTTTTTCTATGATCTGTCTGAAGCTGAATATTTCTCATGTATAATTGTAAAGTATCACTGATGGAATCCAATAATTTTAATGTGGTGACATAGCAAAAATTATTCAAAATATTGGAAAAAATTATCGAAACGAGATATATTGACACTTTCGGATCTCGGAGCGTGCAAAAGATTGGTACAGAGCATCTCTTGCCAAACCTATCCCAACAAGAGTGACGTACCGAGTAAAAAAAAGTTGTTTATGTAATACAGACACGATTTACGCGTTTCACCAGCATCTTTTTAGTTCTGAAAGAAGCCGTTTATATGATAGAAGGGGAGGACTGTACAATTATTAGTATTGTGGGCTCGTAATAGTGCTCCGCATATCCGCAGTAGCTTTTTCGTTTGGCCTTTTATCTTAATGGACCGAAATACTACTGCCATCTCTGTGCAGTAATTGGAGATTTTCTCAAATATTACCTCAATTGAATCTGTTGAGTTGTTTTCTCAATGGAGTTGTTTTCGTGTACGCCACCCGAGCAGCGTGAAGCAGCAAAAAAAAACTAGTGAGGATTCGCTGAAATCGAAATCAAAAGTGCACTACGTGTAAATTCGAGAAGACGGTATTTCAATTTTTAATCTTTCTATAGGTACAAATACGGTGGAAAAACAAAGGGCTGTTCACTCTCGAGTTGAGACTCGAGCCATCTAAATACTCCTAGAGTTACTCTATCGCGACTTCAAAATGAGAGAGTCCGCAGGATTTAAAAGAGTTAGCCGAGGTTTAAGAGTTGCTAAGAGCCCATAGGAATCGAGCCGAGTTCTACTCGAGTTGATGGGAGTGGGAGCGTGTTTCTGGTTCTCGAGTCATAATCGACACATTAAATTGTGAACAGCGGGTTTTGTTGACCAGTCAGTGCAAAATTTTCGTGCAATTATTTTCCGGCATTTCATTTTTCAGTGTAACATTATGACTTAAATAATATATATATATATATATATATATATATATAATATATAATATATAATATATAATATATAAGGTCTAAATAAAGGTTAAATGTAGGAATTATTAGAATTGTTGAATCGGTCAAGCGCAGGAAACCAGTTATTATCAACTATAATTTTTAAAGTATATTACCATGAATGGTGAACTCCATTCCATCGCCAATGGCGACTTCGAATTGATTGCTAAGTTCTTTGACGCTCTTCTTGTCCCGAAAAACATCCAAATCGCCATCAGTCAGATCCAAATTTCCATCCCGATCCAAGCCTTCTAGAACAGTACATGCATAAAAAGCTACGAATTCGTAGCACCCGTATCGTAATGCCCCCAACTTTACCATTTTTCATTTTCTTTTTCAACTAATTCAAACATTTCATTGATTTTTCTACAAATCTACATTCTATGTAAATCATATTACAATACAGTTTTCATTGAAGAAACATGTTCTTCCTTGCGTGCATTTTCTTTTGTTTGAAGGTACTACATAATTCAGATTCGACTTATATATTGAGAGGATATTAAATAGACAAGAGCCATGCAACTTAAGCAAAGTCGGGGGAAAAATACCAAGATCATTCAAAATTGCAAAAATATTTGAAAACAATAAAAAAATTTAATTTTAAATATTTTTTACAAAGGCTTTCGTATTTTTCTACTCAGCACCTGAATTAATCCTAATATTAGAGGCTTGTCTATAATTTTATTTAAAAGTAGATATTTTAAAATGAAAATAAATAAAACTAAAACAAATTCAATGTTGGTGTCTATCTATCTAATAAATGTTTTATACTTGGGAAACCTAAGGCTTCAAATAAAGTTAGGTAAGTACAGACAATGTAGCCTATATCGCTTATCACTGGAGCTGCCCTCCTACGCAGCAAGACACGCTAATAAAATAAATATTGATCATTACCAAAAAGATATTTTTCAATATTTCTGTTTTTGATTTTTTTTAAAGTAATGACACTTAATAAGGCTAGTTTTATTGAAAATACTAAACAAAATTACTATTAGGAATCTAATAAAAAAAAGATAATCAGACAGTTATTTGACAACTTTTTGGTAATGACCCACAAGAGAAAAATAAAATAGCGAGTCTCATGCTAAATGCGATTTTCAGCCCTGTAAGCCGCACGAGCACCACGTATAAAAAATAAAAACCCGGAAAAAGAAAAAAAGAAATTCCGAGACAAGGAATTACACTGGAAATGGGTTTTATAATTTTGTATATGAAAAAATATCATACGTGTCGTGTTTAGCCACAGGTTTATGTAAATTGTGAAAGTAAATTGTACATGGTAAATGTAAATCGTGAATGTAAATTGTAAATGCAAATTGTAAATGTGAATTGTAAATGTAAATTGTAAATGTGAATTGTAAATGTGAATTGTAAATGTGAATTGTAAATGTAAATTGTAAATGTCAATTGTAAATGTAAATTGTAAATAAAAATTGTAAATGTAAATTGTAAATGTAAATTTTGCATGTAAACTATAAATGTAAACTGTAAATTGTAATTACTGTCAACTAAATATAGAAGTTATAGTCGTAAACAAGACCAATTGTAAATGTAAGTTGTAAATGTAAATTTTAATGTAAATAGTAAATGTAAATTATAAATATAAATTGTAAATGTAAATTATAAATGTAGATTGTAAATTTATATTGTAAATGCAAACTATAAATATAAACTGTAAATTGTAATTACTGTCAACTGTAGAAATTGAGATTGTAAAATTTAACTTGTAAATTGAAAATTGTATATTCTAAATTAATTTTGTCGACTGTCAATTATGAAATCTTAATTGTACATTGTACATTGTAAGTTTCAAGTTATAAAATGTAAATTGTAGATGCAAATTCTAAATGTATTATTTTTTTTTATTTATTTAAACTTGCATTTACAATTTACATTTAAAATTTACATTTTATAGCTTAAATACCTTTATTACATATGAAGAAGGAACTAAATATAAAGTAAACTAAATATAGAAGTTATAGTAGTAAACAAGAGATATTGTAAATGTAAGTTCTAAATGTAATTTGTAAATGTAAATTTTAATGTAAATATTAAATGTAAATTATAAATATAAATTGTAAATGTAAATTATAAATGTAAACTGTAAATTTAAATTGTAAATGCAAACTAAAACTCTCAACTGTAAATTGTAATTACTGTCAACTGTAGAAATTTAGATTGTAAATTTTAACTTATAAATTGAAAATTGTATATTCTAAATTAATTTTGTCAACTGTCAATTATGAAATGTTAATTGTACATTGTACATTGTAAGTTTCAAGCTATAAAATGTAAATTTTAAATGTAAATTGTGAATGCAAGTTCTAAATGTAAACTTATTTATTTATTGAAACATTTAATGGACAATGCCCTTTATTACATATGAAGAAGGAACTAAATAAAAAGTAAACTAAATATAGAAGTTATAGTAGTAAACAAGAGAAATTGTAAATATAAGTTGTAAATGTAAATTGTAAATGTAAATTCTGATGTAAATAGTAAATG
>JAABKJ010007545.1:198859151-199215069 GCA_011634705.1 Andricus grossulariae
ACCAAAAACGATGACTTTTTAATAAAATAGTTAAATTTGCAAAAAAATAAATTAATTTGCAACAAAATAAATAAATTTAAGAACAAAAACAAAAACAGAAATTTCGAATAAAAAATATGACTTTGAAAGAAAATAATTAAATTTTTAACAAAACAAAAGTTTCGATAAAAAATATGTCTTTTAACCAAATAGCTAAATTTGCAACAAAATAATTACATTTTTAACTGAATAATTAAATTTTTAACAAAATAATTACATTTTCAACACAAATAAAATAAATTTTTAACAAAACAGTAGAAATTTCGACCAAAAAGATGACTAACAAAATAGTTGCAATAAAAAAATTAAATTATTAGGAAAATAAATAAATTTTCAACAAAAAAGTATAAATTTCGATAAAAAAAGAATACTTTTGAACAAAATAGCGAAATTTGCAACAAAATAATTAAATTTTCAACAATATAATTAAATTTTCAACACAATTAAAATTTTTGTTAACAAGACAGTAGAACTTTCAACCAAAAAAGATGACTTTTTAACGAAATAATAAAATTTTTAACCAAAGAGTTTAATTTTCAAAAAAATAATTACATTTTTAACAAAATAGTTGAATTTTCGACCTATAAAGTTGAAATTTTAACCAAAAATGTAATAGCTGATATTTGAATTAAAAAAAAAAACTTCTATCAAAAGATATGAAATTAAGATAAAGAAAAAATTTTCACCGAGAAGATTAGTTTTCTAACAAAAAATACGAATTTGAAACAAAAACATGAGTTTTCAAACAAATAATTGAATTTTCAACAGAAAAAAAATTTCAACCAATCATGGAAAAATAAAAAAATTAACTTTCAAAAACAAAAAAAAAACGAATTTTCAACAAAATAGTTGAATTTTTAACTGAATAGTAGTATTTTCAACCTGCAAAGATAAATTATGAAAAAAAAATGAAATAGGTGATATTTCAACAAAAAACAAAAACATTTCTACGAAAATAGATGAATTTTAAAATTAAAAAAAATATATACATTTTCAATCGTGAAGATTAACTTTTTACCAAAAAGGACGCATTTTCAACAAAGTACGTGAATTTTCAAACAATAAGTTAAATTTTCGCTGAAAAAACCAACTTTGCCACAAAAAATGGATAAGTTAAAAAATTGATGTTCAACAAAAAAAAAACGAATTTTCAACCAAATAATTAAATTTTCAACATAATAGTTCAATTTCCAACCAAAGTGATAAATTTTCAACTAAAATTAGGAATCTTCAACTGGAAATGTTAAATTTTCAGTTCAAACAAACAATTTTCAACAAACAAAAAAAACAAATAATTTTTGACAAACAAAAAAACAATTGATTTTCAACTAAAATTATGAATTAAAAAAATGTTTAAAAAGTGGTTTAACCTTTAACCAAGCAGTTGAATTTTCAACCAGTTGAATTCAATGAAAAAATACGAATTTTTAACAAAAGGTTAATTTGCAGCCTAATAGTTAAATATTCAAACAAAATGATGAATTTTGTATAGAATATTTGGACGGTAAACCAATTAGTTGATATTTATACCAAAAAAGATTTTAATTTGAAAGCAAAAAAAGTTTAATTCAATCAAGAAAGACAGATTTCCAATAAAATAGATGAATCCTCAACCAAAACAGAATAATTTTCAACCATACAGTCGCATTATCAAAGCCAAACTTCAGTTTCAAAATTCCCTAAATTTTCTCTGATCAATTTTTTATTTCCCCTAACCATTAATATTCAAAGACCAGAATCTTGATTTTGTAATGTTTTTAACATAGAAACTTTTCTAAATAGAATAAAACAATTTAAAATTAGACATTTATTATCCTCGACAGTTATTTAAAGTTTCATAGAAATTCCCTGACTTTTTCCAGATTTCTAGGTTTTCCTTGACCTTCGGCCACCCTGTACATTGTCCATATTGACCATATTAAACACACTGTCCATATTAGACACACTGTCCATATTAGACACACTGTCCATATTAGACACACTTGCCATATTAGACACATTGTCCATATTCGACACATTGGGCATATTAGACACACTGGCCATATTAGAAACACTATCCATATTAGACACACTGTCCGTATTACCTATAATGACCAAATTATCCATATCAGCCAATGTGGCCAAATTAACAACAAAAATACGTACGACTAAATTTCCGATGACGACCGTGGCTAAGAAGAAGGGAATGCAGGAAACGTCTCCCACCAGCATGCAGTCCCACATCGACTCGATCCACTCTCCGCACAAAACTCGAAAGACAATCATGAAAGAATGCATAAAATCCGTGAAATTCCACCTGGGTAGTTCGCCATCTTGAAAAAGGTGAACTTGGTCCGTGTAGTTCTTGCCGAAGAGTTGCATACCCATCACGGCGAAGATGAAGATGATGATGCACAAGACGAAGGTCAAGTTACCCAAAGCGCCTACCGTCCTACCCATGATGGAGATCAACAAATTCAAGGTCGGCCACGATTTTGCTAATTTGAATACCCTCAACTGAAATACAATTCATACAATTAGCCACCTGTTACTTCTTCCTATAGGCGGCGGTTCGCCACCGCTGCCAAGGCTTCTTTCTCTACTCTCTTAAACTGAACCAGTGAAATCGTCACTGGTTGAATCAGTATTTTGAATTATCACTGGTGAACCAGTGGTTTTCGACTTTTACTGGGTGAACCAGTAAGTGTATCAACTAAAACAGCGTAACTGAATATACCAGTGACAGTACTGGTACTGAATAACCAGTGAACGTCACTGATTAAATCAGTGACCGAATTCCACTGAGTGAACCCGTAAAATCTCACTGATTGTCAGTGTCACACTTCTCACTGTTTCAACCAGTGAGATTTCACTGGTTCATTTTGAGAGAGTAGATCTTCAAATGTTATTTTGCTAAAAACTGATGGTTAAGTGATTAAAAAGAAAGTGGGAATGTGAATTACCAATCTAAAAGACCGCAAGACCGACAGTCCTTGAACGCCTTCTAGACCAAGTTCTAAGAGTGACAAGGCCACTATGATGAAATCGAAAATATTCCAGCCTTCTTGAAAGTAAAACTTTGGACTCATTGCTATCAACTTCATTGTTGCTTCGATACCGAAAGTTGCCGTGAAGAACTGCAAAAATTAATATTTAACTTTAACTTTAGGTCCTACAATAGATTACAGTAAACTCTCACTTATTCCAAGGGCCGAGAAACGTAAACATTTGGATATTCCAAGTCTGCAGGCCCCCCACCTCTGCCGCATCTTTTTAATTGGTCAGCCACTGACGCGGCCGAGACCGTACAGGGACACTGGTGGGAGGTAAAGCTGTTCGCACATAAAATGCCGCTGCCGTGCTCTGGAAACGGCTCACGCACGAGCCGTCCGTGCGCACACACATAGCGCTGTCCAATCACAAGCAACCAGTCGTGCTGTTGCAGATACGGGCCAACCGTGCGAGGGACCGGCACGTTAGCGGTACGTGAGCAGCACGTAAACTTCGTGACTGTAACAGAACAACGGGTTGCACGTGATTGGGCAGCGCTGTGTGTAAGCGCACAGACGGCTCGTGCGTGAGCCGTTTCCAGCGCACGGCAACGGCATTTTATGTGCGAACACCTTTACTCGCTCGCAGCTACAAAGGCACTGTACGTGCGAACAATCCTCGCACGCACGGGGACCGACGGACGTCAGAGTAGGCGAGAAGAGAGACAGACAGGCGCGCGAAACTTAGCTATAGGGATTCCTACGGTCGAGAGAGAGATCGACGATATCCGCTCCACGCTGGTCTGCCCTGCTGCCGTATCTTCTCTACACGTGCTTCCTTCCTTTCCGCTGATTGGCTATTTCCTTAGGCACAAATTCTTTGAGGTAGGAATCCGGAACACGGGATTCGAAGCCTTTAAGGGATGGTTGATCTCCTAGGTGAGGATTAGTGGATGGAACCTTGCGGCCAGCAGATATAGGGTGGTTTTTCACGTAACCCTCGGAAAATTTTGAGAAATAAAGAGGTGTTAATGCAGTTTCTCCGATACGATAATTTTGGCGGAGATGCCTGTCCACTGACGGACTTTGTGGTTATCTCGCCCTGGGCTTATCCATATTAGCGATAAAAGATAACCCTTGCGATAAATTGAAAGGAGAATTACCTGTTCGTACAGTGAACTTCAGGGTAATTCTCTTGAGTACGCCCGCACCCGGAACTTGCCTAGGATATTTGACTCGGTAGTAGAGATTCACGGAAACTTAGAGCAACCTGAAGAAGCTGAGCTGAAGGTCCCTGGACAGTAGAAGCCTTGCTAAAAAAGGAGATGACAGCTGACCCTAATCCATGACTCAAAGAGATGGATGTATTCTTGAGTTTCTCAACTCAAGGCCGAAAAAATCCTCACAGTAATGCCATACAAAACAAAATAAAAGAGACAAAATTTTACTTAATGAACTTAATGAACAAACAATGCCGCTCATCCTAGAGTTTGGGGTGCTGAAAATAATTTAGATGGAAACACGACGGCGAATCGGCAAAAAGACCGCATTGAGTGGACGAATCAACTGAAGGTTGACTTGCTAGACTGCTGCGATGCCAGCATCATCCCTGTTCGCCGAGGATTTATGGCGCGTATGCATAATCTGTGGTGCCAAAAACACCCAGAGCTTCAGCACGTTTCGATTCAATCCTTGCGGAATCAAGATGCCTACCTCTCGAAAAATGAATATGTACGCGGAGCACTTCCCCAACCGCTGCTTGATCAAGCTGCAGCTGAAGATGAGGAAGCGACATTGCTACCAACCACGGAAAGCAGGCACCTTCTGAGAGATAATCACGATTTCAGGACAAGAAGGAATATTAACATACAAGTTCCTCCTAAGCCCCGAAATCTGGCTGAAATGGATGCCTACCTTCGTGGAGAAATCTCGCAAGAGTCCGACCTCTGGACCATCAATTGCTCAGTTTATGGTGCTGCGAGAGCTTGGGCTGATTCAAATCGAAGGCTCAAACCGACGATGGATCAAAAGACCAAAAGACGCTTGCATCAACTGAACAAGAAGAAATTAAACTACTCGGTCAAAAATTCGTTTTATTTTTGTTAAATATTAATTTTTCCAACTGAAAATTTAATAATTCGGTTAAAAATTGAACTGTTTGGTTGAAAATTTATAATTTTGTTAAATATTGTTTTTTTTTGTTGGAACCAAATTTTTCTGGGAAAAAATGCAACTGTTTGGTTGAACTTTTGGGTTAACAAATATCGAATATTGAATTTTTTGTTGAAAATTCATCTTTTTCGTTGAAAGTTAATTTTTTCAAATGAAAAATTAACTATTCCATTTATGGTAGAAAACTGACGTTTTTTAGTCAAAAATTCAACTAGTTTTTGGAAATTAAAGTATTTTATTGAAAATTCGTCTTTTTGTGAAAAATTGATCTACTTGGTTGAAAGTTTAACTGCTTGGTTGAAAAAATATGCATTTTGTTACAAAATACGTTATTTAGGGTAGAACATATATTTTTGTTGTTGTAAAAAATGCAAATGTTTGGTTAAAAATTAGTCTCTTCAAGTTAAGGATTCAAGTATTTTGTTGAAAATGTTCCTTCTTTGGGTTAAAGTCAACTGTTTTTTATTTAAAAAACAAAATATTTTTATGTTGTTGATATATGAACTATTTGTCTTTTTTCGTTAAAAATTAGGTTGAAATTTGTTTGAAAATTCAGCTTCTTGGTTCAATATAATCTTTTTTTGATAATTATTGAAAATTTATGAAATTCATTAAAAATTCAACTATTTGGTTACAAATTTATATTTTTGTTGAAAAATATACTTTTTTGTAGAAAATAAATATTTGTTGTCTGAAAATTCATCTGTTTTGACTAAGGATTATCCTTTTTTGTGAATTCGTCTTTTATCATTCAATTTAACTGTCTTTGATTTAAATGAAATTTTTTTTGGTAAGAATATCAACTATTACATTTTTCATTGGGAATTCATCTTTCATGTTTGAAAATTCTACTACTTGGTAGAAAGTTGAACTACTTTGTTAATTAATAAATCATCTTACGTACTTTTTGTATGATCCCTAAATAAATTCACGAAAAAAATTTGGTCAGAAAAAATTACATAAGAAGGGGGGGGGGGGGTAAAATTAACAGGCCTATAATGCTGAAAGTTATTAAATTTTATTATTTACACGTTTTAATTGGGGTAGTTTGAAACTAAATTAAAATTGGTAAACTACAATTAATAAGTTTGTGCACTTTCGTGTTGATATTTCAAAACTAAAAGTTTGTCGTTTTATTGCCAGTGATACGCAGCACAGCTGCCACTTCACATGCGCATTTAAATTCTAAAAGTGCCGAGGATTTCGCGAATACCAGCCAAACACGTGCGGTTAGTCTAAATTTAAATTCGTGCACACATTGCGATGCTAGGGGAAAAAGAGAAAACGTTTTGCTCTTGGATATAACTTTATGAATATTGTCGAATTGATTCAGAGTCTGCTCATCGAATTTAGAATTTTGCAAAATAGAAATAAAGAAATAGAAATAAAGCGCGGCTGGCATCGGTTCTTTTTTTTTCTTCCCCTTTTTCTTCTTCTTCTTCTTTCAACATTTTAAAATTAAAGGTCAATATATCGACAACTGTAATTTGGTGATTGTGAATTCTCTTTTGTTAAAGCTCTTTCGACTTTAACGAACACATTCTCGTTACGTATCTCGTGCTTCGCACTCGATGTTGTCCAAAATGCGAACTTTCATACAATATGCAACACTATTATATCTAATGTATGTTACATTTATAGAGAAATAAATGTAATATACATTAGATATAATAGTGTTGCATAATGTAGGAAAGTTCGCAATTTGGACAAAGTGGAGTGCGAAGCACGAGATACGTAATGAGAATGTGTTCGTTAAAGCCGAAAGAGCTTTAACAAAAGAGAATTCACAATCACCAAATTACAGTTGTCGATATATTGACCTCGGCCTGGGATTGCTTATTCAGATATTGCAAAATAAAGTACAAATTTTAATAATCATGATTACTCTAATATTTGTTTCTTATTTTCCACTAATTTTTATTATCAGCTACCCAGAAAAATCTATCATTTCAATAAACTTATATTATTACAATTCATAAAATGCATTGGTATTGAACATACGTATTTTCATTGTCTTGTTTTTATAATTGAAAAAAGTGCGCATCCTATAAGAAAAAACAGTTTTGTTATTAAACATTTCATTGCATTTTGTGTCGTTTTTCGATAAATTTAATTTGTTTATTTTCAGTGTTATTTTTTACGATTTAAACTAAAAATACGCATCCCAGCGTAAAGTGGTTCTGAGCAAATTTGTAGATATAATTTAGGCGAAAATTTTTTTTAAACAGAATGTTATTGTAGCTTGTGTCGTTTTACAAAAAAGTTAATTTTTTTATTTTTAATAATTTTTATAACAAGAGTTCATAACAAATTTGCAGATATTTCTTGGTTGAACAACTTTTGTCTATGCATTTTTTTCGCCTCTAGTGTCGTTTTTCCAAAAAATTCAATTTTTTATTTTTAATCTTATTTTCTACGATCAGAAGAAACTATACTCGTCCTATCTAAAAATTATTAATAACAATTTTGTAGATCTCTTTTGGGTGAAAACCTTTTTTCCATTAATTTACTTTTCGTACCCTGTGTCGCTTTTCAACAAATTTAATTTTTTGATTTCTAATGTTATTTTTTACGATGAAAAAACTGCGGATCCTATTAAAAAATTATTTATAACAAATTTTATAAATCTTTTTAGGATCTTTTTTGGGTGTACAACTTTTGTCTAATTATTTTTTTTCGTAGTTTGTATCGTTTATCCAAAAATTTAATTTCGTTTGATGTTGTTTTTTACGAATAAAACAAAAACTACGTGTCTTATAAAAAAGTGAATTATAACAAATTTATAGATCTTTTTTGGGTGTAAAATTTTTGTCGATTCATCTTTTTTCGTATCTTGCAAAGTTTGACCGCGAAATGGAATTTTTTATTTTTTATTATTTTTTGTGCGATCAAAATTTTATTTTTCGATTTTTCACGAAAATTCAAAAAGTTGCTATTATAATCTTGTAGGGCTTTCGAGAAGCAAGGTTTTTCTTCTCCTGATTTTTTTATATTTTTCCCCCTTCTTTTTAGAGGATCACCTTCCAAATTAAAATTTATTCTTGCGAACATAAAATAAAATAAGATTTTTTATATGAAAAATATTCTACTTACAATATTACAACATTTTGTAACAGAAGAGTTTCAAATTTTCAAACATTCAAAATATAATTGGCTTTTTAAACG
The DNA here is from genome assembly GCA_011634705.1 of Andricus grossulariae. Lineage (NCBI taxonomy): Eukaryota > Metazoa > Arthropoda > Insecta > Hymenoptera > Cynipidae > Andricus > Andricus grossulariae. Next base: position 198,867,497 of record JAABKJ010007545.1, read on the forward strand.
TTTATGTTTTTCATTTCGAAATCTTTTACATTCACATATTTCAATTATAAATGTTATCAATTTGCATTTCAAAATAGGCATATCGAATGTTTTTCATTTAAAATTATTTTTACTGGACTCTTACAGATTTCTTAGATTTTTCTTTTGTGAAAATTTTTGAAGATGATTTTTTGTATTTCAATTGACTGATTTTTTCGCAATTGAATTATAAATATAAATGATTTCTTAAGAAAATAGGGCAACATATTCTTTGAAGTAAAATAATGTAAACGGCATGTCTAATTCAATACAAACACTTTAAATTTCTAGGATTTTAAGTATTTCATTTTCGACAAAATAGTCGAATTTCCAACCGAAAAAGGTGTCCTACCAAAACAGATGAATTTTCTACCCAAAAAGACGAATTTTCAGCAAAAAAATTCATTTTCAAATAGGAAATAGTACTTTTCTATGATAAAAGATGATTTTTCAATCCAAAATGACGAATTTTCAACCCTAAAATATGATTATTTTAACAAAAAAGTTAATTTTCTACCAACTAATTAAATTTGTATAAAAAAGTCTAATTTTTAACGAAATAGTTTGAATTTCAAATAAAAATATGAATTTCGAACAAAAAAGTTTATTTTCGACCAGTTTAAATTCAACTAAAAAAGAAGAATTTTTAACAAAATAAACAAAACAATATTACTTTACTACAATTAAAGATGAATTTCAATCCAAAAGGATAATTTTAAACTATATAGTTAAATTTTCAACTGAAAAATATATTTTTTGAACCAAAAATGGAATAATAAAATTTGTAGTTAAGAAAATTAATTTAGAATAAGAAAAAAACAAATTTTGAACTTGTTTAATTTAACTCAAAAAGAACATTTTTCAACCAAATATATTAATTTTCAACAAAATTGTTGATTTTCAACCAAAAAGATGAATTGTGTACAAAAAAATCATTTTCAAGCAAATAGTGTAATCTTCAGATAAAAAACAAATTTTTAACCAGTTCAAAAAACCAATTTCCAACAAAATTGTTAAACTTCGAAGTAAAAAAGAATAACCATTCGCAAAAAAAGTTATATTATAAACCTGGAAATATTAACTTTTAACGAAAAAATTACTATTACTCCAAATAGTTAAATTTGCATACAAAAAGATTAATTTTTAACAAAATATTTCCATTTTCAACGAATAATATGAATTTTTAACAAAAAATTTTATTTTCAGCTAAATATTTTTCTACAAAAGAAAGAATTTTGTGCAAAATATTTGAATTTTCGACCCGAAAATATGAGTTTTCAACTAAAATGATGAATCTTGAAAAAAGTGAATGTTTGAAATAGTAGTTTAACTTTAAACCAAGTAGTTCATTTTTCAACCCACAAAGTTGAATTCTCAACGAAACATGTAATAATTGATACTTCAACCACAAAAGATTTCAATTTTGAATAAAAATATAGTTGAATGTAACAAAAAAAAAAAAACGAATTTTCAACAAAACATTTGAATCCTCAATCAAATAAGTGAATTTTTAATCAAAAAAGATCAATTTGAAACCGTATAGTTGAATTTTTAACTAAAAAATATATATTTTTAACCAAAAATGAAATCCTCAAATTTTCAGTTTAAAAAAATAATTGTTAACAAAGAAAAAAAACGAATTTTCAACCAGTTGAATTAAAAACAAAAATTTAACCAAATACTCATATAGTTTACTAAATTAGTATACTTATAATATTTTTACCGAAATAGTTAAATTTTGAAGCCAAGAGGACAAATTATATACAAAACAGTTGTTTTTTTCACCAAAAAGATGAATTTTAAACCATATAGGTTAATTTTCGAGTAAAAAAAATATTTTGGGAAAGAAAATGGAATCGTCAATTTTTTTTCATTTTCTACAAAAATAAAACGAATTACTAAAAAAACTGTTTCAAACAAAAGAGTTCAAAATTCAACCCAAAAGATGATTTTTTAACCAAGAAGATTGATTTTTTTAAATTGTAGTAGTTGAATTTTCAACCATAGATGAATCTTCAACAAAAAAAATAAATTTTAACAATGTAGTTCACCTTTCAACCAAGTAGTTGGATTTTTTTACCAAACAAGTTGAAACGAAAAACAGTTTTCTTGAAAATGGGGGAAAAAGAAAAATTCTTTTAAAAAGGGGGAAAAGGGGGAATGAAAGAAACAGTGTGAAAGTCTGATATGAAAGAGATTTTGAAACTTATTAAGTTATTATTTTATTAAAAATGATGCGTCAAAATGGGAAAATGAAGTTTACTGTGTAATTTTGACACAAATAGTAATCATTGTTATTACATAATAATACATTCAATTAAATATTGTTTAGAAACTAGATAAATGTACGTGATTGCCAACGGACATGTATTATAAACTATCTGACTATCTTTTTTCTATATTATAAACTATTTCATAAACTGCTCTATTATAAACTATCAGCAATGATAATAATGATACTATCAAAATTGTTGAAAGATATGTGTCAAAGCGAGATTTTAGAATTTGAGACCGGACGCAATAATGATAAAAAGAAATTACCTGTCGTTTTTGCAAATACTCAAGAATTATTAAATTATGTATTAGAAAAGAGAAATATTATCGTTGATTACCGTGTTAAAATTATGGCTTATGGTGGGCAAGGCTTTTTCAAAATTTGCATGTCTATGATAGCTGATGTATCAACAGATCCTCGATTGGGGAAAAAGTAGTTTATAACGAAACAAAAACCACAAATAACTGGACTAGTGTAAAAAAATCGATAATAGTTTGTATTGGATCAGAGATAAAAGAGTCATATGCAAATATCAAAATTCTCTTTGATTTGATAAAAATTATTAATATTTTATTTAAATTTACGTCAGATTTCAAAGTTTTACTAACGGTAAATGATCAACAAACAGCAACGGCGACATTTCCGCGTCCTTACTGTTCTATTAGTTTATCAGGCATGAGAGACAATAAAAAAGCAATTTATAATACTGATAGAGACAAACATTATGAATTGGCAACATATGGAGATTTTAAAAAAGATAATCAGAAGTGTGTATCTCTAGGTCGTAAAATTAAATTCTCAAAAGATTGTCACAGTACAATAAATGAGCCACTGTTTGTAGAGAAAGATAATATATGTGTACATATATATATATCATACCCAAGCTGCATATTCTACAAGGGTTTGTCGATCACCTTTTTTGAGACGGTCTAGTACCGTTACTTGGTCAAGAAGAGACACTGGTCTATGGAAACGAAAGTAGTACCCAAAAATCATCATGGTGAAATATTTGAAGAAAATGCATGCAGAAAATTGCTGAAAGAACCCGATGAATTACTGGATCCTAATATTGATAAAGATGTAGGTCATTTTGTTTTGATACCTTACGTAAGTGCATTTAAGGCGATGAACAAAATAGTTGATTTCTGCTTTTCTACAAGAAAAATTGACAATATTAATCACCTAGACAACTTGCTTGAAGAACTAGCAAAGACAGTCATGGCAACAGATATCTCGAACACATTGAAACTACATGTTTCATTTGAGCATCTTGAAGATTGTTTAACATTTTTCGAACATTCAGCAGGTTTAGGACTATGGTATCTTGGAAAGGTGAGCAGCTGCCTAAAGACCTCAGACGATCACCGTGAATAAGTACCGACAATAATTTCGCTCGAAATTGAAATAAAAAGCATGAAATTGGAAAAAAGGGAATACAAGCGCGACATTGGAAACTCTTGCACAAACTGGAGATTCCTAAGATAAGCGATCCTATAACTAATTAAACCGATAACCAGATTTTCTTCAAACAAAAGTATATAATTAACTTTCCCTGGAAGGAATATGTTACTCATATCAGTGAAAAAACGTATATAGTTCTACTCATCCGTCGTGCTGGGTTGCTAGTGATAGGAGTAATCGCAGCTGCAGCAGGAGCGCGTAACCCAGTTTTCACAAGCAGCACATGCACGTGGGAAACAAACGGTGATATTGTATGCCATTATCATGCTTGTCCTATAGGGAGTGTTCTGAATTGCCAGCTCAAGCGGTTTTCAATGCGACCCAACCTGTCACAAGAGTACGACTCTCTCTCTCTCTCTACATGTATAGCAAACTCTACTATACTGTAGACTACATTAAACAATATTTGCCAGATCACACCTTCATTATTCGTTATCAGCTTCTGAAACTGGAAAACCGATTGATTGAGAATGGCGAGGGGCAAACGCAAGTTTCCTGCTTTAGATATTCCGCATAACAAGATGCCTCGTCTGGCACATCAATGCCAGGAGAAACTGCCAGGAGAAAATGCCACCTGGAAATGGAAAACGAACGATAGTACCACGGAAACGAATTTTCAAAGCTTCTGATGCAAACTTTTCAATGCTTCCAACTCACACAAGTCAATATCATTATATGCAAAAGGCTTGTGCTTGACAATAGTCGAGATGAGCTCTTATTTCTATTGAACGTTTAATTAAAAACTTATCTAATTAATAGTTTTCACAAACTCGGCTTCACGCGTATCTGTTACCGGATATCAGTATTGGGTATGTTACTTTTTATAAGTAACTGATTAACTTTATCGTTAACGTTTTGAAATGTAACTTTCTCTTAGGTGCTTGTATATTTTCGATATACTATAAATTAAAAACATTTTATTATTATTTTTGTCTCACGCAATTTTATTTTTAATTACAAATAGAAAGTTAATATTATTATAAATTCTTCGTAAGTATAGAAAAGAACAAAAGGAGAATATTTTAATCGTTGATGAAAATTAATATCTTAGCTTCATAATCAATATATAATATTTTTATGTAGACATTCAAAACATTGCATTTTTGTTGAAAAATACCAACTTCCGACTAAAAATACTTACATAACCGAAAGTAGTTCAAAATTGTAAGTTTAATTTGATTTAAAGTAGCAATTTTAGAAGAACAATACTAATATATATGTAACAATGAATTGCTTAAGATTGTAAATTATCTTTTTAAAAAACGATCATAAAATAAAATTGTTCAAAAATCTATTATCTTCTTTAAAATCTCATGATTTTTTATGAAAAGTATCGATTCACAGAAGTGAAAAAATAGAACCAATATTAATTTTAATGCATTTTGGAAGAGAAAGCAGTACATTTCTTAGAAAAAATTTTTTTGGGACAACATTATTTGTCTAAAATATAGTTAAATGACTTTTTATATTTCTTTCGTAATGAACAAGAGCTTATTTTGTTTATTGAAATATTTTCTACAATTCTGTTTGTTGAATATTATTAAAATAATTTATTTAGAAATTATATAGGTAACAGTTTGTTTATATGATAAATCTTAAACAAATAATTTTTAATACGACTCAACAAACAAAATTTTTGAAAATTTTTGAATTAGAAATTGAGCTATTGTTTATTATGACTGGACGAAACTTAAGATTGTTCAACAAGATTCAAGAAAAAACATAAGTTGTGAAATAAATATTATTAGGCAAATGATTTTGATCCAAACTAATTTTTTCCAAGAAAAGTACTGCTTCCTTTTCCAAAATGAACTGAAATCAATCGTTATTCTATTTTTTCTGCTTTTATAACTACTCCTCATTAAGGACTTTGAATAGTGATCTGCATAATAATAGTAATCTAAAAAATCTTATGATTTTTTTCATTACAAATAGCAAATTTTGACCAAAAACACTAACACGACATAACAAAAAATGGTTTCAAATTGTAAATTTTCTTTCAATTGAATGATTTTTGTTTAAAATGACCTATTTCAGGTGAAAAACGTTAGCATAACCTTAAATTGTTCAAAATTTTGAATCTTCTTCAAAATCTACTTCGATATTTCCGGTAAAAACCGCTAGCTTAACCTAATATTTTTCAAGCATTTTTTATCTTCTTCAAAATTTAATGATTGTTTTTACTAAAAATACCGATTTCCGATATAAACGCCAGCATAATCGACAATTGTAAAAACGCTATAAATCTTCTTTTAAATATTAGAAATATAGGTTTTTTATATTAAAAATACAAAATTTTCCACGAAAAACACTAACATACGATATTATTGAAGCTTGTAAATTTGATTACATTATACAAAAATAATTGGATTTAAGTGTAATGTTTTTTGTTTAAAAATACCAATATTTGGTTAAACACTCTAACATGACCATAAGTTTTTGTGAAATTGTAAATATTCTTTGCAATCTAATAATTTTTTATTAACAATAGAAATCATTTCCGACGTAAAACTAGGACAACAAAGAATTGTTAAAAATTGTCAATCATGAATATATATCAGTTTTTGTTTAACATATCCCTAAATTGTTAAAAAATTATAAACCTTCGAAATCTAATGATTTTTATTTAGGAATATCAATTTCCAGTAAGAACAAAAGCAAAAAAACTGAAAAACGTAAATAGTTGAAAAATAATTATTCTTTGAAATCTAATACTTTTCTATTAGAAATTTTAGAAGAAAAGAAAAAATAATCAAGCGAAAATAATTTAAAAAAAGTTAAAGTAACAATCGTTTACTTAAATATAGTTATTATCATATTTGTGTTTTTTCTCCCGCTTTGGGCAAAAGTCGTAACAAAATTTAATTTAGGTTTTTATTTACAAAAGGTCATTTATGAATATTAGTTGGCAAATTTTTGATTATATAAATTACTAACTAAAAATAATGTAAATATCCCTTGAACGAATTAATTTGAACAAATTATTGAATTTTGAGTTAAACAAAACTAATATTTAACAAGAACAAAATTTTCAACAAAGTAATTGAATTTTTTAAACCTAAAAAGATGAATTTTCAATGAAAAATGAAATATTAAAAAAAAAAATTTTTTTTATTTTAAATAAGAAGCAGTTGAAATTTCATGAATTTTCCACCAAGTAGTTGGATTTTTAAACTAAAAGCGATCAGTTTTCTACCGAAAATGGAATAGTTAAATTTTCATTACAACAAATTAATTTTCAATAAAAAAAAAAGAGGAAATTTCGTCCCGAAAATACGAATTTGCAACAAAAAAAATGAATTTTCAACCACAGAGTCCAATTTCCAATTGACAAGATTAATTTTCTATGAAAAATACAGATTTTGAACAAATTGTATACATTTTCAACCAAGTAGTTGAATTTTTAAACTAAGAAAGATCAATTTTCACCAAAAATGGGATAGATAAATTTTCATTGCAAAAAATTAATTCTCAATAAAAAAACGAATTTTAAACAAAAAAGTTAATTTTTAACTAAATGATTAAATTTTCAATTATAATAATTAGTATTTGGGCAAAAAAAAAACGAATTTTCAACAAAGTAGCTGAATTTTCAACCTAAATGATTAATTTTGAACGAAAAATGAAATATTCAATAAGTCAACCAAATAATATTTTTATTTTAAACATCAAACTGTCGAATTTAACTGAAAAAACGTATTTTCAAACAAATACTTGAATTCTCAACTTAAACAGAATAATTATCGATCAAACAGTTCCATATTTTACAACAAAAAAATACATTTTCTACCAAAAAGAATCGTATTTTGTAACAAAATAGATATATTTTTAACCAAGTCGTTAAATTTTCAGCAAAGAAGATTAATTTTCTACTAAAAACGGCGATTTTTTCAACAAAACTTATACATTTCCAACCAAGTAGTTGAATTTTTAACTGAAAATATCAATTTTCTGGCGAAAATGCAATATCTAAATATGCATTTAAAAAAATTAATTTCCACTAAAAAAACAAATTTTCAACCTGAAAATATGAATTTTCAATATAAAGTTAAGTTTCAACCAAACAGTTGTATTTTTAAACAAAAAGATTAAATTTCCACCAAAAAACACAAAATTTCAAAAGGACATGAATCTTCAACCAAATAGTTGAATTTTCAATCAAGAGGATTAATTTTCTACCAGAAAATACGAATTTTCAACAAAAAATATCAATTTTCTACCAAAAATGGATTGCTTGAATTTTAAATTGAAAAAATTAATTTTTATCGATGAAAAAACAAATTTTCAACAAAATATTTAAATGTTTAACCAGAAAAATGAATTTTCAACGAAGCTGATGAGTCTTAATAAAAAAATAATTTTTTAACAAAGTAATCAATCCTTCGACCAAATAGTTTAATTATCTATCTAATTATTTACTATTTGTTTTTAGTGATTCAAAGACATACAAATCTCTTACGTAAGAAATGATTTTGACCCCCCCCTTCGTGAGACAACACACAAAAATCCCCCCCCCCAAGACTTTACGTAATTTATGCACGGCCACAATATAATTGAATTCAATTAATTTATTACTGTTACGTGATTTTGTTTATATAACAAAGGTGGATTGAAATATTATGTAAGGGTATATTATATAGATAGGGTTGGGTGGTTTATGATATATTATGGTCTGTTACGTCGAGAGATGAATACTTTGTCAGTTTTTAGTAATTAGTAATTATAGTAATTATACAATTTCAAACTAGAGGCATTAAATATTAGAAATTAAAAATCTCTGATATAATCAAAATTTATATTTTAATGCCTTTTTTATAAAATCTAGAGTCATCACATAGATTTTATTTGTCATAATAAACATTTTTTTCTTAAACAGTCGAACAGTGAGAAAAAAATGGATTTTTCGGGTCAAGAAGTTCCAGTTGTTCAAGAGATTTGTCGAAGTCGATTTTGAAAAAATAAATTACATTTTGTTATTGAAGGTGTAAAATTGCGAAGAAAATCAGTATTACACATATTTCTGTTTATATTCTTTACCCCATTTATTGGTATTTTCTGAAAAATATATAGAATTCGTTTTATCTTTGCAGAATATAAATTTTGCTCGAAATTTTCATTGCAGATACAAATTTTTTTAGTTTACGGAAAAAAATTTGAAGTTCAAACAGAAAAATACTGTGAATCAAACTGAAATATGTTTGATTAAAGGAACTTTTCGCTATTGAAAAATCCCATGTATTTCCATATAGGATACTATGTAAAAACCTATATGGGAAACTATATGGGAAATTATACAGGAAAGTATACGGTGAACCATATGGAAAGCTATATAGTAAATTGAGCCCGGATCCTATATAGTTTCCCATATGGTTTCCTATATAGTTTTCCATGTCTATTTTGTCTATTTAGGGATTGTTTTTTGAAGTGTCAAATAATAAAATTATGAATGTTGAAGTGAAATGTTAGGCGATCGGGAAGGACATATTATAAATTATAGGAAACTATGTGGGAAACTATATGGGAATCTAAATGGGAAAATAGATGTGAAACTATACGGGAAACTGTATAGGAAACCGTATGGGAAACTACATGTTAATGTAAGTCCGGATTCCACATAGCTTTCCATGTAGTTTCCGATATAGTTTCCTATATAGTTTTCCATATGGTCTTCTATATATTTTCCCATGGTTTTCTATATACTTTCCCATGTCCAATATTTTTTATTTAATGATTGTTTTAGAACTGTAAAATATTAAAATCATGAATGGTGAAGTTAAACGTTAAGCGATGGGGAAGGGCATATTATAAATTATGGGAAACTATGTAGGAAACTATATGTGAAACTGAATGTGAAAATAGATTGGTAAGTATACGGGAAACTGTACAGGAAACCGTATGGGAAACCATATGAAAATGTAAGTCCGGATTCTATATAGTTTTCCATGTAGTTTCCGATATAGTTTCCTATATAGTTTTTCATATGGTCTTCTATATATTTTCCCACGATTTCCTATATACTTTCCCATGTTCAATTCTTTGTATTCAATGATTGTTTTTAGAATTGTAAAATATTAAAATTATGAATTCTGAAGTTAAATGTTAAGCGATGGGGAAGGGCATATTATAAATTATGGGAAACTATGTAGCAAACTATATGTGAAACTAAATGTGAAAATACATTGGAAAGTACGGGAAACTATATAGGAAACCATATGGAAAACTATATATAATTTGAGCCCTGATCCTACATAGTTTCCCATATAGTTCTGTATATGGTCTCCAATATAGTTTCCCTTATGGTTTCCTATATACTTTCCCATGTCCAATTTTTGGAACTTAATTATTTTTTTCAGAAATGAAAATATTATAATTTTGAATGTTAAAGTTGGGAAGAAGTTCGGAAGTTGAAGAAATGGGAAGAGCATGTTATAATTATTATATTATAAATTTTTTAATATTTTAGTATTTATTTCGAAAAATTGAAATAGTTAAAGAGTTTCTAAATTATTTGTTCAAAATCTTCAATAATCAAAATTTTGTTTAAAATTTTTTGAAATATTTTCAAGTTTTAAATTATTATTTTTTTCTCTTTTAAAAAATGTTGACTATCTCTTAAGCTCACTCGAATTTTTTCTGATTTGGTAATTGTTAAATTTTTATTTGTTTATCAAAATTTGCTTTTTCTTAAATCTTTCAAAATATACTTTAAAAAATAATTTGAAATTTTCTTAGGAATCTTACAAATTTTTTTCCTATCTTACAATCTATCAAACCCTTAAAATGCTTTAAAAATTTTTGGAATATTCCAATTTTAATGCACTTTTGTGATCTTTCAAAACTTCTAAATATCTTTTAAAATTATTTGAATTTTTCCTAACATTTTTTTTTAAATCCTGCAAAATTAAAAAAGTCGCCTTTAACTTTTTCAGATTCTTTTTTTAACAATGTTAGAAATCTTTTTTAATTTTTTCTTGAGATCAATTTGTCCAAATAAAAAGTCATTTTCAAATTTCCTAGAAATATCAATAAAAAAATTATTTTTTCAAATCCATGAAAAAGATTTATAAATTTCTAAACTATTTGTTCGAAATCTTCAAAAATAAATATTTTGTTCAATATTATTTGAAATCTTTCCAAGTTTTAAATGATTTTTGAATCTTTTTAAAACTTTTAAATATCTTTCAAACTTACTTGAACTTTTTATAAATTATGATTGTTCAATTGCTATTTATTCTCAAGAACATTATATCAGGGTAGCCTCAAACATCATTTTCAAAATTCTCTATCTTCATTCTGACCAATTTTTCATTTTTCCTCATCATTAATATTCAAATATCGCAATCTTAATCTTGTTACATTTTCAACATAAAATCTTTTATAAATGAAATAAAACAATTTCACATTCAAATTAAAAAGTTTAAAATTTATTACCTTTGACAGTTAAAGTACCTCTAATTGGGATTCCCTGACTTCTGCAAGTTTTTTTTCAAAATCCGTGATTTACTCAGTCAAAAAAAAATCCCCTGACTTTTCCTTGATTTTTTCCCTGACCTGCATAACTCTGTCAAACCTATTTTTTTCATTAAGGAAATGAAAATTTCAGGACCATGAGCAAAATTTAAGGAATTTTTCAGGTTTTTCCAGGTAAAAAAAAATTTGACGACTTTTACAGGTTTTCAACGATTTCCAGGGCACTAGGCACCCTGTTTACTGTCTTTTATATTTTTCTACTATGTTTTATTAATTTCTTAAATTTTGTATGACAGTGAAACCTGGATTTAGCTCCCCTGGATTTTGCCCTTCCGAGATTTGACGCCGCGCCGTGGGGATACGTGAGAGACGTATGCGTGACAAAACAGAGAGAGAAAAACAGGAGAGAGATACAACAGGAGAGAGACAAAATAGTTCCGAGTCTCTGGAATTAACGTCAAGGTCAGCACCAAACCGGCGCTAAATCCAGGTTCGTCTGTATTTACTACCGCGACTCTTCTTGCAGGGTTTGCATTCAAAAAGTTTGAAGATCATGATCTTAAAACGAAGCAGTGAAATCTCACTGATTTCCAGTGAAATCGAACTGGTTGAAACAGCCAGAAGTGTGTCACTGACAATCAGTGCCAGATTCAGGGTTCATGTCTTGGCCACATGGAATGCTATATCACTGGTTGAATCTATAATTTGGCTTCACTGGTATATTCAGTAATGCTGTTTTAGTTGAGTCACTTACTGGTTCACCCAGTAAAAAAAATCACTGGTTCACCAGTGATAATTCAAAATACTGGTTTAACCAGTGACAACTAAATATACTGATTCAACCAGTGACAATTTTACTGGTTCTCCAGTGATAATTCAAAATACTGATTTAACCAGTGAAAATTCAAAATACTGATTCACCTAGTGACAATTTCACTGGTTCAGTTTAAAAGAGCACATTATTTTGTAGTCTCTCGCAAGTTTTTTTCAATAAAGGGACTCTAAATGATGTTTACACGTTCAATGACTCTTTTCGTAAAGGAAAAGCAGTCTTTCCAGTTATAGAGGGTCGTATATTCAAAATGCGGAAGAAGAGAGAAGCTATTACTTTTACGGAACGACGGCGGCGTAACGAAGGTTATTATCGCGTCGGAAGAAGGTGGGATCGATGGAGTTACATTACAAAGTGAGGAGGTCAAATGGTCGATATTGTTACTACATACGTGTCATTGACGGCGACGTGTATGTCACTCGTTGGACAAATATACTACCGGTCAAAAGTTTGGGTTCACCTCTTTTTTGATGATTAAGTTCAATTAATTTTAATTATGTCAAAGCTTTTTAATTTTTCGTTAACGCTCCACTCATGGATAATGGCGTTCCCGGTTCAAATCCGGGCTGAGGCAGATTTTTTCTTGTTTCTTAAATTTTATTTGTCCGAAGTAATCGTTCTAATATCAAAATTTATATCAATTACATATTCAAAAGCTCGGACGTAAACGTGTCTAAATGGTAATAACATCATCCAAACATTATTGGGATTAAATCTACGTTGGTCAAAAATGGTACATTTGTTGCAGTTGAGAAATACGTACAGTACTTTCCTGCAAAAAGGTATCTCTGGAAAACAAAAATATATCTGCTGCAGCCTCGGTGTCGTAATTGGTTAACGCTCCACTCATGGATAGTGGCGATCCCGGTTCAAATCTGGGCGGAGGGAGATTTTTTCCTGCTTCTCAAATTTTATTTGTCCGAAGTAATCGTTTTAACATCAAAATTTATAATCATTAAATATTTGAAAAATCGGACGTTAACATCTTTAAATGGTAAGAACATCTTCCAAATATTATAGAGATTAAGCCTACGTTGATCGAATACGGTACATTTGTCGTAGTTGTGAAATACGACAAGTACTTCCCTGCAAAAAGGTAGCTATCAAAAGCAAGAAGATATCTGCTGCAGCCACGGTGGCGTAATTGTTTAACACTTCACTCATGGGTAGGTGTGTTCCGGTTCAAACCCGGACTGAAGCAGATTTTTTTTTTCATTTTTTAATTTTATTTCTCCGAAGTAATCGGTTCAACATCAAAAATTATAATAATTAAATATTTAAAGACTCGGACTTTAACATCTTTAAACGGTAATAACATCTTCTAAATGTTATTGAGATTAAACCTACGTTGATCGAAGATGGTACATTTGTCGCAGTTGAGAAGTACGTATAGTACTTCCCTGCAAAAAGGTATCTATGGAAAACAAGAAGATATCTGCTAGGGTCTCGGTGGCGTGATTGGTTAACGCTCCACGCATGGAGAGTGGGGTTCCAGGTTCAAATCCGGGCTGAGGCAGACTTTTTCTCATTTCTCAAATTTTATTTGTCCTAAGTAATCGTTTTAACATCAAAATTTATATTATTCAAATGTTCAAAAAATCAGACGTTAACATATTTAACTGGTAATAACATCTTCCAAATATTATTCAGATTAAACATACGTTGATCGAAAAAGGAACATTTGTTGCAATTGAGAAATACGCAGAGTACTTCCCTGCAAAATGGTAGCTATGGAAAACAAGAAGATATCCACTGCAGCATCGGGGGCGTAATTGGCTAACGCTCCACTCATGGATAGTGGCGTTCCCGGTTCAAATCAGTGCGGAGGCAGATTTTTTCTTTATCTCACATTTTATTTGTCTGAACTAACCGTTTTAACATCCAAATTCATATAAATTAAATATTTGAAAACTCGGACGTTAACATCTTTGAATGGTAATAACATCTTCAAAATATTAATTAGTTTAAACCTACGTTGATCGAAAATGGTAGATTTGTGGCATTCGAGAAACGCGTATAGGGCTTCCCTGTAAAAAGGTAGCTATGGAGAACAAGAAAATATCTGCTGCAGCCTTTGTTGCGTAATTGGTTAACGCTCCGCTCACGGTTAGTTGCGTTCCCGGTTCAAATCCGGGCTAAGGCAGATTTTTTCTTGTTTCTCAAATTTTATTTGTCCGAAGTATTTGTGTTAACATCAAAATTTATATTGATTGAATATAAAAACTCGGAAGTTAATATCTTTGAATGGTAATAACATCTTCCAAATATTATTTAGAATAAACCTTTGTGGATCAAACATGGTACATTTGTCGCAGGTGAGAAATACGTAAAGTACTTCCCTGCAAAAACGTAGCTACGGAAAACAAGAACATATCTGCTGAGGTTTCGGTGGAGTGATTGGTTAACGCTCCACTCATGAAAAGTGGCGTTCCCGGTTCAAATCCAGACTGAGACAGATTTTTTCTTCTTTCGCAAATTCTATTTGTCCGAAGTAATCGTTTTAGCATCAAAATTTATATTATTCAAATGTTAAAAAAATCGGACGTTAGCGTCTTTAATTGGTAATAACACCTTCCAAATAATAATTAGATTAAACCGTCGTTGAACAAAAATGGTACATTTGTCGCAGTTGAGAAATACCTAGAGTACTTCCCTGCAAAAAGGTAGCTATGGAAAACAAGAAGATATCTGCTGCAGCCTCGGTGGCATAATTGGTTAACGCTCCACTCATGCATAGTGGCGTTCCCGTTTCAAATCCGGGCTGAGGAAGATTTTTTCTTGTTTCTCAAATTTTATTTGTCCGAAGTAATTGTTTTAACATCAAGATTTATATTAATTGAATATAAAAACTCGGACTGTAATATCTTCGAATGGTAATAACATCTTCCAAATATTATTTAGATTAAACCTTTGTTGATCGAAAATGGTACATTTGTTGCAGTTGAGAAATACGTATAGTACTGCCCTGCAAAAAGATAGCTATGAAAAGCAAGAAGACATCTGCTGCAGCCTCGGTGGCGTAATTGGCTGACACTCCACTGATGGATAGTGGCGTTTTCGGTTCAAATCCGGGCTGAGGCAGATTTTTTCTTGTTTCTTAAATTTTGTTTGCCCGAAATAATCGTTTCAACGTCAAGATTTATAATAATTAAATATTTCAAAGCTCGGACGTTATCGTCTTTATATTGTAATAACATCTTCCAAATAATAATTAGATTAAACCTACGTTGATTGAAAATAGTACAATTGTCGCAGTTGAAAAATACGCATCGTACTTCGCTGCAAGAAGGTAGCTATGGAATACAAGAGGATATCTTCTGCAGCCTCGGTGGCGTAATTGGTTAACGCTCCACTCATGGATAGTGGCGTTCCCGCTTCAAATCCGGGCGGAGGCAGATTTGTTCCTGTTTCTCAAATTTTATTTGACCGAAGTAATCGTTATAACATCAAAATCTATATTAATTAAATAATTGAAAACTCGGACGTTAACATCTTTAAATGGTAATAACATCTTCCAAATATTAATTAGATCAAACCTACTCTAATCGAAAATGGTACATTTGTCGCAGTTGAGAAATACGTGCAGTACTTCGCTGCAAGAAGGTAGCTATGGAATACAAGAAGATATCTACTGCGGCTACGGTGGCGTAATTGGTTAACGCTCCACTCATGGGTAGTGGCATTCCCGGTTCAAATCCGGAAGGAGGCAGATTTTTTCTTGTATCTCGAATTTTATTTGTCTGAGGTAACCGTTTTAACATCAAAATTTATATTAATTGAATATTTGAAAACTCGGACGTTAACATCTTTAAATGTTAATAACATTTTCCAAATATTAATTAGATTAAACCTACTTTGATCGAAAACGGTAGATTTGTCGCAGTTGAGAAATACCTAGAGTACTTCCCTGCAAAATGGTAGCTATGGAAAACAAGAAGATATCTTCTGCGGCCTCTGTGGCGTAATTGGTTAACCCTCCACTCATGGATAGTGGCGTTCCCGGTTCAAATCCGGGCGGAGGCAGATTTTTTCTTGTTTCCCAATTTTTATTTGTCACAAGTAATCGTTTTAACGTCAAAATTTATAATAATTAAATATTTAAAAACTCGGACGTCAACATCTTTAAATGGTTATAACATCTTCCAAATATTAATTAGATTACGCCGACGTTGAACGAAAATGGTACATTTGTCGCAGTTGAGAAATACCTAGAGTACTTCCCTGCAAAAAGGTAATGATGGAAAACAAGAAGATATCTGCTGCAGTCTCGGCGGTATAATTGGTTAACGCTCCACTCATGGATAGTGGCCATCCCGGTTCAAATTCGGGCTGAGGCAAATTTTTGCTTGTTTCTCAAATTTTCTTTGTCCGAAGTAATCGTTGTAACATCAAAATTTATATTAATTGAATATCTAAAAACTTGGACGTTAACGCCATTGAATGGTTATAACATCTTCCAAATTTTGGTTAGATTAAAACTACGTTGACCGAAAATGGTACATTTGTAGCAGTTGAGAAATACGTAGAGTACTTCCCTGCAAAAAGGTAGCTATGGAAAGCAAGAAGATATCTGCTGCAGCCTCGGTGGCGTAATTGGTCAACGCTCCACTCGTGAATAGTGGCGTTCTCGGTTCAAATCCCGGTTGAGGAAATTTTTTTCTTGTTTCGCAAATTTTATTTGTCCGAAGTAATCGTTTTAACATTAAAATTTATATTATTCGCAAGTTCAAAAAATCGGACGTGAACATCTTTGAATGGTAATAACATTTTCCAAATATTAATTAGATTGAACCTACGTTGACCGAAAATGGTACATTTTTCGCAGTTGAGAAAGACGTAGAGTACTTCGCTGCAAGAAGGTAGCTATGGAATACAAGAGGATATCTGCTGCGGCTACGGTGGCGTAACTGGTCAACGCTCCACTCGTGGATAGTGGCGTTCTCGGTTCAAATCCGTTCTGAGACAAATTTTTTCTTGTTTCTCAAATTTTATTTGTCCGAAGTAATCTTTTCAACATCAAAATCTATATTAATTAAATAATTAAAAACTCGGACTTCAACATCTTTAAATGGTAATAACATCTTCCAAATATTATTGAGATTAAATCTATGTTGGTCGAAAATGCTGCATTTGTTGCAGTTGAGAGATACGTATAGTACTTCCCTGCAAAAAGGCAGCTATGAAAAGCAAGAAGATATCTGCTGCAGCCTCGGTGGCATAATTGGTTAACGCTCCACTCATGGATAGTGGCGATCCCGGTTCAAATTCGGGCTGAGGCAAATTTTTGCTTGTTTCTCAAATTTTCTTTGACCGAAGTAATCGTTGTAACGCCAAAATTTATAATTATTGAATATTTCGAAGCTCGGACGTTAACGTCTTTAAATGGTAATAACATCTTCCACATATTAATTAGATTAAACCTACGTTGATCGAAAATGGTACATTTGTCGCAGTTGAGAAATACGTATAGTACTTCGCTGCAAGACGGTAGCTATGGAATACAAGAGGATATCTGCTGCGGCTACGGTGGCATAATTGGTCAACGCTCCACTCGTGGATAGTGGCGTTCTCGGTTCAAATCCGTTCTGAAAAAAATTTTTCTTGTTTGTCAAATTTTATCTGTCCGAAGTAATCGTTTCAACATCAAAATCTATATTAATTAAATGATTACAAACTCGGACGTTAACATCTTTAAATGGTAATAACATCTTCCAAATATTATTGAGATTAAACCTACGTTGATCGAAAATGGTACATTTGTCGCAGTTGAGTAATACGTATAGTACTTCGCTTCAAGAAGGTAGCTATGGAATACAAGAGGATATCTGCTGCTGCCTCGGTGGCGTAATTGGTTAGCGCTCCACTCATGGATAGTGGCGTTCCCGGTTCAAATCCGGGTGGAGGCAGATTTTTCCTGTTTCTCAAATTTTATTTGTCCGAAGTGATCGTGTTAACATCAAAATTTATAATCATTAAATACTTAAAAACACGGACGTTAACATCTTTATATGTAAATAACATCTTCCAAATATTATTGAGATTAAACCTACGTTGATCGAAAATGGTACATTTGTCGCAGTTGAGAAATACGTACAGTACTTCCCTACAAAAAGGTAGCTATGGAAAACAAGAAGATATCTGCTGCAGCCTTGGTGGCGCAAGTGGTTAACGCTCCACTCATGGATAGTGGTGTTCCCGGTTCAAATCCGGGCTGAGGCAGTTTTTTTCCTCCTTCTCAAATTTTGTTTCTCCGAAGTAATCGTTTTAACATAAAAATTTATAATATTTAAATATGTAAAAACTCGGACGTTAACATCTTTAAATGGTATCTTCCAAATATTATTGAGATCAAACCTACGTTGATCGAAAATGGTAAATTTGTCGCAGTTGAGAAATACGTATAGTACTTTCCTGCAAAAAGGTAGCTATGGAAAAGAAGAAGATATCTGCTGCGGCCTCGGTGGCGTAATTGGTCAGCGCTCCAGTCGTGGAAAGTGGCGTTCCCGGTTCAAATCCGGGCGGAGGCAGATTTTTTCTTGTTTCTCAAATTTTATTGGTCCGAAGTAATCGTTTTAACATCAAAATTTATAATACTTGAATATTTAAAAACTCGGACGTGAACATCTTTAAATGGTATCTTCCAAATATTATTGAGATTAAACCTACGTTGATCGAAAATGGTAAATTTGTCGCAGTTGAGAAATACGTATAGTACTTTTCTGCAAAAAGGTAGCTATGGAAAAGAAGAAGATATCTGCTGCGGCCTCGGGGGCGTAATTGGTTAACCCTCCACTCATGGATAGTGGCCTTCCCGGTTCAAATTTGGGCGGAGGCAGATTTTTTCTTGTTGCTCAAATTTTATTTGTCACAAGTAATCATTTTAACATCAAAATTTATATTAATTGAATATTTAAAAACTCGGACGTTAACATCTTTAAATGGTAATAACGTCTTCCAAATATTAATTAGATTAAGCCTACGTTGATCGAAAATGAAACATTTATCGCAGTTGAGAAATGGGTATAGGACTTCCCTGTAAAAAGTTAGCTATGGAAAACAAGAATATATCCGCTGCAGTTTCGGTGGCGTAATTGCTTAACGCTCCACTCATGGATAGTGGTGTTCCCGGTTCAAATCCAGGCTGAGACAGATTTCTTCTTGTTTCTCAAATTTTATTTGTCTGAAGTAATCGTTTTAACATCAAAATTTATAGTAATGAAATAT
Source organism: Andricus grossulariae (assembly GCA_011634705.1). Classification (NCBI taxonomy): domain Eukaryota; kingdom Metazoa; phylum Arthropoda; class Insecta; order Hymenoptera; family Cynipidae; genus Andricus; species Andricus grossulariae. The sequence goes on from JAABKJ010007545.1 coordinate 198,886,777, forward strand.
TTAAAAACTCAGACGTTAACAGCTTTAAGTGGTAATAACATCTTCCAAATATTATTTAATTATATTTAGCAAAAATAATTGTTTATACAAATTATTGTTGTTTATGACTATCTTCATCTATATCAATGCCTGATAATTGCAGTTTTTCGGCAATTTTTACCGTTCTGTTCTTTTTTCACTTAGTAAGGTAATAATCAGTGAAAGTTAACAAAAAATTTGTTTAAATAATTTGATATTATTCTAACTGTCTGTTCCTAAATAAGTGATAGAAAGTTTGGTATGCCTAACATCTTTAACTTTGTTTCGCTTTCTTAGTTTTTAACAAATAATAAACAGACATTAGAGAAAACTTTAGTTAATATAATATCTTTCTTTTCTGTGAATATATTTTTGTGAAATACAACAGATATTCAAAATATGATTTAAATTTTCTACATGGATCATACTGAATACAACTTTCCCTTGAATAAGTTACTGAGAGACTTCCGTGAGGTGTCAGAAATGCAGCAATTGTCTGAAAACCTGTTTCTGCACATTTTGCATATTATGCCTGGGTAATGGGTATATACATGAGTTTCGAGAGGATTGCCTTGCATTGTAAAGGACTTTTACAATCTACCAAAATTTTGAGTCAGTTTTCCTCTTTGAGTTCGACTGCAAACATCTGGCATGGATGGCTATGGCTGCAGGATTAGATATCGAACGCAGCTTGCGTGAAAATATCTGCATAATTGATCATATGGATCGGGAAATTAACGGAAGTAAATTATCATCAAATCCACATGTACTTCGGGTTTTTCTTTATAATCATCGACATTTGAGACTCAGTGTACAAAAGAGTGCTGGTTTGGTATGAAACAAAGTGAAAAGTTTTTAGACAAAAGCACGCTTACCTGTGCCAAAATACCAACACTGTTCGACAAAGATGAAAGATAAAACAAATGTTTGTTTATACAAAACAAATATTCTATAAATATCATGCGGGCTAAACTATTTATGTGGTTAAGGGAATTTTCGTCCTTATGAAATTGATTTTTTTTATTTGCTCAGAGGTAGTGCAAGATATCATAAATGAGTAGAATATTTTGTACAATTCTTTTTACCTGTGCAAACTATTTCCTTCACATTTTTTTGTATCTGTTGTGAATTGTAAGAAAAATGCGAGAATTATATTTTACGGAAAAAATTCTTTTGGCCGCAAAAGCTATTTAACCCACAGGAAACTCACCGCGTATTTTCTCTATGAAAGTCCAAATTCAACAAAAAATTGACAAAAAATATGAATGTGTGTTGTTTGAGAAAATCGACTAGTATTATTTTTAGAAAGAAAGCGATGAGCTCTACCAGAATCTGGAAAGAAATCTTAAATATTTCAATTAGGTCAAAAGTTATAAAGTTTCCAGAAAAAAATGGCGTTTTTTTCAAACGAAGCAAAAAAATGCAAATACGTATTCTGTCCTCGAGAGATTCTGCGACTTCAAGTGTAGAATCTGCCTGATTTGAAATTGATTCGGTCACTGCTAAAATAGGATTACTATTTCAGTACTATTTTTTAAATCATAAATCCCATAAGCCCGTGTAAAAATAAATGAAATAAAGTGGAAGCTTCCTGGTAGTTTTGTCCCAAAAATTAATGAGATCTTCTCAGAATTACCATAAAATGAAGTAACACTTTTGCGGGACTTCTATACGAAGAAAGTCCTTCTGAATACTTGACCCTTTAATAATATTTGAGCGAATAAATGAAATTGAACTTTTTTGGTACTTTTTCCCCTATTTTGATTAGTCAGCAATTTTTAGAATAGTTTTCAATGGTGAGAGGGGGGAGGGTGAATTCAATTGCTTTTCATTTAAAATAAAATTTTATTTCTTTCTAAATATCAACTATTACTTTATTCGGATTGGATTTTTCTATTTTTAGGTCATAAATTCAACTTCTTAGTTGAAAATGGAACTACTTTCTTGAGAATTCATTTTTTGCGTTGAAGATTAATAATTTTAGTAGAAAATTAATCTCTTTGATCAAAAATGGTGAACTAAATAAACTAGTAATAATAATTTTTTATAATTCACTGTACTTTTAATTGGTTTTCCTCACATCGGTTTAAATTATTTACTTATTATGTCTGCCAGTAATTTACAATTGATATTTTCTTCATTTCAGTTCATATTTTGAAAATGCAGCAGGCATCCAGTTTTAGTAGTGCTTCGCTAGAAGTAAGACGACAGGTAGCAGACCCCGAGTTCGCAGCACCAATGTCCGTAGATCAATCTTTTACTTCTTGTATCAATTCAGATGCAGAAGTGACTTCATCCGAACAAAAGCGAAAGATTATGTCACTAAAGCTTGCCTTAGCTTAAGACGATACTAAAGTAAGTAACAGACAAGCCACACGTATTTTAGTGGCTGCCTGCGAATCTTTCGGCATTGATCCTGATAATTTTGTTGTTAGTCGATCTTCGATTCGGAGGTTTCGAGAAGAATTTTGCGCTCTGTATGCCGAAATCATCGTTGAAAGTATGGAAACGTTACGGACAAAGCATTTATCGTGCACTGGGACGGAAAATTACTTACATGTCTGACAAGGCAAGGAAAGGTTGATCGATTGCCCGTAATTTTTACTGCTGAAGACAACGAAATTCTGATAGGAGTTACGAGCTGAATAGTGGATCAAGACAGGAAGAAGCTGAAGCTGTTTTTGAATGCCTTCAGGGATGTGGTTTTACATGTGCAATTTTTTGTCCATTTTTTCATGTACAGACATCATATTCCAGAGATTCTGCTGAAGAGTGCATTTGAAGTAAAGTTCGGGAAAACAACAGATCCATCCGTTCCTTTCTTTCAAAAATTTCCGGATGAATGGGCCAGTCTAGACTCCCAGAACTACGAACCTGGAATCAACGACCCATGTGCAAAAAATGCCCTAAAGAATAAGGAAGGAAATATCTTGGTCTTTCTCATGGAGAGACTGAATGACTATTAATAGCGGGAGGACTACAGGAAGATCCTTGAGCTGGCGGCAATATTTTTGGGTGGCATCCCAAAGCGTGGATTTTTTTTCGTTGTCCAGGTACTATGCATCAGGCAAGATGGCTGGCAAAAGCTATTTACTACCTGATATTGTTTCTGCTGCGAAAGAAATTACTTATGTCTCTAGCAGGAGAATCTGCTTGTAGGCAGATTTGCGTCTTCCTTGTATTGATTAACATCAAGTATTGGGTTGAAGCACTGTCTGACAATGAACTAGTGCCAGAAAAGAAAAATTTGATGCGCAAGGCTTTGAAAAGGGAAGACCAGCATCCGGAGAACTTGAAGCGCCTGCCAGCATCATCCATTCATGACATTCTCACAAGAATATCGACGCTTTTATCTCAAAAAAATCGAAAGAATTTTTCACAGGCTTCCAAATTAATACATCCTTTCTCAGCAAAGACGCGAATCTTTGGAAAACTGATGTAGAATATCAACAAGGTGCGACTGCAGTCAGAAAATTAAAAGTGGTCAACGATGTAGCAGAACGAGGTATAAATTTTATATCTGAATTTAATTCTCTTCTTACTAGATACGAAAGTCAGAAACAGTATTTACTACAAGTGGTAACAGAGTATGGGAAGCAATTTCCTGACTGCAGTAAGTCTACCTTATCCAGTGAGATTCTATAATCCACCCGTCCACCCTTTTTAAAATCTAAAATACCTAATAAAATTAAAAGTTCAGTACCTCCTAATAGTAAATGGACAGTGCCCTAAAAATTTTATTTGAATGTTTCAAAAAGTGACTGACCACGCACATGTTGACATGAAAGCCGAACGACGGCTCAGTTAGAATTCAGAAAACATTTTGGGATGGAAAACAACGATTAAGAAAAAAAAAATTTCTACAAAAGTTACTCACTTTTTACCGTAGAATCAAAATCAATAAAGAAAAATATGTCATTCGATTTTGAAAAAATTACTTTCGGTGCGAATAGGCCACTTCCGGTAAGAGCCGGAAGTTTAAAATACCTCCAATCGATCGGGCACTGTCCATTTACTATTAGGGAGCACTGAACTTTTAATTTTATTAGGTATTTTAGATTTCATAAAGGGTGGACGGGTGGTCTGGGACACCCTGTATATATAGTATATTTTCATCGACGAGACGTGTTTTCTCCAGGGTAGGAGTGAAGAGGGGTGGGGCTGATATTAGAATATTTGCAATTCAAAGTTTTCTTTTACGCTTTGCAAATTTAGATTCACAATAATGGGTAAAACTCCAGAAATAAATTTGCACAAAAAATCAATTTATGATATAGTTAATGATAGATTTGTACAGTTAAAAGAATTGGCTACTCCACTGCAACTGCAGTTTTCCGATGGAAATATTGAATTGAACTATCACCTCCTTCAAATTGAAAATTGGACAAAAAGTGGAAATTTTTTCCAAAAAATGCGACTTTCCAACTCTATTCTATGATGAAATTGCGAAAAACAAAACCAAATTGTTTGAACAATGTATGCAAAAATCTAACTGTCAGTACGAAATGGTCTTGCATGTGTCAGAAACAATTTTCGCTAGAAAAAATAAACTGCAAAAAAGTTCATAATTAGCGCCAAAAACTTGCAAAACCCATTCTTTCATTGATGGGGGTTTTTTGGGACCCTATAAAACAGAATTATGGTGCTGACAATTGAAAAGTGATATATGATTCGTATTCTATCGCTAATTGTGAAGATAAATATTAAGTTTCAACCCGACTGAGATAATATTTAGGATTTTGAATAAAATTTACAGAACCTCTTTTTTCCTTATAGAAAATACGTGTTGAACTTCATGGAGCTTGAGGTACCTCTAAATATCATTTTTTTTTTCAAAAAAAAGGGATTTATTCTTGTGTAGATTCAAACAAATTTCTGACCTGTCTCCATAAAAATTCGTAAAAAAAATTTTCCAATGCATTTTTGGAACACCCTAATATATATTGTGATGAAGTTTCCGAGAAAACTCAAAAAGATGTGAAAACAACTTTCCGGAGTTTCGCCGAAGCCGTACCTAACCTCCAAACGCGAGGAAAGGGCGGCTCGTGAAAAGATAATAAGAAGACTCTTATCGCCCAGCCAAGAAAATACGTCTAGACTAAGGAAACTCAATAGACCATGTGTAGATAATTATATTTTAGAATCCACCTCGACGCGCCAGAGGACCATCAATTCAAACAATATTATAATCCTCCATAATATGTGTAAGCGGGTTTGACATCGTAACTGTTTAGCAAGCTGACAGCTCGTAAACACCGAGTAGACGGAGCGGACAGCCAGCACCAAAGAAGCAGGACGGAAGGATGAAACGAAACCAGCACAGCGCACCAGTCCCGCGCGTCACATGGCGTGACTACCGGACGGCCACGTTTTACCGACCAAGTGGGGAGGTGCCACAACTAGCAGTCATTTTCCATCGTCGGCACAATAGCGCAACACCATTGCCAGACGGTCATGCTTCACCGACGAAGTGGGGGGTGCCAAATCTAGCAGCGATGTTTCGTTGTCGACATCGTATCTCAGCCCCACGACCAGCGGCGAGTAGCGATACTGAGTCGATCTCCAAGTCACGACGAACCAGCCCTGCAAAACCACACTATTAAGCTTCACTAACCCTGTACCACCCCAGTGGACACTGTAATATAACTGTGATGTAACAGTTCTAGAACACAAAAAAACAAGTTCTGTAACAGGATTAGAACATACTTAGACCATTGTCTAAGTAATTTCGTCCTCAAATTGACGTAGCAGTTTTGTAACGCTGTTACAGAACCATGTTCTGTCAGAGATCTATAACAATTCTGGAACAGTATTATATGTAACAAAAATATTTTTAGAACAATTTAGGAACAGGGTTACAGAGAACCGTGTCCTATAATAGTGCCGTAACACATATGTAACAGTGTTACGATGTAAATTTGTTCTGTGATTGTTCTGTAACAATTCTGGCATCCACACATCACTACTTTACCACCGAGCAATTCACGTCTACCCCGAAAGGGAAACGGCTTAATGATATAATAATAATACTTACCTAACTCAAAAACTATGCAATTAATTTTGACATGTGCTGTAACTTATCGTCTTGTTTTCCCGACTAGAATTTATTACTAATGTGATAAAAAGTAAATATTTGAATTTAGTTACTTTTTAAAAAGCGAGCAGCAGAAGCTAATCAGCGCATTCCTTCAACTTCTCATGCTCATAAACAGCGCACTTGATTAAAATGTGCCTCAATACAAAGGATTTCATATTCTGTATTTTCTAATAAAATATAATAAAGCGGAGTTATTATTTTTAATGGATAATCGGATATACGACAAAGCAACATTGGACTACCCAACAAAATGTAACGACCCCCTTCCTCAGCTCTCTTTAAATATGAAATCGTGAGTTCCGTCTTTTAGCACAAGTACTCGAAATCGAAGTCCGCAATCGAATCGTACATTGGACAGCTTCGATCGTCTGGAGCCACTCGGTGAACAGTTTACCCGGAGAATTAACATATAAATTAGGCCCGAATTGAGAACGTTGAGGGTGCGCTTGATTCTGGCACTTGAAATATTTTCAATTATACGAAACGACTCTCTATCGATTTTCGCTCATTCTGTCACAAAAACTCTGCGTATAGGGTCGTAGCTTTTAAGTTTATGGCTATTGGTCGAAACGATCCTCCCAAAAAATGCGTTACTTTCTGCGATTGAAATAAAAAATGTTATGACCTTTAATTAATCTCTGTTGACTTTTAAATGCCTTCCGATCACTTTCGACTTCCGATGAACATCTTGACTCCGTCAACGCGTGGGAAGAAAACGAAGTGCGTGCACTAGTCGTAACACGAGGCGGTATCTCGAGTAACCGCTAATTCCTTCGTGTTCGGAATCCATCAGTAGGAGCTTATCTCGAACGCGAAGGGTCTATCTAAAGTAGTTCTCACTTGGTCAGGATCGAAGATTGAAGAGTGAATGAAACCAAGATGTTTCCAACGAAGGAGCAAATTACTGAATGAGAGAGAGAAAAGGCTTAAACTTTTAGCAGAAGAAGGTGAACTTGTATGTTTTTAAAAGAGAAGGAAAAGTTAAAAATAAAGCTGATTTGTATAAATATCTTCTCTTATCACTCAATTAGCAAGCAAACGACGAGACCTACTCGTATCTTCTCACGCACGCGAACTCAGTGATCCGATTCTATGTGATCTTATTAAAATAAGCCAACCAGAATTCAAAAAAGTTTACGAAATGAAATTTTAGGTGAAAGGCAAGTCGAAAAGTCAGAAGCCATATTTTAATCAGATGAATAGTTCAATCAGCGCAGATCATCTTCAGAAGCTGATTAACGCCACATTCAAGTCACTCTGTTGCAGAAACTATTCATCCTATAAGGTATTTCCCATAGACTTTTTATTTCTTTTTTCGACTCAGAATCAGTTCCTGTAACTCATTTTTCCACTAGATTAATTTTCGTTAAATTAGAAACTGAAAGACGAAAAACACTAAATTTGGATATGCCGCAAAACCACCAATTATGCCGATCGAGTCCAAGCAGACGATTTAGTAGGTGCGATAGGCGACAACAGGTTGAATTAATTGACAAAGATAGCATTTTCCGCGTCAATGTACGTAAACGCAAATATTCGATTTCGCTGAGGACAGGGATGCACAAGGGGTGTAGAGTGTGCAGTGTGCACCGCTCCGCGTCGTTCGGTTGGCCGAACACATTTTAATCAATTCCATTAGTATCTTCGTATCTGTCCCACAAACTCTATATTGAATCTGTACAATGAATACAGCTCGACATACATCTCTCATCATATCAATTTTATTCACATCATACTAATTCATTCTCGCAAACCAAATATTTAGTTTTCACCCGATTAGAAATGTATAACCGAATTTTGTACTATCAACTGTTCAAAATCAAATTCTAGATAAAAAAACAAGATGAGAGACCGTGCAGGAGTTTCAATCAGGTGCGTAGTTTCGGAACTAAAGAAGTAGAAAAAGTGCGCTGATGAGCTTCAGCCGATTGCGATGTCTTCAGTCACTCTAATTCAACAACTGTTCCTCTTCTAAAACTATTATCCATAGCATTTCGGCTTTTTTCCTCCCAAATACCATATTGGATTCTCTCTCATTAGCCTCGACTTTTTTTTGAAAATCTCAAGTTTATCGTTTTTAATTAAATTTAGTAGAAAGGGTAATGATGGTTATTTGTAGTGCTGTTATCACGAGCTGTAGTTACTGCGGAGAGTTGGTTGGGTGATATGAGAGTATGCAGTGTTCGCCAGTGACGTCATCGTTTCAGTTTACACGCGCCAATCATCGGCCGACTAATTGGTCAGCACTCCGCGACCGACTCCACACTCCATTGATTCCACGCTTCGCTTCGGAATCACACGGGTTTTCCAGAATATTGCGATTAATGGCGCGTGCTTGTGTTTGCCTCTGTCTATACTACATACAGCTCCATCGACTATTTAAGTGCTCGTTGAGCTGAACACAACTCTATTTTGTCTAATTATGATTTGCCACCCAATTTAATTTTATTATAGGAATTGTTTCTTTACGAATGAAAAATTAAATTTTTTCAGGTGACAAATTCAATTCTGTGTTAGAAAAAGAGCCTTTAGGCAGTCTTTAGGGAGATTTAAATCTAATGCGTAGTTTTTAAACTTAAAACGTTGAATAACGCTGATCAGCTTCAGCTTCTAGTGCGGTCTATATTGCAAAGTATCCACATTTAATTTTTTTCTCTCTAGGATTGAATTCTAAATGATGAAGAAAGACGAAAAGTCTTTAGTCATGGTTTAATCAGATGCGTAGTTTCCGATTTAGGAAAGTGTAAAGAATGTGCTGATCAGCTTCATCTGCTTGCGCCGCACCGTCTTCAAGTCACTGTAATTCACAAACTATTATTCATGAAAAATTGCCACACCAGACTTTTTGTCATTTTTCTTTTCCCCAAATTCTAGATTGAATATTTTCATTAGACTGAATTAATTTTTTGAGAGGAATATCTACTTTTTGAATATTGTGAATATTAAAATGGTCTAGGGTATCATTAAGAGAGTTGTAAGTTGTAGGACAATGATCCTTAAGAATGGACATCCTTCGCCGTAGCTTAAGCGACTAACTGTACAAGCGAGAGAAACAGGATTCTCGAGGATAAGGGCGACGAAAAAAAAGGCAGTCGCCACCACCTCCGGGAGGAAACCTGTCCCTAATTGATAGGAAATTCCACCGCACTGGTATACCTGTAAGCTGATTTTTTTAGCGGCTATAACAGGTCGTAGCTGATACTCTGTTCTGATTTGTAATTAGCAAAAGTCAAATAACTAATCCATGAATCAAAAATCCTTCTGGGTTGTCTTAATCGAAATTTATTTAATTACCGAAATTGACCTCCCTTTCAGAAAAATAAAATTAATTTGGGCGAAGGAAAATGTTCAGTGTGACAATTGTCTATGATTAGTTGTTTTCGAACTAGAATTATATGAAGATGGCGCGATATCAGCTGAAGCTGATCAGCGCATTATTCTCACTTCTCTAGCTTAGAAAATAGGATTTTGAATAAAATCATACCACAGGGATTTTCGCCTTATTTTTGCACCTATAATTCTATTCTACAACGTCAAACATTAATTTGTGTTACTTTTTAACACATATGGCGCAATAAGCTGAAGCTGATCAGTGCACTCTTTATACGTATCTAACTCAGAAACTACTCATCTGAATAAAAGGAGCCTCAAGGGTTTTCGTCTTATTTTTTCAACTATAATTCATTTCTAGAGCAAGAAAAATTATATTTAATGACTTTTCAATATAGAAGGTGTGATCAGCTGAAGCTGATCAGCGCTCTCTTTTCACTTCTCTAACCAGAAACTACGCAACTGATTAGAACATGCCTAGAGGATCTTCGATTTTCTTTTACACCTACAATTGAATGTTAAGTTGATAAAAGTATTATCTTAATTTTTGCTCTCGAGACCAACAGTATATTGAAGACCAGTGTGTGATCGAGAGGGAAGGAAATGGGTGTGAGTGAGACAGGAGAGACCAGTTCATTAGCGACACTCACAGGTAGCCTCGGACATCTATTTTATTCATTTCTTCCTCCTTTTTGCCCTTTTTACCCTACTACTTGAAGTATCATGCAACTTGTGATATTAAAAATAGTCAAACCATGAAATATTTAGCTTGAAATGCTAAACCAGATATGAGTATAAAAATAACTCTACTAAAGTGTAAGTGTAAGAATAATTTCGAAAGTTTGAATTTCCCGTTACGATTTATACATACCTCGTGACGCAAACCCGGCCTATCAAATCAATTATTGTTACACGGAACCAGCTCGTTTTCACCGCGAATGTCATTTGCAATCGTTAAGCTGTACGATCGTGAGGAGAAAACTTTGCATCTGGCCTTTAGAGTCAAATCGACTACACTTGCAACGGACCTTAATGCAAATCATTAGGTGAAACTAATTTGTTAATACCTCTGATAAATTGAATTCATAATGGATTTAATTCCGCACCTCTTAAGTCCTCATTTATTGTATTGCAAATTTTTATTTTATTTTCTCTAATTCATTATGCAAGCCGCATCAGAAATTCCAAAGTACTTAAATCTTCTCAGATCAGAAATAATTTCCTTTCTCATTACCTGTGCATATTATTTATTACCCTTTTGCAAGATATGCCACCTGCATTATTTTCTTAATTGCAAATAGTTAATCAACATCTTAATGAGATATTTTTTATTTTCAGGTAGAAGAAAAGGACGGAAGTTAAGGTGAGTCTTTTTCAGTTGTATTCGTACGTATCTGAGAATGTAAAAAAATGATGGGGAAAAAAATACTTGAAGACTGGTTACTCGACACGGATAGGCAAACTTTATGGGAAAGATAAGGATATGGGGGTGGTTTCTCCTTTTTTTTTTCATTTTTTTGTTATGGAAAGCGTAGATACTATGTACAAGAATATGCTTGTAAAGGTAAAGTGCAATCCTCATTTCTACTATTAAGAAGAGATTGAAAATACAATAAAAAATTATATTTTAGATTCCTTTAGCACAGACATGGACCATTGATTAGCTTAACTGTCGGTAAATGCCGGTATCAGAAATCTACTAAAATAATATAGGCTCCTTATTTGAAATCTTGTCCTTCTCTCACCATTCCACTTTAGAGACTCGCGGGTCCCTTGGACTGTTCCTTTTTCTCTAGATTTACATTATTTATAAACTGGTTTCTCGCGAACTGAAATAAAAATCTCCCCTTTCCCCTCGCCACCTTTGTCGAGTCACAAGAATGGAATAAAAAGAGAGAGAAGAATAAATCGATATTGCTTTGCCTTTTAGAAACCTAAGTACCTACTGACTTCAATCGAGAAAAATCAAAGGATTCCGAAGGCTTTTTATGTGTAAAAAATTAAATAAAGAAGAGGGTAGATTATTTATGAAAAAGGAAGACTTTTTTGGACTGAAGGCTGATTTACAAACAGAGCCTACTTATGGTAACGTATTCAGCAGTCTTCTTGTTCGAAGGAACTGGGACTGGAAATACGAGAAATCTAATTTTTAACACCGAGTTTTGGAATAAAAATGAATTTATGAAAAAATATCTTGAATTTGCTCATTGTGTTGAAAAAATCTAATTTCAATGTTAGAGGGCATGAAAGCTAACTTCATTTCAGGTACACGACTGCATCTCAATTGTATATTAAATGGAATTTAATGATAATGAACTCAATTCAATGGATTTCAATTTAATTTAATAGAAATTCAACTGAGTTCGAAACGATTTAATTGTATATAAGGGAATTCTTTTAAATGTAAGAAAAATCTACTAAATCTAAGGGAATTCTAGAACATTTAAAGGAAATTCTACTCAATTTAAATGATTTCAATAATATCCAACTGAATTCTTCAGGGAATGCAGGGTAAAATAAACTCAGAGGAATTTAATGAGATTTATTTAAAATCAACTGAATTCAACAGTAGTGAAAGGTATTCCATATCATGAATTAAATTCAAAGGAATTTAATGAAATTGAAGCTAATTGTTCTTAATCCAAGAAAATATAATTTAATTCAACTGAATTTACCTGAATTTAAAGTAATTCTTCTGAATTCGTGGGGATTCAGTGGAAATCAACTGAATTCAATGAAATTCAACTGGATTCACAGAAATTTAATTGTGTTTAACGGTGTCCCATTGAATTTAAGGGATTTCGACTAAATTTAATCAATTTCAACTATGTTCAAGTAACAATTTGTCCTAATTTAGTCCAGAGAATTTATATTATGATAAAGAAGCATAATAATTATACGATTATTATTAAAATATGAAGTTCTTTCCTAAAACGAGTCTCGTTAAATTATTTTTTTACCAATGATGAGTTCAGTGACACATTAAAAATAAATATACTCTTCAGAAATGGTAATAGAATTATTAATTTGAAAACTGTTATAAAATTCGTACCTCAATCTAACTTTAGAATCATATATTTTATGGATCAGTTTTAAATATTCTGAAATGTAATTTTAAAATACGTGTTAAAACCTGTATTTCCATCATTTTTATTTTTACGCTCGTTATTGAATCTCCGACGAGGTAGATTAATTATATATTTAGAAATACTTTTTTTAAAATATAAAAAAACTACCGATATCTTTTTGTAATTAAAATTTACTCATTTATGTAAGGAAAATTATACCGAATGAAATGTCTCTTGAAAAATATTCAAAATATATGATATTATGACAAAGAATGCAGTGATACAATATGAGTTCAGATACATACATATTAAGGTGGTCCAGAAAAATATTTTTTTTTTTAATTTAAAACGGTCTTTGATTTTTTCAAAACATAAGTCAATAAATGAAGTTTGACGCCTAGAAGAACTCGGTTGGATGATTCTAAGTTTTGCTTTCGTAAAAATATAAAAAATGACAGTTTCTTGGGCTAATTTTATTTGCGTTTTAAAAAATAAAAACTTTGTTTATTATCTCAAGAATCAAGGAAAATGGTCTGTTGGTAACATTGTACTGAAGAAATCATGCTGAATGAAAATATATAAGAATTACAAAAAATAAATAAATTTCAATTGCCTGCAGACGTCAAAAACTAAACATTTTTGTTTAGTTTTAATTGTTAACTTTTATGGAAAAAACACAAATATTTTGTTTGAAATTCTATAGTTTTCGATCTGATTCAGATATTCTAATTTTATTGGAATCCTGGTGAGTTGTACCGTCTTCTTTCGAAATCCGTCAGAAAAAAACTTAAAAATTAATTAATCATTTTTGTGGCCTTGGCCATTCTTTTCGAAAATTTTAATTTTAACATTTTTCTTACAAATGACAGATTCAACAAAATGCTAAGGAAACACTTGGCTCATTTTGTAAAATTTTACCAAAAATGCCTTTAGCTATTTTTTGATATCTTGTATCGTTTACGAGAAAAATTAGAAAAATATATTTTGAGAAAAAAAAAGTTTTCTCAGTCACAAAAATAATTTAGCTCACTTAAAACTCGAAGGATCTCTTCCTTATAAAAGACCAAATTCATCAACAAATGAACAAAAAATATAAGTGTCAGTATTTTTGGTGAAAATCGACTTTTAGTTTTTGAAACCGATCCCAATATTTTTTTTGTCATTTCTTATTACGACTAAAAAAATTATTAAAATATATGAAGATCATTTTTCGACTTTTCTGGACCATCCTGATACATATTATGCAAAGTAGTAGTAGTTGGAGATGCTCGCGATCCACTCGCGATATATTCGTTAACGCCTTAATTAATTAGCAGTCCAATTAAATTTAGAAAAGCTACAAGTGCTTCAATTGCAATTAAGACTCGACTCTATAACTCTCTCTTTTTATTTCGCGAGATTATTTTATTGTGGTCCTACACAAATGCAATTACTGGAATATAATAAGAAAGTAAAAGTACAATGTAAAATAATCAACTCCTAAATAATTGATCGCCATAGCAAAGAAATTAAAAACTATATCTAAATTTTGTGTTCAATGTCTTTGAAAATCGACATTTTGTTTTGAATTTTTTAGAATCTTTACCAATTTTAAATTCTTAAAAGTTCTAAATATCTCTTAAACTTACTCGAATTTCTTATCAAATTTTGTAATCTTGCAAACTTGACAAATTTTGATTTAAAATTCTCGATATTTGTATTCGAAATTGTAGGAAATCATTTTCAATTTTTTGAAATCATTAATTTTCAGTTTTCTCTTAGAATTCATTTTTCAGAATAAAAAATCATTTAAAATTTTCCCATGAATCTTAAGATAGTTTTTTGACTTTCTTAAAACCTTTCAAAATTCTTAAAACGCAACTAAATTTTGTTTCGAAATCTTCAAAAATACACATTTTTCTGAAAATTCGTTCAAGTATTTTCAAACTTAAAATTATTTTTGAATCTTTTTAAAACTTCTAAGCCTTCGAAATATATATTAAAATGATCCATATTTTTCCTAAAAATTAAAAAAATATTACATAATTAAAAAAATTGCCTTAAAATCTTTCGGATTCTTTTTTGAAAATTTTAGAAATCTTTTAAAATGTTACGAAATATTTTTAAATATTCTGTTTAAATTAACTTTTTAGAATATAAAATAATTTTAATTTTTGCCAGAAATCTTAAGTAAAGTTTTTTAATCTCTTGAAACTTTTCAAAATTTTTTAATCTTGTCTAAATTTTGTTTCGAAATCTTCAAAAATCTACATTTATTTGATTTAAAATTTTTTGAAGTCTTTACAAGTATTCAATTATTTTGGAATTTCTCAAACCCTCTAAATATCCCTTAAACTCACTTGAATTTGTTGACAAATTTTGTAACCTTGCGAACTTGATCAATTTTGCTTTAAAATCCTTTATATTCTTATTCAAAATTTTAGAAAATAATTTGAAATTTTTTGAAATCATTTTCCATTTTCTCTTAGAATTCATTTTTCAAACTAAAAAATCATCGTAATTTTTTACATAAATATCAAAAATAATTAATTTTAAAAACTGGTTTTAAAATCTCCCAGATTCTATTTGGAAATATTTTGAAATCTTCAAAACTTAAAATTAATGCCTAAAAATAAAACCTAAATCTTTTGAAATTTTTCCAGAAATCTTATTGTCGGTGTGAGTAATTTTTTTGTTACCGGTACTGACAGTGTTATAATGTATAAACTTTGTAAATTGAGATATTCAAAGTTTTTCTCCATAATTTAATTTTTCTCATCTCTTTAAAAGTGTAAAAAAGTTTGCAAATTATAGTATAGCAGCAAAATTTTAAGAACGAGCTACTTTTTATTATTAAAAATAAATATACAGTTAAATGTTTCTCCTTCATCAATAATGTTAACAAATACTTAGAAATAAATTTTATCATGAAATAAAATTTGAAGAAAATTCCTATTTGAAAATTATGATGCACAAAATTAATATGGTGCAGAAAATTCGTAATCTTGATTAATAGATTAAAAAACTGAAAAGAGCCATTAAAGTCATATTCACGCAGATTCGCGAACAATTAAGTTTTCGGATTTAAAAGTGATTCTCGGCTCAAATTTGTATTTCCTATTGATTTCCGGGGTTTCCCGGTTTAATTTAAATTCCCGTCTATATCCCATTTTCCCCGATAAGTAGACTCCCTACTATTGTATTTTCGAAAATAAAATTCCCCTGCGTCATGCGCAACCTGACTGACAGAAAAAAGAAAGTAACAAAGGATGTAAAATTTAATTAAAGAAAGTAAGAAATAGTCTTAATGCGCTTGTTATCGAGTGTCTGCAGAGCTTGGATTTTAAGCGTGCAATTTAAAAGAAGTTTGCGGCTAATGAAAGAAGGAATTGGTTCGGACGAAAAGGTCCGTTGTGGGCATGTTTTAACTCGTTACGGGCCGCGGGGTACCACGTCTTTGAATATATGCAAAGAATTGGCCGCCATTGATGACGGCGAGACTCATTTTCATAAATTATATTAATTCGCCACGCCGTGGGCAACCGCTGATTGGGTGACACGTTTACCACATTGACCCACCTCATTTTCGCCTTATTATTACCAGCTCACTATCACCGATCAGAAATGATCTTTAGCATAATATAAGGCTTCAGCTTTTTCAAATAATTTATTTAGTGAAGATACATACAGGTTGATTTAAGTAAAATCATATTTGTGAAAAAAAGACAGGAGGTGCAAAATTTATACGAGCCTGACTTGTGCCCGAGGATAACCCGAATTGACGTGACCTCAAAGATAACTTGACCCAAGGATAATCTGACTGTACTCTAACCTGAGGACTAACTAGACCCGATCACGGAATTAACCCAAACCTTAATGTAACCCGGCTTTACCCGATCCCAAGGATAATCTGGATTATCTCGAGACATAACATGATCCGACCTGAATCGAAGATAACCCTGGCACGAATCGATCCATATGATAACGAAGGCGTGACCCAATCCCGATTATAACCCACTCTGACCTAAGAATAATCTAACAAAACCTAAATCCGCGGATAACCCAGCATTACGAGGTCCTAGTGTAAAATTTACAGAGCCAAGGATAAACCCGGACACGACTCGATTTCTTTGATAACTGAAGCACTAGCTGATCTCGATTATAACTTACTTCCAAACCTAGGTTAACTCAACTAAGCCTGAATCCAAGGATAACACTGGCACAAACCAATCCCTATGATGAAGATGGTACGAACCAAACCGATTATAACTAACCCAACACGAAGATAACACTGGTAAGAAACGGTCCCTATGATAACGACGGCACATTCCAATTCCGATTATAACCCAATCTGACCTATGAGAACCAAACTCAACCTAAACCCAGAAGCAACCCAGCATGACGGGATCCTAGTGTAAAATTCCCAGACCCGAGGCTAAACCCGAACATTATCCGACTTCAATGATAACTTAAGCACGACCCAAACCCGATTATAACCTACCCCGACATGAGGATTACCAAACGAAACCTGAACCCGAAGATAAACCTGGCACGAACCGATCCCTATGATAACGACGGCACGTCCCAATGTCGATTATAAACCACTCTGATCCAAGGATGACCCAACTAAATCTAAAACCGTGGATATCCAAGCATGCCGGGGTCTGAGTGTAAAATTACCAGACCCCAGGACAAACCCCGACACGACTCGATTCCGTTTATAACTGAAGCACCAGCTGATCTCGATTATAACTTACTCCCAAATCTAGGATGACTCAACTAAGCCTGAAACCAAAGATAACACTGGTACGAACCGATCCCTATGATAACGGCGGCACATTCCAATTCCGATTATAACCCAATCTGACCCAAGGATTACCTAACTAAACCTAAACCCGCGGATAACTCAGCATGACGGGGTCCTAATGTAAAATTCCCCGACCCGAGGCTAAACCTCGACACTATCTGATTGCAATGATAACTTAAGCATGACCCAAACCCGACTATAATCTACTACGACATGGGAATTACCCAACTTAACCTGATCCCGAAGATAAACCTGGCACGAACCGATCTCTATAATTACGACAGCACGTTCCATTCAGCATTTATCCCAGACCCCAGGATAAATGCTAACACGACTCGATTCCGAATATAAACCTGGCACAAATCGATCTCTATGATAACGGCGGTACGACCTAACCCAGATTATAACCTACTCTCGACCCGAGGATAACCCAACTAAGCCTGAACCTGAAGATAACCCTGGCACGAACCGATCTCTATGATAACGACGGTATTACCCAAAACCGATTATAACCTACTCCAACGAGGGAATAACTCTACGAAACCTGAACCCGAAGATAACACTTGCACGAACTAAACCGTATGATAACGACGGCACATTCCAATCCCGATTATAACCTAATCTGACCCAAGATATCCTAAAATAAGCTAAACCCAAGGATAACCCAGCATGACGGCTTCCTAGTGTAAAAGGTCCAGACCCGAGGATAAACCCCAACATGACTCGACTCGGATGAGAACTAAAGCACGACTCAATCCCGATGAAAACCTACCCTGACCCGAGGTTAATCGAACTAAACCTGAACCAGAAGTTAACCCTGGCACGAACCGATCACTCTAGTAACGACGGCATGAACCAATCCCAATTTTAACCGACTTTGACCTAAAGATAACCTAACGTAACCTAGAATAACCCGACTAGACCTGAAACCGAAGGTAACCCATCATGAGTCGAGTCCAACTATGAAACATTCCAACCCGAGGATAACCTTGACACGACTTTATTCCGAAGATATCTGACACGATCCAATTCAGATCATAACCTACTTCGACCCGAGCCTACATTTCTTAGCAGGATTAACTATTTCTTTCTAAATTAAAGATAACTTCATTTTGAATAACCTTGTGAAACCGATTTTTTAAAATAATCTTTCATTAATTTGTTATTTAAGTTCCAAAGAACCAAAAGTCTATAATTTTTTATATTTGTGCTACTTGCTTTCCTTCATTCATTGATATTTTCATAGTTTTTTCAATAATATTTTTGATATTGTGGATTAAGTTACATCACTTCCTTAATTTGTATAAACAAATTGATTAACAAAATTGATTTTTTTGTACTTTGAAGCCCGGAAGCATTTTTCATCTCGATCTTCTTGTTGAAACATGTCAAATTGAACTCTCATCACAACTTAACACTGAGAGATTACATTTTTTATTGTTATAAATAACTATCATGAACAAATTTATTAAATAAGCGTTTTTGGATATAAAAATTTTCTTTTTTCAACGCAATCATTAGTTTTACTCTAAAAGATAATACTTCAAATGGGTGTATTGACACTTAACAACATTTTTCATTGTTATAAACAATTCTGATGAACAAATTCGTTTATCCGAGTTAAAGAAGTTATTCATTAACTAGGCGTTTTTAGATTCATAAAATGCGTTTCTTTTAGCAGAATATTTCATTTTACCCTTAATAATAATATTTTAACATGATATATTGATGCTCTGCAACATTTTTAATTGTTATAAACAATTATGATATACAAATTAATTAAATAGGCGCTTTTAGATACAGAAAGTTGTTTTTTTTAGCAGGATCATTTATTTTAGCCTTAAAAATAATATTTCAACTGGATTTATTCACACTCAAGAACATTTTTGATCATTATAAACAATTCTGCTAACAAAGTTTATTAAATAGACGCTTTTTATGTACAGCAAATGCGCTTTTACAGCTGAATCGTTTATTTTACCCTTAGGAATAATATTCCAACGGGATAAATTGACACTCAACAACTTTTTAAATTGTCCTGAACAATTCAGATAAACAAATTTATTAAATTGACGGTTTCAGATACAGGAAATGCATTTCTCTAGCAGAATCTTTCATTTAGCCCTTAAGAATAATTAAAATAAACGAGTCTGCTGAGATCACGAATTTTTATTAATTGCGCACATTTCATGACTTTGTTTATTATAAATATTTATAACAATAAAAAATGTTGTGAAGTGTTAATATATTTAATTAAAATATTATATTTGATAGTAAAATAAAGGATTGCGCAAAAAAAAATTCTATACCTTCAAGCGCCTATTTAATGAATTTATTTATTAGAATTGTTTATAAAAATAAAAAATGTTCTTGAGTGTGAATAAATCCCGTTGAAATATTATTCTTGAAGGTAAAATAAACAATTCTTATGGGGGGGGGGGGTGGAAACGCATTTTCTGCATCTAAACGCACCTATTTGATGAATTTCTTCATCAGAATTGTTTATAAAAATGAAAAATGTTGTTGAATGTGAATATATCTACTTGAAAGAAAAAATTTGTTTAGAGTTAAATAAACGATTGGGCTGGAAAAACGAATTTATTATTTATTTATTTAAATGTAAAAGATTATGGTTTTTGGGCAACTTAAATAACAACCCCAAAAAAATTTATTCTCAAAAAAGTGGATAACATCGCAATAAAAGTGGATTATCTAGGATTGAAAGTGAACTACCTAGGATTACATGCGGACTAATTGAAATACTGCGAATTACAAGTGGTTTACAAATGGATTACCTATGATCACAAGTAGATTACTTAATTTACTGGAATTACTTCGATTTACCATCGCACCCATATACAAAAGAAAGGGAGATAAAAACAACTGCAATAATTACAGAGGTATCAGCTTACTAAGTACCGTAAGTAATATATATATATATATATATATGTGTGTGTGTGTATATGTATGTATATTATAAAAAAAGGTTAAACAACTCCGCAGAGTACCACTGGGAGCAACTTCCATCTATGAAAATGACTAGGGCTCCCAGTAGAACTGCGGTAAATTACACCCATGGCCACGTCTCACGACCTTTGGATGAGTGGCCACAGGGCACGAACGACGAAATCACAACAATAGGCCGGCGAAACCCTCGTGTGTCTTGAGGACACGAAGCGAGCCAAAGATGACAGCTTTCTGCATCCATCTTGCAAGTGCCTTGGCATATATTTGACACGCGGGTTTGGCTTTAAGATTACGAACCAGTGATAGTTTCGGACCTCCGAGAGCACCGATCAAAAGGACAATTAGTTAGTTTACTGTGAAGGCGGCCGGGGAACCCCGATTGAGCCCCCTGGTGCTCAAGCTCAGGTTCCATAAAATGGGCTACAAGGATTTGCTGCCTGAGCCTATCTAATAATGGGCACTGGCATAAGACATGCAGGGATGTTTCATGGTCCATGCCGCATTTCCTGCACTCTGTCGTGGGGTTATACCACTTCCTTATATCTTACTTGGGTAAACCCAGAATTTCCCTGGCTCTGTCCATCCTGTACGTATAGCCTAGGATGACTTTCGCCTGTTGGCAACCCTGGATTTGTTTCCAATATTCCCGGTGCTTTGTTCGGATCCAGCTTTTGATTGCCATTTCGATGCAGCAAGACGCTAGTCCCAGTACCGGTTGTATGTATTCACTGGCTGCGCCGCATTTTGCCAACTAGTCCGCCTTTTCGTTACCCTTGTTCCCTGTGTGATCAGGGACCCACATGAGAGCCACTTTGTTCTTTTTTACAAGTTGGTTTAATGCCATTTTGCATTCCCAAACTAGCTCTGATTTTATTTCGGGTTTCCCAACTGGAGTTAATATCGCTTGGCTCTCCGAGCAGATCGTAATCTGTCTGCCAGCAGCGTTTTCTTCAACAAATGTATCAGAACAGGGAAGGACGGCCAGGACCTCCGCCTGAAGGACAGTATCTATCGCCCAAACGGGATCTCTATCCCCCTCCTTCTCGTGCTGTCATAGATTCCTACTTCTGACCTTTCCTCTCCTGTGAAGCCATCTATGTACCAGATTTCCCCTTGGAGCTATTGCACTAGAGCTCTACGATGCGCAGCACCAACCTTGTAAGACCCATCAACGTTTCCAGATGAGCCCCCCTGACTAGGATTACAAAGTCATCCGCGTAGGCATGGGTATATTTAGCCTACGAAGGAGGCCGTCCACTACAATGCACCACAGGAGGGGTGACCGGACATCCACCTGTGGACACCCCCGTGGCGCTATTCCCCTGGCTAGGCCTTCGCCTCATCTGGTTTCGAGTCTCCTCGGGCGTAGCATGCTTCCTCCACACCTCAAAGCCTCTCGACAGATGACATCTGGAGGCGTATTGCTTAAGGCACCTCCATGGCGAAAGTTTCGGATAGGAATTCATTCCTAACCAATCTTAAGTCATCTGACTCATTCCAGAATCTGTAGCCGAATCAATCCGAAAAAAGTTCTAAATTTCGTTCAATTGAAATCGGTTAAAAAATAATCTGACTCAATCCGATTCCATCCGAACTTCCAATCCTAATCAATCCAAACCAAATTTGCAATACGAATGAATCCGAACTCGGATTGACCTAAACCTATTTTCAATCCGAATGAATCCAATTCAGTCTGAAATCGGATTGGAAATCGGTTTGAGTCAACCCGAGTTCGGATTGATTCGGATTCATTTAGATTGAAAATTTGGTTCGGATTGAGTCGGATTAATTTTTAACTGATTTGTATCGAACGAAATGTACAATTTTCTTCGGATTGTTTGGATACAGATTCCGGAATAATTCGGATTGAATTCGTATCCTATACATTCGCCAGGGCCTATATATCCCAGAAGGTGACCACAGCATACCCCTTCTGTTCCAGCTGCTGCTCCAATTTTGCCACGAGCAGCCTGCAAGGCGTGCTGCCCTCTGTGCAACGGGTAGGCTCAAAGCACCTCATCCGTGATATATCTCTCGACCAGCTTCTGTAACGACTTCAGGATGGAATACGTTAAGCTGATCGGCCGAAAATCTTATGCAGCAGTGTAACCCTCCTTCCCGGGTTTGGGAATAAAGGCCATTCTACCATCCTCTCATGCCGATGGCACGTGTTTTAAGGTAATGCTTGCCCTAAATAGTTTCGTCAGTGGAGGCACGACGAATTCCATGCCCTTTTGTTAGAGCACTGGATAGACGCCATCCGCCCCTGATGATTTAAAGGAACATAGGGACCCAACGGCCCATTACACCTTCTTGTTATCAACACCCTTGGCGGCGAAATTACAATCGGCCTTCCACCTCTTGGTCGGTTCGAATTCGCTGAAAACCCGGAAAGTGAACTTACATCAGGTGATTCAGCGTTGCTTCTTCGTCTTCGGCAAAATCACCAATCATCGAGCCTTATGAGCCCGAGGCGAGCTTCCGGATTTTTTGCCAGGATCTTGTGGAGCCTCGCTGTTTCCAGAATGTTCTTCGATTCCTCGCAGAAGCCCCTCCAATCCTCTTGTTTATACATTCTTATATTTTTATTGTATTCATACTGAGCCGTCTTATAGATGTCCCAGTTTGAAGGCCATTTAATTCTGTTTTCCCAGTTGCACAACGCTCTAGTCTTTTAAGGAGTTTCTCCAGGTGGGTCTTCCAGCATTCTGCTCCTTTCTTAGACTTAATTGTGCTTGTAGGGCAATTGTTCCCCTATGATGTAGTCAGAGTACTTCGCAGAAAATCCGCGGCGTGCTCGAACTCATATATGGTACCATAGCTTTTTGGGGATTCCACAAGCCTGCCTTTGAGTTCCTCTTGATATGAGTCCCAAAGTGTATTCCTGAGGTTTCTGATATTTGAAGCCGCCGTTTTTTCCTAGGGTTAACCGGAACAAGATATATTTGTGGTCCAAGAGAAGACTCCTCATCGGAGACTCTCCAGCCCACTACCTTGTTCCTCAGTTCATCAGAGCAAAGAGTCAAATCCAGAAGCTCACTCCTGTTTTTAATCTGGAATGTGGGAGTACCACCGCGATTCAGAATCTCCAGCTCAGTGCCCCCTAGGTATTCGATTAAATCTCTCCCTCTGTCATTGAGATTTGTGCTCCCCCACACCGTATGATGGGAGTTTGAATCACAGCCCAACAGTAGAGGAATCCTGTTCTCCTAGCAGTGCCGAGTTAGAGCCTCCGCCTCTCTGGGAGGCGAGGGTCCCTCAGCATAGCCCAGGAAATAAGCCGAGGCGATAAAAACCTCTAGCCTTTCTCCCCTTCAGCCATTGAGTCTCACCTTAGGTGGTTTCTGAATAGAATCTTTTTTATTAGTTTGATTTGATTTAACATTCATTTTTAATAAGGGGTCGTACTTAAATTACGTAACGGATTTTCGGCCCTCTCCCGAACCCCCTTTAACAATGGAACCGTAACAAACTTACACAGAGAATCCCGTTTTGCACACTTATGTAATAAACAACTATAAGCCTATAGTCATAATTGTGGAAAAGATCTATCATATAAGGAAAGGTGTGCATAAAAAAAAAAGATTTTCCATTCACCCGTGGTATTTTTATTTCAGTCATGGTCGCTTCTCTCGCACCTTCTTTACAGTACGTAAACTGTTACTTTTCTATTGCTATATACATGATCTTATAATAATAGTACTATACGTTACTTGTTCTCATGTCTCATAGTATTGCTTCAAACTCGTTATACTCGGATTATCATATACATATAATAGCAACCACAAGATAATTTGCTTTAAATTTTACCATTCTCTATCCACAATAAGATTGTGTTTGCTTCATTCTATTTAGCACTATCAACCACGATGTATTTAGGCTTCTCAAGAAAGTTTAAGGTAAAAATTGAAGACAAAATTCCAAGTAATTTATCTTTTGGTCATCACAGTAGTTCTGTGCAAATAGTATTTGTGTCAAGATTGAATTACACTTAGAGATGCAAGAAAGACATGTCACGATGATTTACCACGTATAAAAATGATTTAAAACATTTGTATGTCCTGCCTTACGCTGACTGAGTAAAGGAATGAGTTCAAGTACTTATATTTAAATGACAGTCGTAAATTAGAATTATTCAAATAAATTAAATTAAATAAATAAGCGTTCCCGTTTAGATACATATGCGTGCAAAGTACTCGAAATGAACAAAATTTAAGAAAACTTTACAGTTTCGCCATTAGTTTTTGAATTTTGATAATGTTATCATATACGAACACAATTCGATTTGTGAGAGTCAATCTTTCGTCAGCGTAAACAAGTTTTTAAAATAACAAGATCAACATCTCCCAATGATCTCTTCTAACGATATCTGCAGCATTTCGGAATGAAAAAAAAGATTCCTTAGCCGCTACTATTTGCGGATACTATTCGGCGTCTTGCAACTTAAATTTCTAAACACGCGGACTCTTCTTGTTGATGCCATTGTATTCGTAAAATTCACATAATTAACGAAATTGTTACTCATGTCGTCAAGAAGTAAGAAAATAAATAACAGAGTCCTGTTCCAAGAAATATGTACATTAAATTTAAGCGTAAACGTATAACATTTTTTTTTAAACTAGAAAAAAAAAGATCGAATTCTGAAACAGTATTGAACTTGCAACAACTTTAGCAGTTATTGCGGAATTTCCGTATGAAGTATCGATATTTTTTTAATATCCATACGGAAATCTACTAATGCTAATCGTATTGAAATAATTAAAATTAGTTCTAGCTGCCTTAATTATTCAGAGACAATATTGAGTAAGACCAATTGTAAGTCAACTTTGACTAAATCGAAATATATTGCTTAAAAATGCACTCTACTATCACTGCATTTTATAACATTGCTTGGATCTATAATTGGCAAGTAACGGCTAAACAAATTACTTACAAGTTTGCTTCAACGTATAAACCTTAATGCTACACGATTTGAAGTGCATTTGTATAGACAATTCACAAAGAGAATTATAATCGGAGCTGAGAGTTAAATGAACAATAATTATATATATATATATAAAATTTTTGAATAATAATTTTTTTTAATATAATCAACCAGTAAACCAACTTAACAAAGTTAAAAAAGGATGTTTAACTATATTTGCATATAAAAAATCAAATATAGAAGGTAGATATCGAACACGAAACAAAATTTCTTTCCTGATATTCGTAATTAAAGTTTACCACGGTGTGAAACTGGCTTCATTAAAACTTATTTGTATGGATGGCTGTTAAAATAAACGAAATCATTTGCGGCATGGTCTGTGCAATTAACTAAAAACAGGCATTTGAATCACTGGTGATTAAACATATTATCGTGAACTACCAAAAAGTATAAAAACATAACTGGACGCATAAAATTTGTATACAAGCAGTAAAACTATCGAAACAACACGATATTCTAAGCTATCTTTCATAATAAAAAACAATGCGTCAACCACCTAGATTCGCTCAGAATAAAATTCAAAGTTGTCTCTGAATAAGGGAGGAAAATTCATACAGATTATCGAGCACAAATGACCTCACAAAACTTAACGTTTGTACGTTATAAACGTTCCTACGTTTTCCTATCGATCTTTTTTTTATCTTCCGCAAGCGCTTAAATATGTATAAATATCCGTTTTTTCTGTATGCGCAATGTATATAATTTACGAAGTGGCGCATTTCCATTTCAATATCGCATGTGTATAATATATATTTATATATTTATACGTTACTACTTTAGACATTGGTGTTTCCTTAGAAAATAATTCGACAGTTTAGAATATGTAACATAGGACAATGAGAAAAAACTCTCACCTTCAATTCTTCAGGTTTTTGCATTTTAAAAGGATTTTGAATATATATCAATCGTTTAAATAAGAACATGAAGTTTCGAGAATTATTTGAGTCATCTTCATTTTTTTTAATTATGAAAAACGTCTTCCTAACAACATGTGACAAACAAAAATATATATATATACACACACGCAGTCCTACTGGGAACCGGTGTCATTTTTAGACGGCAGTTGCTCCCAGTGGGACCAATTTCATGTGTCCAATCTAAGATCATGTGTCCAATTTCCTGTATTGGAAAATTTTTTGACCGGGTTATTAGAGTTGTATTAAGATGGGTCAAATTGAAAGTACGTTTTACCAATATAACCACGTTCTATAGGTTTTCTTATTTGTTTATAATAAAACTATACAAGTTTGTATCAGTTTCGTAAAAGTAAATAAATAAATAAATTACATCTCCAGTCCAGTTTTTCCTCATTGTCCTAACAAAGTCGTCATCGTATCATAGTAGAAACGTATTCGTATTCTTAAGATAATAAGTAACAGCATGTGTGGATCCGCTGCGGAAGAGGGGAAAGACTTTCGCAGTTATAGTGTAATATAAGGTACTTCCAGATTTTAAAATCTTACATAGTTTCACAGTTCATCTACTTAGACCGTTCCACTATCGAACTTAACCCTTCCACTATCGAAACTTATCGCCAACATCGGACGTCGCATCCGTGAGATCTGACATTCAGATCTCGCCTTACACCGACGCACGGGTACGGCGAATCACTTCGAATCAGGAGAGGCCCTTTCGGACATCCTTCTCAGTCTTTTAAATTAAATTTGCGCACTGGTATCGAATTTAACTATTGTGCAAACTGAAAACCGAGTATCGAATCTTTATTTGTAGAAACACTTATTACGGAATTTTATGCTTCCTTATAGTGAAATACATAACTGAAGCCTTGAATGGAAGTAAGACTTTTCAGTATCCTGAAATTAGGAGGAAAAACAGTTAACAGAACTTTAAATCTTGTTCTACACTTTATGCCTTAATTTGAAATGCAAACTAATTGATAACCCGAGAATATATCGATAGTTCATTTATAGTGATAGGTATAGTCCAAATTATGTACAATCTATCGCAAAACATTTTTTTGATCTGAAACTTTCTTGATCATCGTAGAAGGCTCAAAACGACCCCGAGGACCTGCATAGTAAGCATCCAAGCTAATTACACTTATTCAATAGTTACCGAAGGTTCTTTGACCTACGCAGTAAATACCCTATATAATGAGACCTGCACAGTAAATACCCGCGACATTTTCGGCACAGCACTCAAAAAAATGTCTAGTTAAAGGTACTAGACGCGCCTGTTTAAAAAATTTCTAGTTATTTTAATCAGAAATTGTGGTTATTATGACTAGAAAATTGTAGTTAATTAACTCTGGTTGAAATTATTCTGGTTAATATTTCTTGTGTTGCGATCTTGTGCCGATTTCGAGAAATCTGTCTTTCGTTTGATGCCGTGCGGCTGGATGTGTCAAGTGACGCTTTATCGTAAATGTCCAGTTCTCAAACAGTCACGATTTGTTTAATGTATTTTCAGTTATATAAGTACAAATAATTATAGTGAACCGTGAATTTAGCTGTGTTATAAGAAAAAACTGCGTATTATCCGTTTACACACCAGCAGTACAGGAATAATTCTTAACTACGCACGAAATTTCAGCAAAGCGAAATATAGTTGCTACACTATGTTTTCGAAAACTTATGTTAGATTATTTTCTTTGGGACGCAGTTCATATAATTTCAAAGGGGTTGGGAAGAGTCCATGAAGGTAGAAAAGTATCGAAATTTGATAGTCGAAGTTCGATGTTTATCAGAACATCTGGTTGAGCTTACCAGAACATCTGGTTGAGCTTACCAGAACATCTGGTTAAGTTGGCCAAAACGTTGTATTTCCTAAGCTAGCAGAAAACTATCTAGTAAAGATTTCTGGTGAATCTTGCAGAAATTCTGGCTAAATTTAACCGAATTTCTAGTAAGATCAACCACAAAATTGTAAATCATAAACTTCTGATACTTATAACCAGAATTTATAATAAGAGAATATTTAACATTCTATTCTGACTGAATTAACCAGAATTCTAATTGGTTCAACCAGAATTTTTTTGAGTGAGGTATAAGTACTTAGACAACTAATGTGCAGGTTGAGTACCTTCAGAACCTGCTGCGCAGATCCAACTACCTTGGGTATCTGTTGCGCATCTTTTGATACCGTGCCTACCTAAAAGGTGTAAAAGGTGACAAATAAATTTTGCGATATACAATATATCATTTTGTCTATGCATAATCACTATATATAACTATCGCTATATTATACATTTTCTCATTTTGCGCGCATTCGACAAAATCGGCGAATATTTGATCGCCTGAGCCCCATGAAAAATGCAGATTCAATAACTAGCCTCCGTTTCACAATTACAAAATTATTACTTATCCGATTTTCAGTTTGTACAGTAGCACTATCATCACGATATCTCTTACGTAAGATAAGTACTGACATCACTGCGACCCTTATTGCCGTGGATTTCGAGCTCTAGAGTGTCCTCCGTATAATGAGGCACAGCAAGAACATGTAGGTCCTGACTTGGGTCCGGCCAGTTCCTATCCCGCTCACGATAGTAGTTGTGGCGCTGGTTCGGCTGCCCATTAAGCGTGGGGCAAGAGGTCTGTATGTACATAGGCCGATACTTGGGCGAAGGCGGCTGCCTAGGTGACTTTCCTTGGCTCCTTGAACAACTCTCCTTTTCATCAGCACCATTAGTTAAAGCCGACAATGTCGCTAACTGGAGTGGATACCTCGCAGAATAATTTGAGCGATGATGAACTCTACCTGAAATGGTTCCTCCACCTGCGCTTCCCGTCGCGCTGGCGAGATCACCGATGGAGGAGCAAGAATTGGAGCACGTGACACTGTGGCAAACGCCTGAGGTGGGCAGCGTCCCTGGGCAACGCTTCTGTCGCACCGTTTCTCCGTCGATATAGGTGAAACCCTCGGCTAGAGTGGTACCACCGTGCGGCAGAAACCAAACTCCGCCATTACCAGGGCTCGCTGCCCGAAGCTCTAGCTACAGTTCCGTCACGGGTACAGGTCGATTGCTGGCAGTCAATTGATGAGCGTGCAGTTGCTGTTGCTGGTGGTGAAGATAATGTTGGGAC
Source organism: Andricus grossulariae (assembly GCA_011634705.1). Taxonomy (NCBI): domain Eukaryota; kingdom Metazoa; phylum Arthropoda; class Insecta; order Hymenoptera; family Cynipidae; genus Andricus; species Andricus grossulariae. The sequence goes on from JAABKJ010007545.1 coordinate 198,916,073, forward strand.
TGAGGATGGTGCTGATGGGCGTGAGCGGCACGCACGATGTACTCGTCCTCCGAGAAGGTTTTCTGGTACTCGTGCTCCTTCCGAGACATGGCACGATTCTTCCACTTGTAATCAGTGAGAACATCATGAACATTTCTTCGGCATCTGTAGTAAAGGATTAGTCCTAGCCCAGCAATAAGAGCGATTCCAGCGGCACAGAGGGTGGCCAGTAACGCTTGCTTACGCGGATCGAAGAACGCACAGCCCAAATCATCAGGTTGCATGCCTTTGAGAGGTTTACCTTCAAAAATAAATAATTGTTAGAAATAAGTAAGAATTGTGAAGCAGAATAAGGAATAGAACATACGCGTGTAAGTTTCGCGGGTTTACCCGCAGACCCGCAATCAACCGAACAACTCGCATCCAGCCCGCAAACCCGTATCTAACCTGTAGAAACCGTATTTAACTTTAAAGCCCGAGACAATTTGTAAGTATACGATCGAATTTTAAACTTGAGTGCGGATTTAATGCACGGGTTCAAATTTGTTAATGTTCTACTACAGATTTCTAAATTTCACAAATATTTAAGAAATTTCACATTTGTCAAATGTGAAAATCTAAGGCTGAAATTCAACAGTATTAAAGAAAGTCGTTTTTAATACAAAAGTAAAAAAAAACACAATGCGAAAAGAATTTTATTTTATTTCTAGAAACAATCCTATGTTAACTCATTTGTTTTCAACACAAAACCTTTCTCGGATGGTTCTACTTCTTCTCACATTTATCGTAACCTATTACACTCTTTTAAAAAAATTAGTCAAGGTAGGCGCGGAGCGCCTACAAAAGAGGGTTTTGTAGCCTATTAGGACGTTATTTATATCGTTGAAACCTCCCCCTCCCATACTTTTCCTCCCCTAGACTCCCTACGTTCCTCTCTCCACCCCTACTTCCACTCCACACGCTTCAACAATTGTTTTCGCTTCCCAGCTAATATCCCCAGCCCACACTTCTCTCCCCTAATCACATGCACTACCCTACTAGCCCTCCCCTCACTTCCAGTAATTTCCTCTACTTTCCCTAACTAATTTCTCCTCGATTCCCCTCCCCAAATTCTCCTCACCACCCCGCGCATCCCCTACACCCCCTATCTCATTTCCTCTCCTGGAAAAAGATACGACGGATGTACACCCTACCGAAACTATAAGGGTTTCTGTCCGGGGCTACAAAACCATAAAAACCACAGAAAGTGCTGGCTTCCATTTAAAAATCCAGTTTATCTGCAGTTGAATGAATAACACAACCACAGAAAAAAATTCTTTTTTTGGGTCTGGAGGTCAGACCATGTTGACTATATGTTTTTTTTGGGTAGCTGAATCCGTATCCGAGGTCCAAAAAACCCCAGCACGTCAGGGTTCTGACATAAACTCAAAAAACCTAATAACATTTTTTTTAGTCCGGGGTTCACAGTATGTCATTTATTCTAGTCGTTGAAAGTTCTACCAACCCTTTTAGCTCTTTTAAGGACTATATGATGTACGAAATCCGATCATCCGACCTCCTCGCGGTGTACGTTGGGTAGCGCTGATGCCGACGGTCCTATATACCTTTGTTTTGTGCAGTAAATAGGATTTACGGGTTGAACTGATTTTTGTTTAATATACGGCTAAAGTCAAAACGTTGAAGCATTAAATAGCTTAGATTACGAGGTATTTTAAAGGTTACGTCGAAACCCTGACATTCTGGGGTTTTTCGGACCTCGGATTTGGATTCAGCGATCCCAAAAACATATAATAAACGTGATCTGACCACCGGACTTGGAAAAAAAATTATGAGGTTTTATGAGGTTATGTCAGAACCCTGACGTGCTGGGGTTTTTTGGGCCTCGGATTCGGATTCAGCGACCCAAAAAACATAGTCACCATGGTCTGACCTCCAGACCCAAATTTTTTTTTTTTTTTTGTGGCTGTGTAATCTGTATCTTTTGTTTTGAATTTTCTCAAGAATCTTAGGAAAATTATATTTATATAACTTTGAAAACGAACTATATTACTTATTTCCTTGTTCTCAGATGTCAGAATCTCATTTAAGCTCAAATTTAAGTATTCGAAAACTTTTAACAAATGAAGAGTTGTTCGAAATGATTATTTTATATTAAAAATTATTTTTCCGCTCAAGTCGAAAAACTACACGCGCGCGATTGATGATGCTAGTTATTAAAAAATTGCTAATTCATGGTGAGAATTTTTTTCCACTGTATTAGTGAGTTATAAGATTTTTATAAAGAGCATAACAAAATAAAATATCAATTGTAAGCATTGGAAGTTACGACATTGGAATTGCGAAGGTATGCAGTTTTGCAGCTCTTGTAAAATCTTATGCCATCATTCTGACGTATAAATATTTTTCTTTTTGTTTTCGCACCAAGTTTGAGCGCGCCTTGGTTGTTATGCTCTCACGCTGGGTTTCGCATGTTTAATGCGTGAGTTTCGACTGCATTTTTTCAAATATCATGAACATTGTAACTTAAATCAAAAACTGTGATTTAAGCGCCTGACGGTCTATAGTCAGAAATTGGAACTGAAATTGTTTTTGAATTTGTTTTTAAAGATAGTTCTCAAAGCACCTGCGGCTCTGACGAATACATTGTCATTGGGACACTCGCGCTTCGTGCTCGACAATTAGGTTACACAGTTGGTTCTCTTTGAGAAATAAAACGATGTAGATAAAATGGAACGGAATATAAGAAGTAGTTATGTTTATTGATAAAGTGTTACTAAAAAAATATACATTTTTTTCAACTAACTAAACGGAGCCATTGAGCCATAGACTTTGATGCCGTTTGTTCAAAATTCGGTTCTAAGACAACTCTACAAAAATTTGTAGTCAATTTGATAAAGATATTGAAAATCATTTCGCAGCGTTTTAAAAATATCCCAATATGGGTAATCAACTTGATTATTAATTATCTAGAACTTTTTATATTTGTGTCCAACTGAAAAATTACATTAAGATAATTTGTGAATCTTGATTAAATCTACTAGAACTCACGATTAAAACTTACTGATGTCTTTAAAAAATTGCATAATTTTGAAAATGATCTAACATTCTTCATGTTGGTCTGATCGAAAAATTTAATTGGGATAATTTCGAAATATGTTTGATATCAAGTAAGAATTTCGATTACAATTTCTTAATCTATCAAAAAATAGTTTTTTCTATTTTTTGAAAAATTTTGAAACTTTGAAAAGCATATAACTTTTTTAATTTTCATTGAACTCAAAAATGCCCTTAGGATAATTTACAAGTCTTTTTGTAATCTGCTGGAAACTTTGACCAACATTTCTAAAACTCTTCAAAAAATGTTGTTGCAAATTTTGAAAATGCTCTAAATTTTGTTAGTTTTGTCGGAAATATCAGGTTAACGAAATTGATCTTCATGTTGGGACCCAAAAAAGTGCATCAAAGGCTGAATCAATGGGTAAAATCCTTCAAAAGTAAGCGTGGCTAGAACATTCAGGTAACAATACACAAATACATGCATTCACACATACATACATACATACATACATACATCGGGAGACGACAAAATTTTATCATTTTTGGAGTCTGTAAGTGCCGAAACGTAAAGATCCGTTAAAAACTAGAGATTGAAAATTTGGATGATTTCATTACACTCTCATGAATAAGAATGTAAAAAGTGAAGCGACTTGTTGAAAAATTGTTTCAAATATTAGCTTAGCTGTCATTCACTTGATCAATAGAACATTATCGTGTCATCATAATTCTAAACTTCAAACAAGCAAAATTAGAAAGTTGACGAAGTAAAATGTTAGAAAAATTTACGAATTGGTTAGTCTGTTGAAAATCTGGTTAAACCAGTGGATATTTAATTGAATTAAGCACAAGTTCAGATGTGTTTGAAGTATTCTATAGACCGCTACACTCCTTTGAGCTGGCATGTGCAGAATTTTGTTCCATTTCAGTTTGCACTAAGCAACTATCAGTTTAGCAGATAATAGTATATTATACACCGAGGTGCATAATGAGGGACTTTACGCGACGAGCGGCAATGCTCCCAGGATGATCGAAGCCGAGGAAAGATAAGTCCTGCTTGCGAGCATTGTAAGCGAGACGCGTGAAGACGCGAATTGTGAGCATTGGCGCATATACTATTTTATGTGAAGACGCTGCATTTACAAGTTTTGTTGCGACCGCGTAGAGTATCGTAGTGTTGTACATTACGATACAGCTGAGTGTAGTGTGAAGAGTGATCTCCGCTGTATCGTAATGTACAACATTACGATACTCTACGCTGTCGCATAAAAGCGCGTTTATGCACCGGAGTCACATGAATGAAATTTCTTAATCTCGTGTAAAACAAAGAAGTTTAGACTTCCTAATATGTAATAATACAGCATTCAAAAAAAATTCAATATTTTATGAACTACAGGCACGTTAAGCTGAAGTACTCATTTCGTTGAATATAATAATGACCTACATCATAATTAAGGGGTCGTTTTAGGCAAGTTTAATGCCTTATTGTCATATTTTATGTTCCGGTTTAAAGAAAATCAAAGATTACGCTGGCTTAACGTTAAGCTGATGTAACTACACGTAATAGTAATATAAAACCGAATTAGTATATATCAGAATGTAGGCCTCATGTAGGGCCACGTAATGACCCATTACCAAACTTAATGCTACGCTTTAAAAAAATCAGGAGTTCTTCTAGCTTAACGTTAAGCTGACGTTACCACACGCGAAAATAACATAAAATCGAGTTATGAAATATATCATATAATTGACAGCTCATTTGAGGTTCTCTAAATATGCTAGCTAAACTTTTCATTCTATTTGTTTAAACAATTTTTCTTTAGAGCCTTTTTAGTTATTCGTAAAGGGAAAACCTGGAAATCAGCTAAAAGTCACGGCATTTTATTGGTCATGAAAAGTTAGTGAAACTTAGGGCAAAAAACAATTAGAAAAAATAAAAATTAGGGCAAATTGTAAAAATAAAAATGATAGCAAATTGTTTATTTTTCATATGCATTTCGGGAAAATAAAAATTTCTGTATCGTTTTTTTTTATTATTCAGTTGGTGCGGTGGTCTATTAAATATTCGAAATACACAGCACTACTATCGGCGAGAAAATTCGAGTCCTCTGGCTTTGACGTTAAAAAAGTAAGTGAAGAAAAAATGGTAGCTCAATATTTCTATAAATTTCGAAAATATCTGCAAGAGTTATGGGAATTTTTCCTATTTTGAAAGATTTTTCAAAATATCTCTTCAAATCTCTTGAAAATGCCTTAAAATCTTTCAAAATACCCTAAAATATTTCAAAACCTTGAAATCTCTTCAAACTATCGAAATAAATAAAAAAATCTGGGAATGGTTAAAAATTTTCTAAAATATTTAAAATCCTTAGAAATCCCACTGAATTACTGATTAAATTAAAAATTAATTAAAAATTAAAATTAAAAATTTAATTTAATTTAATTAAAAATAAAAATTCCTTTCTAATCTTTTAAAATAGTCTAAAATATTTCAAATCCTTTAAAATTTGAAAAAATACCTTGAAATATTTCATAAGATTTTATCAATTGATTCTCAGGATCAATTAAATAAAAACTTTTTAAACGTCAAAAAATCCAATGACTTGAGTAAATTTAGAAGAATGCTAATAAATTGAAAAAATTCAAAAAAATTTAAAAGAATTCAGGATAAATGGAGAAGAATTCAGGGTAAATTCAAAAAAACAATTTTCAAATCTCTTCAAGTCCTTAAAAACCTTAAAAATACCTCACTTTTCTTGAATAAATTGCAAGAAATTTAATAAAATACATTGAAAGCATTAAAAAATCCTTTCAACCCATGCCGTGGAATCTTTTAAAATATTTTGAAACCTTATATGTTCTGTAAAATCGTTTCATATCTTCGAAAATTCTAGAAAATTCTAATCCTAAAATATTTCAAACTTTTTGAAATCCCTTCAAATTATTAAAATCAACTAAAAATTCCTTGGAATCTTTTAAGATTCCCTAAAATATTTATAATCCACTATAATATTATAAAATTCCGTGAAATTCTATGACGATATTTACAGAAATCCTAGAAAACTGATTAAAATGCCTTGAGTGCTAATTAAAATTCCTTAAAATAATAGAAATGTTTGGAAATCTTATAAAATAACGTGAAGTCTTTTAAAATATCTTAAAACCTTATAGGTATTGTAATACTTTGAAATCTCTTCAAATTAATGAAATTAATTATTAATTCCTTGGAATCTTTTACAATTCCCTAAAATATTTCTGATTAAAAGATCTTGAAAATTCCTTAGATGTTTTAAAAATACCCCTAAAAATTGTTTTCATTGAAATTTCAAATAATTCATTTTCGGTGTAAAATTCATGTATTTTGTTAAAAATGGTCTGTTTGGCTAGATGAATGAAAATTTTTTATTGATAATTCATTTATTTCCTTCTGAGTTTGTCTTTTCCGACAGAGCATTACTATTATTGCTTAAAAATTCATCTTTTTGGTTGAACCCCTAAAAATCCCTTCAAATTATTGAAATCTATGAAAAATTTCTCGGAATCTTTAAAAATAACCTGAAATGTTTCAAGAGAATTCAAGACAATTCAGAAATAGGTATAGACTTGAATTGAATAGTTATTAACCAATGAGTTAATTTATGAAAAGAAAAGTGACTAATGTGATCTTTTATTCAAAAAAGTGAGTGTGTAGCAGCCCTGATTATTTTTTAGTTACTTCTTACAGAAATTCTCTGATTTGTTACTTTTTTCAAAATCCCTGACTCTTGGAAGATTTAATCTTATTACAAATTTTTTAAAGTTGCATTATAGGCTGTAAATAGGGATATAGGGACCGGGCTGTGAGGCCTGCTAAGTAGTCAAATTTTCAAGCAAAATAGGTTTTTCAGTCACTATTCACGATTAATGAAAATCTTGAAAATTTAATCAAATAGTAATATCATAGAAAAATCCTGGAGCCAAAATCATATTTGCAGTATCATTAGAGCAAGAACTGATTGAATTACCCTGTAAACTCAGACTCTTCTGTTCTTCTTTCTATGAGGTATTCATCTTTGAAATATGGAATAACTCACATTTTTCTTAGTCTTGAAATTTAAATATAAAATTTTGATATAAAAACAAAATAATTTAATACACAAAACGCGGCAAATGGAGCCTTATAGAAAATTTGAATCAAATTCAAATAGTAGAACTTATTCTACCTTGATGAATAGTTCATCCGGAAATATCCTCGGAAATGTATTTTATTATGTTTTTTGAATGATAAAAAATATTAAATTGTTTTAAAAAATTGTAAGTGGAAAAAATTGTCTGATTCCTATTAAATTTACTGGAATATTCGCGCTGTAATAAGGGAACTTCTGTAAATCATATACGTCCTCAAATCATATTCTAGTTCATGTTCCAATTTATTTAAATATTTCATAAATGCCTATATTCAACTGCATGACGGTTTAACTTAAAATAGCACTACTTTGAAAAATAGTAATACAAAAATAAAGTTGAGAAAAAAAATCTAAGATGATAGGTCGTTATTAATGAAATAATTATTATTCATTCGCTGAGAATCATTCATAAATCCTAGAACTGTGCTCATTAAGTTCGCATCATAATGAAGAGCTATTAACATCTTTCATGCCAATAAAAACTTGCTCAAGAGAAAAACAATATTCAGTTCAAATTCCATGATCAAATTTTTCCAGTGACACTCTTTTCATCGAAAGCAAATATTTTTATGAAATAGTCGACCTCGCGCGGAAATAACGGTTAAATTTGAATGCGAGCAGAACAGCGGAAATGGAATAGCGGTGTAAATAATTTAAACGTTTAAGTCTAAACAAATATGATTTTTACTTTTTCCCATTTTTATATCAAAAACATCGCAACGTGAATAGAAATATGGCGATTGTTAGAGGAAAAACTGGCTTGAAAATGTTTTTCCTTCTGCTTCTAATTGTGATAAGTAGGTTCATCTTTATGGACTTGTGTGAATACGTAATAGTTTATGTAAACTGTTTTACACTAAAGGAAAGCTAAAATGTGCTGTTTACTTTTTTCGGATGTGCTTCTCACTGTAAAATTATTATGTAGGATAAATATTACTTTTTCCAGAAGTAGATTGGTCAATAAAAAGTGGTTAGAAATGATAATTAAAAAATTAACTTCAACAAAATAATTGAATTTTCAACAAAATAACTGAATTTTCAACAAAATAGTTGATTTTTAACCGAATAGTTGAATTTTTAATCTGAAAAGATGCATTTTCAACCAAGTTTTCAAGTTTTCAACAAAAAAGGTTAATTTTAAACCAAGAAAGATGACTTTTTTACCGTAAAAGTTGAATTTTCAATCCAGAAGAATGAATTTCCTACCAAAAAGATGACAAAAAAATAGATTAATTTTCTATCAAAAGACGAATTATCAACAAAATACATGCATTTTCAGACAAGGCGATTAATTTTTCAAACAAAAAACGAAATCGATTAAATTTTCAGATGAAGAATAATAATTTTTATTGAAAAAAAACGAATTTCAAACAAAATAATTAAATTCTAAACCAAGAAGATGAATTTTCAAGCAAGAAGATTTAATAAAAAAAAAGAGTTTTCAACCAAGTAATTCAACATTCAATCTAATAATTGAATTTGTAAACAAACAAACAAATTTTAACAAGGAAGATTAATTTTTTTACCAAAACAGACAAACTTTTAACAAAACACATGTATTCATTAATTTTTTTACCAAAACAGACAAACTTTTAACAAAACACATGTATTCTTAACAAAAAATGAAATAGTTACATTTTCAGTTAAAAAAATTATTTCTAAAAATATACTATTTTTTTCAATCAGGTAACATTTCAAACAAAGAAAAGAATTTTTAATCAAAATGATGAATCTTCAACAAACAAAATGAATTTTCAATGAAAGAGTTCGACATTCAACGAAATAGTTCAATTTGCAACCAAAACGGTAATTTTTTAATCAAGAAAATTAATTTTCTACCAAAAAATACATAGATTCAATGAAAAAATGGAATAGTTACATTTTTAGATTAAACAAATTAGTTCTAAAGAAGCGAATTTTTTAACAAAATTCTTCATTTTTCAACCAAAGATATGAATTTCCAACCAAAATGATGAATCTTTAAAAAAACAAAATGAATTTTCAATGAAGCAGTTGAATTTACGATAAAAAAGATGACTTTAAGAAAAAAGATCAATTTTTTGAAAAATAATAAAAGTTTAAAAAAAATAATTGAATTTTTAACAAAATAGCTGAATTTTTAACCAACGGCGGTGAACGTTCCACTAAGAAGATTAATTTTCTAACAAAAGAAGAGTTTTAACAGAATATATGAATTATTAACAAAAACTGTTATCAACCCAAACAAACGAATATTCAACAGACAAAATCAATTTTCAACACAATGTTTCAAGATTCAACCAAATAATTGAATTTTCAACCAAAGGATAATTTTTTAACGAAGATGAATAATTTTCTACCAAAAAAAGACAAAATTTCAACAATAGATTTAAAGCTGTGAACCAAAAAGTCAAATTAAATAACTTTTACCAACAAAAACGAATTGTAAACAAAATAGTTAAATTTTCAACGAAAAAGATAAATTGTTAAGCAGAAATAGTAAAGCTCTGTCGAAAAAGACAAATTTACAAAAAAATAAATGAATTCTCAACAAGAAATTGTCATTTATCTAACCAAACAAACAATTTTTAACAAAATACATGAATTTTAAACCAAAAATAAATTATTTGAAATTTTAATTCAAAAAAATTAATTTTTTAGCACAAATTAAACGTTTATTCAACAAAATAGTTAAATTGTCTCCCAAATATTCAAATTTTCAACTAAAAATGTCAATTTCTAATCACATAGTTGAAGTTTGAACTAAAAAAGATCAATTTTTAACCAAAAATGGAATATTTAAATTGTCAAATTCAGTTCGCATTAAAGAGACAAAAGGAAAAAACAGCAAAGAAGGGAAAGTTTCTTGAAAACAGGGAAAAAAGAATTCCTCAAAAAAGGGTAAATCGGGAAAAGAGAGTAGATTATAAAATATGAAAGTGATTTTCATACAAACAAGTTTTTCTAGGTATCAAACCCAAATGTTGTTTTGCACATTTCTAAAAATATCCAGGGTGCTTGAAAGTACCAAAGGCGAAAAATGTACATTAAAAAAAAATGAATTTTCTTTCTCATCATCTAGTCAGGCTTTTTGGGCCCTAATCGAGTGATGGCTGGCCCATCAGTACCAGAAATTTTTCTAACTTTTGAATCCAAACATTTTCTTGCACTTTTTCAGAAATTTCCAGGGCGTTTAAAAGTATAAAAAATTAAAAATGTACATCAAAAACGAAGAATTTTTTTCTCGTCATCTAGAAAGTTTTTGAAATAATTTTTAACGTCAACCAACTAAAATAGATTGTCACAAGATGGACTGACTAGCGCTAGATTAGCTTGTCCATACTAGCGTTTGATTTGCTTCACAAAGAAGATAGCTTTGAAAATTGATTTATCGCGATTGTTTGAAACTGGACACCAAAGGTTTCTTAATTAATAGAAACAAAATCCTCATAAAGGAATAGGCACAATATGTACACGCAATGGATCACTGCCAATTTTGATCAAACTTTGTAAAAATGTAGTTCTTATCATCTTGATTTAAAAAGTCAATGGGCCAATATCTTAAAAACAGAAGATCAGAGAAAGAAATGTTCCCCATAAAAGTTATTGTGCTCTGAGGGGGAAATGTTAAAGAAGTCATGATCTTAAGGCAGAGGTCATTTTTCGAGGTCTTCTTTCAAGGTCATTCAGCGCGAACTTCTTATGTTTCGTTGATATTCAACCAATGAAGACAAGATACGAGCAGGAAATCAATATTTAGCAAAGGAAGGCAAGATGTTGTCAATATCCAGCCAATAAGCGCACGTCATGCGCAAGACTGTCAATATCCAGCCAACGAAGACAAGATATGAGCATGCTGTTGCCAATATTCATCCAATGAAGGCGGGATATGAGCAGAATGTATTCATCATCCAACCAACCAAGGCAAGCTATGAGAAGTTTGTTGACAATACATATTAGGAAAGATGAATTGGGTTCGTTCGTTTGGCATGGTTAGTTCGGGATGGTTCGTTCGGGTTAGTTCATTTGGGCTAGTTCGCTTGGTTTGATCTATTTAGGTTGTTTCGTTTTGATTGGTAAGTTTTAGTTGCTTTGTTTGGGCTGGCTGGTTTGGGTGTGTTGGTTTGGTTGAGTTGGTTAGAATTGGTTGTTTTGGGTTGATTGGCTAGGGTGGGTTGGATTGGATTAGTTAGTTTGGGTTGATTGGTGAGACGGTCCGTTCTATTTTCATGATAAGAATTAAATCCTAAAACTACAGGTGAATATTTAGATTGATACGCCTCTGACTCATAAGTGGTCAAGCAGGTGAGACGAAGGGATGATTCACGAAATCGTTCGATCATACGATCAATTGCGCGCGCCTTCGGCTAATAAGTGGAGATAGCGTGGGACCAATGCATTTTATATATGGATCCTGGTATCGGTACCAACAGGACTTCTTACTCGAGACTCTACGAGGAAGGACTCTTTTGGTCTCTCCTCAAATCCACCCCATCATTGGTGACAGATTAACAAATTGGCGTCTTTGTGAAAGGAAGCAACTAATCAGGATTCTCCTTCATAGATTTTGACTTCACTTTTAAGATACTATCCTAATTCTGTGTGAATAAGAATAGTAAGAGTGAGTTTATGGGAAATTATTTTTTATGTAAATTAATTTAGGCATGATTGTAACGACTTTGCACTCCATCTTTTGGTGGAGAACTCGTTGTGCATGTTTGCATCTAATTGTGGGGAATTAAATGAATGAAAAAGAAGTCCGTGCAACATTTATTGTAACGACTTTGCACTTTATCTAACGATAAAGACCTCGTTGTGCATGGTTGCATCGGCTTCTGAAATTCGAATGTTTTTCTTTGTTTGTTTCAATTTTTCAAAAAGAATAGAGCCAGAATGGAGTTTGTAACGACCTTGCACTTTATCTAACAATAAAGACCTCGTTGTGCGAACAAAGTTTTGGTATCTGAGTATCTAAAAGAAAGAAAGGAAGGAGAATCCAAATAAAAATAAAGCTAATAATTTTGGAATCAAATTCAAGTCAGAAAAGTACACAATCATCTCTCCCTTGAGTGAATCCACAATCCGCCACTTTTATCACCACGTAACGATTTAAACTTTAGTAAGAACTTTTCTTGTGAAAATTAATCGCACTCAATTGTTGTTTATTTAATCATCAAGTTTAGTTGTAAAATGGTTAGTGCTAGCTTGTATATCCTATCAGTATTGGAATCAACTTATATCGTTGGTTGCAATTCATTGGGCAGGAAAAAGTAAACGCAACTTGAACGAATGTCTCGATGAAAATAAATATCATTGAGATAAATTTAAAATGCAACATTGCCATGACTAAACATTAATGTAATTTTCAGTAAATCAAGATCTTTAACGAAAATCAGCCATCTGCAGTTATAATTGAATCGTGAATATTGATGAACACGAAATCGATCCCCGGTTAGCGAAATTGATGATGTTACACTGTGCTCAAAAAGTTTAAAAATACGTTTTTTGTAACCAAAAAGTTAAACCTATATTAAAAGGCTGATGAAGCGTATCAGTTAGGGCCTCAATTTTTGTTTGTATGTCGTTTTTAATATAAAGATGACTGATTTTTTCACTTTTTTAAAATTGAAAATTAAATATTATTTTTCAGTAGAAACCCTAGCAGACCCGGTGAGTGGAAAGGTCATGCTATTACGTGACCGTAAGGTGCCCACATAATTATACGTTAAATTTTTGTATAAAGTTTATATTTTCATGTTTAAAAATCTTATTTTTTAGCGTACGCTGAATAAAAAATAATCTGAGTAGTAAAATATGAAATTTATAAAAAGATTTATCGTAGAATTATAATTAAAACAATAAAAACAAATAGAAGCTGGTTTTATTTCTTTTATTGCGGTATTACGGAAATTACATGAATTGGTCATTTTATGGTTACGCAACAGCGTGACCATTCCATTCACCCGGTCCGCAAGGTAAACTACTAAATTTTTTAAATTTGTGTTCTTAGTTTAGACGACTAATTGCAGTCTTAATAATAATTATTATTATTCTTATGAATTATTATTATTATGAATTATTATTCTTATGAATTATCATTATTATTAGCATTATTATTATTCATTGAGAAAACATCTTACATGATTTTTTAACTTATATTTTCATTTCAATTCAGAAAACTACTGAATTTTTTTATTTGCATTCAAAGTGATTATCAAAGAAACTGATTTAATTTATCTATTAATATGACGTTCTTAGTTTAGAGGACCTAATGAAGTCGCTACTATTAAGTTTTTATGCATTGAGAGGTCTGAACTAGAAGACTAGAAAATATTTATGATGACATTTTAAGCCAAATTTACCTTATAGACCTATCACTGTATACAGAATTATTAGTCTTACATATAAGTTTCAGCTGTGTTAGTAAGACTACTAAAAACCCAGTATTAATTACTATAAAGTTGTATTATTAATGATGTTTAAAAACAGATTTTATAACTGTGTTCAAACAGTTTAAAAATACGCTTTTTTTTGTCTGAAGCATAAGCATTAAATAACAAATATTATGCAACCTAAAAGTTGTGCTCAGTCACTTGATAATGAAATTTGCATTTAAATAAATGCAAGTGATATGTATGTGTACTTCATTGAACAGCATCCTTCACCTTAGATTGAAATCCTTGCTTCGACCTCGGATTAGGTCGGATTCATTCCGATTGGAATCCTTGCTTTGATCTCGGATTAAATTCGATTCAATCGGATTGGGACCCTACCTTTGTCCTATGAATAGATCGGATTTAGTTGGATAGAAGTCTTGGTTTAGTTTCGGAATAGATCGGATTCTGTCGGATAGAAATTTCTTTATTTATTTCGAATTGAGTCGGATAGAAATGTTGGGTTTTATTTCGGATTAGGTTCGATAGGAGTCCTTGTTTTTATCTCGGATTAAATCCGATTCATTCGGATTGGAACCCTAGCTGTGTCCTCGGAATAGATCGGATTTATTCGGATAGAAGCCTTGGTTTAATTTCGGAATAGATCGTATTCTGTCGGATAGAAATCTTGTCTTGATATCGGATTAGTTCAGATTCAGTCGGACAGAAATGTTGGGGTTTCTTTCGGATTAGGTGGGATTCAGTCGGATTGATATCCTTATTTTGAAATCGTATTCGGTCGAATTCAATCGGATTATGATTGTTCTTTCAACTTCGGATTGAATCGGATAGGAATCCTTGTTTCAAAGTCGTATTGGGTCGGATTCAGTCCGATAGAAATCGTAGTTTGACTTCGGATTCAGTCGGATTTGCATCCTTGTTTCGAATTCGGGTTATATCGTATTAAATGGTATATGAATCCTCAGTTCGACCTCTGATTCATTCAGATAGGAATCTTTGGTTCAACTTCGCATTAGATCGGAGTGAAACTGTTTGGTTCGGATACAGATTCCGGAATTAAATTGATTCAAAAGGATAGCATTTTTTCTATCCGAAACTTTCACCAGGGAGTTGCATTTTTTGCCGAAGAAAGGTTAAATTTCTACCAGAGGAGATCAATTTTCAAATTAAAACGATGAATTTTAAACAGAAAAGTTGAATTTTCCACCAGGAAAGATATTTTAGTTATGAGAGAAGACACATTTTAACTAGATTGTTGAAGCTGCAAACCAAAAAGATGAACTCATTTGAAAAAGTGTAATGTTTCAACCCAAAAATATAAATTTTAAATAAAAACGTTAGTTTGCAACCAAACAGTTGAATTTTCTACAAAAATAATAGAATTTTCAACGCAAAAAGACGAATTTTCAACAAAATACTTGAATCAGTAAGCCAAGTAGTTCACTTTCAAACTAAAAGTGATTAATTATCAACCAAAAATTAAATAGGTAAACGGCAGTTAAAAAATTACTTTTCAACAAAAAACAAACGAATTTTGAACAAAATACTTCAATTTTCAACCGAAAAGTTATCCAACCAATCAAGTGTGTTTTTAATATATTTTTAACGACACAAGGTATGAAAAAAATTAATAGAAAAACGTTGCTCACCGAAAAACGAGTTACAAATTTGTCATTTTATTCGCAAAAAATAATACTAAAAATAAAGAAATAAAATGCTTGGACAAACGACGCAAGAGACGAAAAAAAAATGAATGGACGAAAGTTGTTCAACCAGAAGAGATCTACGAATTTTTTATAAATTTTTGTCATAAAAATACATTTAAAATAAAAAAAATTAACTTTTTGAAAAAAGACATAAGCTAAACTAACATTTCCTAGAACCAAAATTTTCGCCTAAATTATATCTACAAATTTTCTCAGAAACGCTTTACGCTAGCATGCGCATTTTTGGTTCAAATCGTAAAAAATATCATTGAAAATAAAGAAATTAAATTTATGGAAAAATGACACAAGTTGCAATAAACTATAATAACAAAATTGTTTTTTTACAGGCTTGGCACTTTTTTTTCACTTGTAAAAACAAGACAATGGAAATATGTCTGTTTCAATACCAATGCATATGATGAATTGTAATAATAATATTTCATTAAAATGATAGATTTTGCAAGGTAGCTAAAAGTAAAATTCAATGCAAAATAAGGAACAAATATTTGAGTAAATAAATAAATAATTTAGAAAAATTCGCATTTTGGACAAAATCCAGTGCGAAGCACGAGATACGTGATGAGAACATCTTCGCAAAAGCCGAAGGAGCTTTAGGAAAGAGAATTCACTATCACCAAATTGCAGTTGTCGCTGATTTGACCTTCAATTTTAAAAGGTCTGTGTACAAATGTGGGAGAAGTACAAAGACCGAGTGCGCAGCACGAGATAAATATTTTCTCGAAAGCGAAGCGCGAGATAAATATATTATCAAGCGTGAAGCGCGAGAACCAAAAGTCGATCGCTCTAGGTGCGCCGGAATGTGCGAGCCGCCCGCCTACCGCGCGACGAGAATGTGCCCGCGCTGCGGGCAGATTTTTTGTTTTAGAAAACAGTTTTTTTTTCCATGAGCGATTTTTGTAGATCCATTAAGTTAATAAGTTAACCTCCACAATCAAAATTTTGGGATTCTTTATAGTTCAGAAATTTGGGCTTTCTTTGGGTAACAATTAAAATTTTTCGACTTCTTTATTTTTTTCCAAAAATCAATTTTTTCGTGGAACTGCTAGCTTACATAAACCTAGAACCTCCACTTTCTAAAATCACAAAATACTAAAAATTCACAGCCACAAAAATTTTGGGCTTTTTTGAGCTCTTGAAATTCGCAAAAAATAATTTCCCCAAAACAATACTTCAAAATCAACTAAATCAACCAAATCAACCAAAATCAACCCCATTCAAGAAATTTGAATTTTTTACAAATTTAATCCAGGCGTATTTCTGGGCTTCTCGAAAATACCAACTCTGATTTTTGGACTTCAACTATCAACGTCAAAAATCAACCCCTTTGTGCCACGTAGATATCACTTGGTCAAAAATAATCTTTTTGAGAATTTTACAGTGTCAATAGAGTCTCTCATTTTTGAACTCCTCAAAAATACTCACTCGGATTTTTTAACTCCAGCCCTTCACGTTAAAAATCAACCCCGTTGTACCTTTACTAAAGGTATCCCGAATTGGGATACAAAATAACTTACTGTGGTACGTCCTTTTATACGTCTTTCATTACGTCCTATTGTACGTCGTTAGTACATCCTTTAGTACGTTCTTTGGCACCTCATTTCTGACGTCATTTCCTATTTGAAGAAAAGAGCTGTTTTTTAAACAAAACAAAAGTTTTTTTTAGTGTAACGTTTGATAGATTTTCGCCTGTACCCTTGACTCATATAGCGCGCTTCTCGAAACGATCAAACGCCAAGCACCCAAGATTTGAACTTGACTAAGAAATCACTTTTTTAAATGCAGAAAGGGTACCCGAAGTGACATTAGTAATTATTGCGCACATTCCGAAAAAAAGGTTGTACCCTTCTCAAGAAGGCCGAACGCAAAGCGCTCATGATCAGTGAATAGAACGAATTACAACACATTTAGTAGCCTCTAAAAAAGTGATTCCTTAGTCAAGTTCGAATCTTGGGCGATTAGCGTTTAATCGTTTTGAGAAGCGCGCTATATAAGTCAACGGTACAGGCGACAATCTATTAAACGTTACACTAAGAAAAAAACCATTTTTTGTTTAAAAACAGCTCTTTTCTTCAAATAGGAAATGACGTTAGAAACGAGGTACCAAAGAACGTACTAAAGGTTGTACCAACGACGTACAAAAGGACGTAATGAAGGACGTACCAAAGTACCAATTGTGGAGGTGGTAGCTTAATGGACCTGCATTTTTAGAAGAGCGAAAAAAATTCTGTAAAATCCGAATAACCATTCGAAGAACAAACATAATCCAATTTCGAGGAAATAGATATGGAAGTTAACAATCTCAAAGCGATACTGACCACAAATTGAAGAAGGCTTGTCTGTGACTTGCGATCAAAAACTTGAATATCAGTTAAATTTTTTTTTAAACTAATGGTGAATTTATACCTCTGTACGTCCGACCGGAATGGGCAGAAAGTCCATAAGAGTAAAAGAGATAGAGAGCGGAAAATTGGATAAAATGTACTCTCTATCTGTTTTACTCTTATGACTTCTGCCTGCACCGGTCGGACGAACAGAGGTATAAATGCACCAGAGCTCCTGAGATATTGCAATTCTGAACGCGGGTAAAATAATATTAATTCAGATAATTAATATTTAATATAATAATTAATAATTAATATTAATATAATAATAATATTAATTAAACCAATAATAACGCGGGTAAAAAAGGTTTGATTTACAAATGTTAGCCAATCCCGAGTAAATCGTCCAAGAATTTTGAAGATATCATTTCACAGGTTTTGAAAGTAGGCTTTCGGTAGAAATTAGAAATAAAATGATCAATTTTTTACAAAAATAAAATCTTTTCCTCGAGATATGGAGAATAGAAATAAGAGTAATACTTGATTGATAAAAAAAAATGATTCTGTTCGGAGAAAATCAAAACTTTAGTATGACGGTATCGTACTATGACGCTGAGAGGCCCATGCAAAAGAAATTTTTTTAAATAAACAATGATCATTCGAAATAATATCACTATTGCGTAACAAAAGATCAGGAAGATCATTTCCACCATCCTCTTCGAATCAGAATCCTAAATAACAAAATTGCTTCATTTCCACCATTTCCCCATTTATCTTCCATACATATCGTAGAGGAACGATACCCGATATCTCCCTAGCAACGGAGGGATTGGTGGCACTGATAGATGCGTGGAAGGTAATCGAAGATTATACGGGAAGCGATCATCAGTCCATCACCTTCCAGGTAGGTGCAGAAAGTCGTAATCGACAAGATATGGTACTCAGAGCGCGGAAATGGAATGTTTCTAAAATGGATGTTCAAAAACTATCGGATGTGATACAGAATGGACAGAAAACAGGCGACACGATATTTCGGCACACCAAGGGAGCAGACAACGCTGAATCCTTGGTGGAAGACACGATGAGCCTCATTCACCGAGCATGTGAAGCAGCTATGCCCCGAAAGATACTACGAAATAATCGAGGACCGGCATACTGGTGGAATGAGAAGATTTCTCAACGGAGTATGGAGTGCTTCAGTTTACGGCGGAAATCCCAGCGAATGCGGAAAAAGCGGCCAGCAGAAGCGGTCATCAAGAAGGCAGAGTTTAAAGCTGCGAAGAAGGAACTTCGAAACGCCATTAAACAAAGCAAAAGGTCGGGGTGGAATACCCTCTGCAAAGAAGTCGATCATGAACCGTGGGGGCTGGAGTACAAGATTCTAACACGCAAACTTGCAGCTCTAGCACCAGCTGCCGCACACGACGAGGAAACGATGCCGCATATCGTGGAAACACTCTTTCCCACGCACCAAATCAGAAGCCAGAATACCGTGGAAATTAAAGGCACAGAAATACCGCTCTTCACCGAGAAGGAACTCAATGAGGCTGTGAAATCGCTTCAAAGTAAGAGAGCTCCAGGACCCGATGGAATACCACCGGAAGCATTAAAGGCAGTAGCGCAGGGCCGACCGCAGTTGCTACTGAGAATGTTCAATAGCTGTCTGAAAGCAGGATTGTTTCCAAAACAATGGAAAACGCAGAGGCTGGTACTCATAAGTAAGGGAAGAGGAGAACTGAAATCCCCGTCAGCATACAGACCACTATGTATGCTTGACACTGCTGGAAAACTGCTGGAGAAGCTGCTGAAACCCCGTCTGCAGGCAGCTCCACACATCACTACTTTACCACCGAGCAATTCACGCCTACCCCGAAAGGGAAACGGCTTAATGATATAATAATAACTTTACGGGTTTTCTCTCAACACCTAAGAGAATCAATACTAGAATTGTCATCAAAATTACTAACAATAGATGAAATTTTCAGATGATTTGACATGTAATTGTTCAATAATAATACATTTTATTAGAGAGTAAGTAAGTTATGGCCATTTATATTATTTTAAGAAATCGATTTTCATAGTAAACATTTTCTTATTCACATAATTTAAAGTTGATGCAAGAATAGACAAGATTCGTTGATTCGAGACAAATCGATTGACATATAATATTAATAAATTTTATTTAAGAGTAAGGAAGTTATGGTCATTTATAATATTTGAAAAATCGGTTTTTTATAGTTGAACTTTTTTCATCAACATAATTCAAAATTGATGCAAGAACGGAAAAGATTCCTTGACCCCACGGAAAAAAGTGTACTGTCTTACAGAATTTTTTATTTAAATTATGAAAACCGATTCAATATATATATAATATATAATATACGCGAAATTTATGTTTTATAACAACCGTTTCTTTGCGGGGCAATCAGAATCGCTGTACTATTAAGATAGTTTTGAAATTCAATTTATAACGATTATCAGAAGTTTGACAGCAATGATGTTTCAATTTATAGAAACACAATTTTCATAAATTTGAGAAAACGGAATATCCATGTCACAAAGTGTGAAGCTGGCTCAAAAAAATACAATTCTTTATTTGAGTCATGTTTTGGCAGTGAGTGAAGTAATCTGCTGGTATCAGTGGACAGCTTTTTTTCTTATCTGATAATTGACATTAGTTTGAATTTGATTTAAAAATTGAAAAAAAAATTAATGAAACTACACTAATACTCATCATTTGAACTGAGTATAATACATTGTGGCCAATAAGCAATGCGGAAAGCCAAAAACAATGAAAATCTCAAAACTGGGAGTTTTTGGACCATCCATTTTTTTACAGGACATTACAAACAAATTTGAGAAAAATCGGTATAATTATAAAACTACTTATTCATATTACCTGGAATTAAAAAATAAATGTTCTCTTTCAAGTAATTTTAATCTAAATCCATTGCGCATTTGAATATATAGTTCCGAATAGAGACAAGATCATTATAAAGTCCGCCACGATCACGCCTGAAGAATTTCAAGTTCGGAACCTGTAAGACCATCACTGTAGACTGTAGACTATAGCTCAGCTGAGAAACAGTTGGACATTTCCTTCAATGCAACAAAAGAAAATAAAAAAGACCACTTCCAAAATAAAAAAATTTCCCTGCAAAAGAATGCTCTAAAGAACTTGCGTTCTAGGGTAAATAAAACTGGTGTAACATTCTTTCTAAATTAAAGATAGGATCATTAACGACATCCACTAGACAAAGCAATTAATCTAATTTAAGACCAAAGTAATTAATATCTGATGCTTTATTGAAGTAGATGGTCTACTGAATTTCTTGTATTAATCATGATTGAACCTAATCATATTCAAATTCATAGGGATTAACATCAAATCTACCCAGAATTTCTTCTAGTCAAAAGTTACCGAGTAAAACTAAAAGTCAAAAACTCATCTGAAGGACTGACTCTCACGAATGGCGCAACTCCACAGCTAGGAACAAGTTTACTCCTTGAAGTCAATTTCTCAATGGAAACTGCTTATAGACAATTGAAACCAGATTTGCGATGGAAGAAACTAAGAGGGAGTATGGAAGAGTAAATATATAAATAAGAGAATCTCGGAATTAGCAGTTGTAACTGGTCGAGATCCTTTCGTCAGTGATCTAAACCCATGGTATCGGTATTAGCTGGAGACACACCTTCCTCATGAACATCTAGACCGGCTGTGAAAAGAATCGAGCCTCTTGGGCTCGGTCTCCTCAATCTGTGTAATTCGCGCAACTAACCGCGAGGCTCCCCTTCCACTCAATTCGCCAGGAGGCGGTGCTTCACATCTCAACAGCGTATATATAAAAGACAAACCCCGATTTGATTAGCAAACTTAGCAAACATACAAAGTGACATGTATTTTTCATTTCGCGCGACCGGTAAGCACTAGGAACCACGAGTGTCGCGGAAAAGTTGTACAAATTAGGAAATTCAACTCTCGCGATCAATTGCGTAAGAGTATCGATAAAGTGTTTAAGAAGTATCTAGTACTGGACACTTCAAAGGAGTTTTAAAAGTATTGTAAAGATCATAGAATTGATGCGTCAGATCTTTAGGAGTTAACATTAAGGGACGAAATATTAAGACTCTGAAGATCCTCTAGGATTCAGGATTAAAAATTATCCGGTAAACAGTACGCCTCCTGCAGACACCAGTAGACGGCGCGTATCATTCGCCTTACATTAGGCAACGATTCTACGCACTCGTAGCTCCGCTGTCAAAACACAGCCACGTGTGACGTGCCGGTGTTTGCACCACTTCAAGCAGCCAGCAGGCACCACTAATCCATAAAACTATTGCGAAAGGTTCATTGCCAAGAACAAAAGGGCTTTGATACTAGAAACGGAGTACCGAAAGAGTAAGGAAGTTCAAGTAGTGATAAGGAGGCAACACTAGCACAATGTCATCTTCTCAGAGAAGACAGATAATGCAACCATGGCCCCTCTGTGTGATGCCGTTTTCAAAATCGAAGGTAAGATAGAACATAGACCCATAGAACATAGATCACTTCTTATCGAGCAGAGGAGACATCTCAAATATTCAAATACTTCTAGTCTATTTCAAACTTTTCGTTTTATTCCTTTATTACGCGGTATTGATAAGAAGTTTCAATTCGTCCAAAGTACTTATCTCAGGGTATCAAACCAATAACAATTAAAAAAATTATGCTTTGGGATTTAGTGTGTCATGAGATCAGTTTTCAATAAATCATCTCCACAATTATGGTTATGATTTTAGTCCTTTTAGAAGTCACTTTTTGATTTTCAACTATCCGGTTCCTCCACGAAATGCCGGTTCTCGTCTCCTCTCGCTCACATCTATAATTCGATGCTTTTCTTCTCTCACTCGCTCTCACTTTACGCAGCTTCTGGAAAGTTCCATGTGTCCGCTGTTCGGTAACACTGCACACGATGTCGGCTTGTCTGGCGCCGATCTTTTCTTATTCCTTTTTTTCCCAAGCACCTTTCCCATCGAGTTTCACCTACATTTGCTCTGGTTTTTCGTTGAACCGATCTCGCAAAATACCATCTTTAGGAATAAAGAATCTATCTCTGATCTCGAAGATGCATGCATACATTGATTTTTCAGGTGCTTCGCCTCTCTCATGGTTCATTGCATCATTTTGGGTCATAGAGTTGCTTGAAAATGGACTCATTGTCACGCGGACAAATGTCCCGCAAAAAAGCGCCCTTGAGACCTTGACTTTCACCTTGCCCTTTCCCTTTCATTTCACTCTCATATGGTATGCGTAATGAACTATACCGGCTTATCGATTGCGGTTTGTTTGTAAAAGGTAACTCTGATAGGTAGTTTTAAGAGGCGGGAAGTGTTTCTTGTGTTCTCAAGATCTGGTTGGCTGATAAATTTTCACTGGTGGGAGCGAACATGTGCTCGTCGCTAGGTCACGTGCCCGTGCCGGCTTAATGTTTTCACGACGTTGCGTTCAGGCTCTTCTAGTAGTCCGCAATTGATTGAATTTACTTTAAAATAATTTCTTTTTGTTTTTTATTTCTTACATTAAATTCAGAATTTAATCATATGAAACTGATTTATGGGACTAGATAATTTTCTATTTAACTAACTAAAAATTATCATATACGCTTGTTTAACCGGCCAATAATTTAATTTCAGCTTGTCTACCGTCATCTTTCAAGGAAAATTTTAATCCACTGATAAATATTAATGCTGATTTCGAGGGGTTACCACTACTGAATTCAGGTGTACAACTGCTTCTGAAATCTTTTGAATACTTTTAAATACTTCTAAATTCACAAGAAGCCAAAGAATTATTAAAAAATTATTTTTGTTAGTTCTTTGAATCAAATTGAATTCTGAATTTCCTTGAATTCTTCAGAGTAGGGGAGCGGCGGCAAATGCGGCGCACATAAAGGAAAATGCACGATTAAAATTCAAATATGAAGTAAAATATTGTAATAAAATATACTTTGTTTATGCCAATATCTTACCAATGCTCTATGCTTGGAGATAATTTAATTGAAATTCATTAAAACAGATAATTAATTTGTTTTCCAAAAAGTGCATCTGCACCAAGTTGTCCTACCTTGTTTGGTAATGTGGCGCGTTTCGATTTCAATTCATAATTATTGAATAAAAAATAAATTATGAAGAAAAATTAGTAAAATTTAATAAAAATAAGTTAAATATATTTACGTTTAATAATATTAACATATTTGAGGGATTATATCTGCCGAAATTTAAAAAAAATCTTTTTCTAACAGTGCACAATGTCTCACAATATTTTGAGGGTTATGTATGCTGAAACGTCAAGAAACAAAATTTTTATTAACAGTGCAGAATGACTCACCAATATGAAAAATAACATAATTTAGGATATATTTGAATAATTATCAATGAGGAAGCTTTTTGAACAATTCTTTATATTGAAAGTCCCGAATGCGACATATTAGTCGCATGTGAATAGTATTTAATAAAGATTTTTTATATAATAGTTGATTAATTTTACTCAAAATGTTAAACTTTAAAGCATTCAAGAAACTCAGAACAGTATATTTCCAAACAATTTTATAAGTTTACACGAAACTTCTGTAATTTTTTACTTGTTTTTAACTACTCTGACAATACAAGCGAAATAACCAAAACTAACTTTCCATCATAAAAATCAGACAATTAATTTAATTATCCCAATTTTTTAATAATATAACGTTGAAAACATATGTACATGTAATGTAACTACCTCCACAAGCAGAAAATGCGTTAATATTCGAAAACTCGAACGCGCCACATTAGCCGCCGCATTCGCCGCCGCTCCCCAACGCTCGGTAAACACAGACGGTCGAATTAACGTTTGGAAGAAACATTGCGGAATGTTTTTAAAATATCAGAATGTCTGCGAATTGGACGTTACGTGTTTTATATCATTAAAAAGAACGATGAAAGTCTGTTCTTACAAAACGCTTGAGGAAACGTGGGGTGTCTTGAGTTGAACGTCTTGTAAACTCTCATAATTAACGTTAGGTTAATTATCACGTTAAAAATATAGTTCTGATAGTGTAAATATATTTAAAGCTTCAGATTTCTACCCATTTTCAACGTTAAACCGTATGCGTTTATTTGGAGTTTCAATTCCAATTGAATTCATTAAAATTTTTTTAAATCTTTTGAATTGACTTGAATTTGGTCCAACTCCACGTGAATTAAGTCGAAATTCCTTACATTCTTCTAAATTCACTTAAACCCCACTTGAATTCATTTTATTATTTTTTTATTTCACTTGGATTCTTTTGAGATATTTTGAATACTTTAAATTCTTAAATTTAGGTGTACGTCAAATTCATAGTGACAAATCCTTAGGTTGATCTCAGCCGTTTGCAGAGTTTCAATTCAACTATCTCCAATATTAATTCTAGTTTAATTCTAGTATGTTCGACTTGATTAAATCGAAGAAAAATAGAAGTACAGTTTTCTGGAGAACAGTTGATCATATAACTAATTTATTTCAATCAACGATCAACGTTAATCTCGTAATTAGAGTACAATTCTTATTTAGCTAGAGTTCGAGAGTTTTCCATGGAAAGATAAGATTAGTTGAATACATATACCTTTGGCAATGGCATGGCTAGAAAAAGAACAGATCCTCCATACCATACGACGTTTCTATTTATAAAATTCGTAAGATAAAAGCACATGATGAAATGAAAGTAATTCTATTTTTACCTCAGTAGACACACGTTGCGTGAATCGAGCTTGGCAAGGTCAACATTATACTGACAAAAGTCAAAATTTGACTTCCGCTTTGCTCAAATGCAAAAAGAAAAAATTACTACGTATTAAAATTAAGTAGAGTAAGAAGGAGGAAGGAATTCACGTTTTGATCCACGTGTCATACACGAGCAGGCACAGATTTGCACGTTAAAGTAAAAATTTTGTTTACGAAGCACTCGATGTTGCGGATGAACTTTCGCAGAGTGGAAGAAGGAACATGTGAAGGAGAAGTCAATCTTAGGTGTATGCGACACGCTTTTTGAAGATAGAGAAAATGCTTGATAGAACACTTCGGTTATGATATAAAATTCTTTGCGTCATCATCAAGTCGAAAGACGATTCGGCACGGAGACACATCGATTCTAACAGAAGCATAACTGGGTTCCAGGAACCCATGACAAAAGAGAATTAAACCAATCACTAAATACATAAGTAAAGGGTTTCAATTTCTAATTCTTGTCTTCTTCAAATTTTAGCCGCCAACCATTTGATGGAAAAGCAGCTCCTGTAGTTTATCATATTTTATCATTTAATTTTAGGTTACAAAATATTATATATATATATATTTCAAAAAGAAGCTAAATATTAAAATGTCTTTCTCATATAAATATAATTTTTAATATTTACGCCTTACGTTTTTAGTTATGGTCACATTATTATTATTTTAAGCACCCTTTTCAGAGGGAATTATCTTGGTTCTTTTCAATACATTATAATAAAGGCTTGTTTCTAAAATTAAAAAAAAATTGAATATTTCATTTTCTGCTTTTCAGTCTTTTGCAAATATACAATCTTTATTGTTCGGGCAACCTAATTCCTCAATTCGAACTCTCTCTAAAAGGGCAAGGAGGCGGGGGGCAACTTAAATTTTAACTCTACTCTCCAAGACCTTTACGTAGATACCCACCCATATTGTTGGGGTGTTCTAACAGCATGTGAATTCAGGGAACGCGGTGGAGGGGGAGGAATATCAACTTTGCATGCATATGTAGTTTTGAGTTTATAACCCCCCCCCCCCCCCACATTCACTGCGCCCGAGGAATTACATACTGTGAGAAAATCCCAACAATATGGCTATCTATGCAAAGGTCTTAGAAAGTAGAGTTCAAATTTGACCCCCCCCCCTCGCCCTTCTAGACGGAGTGCGAATTGAGGAATTATCATGCTCGAAATTAAGTGGAAAGAAAACAATAAAGAATGTATATTTGCGAAAGACTGAAAAGCAGAAAATAAATAAATTTAGAAACAAGCCTTTATTACAATGAATTAAAATAAAAGAAAATAATTCCCTCTGAAATTGGTGCTAATAATAATAATAATAATAATAATCCGACAACACTGTTCCTCATAACATTCTAAAAAGATTGGTAGCTCTAAAAAAGTATCCAGAGGTGAAATTTTCATCTCCAACTGTCCCGTCTGCCGCGTATGGTCATCCGCGGCTAAAGACCTGACTGGAACAGTGTTGAACAATCTTTTATCGCGTGAATTTAGCGCTCTTGCTTACCTTTTAGGACGGAAGGATCAGAAGTGGATGACGTACACATTCCAGTTGCGTCGGTATTGGTTTCTTCAAGGAACCATGATCTTAGCTTCCGGAGCCTGAAACTTCTCTCACAATATGTAACATAACTGTAACCATTAACTGTAACCATCTTAAGCCTGAGACATTTATTTTTTTAATAATAATTACCTGCATATTTGAGCTGCCTTTTAATAAGAAATAGATGTGCGGCCCTCCCCCCCTTCATAAGTTAAGAAGCTTTTTCACCATTATTCTACAATGCGAGCTTAAAGCATAGAATCTAGAAGTTATGTACGACGATCTAGAATTAAGTACGCAGAACAGTGGGCTTTTGTGAATAATTTTTTTTCAGCACACATAATTTCCTCCCTTTTTTAGAAAAAAAAAACCTTCAATATTTTTTATACAACATGGAGGATTTGTGATTATTGCACATTAGTGTTACCTTCTCTCTCTCTATCTCCCGATAAATTCTTTCTGCATGAAGAAGGTTTTCAGCTTTTTTCCCTTTTTAGCCTACACTACTCTCCGAGGATGCTCAGCTAGACGGAGAGTGAGGGACGAGCAACCAGATATACAACATTTGTATAAGTTTTTTTCGAGGGCGGTGTATACTACACATCTAGGGAAATATTGCGCCGTATTTCCTGACTAAGTTTTTTCCGGCTGTAGCCAAGAACATGGAAAATAACTAAAAAATTAGATATGCGAAAGACCTCCAGGTATTCGTCTTTTCGTTTTTATAAAATTATCTTTTTATTTATATAACAGTGAACTATTATATAAAAAAAGATAATTTCATTCTTTAAAAAACTGAAGGAAATATATTTTTTTCACACTTTCAAAACATTTTCTTAATGAAACAAAGAAAAAATCTCAAGCATTTTATCCGTAAACAGATTCAGAATTGTCATGTGAAATCAATTATTGTTAAATTTTTATTATTAGAACTGTGGCTCAATTTCAAAAGTCATGTATGAATTTATATTTACGGTTGATTATCTTAAAATGCTTTCTATCAAAAGTTTTAAATTTCAAATGCTTTTCATTTTTCATTGTTTGAGTCTCTCAAACTGCATATCTTCCTGTGGCTTCTTACAAATTTTTGAAAATTTGTTGAATTTTTATAAATCGTGGCTTAATTTTTTGTAAGAAGAATTTTCTACAAATCTATTGTTTGCGATTTCAAAAATAAATACTGCTACGGCTGAAATAGTTGAAACCATTTTTTAGAATATTTGATCGAAAACAGCATTAATTCATTACAATCCAAACATTTTTTATAAATTCGTAAGAAGCTGCAATAACATAAAATTCAATTTGAAAAAATACTTGATCTACTGATAAAATAATCATTTTTTGTAAGTTTCAAACTTTTTTCCGATAAATCATGTTTTTTCTTTCATAGGACAATGTTTTTTTTTCTTTCTTTCTTTCTTTTATAGTAATGTTTCTTTAATCCTTAAAATCATAGAAAACCTTATTTTTTCGGAGACCTCATTGTTGGCACGAAAACTGCCTTGAAATGAAGACCTAAAATGGAAAATTTTTAAGCTTAAAGATTTCAGAATAATGTATTGTAAACTGAATGGTTTCAATAATGAAAACATTAACAAATGAACTTAACATTAGAAAAAAATTAAAATCGAATTCATTCTCAATAGCATCATAGCATCTGGTATAAAATTTAAGATATGTCAAGTGACTGGATAAATTTTTCTTTAAAAAATGTATCAAGGTCCTAGTCAAAAAGAAAATCACTGCATTTTTCGGTTTGCCCGGTCTCGAAAACTTCCCTGTCCTTTCCCAATTTCCCGGTCCAGCGGCCATCCTAAAGAGAGAATTCAAAATTACAAAAGTCACTGTTTTGACCTTTAATTTCAAAAGTGCTATGTATACACGAGGGGGAACAATAAAGACTTTTTTCTGTATTTTTTTTATTAACAGTGTGAAGAATTTTGCGCTACACACGTATTACTCTGAAATGATTCACAATTGAGTCTTTGAAGCCTATTGGACATTCCGCGATTTCTTCTGGGGTCAATAATTTAACCACACCGCTGATCATGTTTATTTTTGCCCGTTCTGCCCTCATATAAATAACAGGATTAGGTTTATATATTCCACGAAACATCGTATGTCTATATGATGTTTTTTTTAGTATTGCACAGATATCACCGTTGGACGTTGATAACACAATTTGTTCTTCGGTTGGCGTGGGCTGAAGGGCATTATTTGCGGTTTTCAGTTGAATTCGTTGATCCGCAGGAAAAATGTATCTTCGAAGTTCGAATACGCGGCTGGGATTTTTGTGGGGAATCAGTCGAATAAAATTAAGTTCTTCAAGTTTAAATCCAAGTATGCGAGAAAAAGCTGGCCTTTCAGGAGGAGACTTGGACCTCGCACGGTGAGGCGGCTCGGCAGGTAGAGGAGATCCGGGAGAAGAATGAGGCATAGCAAGAGAAAGAGACGTGTCTGGAGAATGTCTGTCAGAAGAAGAAGAAGCAAAAGATCCAGAACGAGAAACACCAGAATTAGGGTCGTCATCAGGCCGACACTTGGCCTGTGAGCTTAATTCTGCAACAAGAAATAGAGAAGCATAGTTTCTTCAAGTACACAATCATATGCTGGTATTTCATGAGTTGTACATATGACTGTAATAATTGTCAATGTAGTTGTCCACATATTTGTCAACACAGAAAAAAGTGAGGTTTCTGTTAAAAACAATTTTTGGTTTCAGCAAAGGAAGAGCTGCAACAAAAAGGAACCGCTCTTGCTGAAAAGGAATGAAAAATGATTAATAGTTCCAAGGATACCCAAAGTATCAACTCTAATAAACACTTTTCATATACAACTCATGTTTGGCTTCGACTTGATCATTTCGAAGATTTTAGAAGGTAATGGTGCACCTTTTACATTATTATACAGATTACATAATATTACGCTGAAGTTTAAAACGTTCAGCCAATTCTGCATGTCATAAAAAACTTGATGTTATGTAATCATTTGAAAAATATTATTACTACAACTATTTTATTTTCATTTTAATACTATTTACACACACACAAATTCCAAAGTCTCTCCGAAGCAGATAGCATCTTCTTGGATTTGGTCTTCCTATCTGTTGACGTTGAACATGCTATCTGCGACTAACATTCTTGACGTTCCGGTTCTACTCTACTCGTCTTCGGTGGTTTCATGGTGGAAGAAGGAGCTCACGGCCCTTGATATCACCATACGTAAGATCATGCATACGCATAAAAGCTTGCATATGAATTCGGTCAGGAACCACGAGGAGATTGGCAAAGTAGCGTTCCTTTACAAAGCCGTGGAACAGGCGGCCGAGATCCTTGGCCTGAATTTCAACATCAGGAGTGAGGAAAGTGCATTACTCCATCTAGATGCTACACTTCTGAAAGCCGAAGTGCAGACAGGAAAATTCATGGCAACTTTCACAGAAATATAAAAAAATAGTCCTCGTCAAAGCAGCTAACTTTTGCTTTCCTCAGATTTCATTTTCGCATGCCAGGACGGTGTAATTTCCACCTTTGTATACCGCGACCGCATTTTATGTGAAGAAGTACCCAGCGATAGATGCTGAACATGTCAGGCATACGCTAAGTAGCTAGAACATTTACTATCTGAGTGTCCCACCCACTCGGAAACGACGTATATCTACAGACATAATGCGGCCTCAAGAGTTCTTTATCACTATCTTTTTCACTCTTTTGGCGGTGGCCGCGAACTTGCCCTGCTGCACGCTCCAAGAAAGATAGAGTCAATTGTCCAAAACGAGAAGTGCCGAATTTTCTGGAACTGCGTTTGTCGACAGAAATCTCTGTTGCACACACGAGGTCTGACATCGTTCTCCAAGACGTCGAAAAACGGACCATATTCGTAATCCAATTCTCGGCTCCGGCCAACTACAAGATCACTGCCAAGGAGGAGAGAGAGGAGGCAAGACATGAAGACCTTATAAGGGAGCTGCAACAATTGTGACCAAAATATTTGGTTACAATGATTGTCCTTGTGATCGGTGCTCTCAAATGTGCGAAACTGCTCCTAGTTCGTAACCTTAAAACCACACTTGCGTGCCGAAAACATGCCAAGGTACTTGCGAGATGGATTTTGAAATGTATCATTTCAGGGCCGCTTTGTGTCCTTAAGTCACACGACGGTTTCGCTGACTTGTCGTAATTTTATCTTGCCCTGTGACCACCCATCTCTTCGTTGGTGCCAAGTGGCCATAAGTTTGATTTACGCGGTTCTACTGGAAGCCGGCGTCACTGTTAGATGGCAGTTACTCCCCGTGGGACACAGTGGTGGTTGTTTAAGCCTTTCTCAAATTATATATATAGATATATATATACACACATACACACATACATAAATCTACCCTGCACCAAACCACTTTGAAACTTTCGCCTCATACGAGATTACCTTCCAATCACAGCCCGAAAAACTGTCTGCCACATCAATCGTATGTTTTTATCCATCACAATAGAATCCGTGAAATCCTATAATCATCTGCACTAACGTCGCTACGTGTTATAATTGTAAAACTTCGTATAGTCAAAATCATGGAAAAAACAACCAAAATGCTACCCCTAAATATAAATCAAGAAATGAAATAAGCAAAACAAGATTTACTACCCGAATAATCTTTGTGTATATATGAGCTGACCTTTGAGAAATTTGACAAATGGAGAAAGCAAAACAAAACAGAAGAATTTTCGGACAGTGATCATCGTCATTATCAGAAAACATTCACTTCATAGGACGCTCCTGCACCATTTCAGTAAAGGGCTATCTAACGCTCACTTTTCTTGGAGCTCTACAGGCTCTTAACATGGTGGTTTCGAATAAAATATCATACATCACTCGTAGGTATACACGCGTATTTACGTGGAGAATTCAATGCTACATGGTTTTACTTCTCGTCCTGCGAACATTGACCTTCCCGCGGTAAAGACGTGCCTAACGCTACTTGTGATGTAATATACTGTTATCCCAAAATTCGATCAAGATCATATGCATCGCTTTTATATAGATTTTGAATTTTTCATTTGATCGAAGATTGGGGCATCAGAATGATCTGATTCTCGATATCAGGTGCCTGTCATGAATTTTCATGAGTAGCAACAGTCTAGTGCCAATTCCTATTTACTGCATCCAATAAGTCGCCCAAGTTTGCATGCAAATTGAAATTTGAAAAAATTTTCTAATTTTTTTTCTCAATGAAAAATCATTAAGTTTCGACAAATGCTGGTACTTCCTAAATCTAAATAAGCATTTTTTGGATGTGAAAAAAATTACTTGTAGAGCCATAGGCATTTATAGCTCAACATAGAAAAATTATCATTTTTCTTCTACCCTGAAATTCAAAATGTTCTAAAACATTGATTTCTGGTGCTAGGAACTTGTAAATCGTCCAGAAATAGGAAACGGAATTCGGAAAATGTATAAAAATACTTTCCGGAAGAAAAAAATTATTTTCAGAGTTTCTTACTTTCTTGATCATAATGCATTTTTTCAATCTGCAAATCTAACTCTATGAGGTGAAGACTTATTATTTTAGATAAAAATTCACCTTTTTGGTCGAAAATCAAACTATTTTTGGTTAAGGGTTAATTATTTTTGGTTAAGAAGTCTATTATCATGGTGTTTGTTGAGAATTCATTCTTTCTCATCAAAAATTAAATTTTTTACTGGAAAATTTTAATATTATGTTGAAAACTAAAACACTTTGTTGAAAAATTAATCTTTTTCGGTCAAAGAGTAATTCTTTAACTTAAAATTCAAATATCTCTCTTTTCACTGAGAGTTTATCTCTTAAGAATTTTCAGGGACTTATACATATGTTCATGTAGATTTTTAATTAGAAAATCTCATTGCATTGATTGGGGCCTGTAGTTTTAGGTATGTTCCATCTGTGCACAGATGGGTCCATAAGGACACGGATGTGCACAGTTGAGCAGGTGCGAAATTACTCCGAACAGATTACATCGCTGAAACTTTGATTCGCGTAAAGTTTAGAAAAAATTTATATAAAATTAGAAATATATTATCTGATTATACTCACCAATAGAATTTAGGACGACGGTCAGGGATAAAACCAAAGTGCAGACAAGTCGCATATTTTCCAATCAGAGGAATTACTGATTAATGTATTAATAAATAGTATGAAAGAATGTCTCTGATGAATATTCTTTAGCTTAATTAGCTTATATAATCTATACTATAGTAGTTATCTCTTTGGCTAAAGACGTCATAAGTATACCTCTAAGATATTTACATAAGATAAGAGTCAGTTTCAACAAACGAAATATGGTTCCACATTTCTGTAAAACTGAAGTCAGCATTCATGAAATCACTTACTTTTAAAGGAAAGATGGTTTTACTGATAACAAAATGGATATAAATTCTGCAAAATTTGTTGAAAGAATTCAAAAGATGGATTTGATCCTTTCATATGTATTTGTATTTACTCATGAAAAGCTCCTAGGTCTAGATAGCCCTATAATAAAATGTGACGATGATCGATTTGGCGATTGAAATTGAAAATAGGCATTTCACAAGAGAAAAAAAATAAACTACAATACACATAATTAAATGCGGGCTATTAACAGTAGGATACTGCAAATATACATACGCAAATATACATACATGAGAGTGAATACATTCATGCGCACATTCATATATATATATATAATTAAAAACTAAAGGTTAACAACCACCGCAGGGTTCCACTGGGAGCAACTGTCATCTAAAAGTCATTTTTTAGATGACAGTTGCTCCCAGTGGGACCCTGCGGTGGTTGTTAACCTTTAGTTTTTAATTATATATTTATCGATTTTCCTTTGCACGCGTTCGCCAGCTGACGAGATACGCGTGACATCACGGACATTTAATTTCTTCCAGGTATTTCACGTCATTTCCCGAGAAAATAGTCGGGAATTCGCCGTAGGGAAATACGTTTTTCTTTTATTAATTCTCGAGTACTGTAAATTTTAGTTACGGGGAAAAATGATTAAACCCAGTACTCCAAAAGGAGAAAAATATTTTTTATTTTTGTTCTTTGAGTTTTCTTTGGGCAAGTACCCAACTCAATAAGCAAGTTTAATTTTAAGCAATTTGTATCTGGAATGCATACGATCTCGTTGCGAGAACAGTAACGCTTCAAATCTAAAAATCTTAATTATTCACTATTCAAATCTGTATACTGCCAAGGTTATGCTCATTCGTCAGCGCAATAATTCAAAAGTAGCTACCTCGTCCATTGCAGGATCACTACAATTATACGCACATCAAAAAAAGATGTTTCGCGATGAATAATATTATGTAAATGTTTTTTTTTTTGTAAATAACAATTTATCTATGTAAATTACATATCACAGAAGTAAATAATTCAAAATGTCAAAATGTCAACATAGGCAGCTGCCATTTAATACATGTGCTACACCAGCGCCATACACGGGAACGGGAACTATTGTAAACATTTTCATACGACAAAAATTTTCTCATTTTCGGTTACACTACTCTAGTCTCCTTATGTCTATTCTCCATACTCGATTTCTTCAGCGAGAAATTCACATTTCTTATGAGAAACTTTATAAAAGTAAGTATCTATAACGCTATAATTGAATGAGCGATTTTATTATATTTAACTCAAATACTTATTTGATAAGCTGAAAAGACCTATACAATAATTCTTTCTGTTCTTTTTGAGGTTATTAATATAAGGGTGGCAAGGCAAAAACGGGATAAGTGACACGCTGAACTTCACTCACATTCGGATCAATTTTACCAATAATATTCTTTTTAAAAGCATTCGTAAATCCCCTAATAGCACGGAACGTTTTCGGAACGTGTAAAATGTCCGCCTCTTGGGAACGTTCCAGGAACGTTCCATTGGGACCTGAGGGGAACCTTCCATTATTGTTCTTTTTAACAACAATTATCTCGTAAACCGTAAAAGATAGGTGAAAATGGATGTCATTTTTGAGTTTCGAGTACCGTATATACTATCTATGATATGATATCCATATCATACTCTGACATCAATTTTGACCTATCACTTACGGTTTACGCGATATTTATTGATAATAATAACAATAATGGTAATTTATGTTTGGAACGTTCCTAAGCGGCGGATATTTCACACGTTTCGGGAATGTACCAGGAACGTTCCATGCTATTAGGGTCGTCTAGAATTAATAGAATTTTCATGTTTACTAATTAAAATGAAATGTCGAGCAGGAGTAAAATCCTAACCTGAAAGGCACTTTTTCATATAATTTATTAAAAAGAAAACACTTTTTGATCAAAATAATGTTTTTAGTCACTGATTTTATATTCAGCAGAAAAATTTAATCAAATAACTTTCATGTTTCAACAAAAACATGCATGTAAATTTTTTTTTTTATTACTATTATATGAAAACTACTGTTTGAAATTATAACCTACATACGAATTACAATTTATTTTTTTCATGAATTATTCACTTTATTCAATATCATTTTTTAATCTGTATTAATTAAATTCATATTCGCGGAATGGTTGAACAATATATTTTTTTTAATTAAGCAACAGGAGTAATTTATTATAACAATATTATCAAAAAAATTATATCCTTATCATACTATTATATGTCAAATTATCATTTTTTCAAATTGACTATTTGCCTTGCCTACATTTCTTCACTTTCAATATGCCCATTGCACACTGACCTTCATATTTAAAAAAAATATAATTATTGATTGCTGATATGCATTTTTTTTATCTCACTTAATATACTTAATGTTATTGATTGAAAAGTTAAATGTATATGATAAATTAGCAAAAAAATGTGAATTGATGCGAATTGAATTGAATTCTGTTTAGTTACAATTACGAATTAGATCAGTATTGAAATTACTCTGAATGCAAAAAGTAAGGAAATCACCAAACATTGAATTAGTGAACTGAACGAAGAATTCCCTAATTTTTCGGGTGCCGTTTTTTTCACACAAAGAATTGATGCCCTCTCACGGCTATTTCGGGTGATCACCCGAATAGTTCGGGTGCTGCACGACTCAGCTGTGTGAGCGCACCAATCCTTCGGGTGGAAAAAAAGGCACCCGAACTACTGGGGAATTCTTCGCGCAGTGTGCGAGTGCATCGAATAATTTTGAAAACAAATTTTTCTCAATTAATCATGGCCTGCAGGAAGTTGATTCCTAACTTCACTGAGCGAGGAAAAGGCGAAACTGCAACGCTGATCATCTATATCGCTAACAAAATTTTGCCTGAATTTTGACAACATTAAAATATATGAAAATAATCAAAATTGATGTATCAGTATCCGATTTAAAGAAGTAATCTTAAAAATTAGTTGTAGGTATAACGTCATAGTTTTAGAAAAAATGTATTTATAATATTGTGTTTAAATGTAAATGATATCATAATTAATTAACAATTTAAAATATGTTTACGTTTATAAAATGATAAGACGCTATACATTTTTTTACAATATTTACAATTTTGGCGTAGTTTTCTTTGCATATGCGCAAATTGCTCTTGTTTGTCATTTCCCGCGAGTTACGATATCTAATCACAGATAATGATATAAATATTAAGGTCAGAAAAGAAACAAATATGGTTTTTATACATAAGCCATTGTTCTATACCTAACTTACATTATAAATATATATTTAATTTACAGTTACACATTTCGCACACGAACAATTAGAGATTTTCCTTTACGCAAATGCAAAGAAGAGTAAGACAAAATTGTGAATACTGGAACAAAAAAAAAAGTTTTAATAGCGTATTAGCATTTTATACACGTAAATATATTTCAAAAGGTTCTTTAATTATGATATTATTTACATTTAAAAACAACAGTTGGGTGAGAGTTGATCAGCGCCGCGATTTCCTCGCTAAGTCAAATTAGGAACTATTATCATAATAATCGTGTTATACCTATTTGATTTCTTGAAGAAAAAATATTTCTCGATACAAAATTATATACTGTGTTTCATTAATACGTACTTTTTTTGTACGAGAAAGATGCACAATATTTAATAACTATGAGATGAAATTCTGTAACAGCGGAGAAGACCAGATTAAAAAAGTCTTAAAAAGGCAACATATGCAGGGTGATTTTTAAAATAAAGTTAAGAAAATTACGAAATTAATTAATAAATACCGCTGAAATAAATTTATTTTTATTTGAATTCACGATAATACGTATTTGTTTAACATATTTATTTAAATTTTCAATAAACAAAGAAAATGCAGTAGTAAAATTTAAACTACAACAATCCATAAAAAATGAGAATGCATAATATCGTGAATTTTTGTCAAACTATATTTATTGAGTTATTTCGTTATTTCCTTAATAGTAATTTAAAAATACTGTGAGATATATGCAGGAATTTTAAACGATTGCAGGTAATTACTGGTACATTTGTAGTATTACACGGTATTACCGGTAACTTGCCACTAGTAGACATGAGGAATTCGTATTATATTTCGTTTATGCCACTACATTTGTACGAGTATGTTTACGCACTCCAATTTTACTACATTCAAATTTTCAGAATACAATATTTATACATGATTGAACACGAATTTCTAAACTTTCTTACATTCTATTCGTTTAATTTAGTAACATTTTTTAGCTGGGGCATCAATATTATAATATCTATTCTATAAGATTCAGCTATAATATATTATAATCAGGATTTTCTTCTTTTCAAGCAGGACAAAAAGCGATGCGAAAAGAATGAAGTCAAACCAATGTAAGAGGATTTTGATTAAAAATACTGGTCAAGATTTTATCATATCAACTTAAAAAAAATATTTCTTTATGTAAATTCTACATTTTGAATACCTAAAATCGTATTAGTAATATTAAAATTGCTGTTTTGGAATTAAGTTGAATTTCGTTAATAAATAATTGTTTTATTGAATAACATGACTTATTATTATATTATTTTCAGAAAAAGGGAGTTTTTTAATTCTTCATTTAAAAACGCCAAAACTCGAAATCGAACGTTCTCCCGCTGATGAAGAACAATTTCAAAACGAAAAAGAAAAGCTGCTCGACAACGCGCTTATCGGCAGCAAATTCATAATGAGAAAACAAGAAATAATGCAGTAAGAAGGCGGAATGAAAATAATACAGAGGAAACTCCTAATTCAATTTCCCAAATTACTATATTATTAAACAGTAATGTTGAGAGCCTCACACAATCAACAAGTACTATAATGAGAAATAATATTTCTCAAGTAGCCAAACATTCACATCATTATATAGATACTCAAATCAAAATGAATATCACAGAAGAAAAACTCAGGCAAATCCGTGAGAAGAACGCTGCTGAAAAACGATGATATCCTCTTCGTAAAAACGTGCGTAATAATGAAACTACAATTAATATTAGGGCAACAAGGAGTCAGATAAAAAGCAATGAAATAGTTCAGTCTTTACAAAATGAGCAAGGTACCGCCTCTCATACAACTGATAATGTTTCTCGAAAAAATATGCCTTTTGGTGCACAGAAAATAGGTGTGGAAATATCTCAAGTTCTGGTATAACTGAACACTACTCTGGTGAAATGAATATTTTGTCCACACATGGCAATGCAAAACACTTCAGAGCTGAAAAATGTGTTAATAGGAATAATTCTTTTAATGATTGTTGTATTCATCGTGAAGTCATTCTTGAACCATTAACTAATCCACCACCGATATACACTATATATGATATGCACTATATAAACTTCATCTTGATTATCACTTGCCCCTTCACTTTCCCTCATCCAAATAGAAGAAGAATGTACTTCAAGTAGCTTTTAGAGTAGAAGTGGTATTTCAAAGAAAAAATATTGCTGAATTGTGATGGAAAATTTTGTTAAATTTTTCATTGCGAATTCATCTTCCTTTAGTTAAAAATTCAACTATTAGGTTGAAAGTTAAACTCTTGTTAAAAATGATTTTTTTGGTTCAAGATTCATCATTTTAATTGAAAATTTATCTCTGAAAATGTGACTACTTTGTTGAAATAAATTTTTTAAATAAAAAATTTAAATATTCCTGTAGAAAATTGAACTATTTTGCTTAAAATTGATATCCCTTTATTTAAAATTGAAGCTAATTGTTTAAAAATTTATATACCTTGTGGAAAATTCGTCTTTTTTGCAGATAATTAACCTTTTTGGTATAAAATTCAACAAGTCAGTTGAAGATTCATCATTTTTGTTGAAAATTCATCAGTTTGGTTGAATAGTATATTGTGTTACGAATTAGCAAACAACGGCTTTGACGTCTAAGGCCGATGCTTTAATTTTTAAATAAAAAATAACAATTTTCAACCAAATAGTTGAATTCTCATCCAACATAGGTACATTTTCAACCAAAAATAGAATAGTTAAATTTTCTGTTAAATAATTTTCAGCTTCTTCTCGCAAGTGAGGTGGAGTGCACTGCATAAACTGTCCATCTTGATTATCACTTCCCATCGCGACACGTATAGTTATTGTTATCAGTTGACGAAACACTCGCGGGCTTTCGCGCAATCTGACTCACGTGTTACTGCGTGTTGCCGCCCGTCATACTCTGTACGACTGTATTGTACAGTCTACAAATATCAGTCACATGTACCGCGCATGCGTCAGAAGAGAGAGACAGGAGAGTATCGCCGCTTGGACCAAAAGCGCATACGCGCACTCCCTGAAAATATACTTTGACGGCCGTGGACGGCAAAACACCCCCTCCGACAAACGAGAACTTCCCGTCCCCCAAACAGGTAGAGAGATACGAAAACCGTCCGGTTTGGCATACAGATATTTGCACAATGAAATTTACAGGCATTGAAGTAATATTACTTCCACATGGAAAAACTTTAAATAAAACGCTCGGCATGCCTGTTCCACTATTTTCTGATTCTGTATCGAACATCAAAACTGATTCTGAAGATGCGCAAAGTTTGAGGAACATCGATATATTCATTTGGGACGAGGATCCAATGGCGCTAAGATATGCTTTGGAACTGATTGATCGAACTTTGCGTGACTTCATGAACGTTGATTTGCCATTTGGAGGAAAAATTATGCTCTCAGGTGCAGATTTTAGACAATTACTACCTGTAAAAATCAGTACTACTCGAAGTGAATTGATCAATTTATCTATCCAGTTTAGTACATTGTGGAAGCATTTTTCTATTTTCGCATTAACTACAAATATGCGAACTTTACCAGGCGAAGCAGAATTTGCAAAATATCTATTGTCTGTTGGCAACGGCACTTTAAATGAAAATGATAATAATTTAATAGCTCCAGAACAATGTGTTGCTCCCAGAACTGAAGAAATGGTAGAAACAACATTTACAGAATTAATTAATAATCGTAGGTACGAAGATATAACGAAGATAGCCATATTGTCTGCACGAGATTTGGATGTTGGAGAAATCAATGGTCGAGTCGTAGAATTACTTGACAAGACAACAAAACCAATTGATACGAGCATTGATAGTACGGATAATTGTGACAATGGAGATATTAATAATGTAATATTGCCGGAATATCTAAACACTTTGAATCCTCCTAATCTTCCACCGTTTAAGTTACAATCACGAAATACTTGGGTAGTAATGCTAATTCGAAACTTTGGCATCAACGAAGGTCTATGCAATGGCACGCAATTACAGGTACTAAAACTTGCGAATAATCTTTTAAGATGTCGCATTCTAACAGGTGATAAGGCGAGAGATATTGTATTCATACATCGTATTACACTGCACTGTGAAGAAGTTTATCCTTTCACTTTCAGACGGCGACAATTCCCAATAAAATTACGATTTGCTCGAGTTAGATCTTGGTAATCATTGCATATTTTCTTGGGAGAATGTCGGAACGAAATGATAAAAAATTATGTAGCAAAAGTCAGATTATTCTGTGATTTATATCTCTTCCTCAACCATCAATTCATAGGTGACAGGCAGTATAGGACTAATACGATAGAGGCAGGTTATTAATTGCAGTTCAGAATAAATATAAATCCAGACAAATAAACCTAAATAGAATGCATGAAGTGGCTCCGTCGATAATAGTTATTTGTGGTATAAGTGCGTAAATCGGGTGATTGCAACAAGTGTGATGCCTAGAGCATAAACCGCAGGCAATTATTTCAACCACAAGCGTAATAATTACCTGGCATGAACGTGTATCACACAC
This sequence comes from Andricus grossulariae, assembly GCA_011634705.1. Lineage (NCBI taxonomy): Eukaryota > Metazoa > Arthropoda > Insecta > Hymenoptera > Cynipidae > Andricus > Andricus grossulariae. Next base: position 198,957,226 of record JAABKJ010007545.1, read on the forward strand.
TATTTTTTTCAATAAGTAATTTTGAGTCAAATTTGCGAATAATTTTGTAAATGTGAACGCTAGAGTTATATGGAATCCCACCAACATTATAAGGATCCGGTAAAATAACAAAAAAATAAAAACAAATTTGCACTATTTATGTAGCTCATTGAGACTCAGGAGACTGAATGGAATAATGTACCACGACGGTATAAAGTTAGACAAACCAGACATTATCGTTAACGCCCTAGCTTCCTATTTTAATAGTGTATATAATTCAATATCGCATACAAATGTAGGCAATGAAACAGATAAAATTAAAGTTCGACTAGGATATAAATTCAGAATGAATATAGTTGATTAATATTAACATTAAGCCCTCTGCGAAAAGAAAACACAATTAATACTAGCACGGTTTCATGCAAGTTAAATTTACAACCACTAATTTATTAGTAATCACCCGAATGCCGCCGGAAGTCTCGAAGGAGGGGTATGTTAGTCGATAAGATCAAAAAGCTGAACTTATCCGGTAACATGATTTCGCTCATCAGTGACCTACTGCAAAATAGAAAACACGTTGTGTAGTACGCAGGTTGCACCACAAATGCTGATATATATTACATTTTCGGGAGTACCTCTGGTCTCAAACTTAGGACCTACATTCTTAAATCTTTATCTAAGTGACATAGGTACCACTAAGAATTAAAGGAACTTATTGTATGCTGATATGTAAAAATAATATTAAAAATAAAAAGTACTAGAGATTCCATCGAGCTACAAAAGGATCTTGAAGAGTTCATGAATTGACTTAAGAAATTAGAACTCAAACAAGTTAGAATAAATGTAAGGTGGTATCATTCTGTAAGAAATTTAAACCGTTAATATTTGAATACATGATAGATTACAGTCTGTAGCAGCGCCTTTCGGGTACCTGAATTAAAAAAAAAGAACTTTCAGGATCTCACTCTCAAATAATAAATTTCATTCGGGTTCTTGAGTTATATTTTTAAAACTATAATCGAAGGAGCATTTCGGTTTGAAATAAAGAGACTCTTCTCTACATTATATTCTAACAAAAATATCAATAAAAGTGCTAAAGAGTTTAACCGCCTAGAAGTGCCGATTATGAGTGGCTATGTGTAAGATCTTGATCAATAAAAACTCACGAAAGAGACTTTCTGTTGTCAATAATTTTCGAGGTAAAAGTGATAAGTGGAGTAGTAGAATGTCCAGATTTACTGTATATATTACTATTAAAGGTACCCAGAACTTGTGCAAGAAGTAGTGAGCTTTTTTGCAAACCAATGGCTACAAAAATCTGTACAATTTATGTCGCCGATTTTCAGCATCTGTAAGCAATTCAATCTGTTTTGTGAATACAGCGGAGATAAACTAGATACATTCGAGACACCCGTAAGTGAAGTTCCCGAACTAGTAAAAGAATACAGCATAACAGCGAGCAATGACTAATGGGTTATCTCAAATAAATATCAAATCACAAAATCTCAAATATACTCACGAATAGATAATTTGGCACAAGTTTATTCCAAAACGTCGTAAACTTCCAGAAATTGTTTTCCTAAAAATTAAAGAACGTAATTTTAAAGGCAAATTAAGTAATAATTTTGACATGGTTATTAGAACCGACAAAGCGCTAAATTTTTAAAGTGACTTCTTATTTTCAAATCAGATAGCCGTTGAATCTTTTAGCAATGAAATATTTATTGAAGTTCTTAATTTAAGCTTTTATGAGGAAGACATTTTACGAGTTTAATGCCGCCTATGCCACTTTTGTGACCAGGAGAATTTTTTCCCATATAATCCCATTTTCGAGTTTTTCTGAGTAACAATGAAAGACAAAAAAAAGTGTAAACATAAAAGTTCACACATCTAGAAATATTCTATAAAAATACATCTTGTTCTTGTTTTGTGTCACAGGTTCCGCTTCTACGTATTTTCTGAGTAGTCAAAGTACTCTCCGTGCATCGTTGTGCTTGTGACTACAGGACTCCACAGCGTCCCGCGGGCTATGAAGTCACGTGTGTTTCAGAGTGCTTTAGTGTCACTTTTTACAAACAAACAAACAAACAAACAAACAAAAAATTCAAATCGAGAAGTCCCAAAACATTTTTGGGTCCGGTGCATATTTAGGGTACTACAGGGGTTTGAAATTGCATGCAGGTGAATGTGTGCGTGCGACTCCAAGAAGCAATTTCTCCAACAGCGGTAACTTCACCTTGCTTCGAGCATTCAATAAAGAAAAAAAATTGGATTACGAATGTATTTATCTGTTTAAATAAGATGGGCTCAAGTTTTATCAAACCATCATATAACTTTGCAAAAAAATCAATTCTTTTATTTAAAGATATTCGACATAAAATATTGGCTCACCGAAATTCGGTGCATGGAAAAAATGAATATGTAGGCTAGGTTCTTCGAAATTTTCTGAGCACAGAACAAATAATTTCAGTGAGCTTGGATAATTCATACATTATTGCAAATAATCAGTGACTGGCCCTGATTAACTCTCTCTCTCGTTTGTCTTAATTCTGCAGAATTCTGTAGAAGTCTTTGAATTCCATTAAAATATTTTGAATTCTTCTAAAATCTTTAGGATTCACGTTCAATTATTGTAAATTCCTTCACGTCTTTTGAATTCTGCATAATTCTCTCGATTTCTAGACTTCAGATGTTATCTTTTGAATTCTTTTAAAGATTTCAGAGAATTATCTTGAAATATTTAGGATATTACTTGATTTATTTTTAATTTGATAAATTCTTCTCAAAACATGAAATTATTTTAAACTATTTCCCAATTCAGCAAATTTCGTCGACGGGAGAACTGCTACTGGATTAAGATGCACACATTTTTCTTTTAATTCTGCAGTATTCCGTATAAATCTTTGAATTGACTTGAAAAAATTTGAATTTTTAAAAATATTTTTGAATTTTTTTTTTAAATTTAGAATGTAATTTGATTTATTTTTAATTTGATAAATTCTTCTGAAAACATGGAATTCTTTTCAACTATTTCCAAACTCATCAACTTTGGTTGACGGTAAATTACTACTGAATTAAAATGTACTCGTTTTTTTTAATCTGCAGAATTCTAGGAAATCGAGAGAATTCTGCAGAATTTAAAAGACTTGAAGGAATTTACAATAATTCAACGTAAGTTCTAAAGATTTTAGAGGAATTCAAAGAAGTTTTCAAAAATTCAAAAGATTTCAATTGAATTCAAAGACCTCTGCAGTATTAAAAAAACGAGTGCATCTTAATTCAGTAGTAGTTTACCGTCAACAAAAGTTGATGAATTTGGAAATAGTTGAAAAGAATGTTATGCTTTCAGAAAGATTCAGAAAATTAGAAATAAATCAAATAATGTCCTGAATTATTCAAGAGAACTCAAGGATCTTTAAAAGAATTACATGCTTTCGGAAAAATTCAAAGAATTCAAAACACTTCATTGAATTCTACATTAATCAGGGACGGTCACTGATTATTTGCAATTATATACGAATTATCTAGGCTCACTGAAATTATTTGTTCTACTCTCACCAAATTTCGGAGAACATAGCCTACATTTCCATTTTTTCCATGCACCGAATTTCGGTGAGCCAATATTTGATATCGATCATGTTTAAATAAAAGAATTGACTTTTGCAAAGTTATTTTACGGTTCGATAAAATTTGAACTCATCCGATTTTACCAGAAAAACACATTCGAAATCGCATTTTTTTCAATGCTCGAAGCAAGGTGAAGTTACCGCCGCGCCGTAGGAGAAATTTATTTTCGAAAACCGATTAGCAACCAATTATAAAAAAAGTAGTTTCCTGATTTGTCTGTTATTTATCAGTGACACTCAACGTTTATTTTATTTTTGAACAAATTTCCGATCCTAAAGCCCAGGCCAGTCCACCGCTGGAGAGTTCAAGCTTGAGCTATCCGGCATAGAGTGAGAGTCGACTGTACAGTGTACACTGTACATGTATAAATAAACAAATCAAGGTTTACATAACTTTCAATTTTCTTATAACCCGATCACATGATTTAATGTGATTTCAGGTAATAGCAAGTATTTGTACTTGATTTTACGTAATTATTTGGAAAATTCCTTGTTATTGCTGGTGATTGCAAATAATTTCGTGGGATTGCTCTTGATTTTACAAGAATGCTTTGCGAATTTCGAGTTTAAAGTGATTTTAAAATGATTATAATAACAGTTATAACTAATTGCAAGAGTTACGTGCCCCTCGAGAACAATAATTGAAGCAGAAATGCTAAAGGGTGCTGAGTCTAGTTTTTGATGAAATTGAGCTGTCTTCAAAAATCATACTTTCCTGTTTTTTACACATTTTTCAGTAAAACAATTAAGGATTTAAAATTGTTTACCCTAAAATTTAGCATTTAAATGTATTCTAATATTTGAAATTTTCAAAGAATTCAAAGTAAATGAATGAATTCTACTAAAATACTCCATTGTTTTAACCATCAGAAGGTCATTATAGGACTTTGACAAGTACTTAAGTATTGCAGAGATTATTATCAGAATAAAATTTTTTTATAATAATACTATAAATATTCCTTTTCTTCGATTTCCATTAGATTATTACATTCACGTGTAACGCCATCTATTTTTTTCATAATATGGTTATTCAACTGATCCATTCACCTATAGGAAATAAAGGATTTACCATATCGGTTATAAATTGTTCCTATCGAAAGGTTTTTTGCTTCTCCTGTAAAATTAGGTTGATTCGACTTAGCAATTTTTAGCTTTCCCTGCTTGAATTATTTGAATATCCAAGTCAATAACAGTGATAACATAATTGAATTTATATAAAGATTTGTAAATCACACATACCCATATGCTGAATTAAGGCTTGTGGTTTGACCACGGCGTTGCATATTTCACAAACCACTCCATAAAAAGTATCTCTTTCTGGACAGAAACCGTATAAATCAATATCTGGAAAACAAAAGAGTTTATTGATTGGTTTATCATTGTGATTGATTAGAAGAATTATATTCAGACTCTCTCTCTCTCGGTTATAAAGAGACAAAATAGCAGTGCATTTTGTAGTAACAGAAGGGAATGGTCGAGCGGTAAATAAAAGGCCGTTTTACATAAGAAAATGAAAAGAACAGTTTATTCAATATTGGCTGATACAAGACTCTTTTCTTCCAATATCGAACGAAAGAATCGATCTATGATACTCAATCACCATCTATAGATGTCGCTCGCATCAAGGCTCGAAAATTCAAAATTCTTAAACTTAAATATATCCACTACAGCAGGGCCTATCCTGACAAATGGTCGCCCCGATCATCAGGATCGTCTTCGAACAGATTCATTGTTTTCCCGTCTATGAACGTATTATATTAGAAATATAAACACTAGAAAATCGTTTTTGAGTTATTTGAAACTCATCGATATCTCCTATTAGGTAACGGTCATTACGCAAGATCTTTTTCACTTCGTAGGGTCCTTTTAAGTTAGATAACAATTTTTGATTTTTTTCGGTAACCACCTTTTTCAGTAACCACATCTTGTATCATAATATAATCGCCGCTTTTATATTTGGTAGTACATTTGTGTTCTTCGTCGAACGCTTGTTTGTTCTTCAAGTGCATTTTCTCGTAAACTATATCGGCTTTTTCACGCAATTTAGCACTAAGCTCGGGTGGTTCCTCTTCGTTCTCAGCTTCTAATAAAATCTCTCTAAATTCTTCGTCAGGTAACCCTACTTGGTCCGCTTCAAAAGAAAAACGAGCTGGCGAACAAACTAACGCTCTATTTAGAGTGTTGTTCATTACAAATTTAAATACACGTTCAGCTTGGCAATTCGCGCGAGGAGTGCCAACTGCTATTCTGATATGTTTAATACCTCATACAGTCATAAACTGGTCGAATTCCTATGAAGTGAAGCAACTTCCTCTGATAGAAACCAAAGATCTAGTTTTACCGTAGTGATGAATAAACGAGGGTCATTTCAAAAGAAATGCACAATAATTTTTTTCAAACACTACCAAAACGCATTAGGCGATTTGTCACTGCAGTACTTTTATGAAATTTTCTTTGGTTCTGAATGATGGCATCCCAACGTTTAGGAAGATCTTTAATTCCAGTCAAGTCACCTCCTTTATTTAACTCTCAAATGCGCTGAGTAACGGCTACAGAAAGCTTCTCCAGAGAGAAAATCTCTGACCATGCATAGGTTCCTTGAGCTTAGGGAACACTTTAAGTTTGGTGGACGCAGGTCTCGGCTGTAGGCTGGGTGAGGTAACATTTCCCAACCATACTTCTGTAGCAAATCAGTCAGAACCTTCCCCAAGTATGAACGTGCATTGTCATGCAAAATGAGAAGCACATCTCTGAGCAACTCAGATAGATTTTTGTGCATTTTTCTGTGCAGCTTTTGCAAAAAATCATGGTAATAAGCTTCGGTGACACTTGTTCCACAGGGCATTCTATCTATCATAATAACACCACTGTGATCATATGCAAAAAATCATCATTTGCTCAAGTTTTGATTGTGCCTTTCGAAATTTTTTGGGTCGCGGTTAGGGTTATAAGCCCATGAAACGTTTCATTGAAATATTGAAAGTTTCATAAAACAATGAAACGTTTCATGGGACCACAGTTTCTGAAAAGTTTGAAAGTCTCACAAGCACGTATGCGCTTGCGCACTCATGTCAGGTTAGGTAATATAATGGCGTTGTTCAATAGAATAATCGTGCTGAAACTTGAAACCTTGATAATACGAACAAATACGAGTACAGGCGCGATTACCGAGTACCGGACTACCGGGTTACCGGGTAAGATTTGAAATCTGGTCGTTTTGTCTCGGAATTCCGATACGAGACCGATACGAGACCACACTTTCCGAGATTTTTCCGATACGAGATGAAACCGAGCGATACAAAACCGAGACTGGAAGGTGAGTATCGTATCGGTATCGTCTCAGTATCGAAAAATATCGTTCAGCGGCATCACTAATTGGCGCTGTTGTAGAATATGGTTCATAAAATTTTGGTAAACAATATTTTTTAATACGAAACTATTGCAGATAGAAAATTACTGTAAAATTAATAGACATCTGCTTGAGTATATGGTTGTACTTTGATTTTTTTTTCGATTTTTCGGACAACCGTAAGTATGGAAAACATGATTGTTCATAACAATTCGTTTTTAAAAATGAACAGAAGTTTGCAAAATCTGTCTAACATTTTTTGCGAAGTATCACTATGCCTTTGATGATGCAGCAAATTCCAACTTACAAAAAAATATAAAAAACAAACTTTAAAAAACAAACCAAATTTAATTAAACAAATCATTTAACAAACGAAAAAAATATTACTCTATCCCTCCGCCAAGTTTGGATTTTATTACTGAAAAAATGTTTTTCAATACTATGGGCTAATGAGTTTAATGAATTGATAAGTAAAATTAGATTAAAATTGTCTTCACAACAGTGAAAATTCATTACAGCTAAGCCGTAATAGGGAAATTGGTATTGTTAATTAAAAAATTCATAGCTTTGAAACTATTAGTCCCAGAGGGTTCGATGATGGCTGATTTTGAAGATTGTTTTATTATTTATGTACAAATCACTCCACAGCACTTGCAGACCAAAGGTTTTTAGAATTTCATTAGGACGTCTTTACAAAAAACATTTTTTGTTTTAATTGCTGCAAATGGTCATTTGTAAAAAATTAAAATGATGAAAAGTGATCATTGGTAAAAATAGAAACAACTGTTATTCGTTCAAATGAATTTCAGTAGACTAAATATTAGAAATATTAGAATTTGCGGAATATTCATATGCCTTTTTCCCTGTATTATAGATATTTTATTTCTCGTTTCAAAATATATTTGATTTTTTTTACAATTAAAAACTAGGAAGTCTTCCATCATTTGAAGAAGCGGAATTTATTATTATGTCAAATATAATGGGTATTGTATCGTGAATGGTAATGGCTCTATTATAAGATACGAGTCACGACACTTTGGCGCGCCTAATCGTATACCTTTTCCACTTTTCTCTATATGGCGATATCTGAAAATGCCCTGGATTCGAGCATTAAATTCTCGATTTCCTCTAATGCTATATACTCGCTTCAAGTACTAGATCGATCGTCCAAAGTACACCCAACGATGCTCGATTTTCAATACTACTACCACCAACTTAAATCTCGTGAAGGTTTCAGGTAATGGGAAACTTTTCGAGAATCTACGTTTTAAACTTCCTATCGAAGTCAGGAATTCCAGACGAGATGTGAAACTCCGGTTTATAGAGAGTGCAAGAAAGGAAGTTGCCGCAAGAATCCTAATCTGACTTCCAACAATTAATCTCTTCAATTAAAGTCTGCCAAAAAATTACCGAAGTTTAATTGAATTTTAGTATTCAAGTTTTGCTGAGTTCTTTTGCTTGGGAATAATTTAGCGACTTTAAGTTGGTTCTTGAAAATTTTAAAGCGTTCCAATTCGAAAAATTTAAAATAATAAAAGCTGATATTGAAAATATTTCAATTTGAAAAAATCTTATTTTGAAAGTACTTAAATGTGAAAGTTTTCATTTATTTTAAGTAGGTTATTTAATTAATGTAATTATTCAAATTGGACTTGTAATATATAATTGAATGAATTTGAGAAGAAATCGTATTTGGAAGCCTTGAATTTTGAAAGCTTCTTGAAAAAAGTAGAAATATTATAAAAAAAGTTTTGATAGTATAATATTGCTTTTATAAGTAAAATATAAAACTGGTTGGAAAAATATTATGTTGAGGTCGTAAGAAGACGTGACGAGGGACCCCATAAGCGTCTACATGAGGTGATAATAGCATGTTAGCCATTATGCATTATCGGATTAGTTACATAAATCAATATATCTCTGCTTATAGAAGCTTTCTTCTGCTAGTTCATCTCGGATTTACGTAAAATCTTTTATGTTGATAATTTTTATTGCAATTCTAATTTTACTTTTGGTATTTATAAGAAATTAAATATGTTTACTTTTCCTAATCCATACCTTATTATTTATTTCTTCTTTTGTGGAATGGATTTTATATATATATATATACTAATTTTTATATTTGAGTATGCGTGGTTAAAAAACATGTGTTTGGTATTACTTCTAATTAATTATTTATTTTAACAATCTAAAGGAGTGACTGGTAATTGCTAACATCTAATTAGATTCATTACGCTCTCAGCAATATATGATATTTATTTTATTTTCATTCCTTATTCTTAAATTCATTTTTTAAATAAAAATTAGAATGTTCTTCCAGGTTTGCAACTCACGAGTTCTACTATAGAGCTAGAATTAAAAAAATAATTATACTTTTAAATTCATAGTTTTTTATATAAAATTTAGGTAATTGTTTACTTTTATGACTTTTTTCCTAAAAAATTTAAAATTGAAAAAAATTACGTTCATAACTAATTCTATTCTCGTTCTGTTTAAACGACGTGTACTAACATACTTTGAGATGCTGATTTTGAATATGACCTCGAAAATTTTCGAAAATGGTATTTTCGACGTTAATTCGAAAAAATAGTTATCACATTGCCAAAAATAGGAATTATTGGTAATCTTTTGAGCTGGAAACGGGGCATGCTATGACAGAACTTCCCCCTTCCCTTTTCCAGCTCCAAAAATTACCAATTAGAATTTGACTTAAACATTTACAATTTATTAATTAAACAAAATTTATTCAACATATTATAATTTTAATATTAATTATAGCAATTTTCTATTTTGACTATTCTAATATTTCAAATTATTCAAATAATAAGTATTTAAATTAATAAACAATTAGTGAAATTTATTAAAATAGTTCAAATATATTAAAATATAACATTGATGAAATCTTTGAACGATTCACATTTTTTTCAAGATAATACATTCTGTAATTGGACATAATTTTTTTTGGTATTATTCTGGTGTTTTTTTTAAAAGAAAAATACAAGCTTTCTGTAGAAAAAGTTTTCAAAGTGAATTTACAGTGATTATAATGCCATGAAAAACCGAGACGTTGAAAAAAAGACAGTTATTAAAAATTTTATTTTTTATTTTTAAAATGTTTTTTGACAAAAATATAAAGTTTGTTTTGTCTCGTCAGACTGTTATTTCACTTTATAACTAGAAAAAAAGGTTTGGCAATAGGTTTCAAACCATTTACTCCAAAAATCGGTAAAGTCATTCAAGTAAACAATAACTAAAATTTAAATGTGAAAGATTTTTTCTGAAAAATTCAGTTAGAAAAATCACTTCATATATAGGATACAAACGCGGAAGCAGAGTAGCTCAGCTAGTAACGTGCTTGGATCATTTTACACAGAAGATTTTTCGCATTTCTCATTTTTCACGCTGTCATGGGTTCGAATCCCAACGCGGTAAACTGAAATTATTCAAATTGAGAACATTTTCTGTTCTTGTCCATGGATATTCATTTGTTCTAATAAGTAATTATTATTTGTGAACAATAATAAAATCCTTCCATCTTTATTGTTTAATCAACAAATTGCTGTTTTCCGATTAAAGAAACAAATTTGTTTTCAGAAATATTTTAATTTATTTGTTTTGACTTTTGAAGGCTTGAATTTGATATGTTGAAAATAACAATTTTTTCTTATACTTTTGAACCTGTTGGTTAATAGTTTTTCAAGTACCATTCTTTTTTGGCTAATTAATAAATAAAATAAGAAAAAAATTGCTCTCCCTTTTCAATGGCCCATAATTGTTATGAAATTTGTTTGATTGAATCAAGAATAAAAATTCAAGATTATATTAAAAGGGATAAATGATTTAAATGATTAAAAGAGTCTGAATAAATAATTTGAAAAAATGATAAACTGCGGCAGGAATTTAATCGTCTAATTAGTTCCACGTGCATAATTATACTTAATTAAACATTATAATCTTGAAATTCTTAAATATTTGCAGATGGGAGCATAAACGTGTTCAGAGCCTGCGAAAATAGACAGGGGTAAAAATAAAGATGATTCGCGATAGTAAATGTCATGCTTGACGATTCTCGTTACTTGTAGAGAAAGATTAAGTTTCAAAGAACTTTCTTTTACGATTGCGAAGAGTCTACTAAAATGTTAAATGTCTCGCATGAAACGACGAATGGGCCAGCTTTATAACATCAGTATAACAGTCCTTTGAATTGCAACAACGTGTGTCACTCTGCACTCCCAGAAGATGAAAGAACACATTTTATTCATCCTAGCATCACAAATTCACGATTACTGACCCATTTTTCTTGTGGAAAACATCTCGTTATAGTCAAATTAGTGGTTCTTTGCGCTAACATTTTTTCACGCGAAAAAAATATGTCAGACATTTTTTAAATGCATTCATTAAAAACCTGACATATTTTTGCAGTAATGACGCTCGTTTTTAGTAAATATGTATACGCCCATATGAAAAGGGCTCTTATGATGGGTTTTTATTTTCCGCGTATTTTTTCGTCAGCCTCACACAGGAGAACGCGAAACTTCGTTCCCTAAAAACCGACCATAAGGGCCCTTTTCATATATATGTGGAGGTCCACATATGTATCTGGTAAATAATTTGTTTACATATATAGGGAAAATTAAAAACTAGAGTGATGTAAAGTGGAGAATATTTTTTACCTCAAATAGTTTTTTAATCGCTCTAATTCTTTCAGGGGAGCAATGTTTTTCACGTCGCATGATCTAATAAATTGAAAAATTCAAACATGGGTTAGCTGAAGCCCTTTTCAAACGTGAAAATTTCTCTCTGATAATTTTATTTGAAAGCAGTATCAAGAGGTGGTCTTCCGGTTCGATAGAAGCTCTTTTAGAATTAATTTCCAACTAACTTGATGAGTGCGGGTATATAGGAAGAAGAAGCTTGATTTTCAATATTAAATCACGATGAAAGTTATTCGGAGAGAGGGATTTCCGATCAATTGGTGCATTAAAATGCTTGCAGCACATGAATCGAAAGGCAGAGCTTGTAACGTAAATAAAGATCGCCGATAAAACGGCGAGTTATGTATGCGATAACGTAACTATTGTGAGGACTTGGTTCGGTAGAACGTGACTTTCAGTTTCGCGAAGAAAGGGGGCTATAGTGTTTAAAATTGAAAGATTCAAAGTTATTTGTTTCAGTAATTAAAAACTAAATTTTTATAGAAATCTTACTAAGTATTTAATGTAATAAATCTAATTATTCTTAAATGAATTGTTTATTTTTGTATATATTTAATTAATTGTTTGCTAGTGAATAATACTAAACAAGGAGATAGCAACAGTAATTATTCTTGAAACAATTTTTTATTATTTTCCTTAAATAATAACTGAATGAATCTTGAAAATTTAAAAATTTCAAATGTTAGACATTCAAAATTGAATAACTTCTAATTTTCCTTATCAATTAAAACGCTTTTAACAGCGAAAATTGTAAAATAAATCTAAATTATAATATACTCAAAGAAAGTTGATCTATTTTCAATAGAAATGGCAGAGTCGAACATCAATCTCTTAAAATTATACAATTTCCATTTGCAAAATTTGATGTTGGGCGATATACTAATTTCGAAAAAAAGATTATAGAATGCAAAAGTTTCAAATCGCAACGTTCTAAATAGGACAGTTTTAAATAAAAGCATTAGAAATTGAACAGTTTGAAATTCAATTCTTTCAAAACTATACGCTTTTAAAATTAAGTGTACAGATTTTTAAATTAAAACCCAATATTTCATAATTGAATAATTTGCAATACTAATAAAGCCTTTGATTATGGGCATTCTTATTTACAGGGGGTTTCAAAATCAAATTATTTTAAATAGAAAAAATTAAAAAACCTAATAAAATTAAAATTTTTCCATTTTTGGCTGAACATGATTATATTTCATTCAATTCTGCGGGGTCTTGGCCGTAGTAGTGTGCCGTGAAGGCCAAAGACCTCAGAAATCCATGCAATTACAAAAATTACCATTTTAAATCGTACAGTTGGAAATTGATAAAAATTTCAATTTGAATCCTGAGAGAAAATAAATTATTTTTGAGGAATTTGAAATTTTTACTTTTTGCATTAAGAACATTTAAAACAAAACAGCATTAACTGTATACATTAAAAATTAGGAAATTATCAATAATACCATCACAAATTTGGAAAATTAGAAATTAAAGACTTAAAATGAACCTTCAACTTCAAATCGTTTGGAATAAAAGAACCTAATACATTTACTTGTATCAAGTGCTTGAAATTCAAAAGTGCAACATTTTGTCAAGCCTGAGAAATTGACCAATTTAAAAAAGCGACAAAGATCAAAAACGTTAAATTGTTTTATTAAAAACAGAAGATTTTCAAATTCAAACGTTCAGGATTTGAAAATTTGACATTCGAATCCTTCAAATTTGAAGGCTGTAGGTATTGATGGATTTTAAAAAGTGGTGTAATTGAAGAAAGAGGAATTCAAATTATTCAAGAAATTAAATCAGTTGAAGGCGGAAAATTCTCAACTAGAAAACTTCAGTATTTAAAATGGCTGTGGCTACGTGTACCGACATCATGGTATGAATAGCGGGACCTCGAAAAGGGACTGTTTGTACCGAAATTTCGGATCAAATAGGCGGATTCATTCGGCACACAAAATAATCAGGGCATCAAAATTGGTCAATTCAAATAAGGATTTAAAAATAAATGTATGTAATATTTTGGAATTAAGCATTTAGAATTGCGCAATTTTAATTTTTACCAAGCCTTTAAAATTGAACAATTACATTTTAGAGCTTAAAAATAAAAAAATTAAAAGTGGAAAATAAAACAATTTCATAATAAATAATTCGCAACTGAGCAAATTTGTTGTTTGAGAATGTCACAATGAAAAGAAATTACATGTAAAGTTGGCAATCCAAGCCAAATTTCATATTGGAATGAAGATATTTTTTTAAATGTAAATATTTGTTTTTATTCTCTATTTGTATTTGATTCAACCATTCATATTTTCGTGAGATTCTATTTACCTTGCAATTATTTGCACTTTTTCAAATAAAATTGTTCACTGAATTTAATCACTCAGTATATTGAATAAAGGGAGATTTGTCGTGAAATTGAAATGCCATCAAGCGACTGATTTTTACACACGAATGGGGACGTTTCTCGAAGCTTTTCGTGGGAATGAAAAAAGCTCCTTTTGATCCTTTTGTCGCCACGCAGGTTCTTTTGTGAAAATGCTTCTCTTGTATACAGAAAAACAGATTTCAGTTCAATTGAATTGCCAAGCTTTGTGGCATTTCGTCTTTTCACGTCGACTCTCTCATTGTAGACAAAAACATCCACTTCAACGTAATTATCGGCTTTTTGCAGAAAGCTGGGCCTTTTACTGCAGGTAGAACAAAATAAGTAATTTCCTGCTTTTCCCTAGAGATGCTGTAAACATAGAAAGAAAGAAGTTTAAGTAATTCCTTAATGGATCTGAATTCATAAATAAATGGTGTACAATATACATTCTTATTTGTGAGGTGAATAAAAAATATATACTAAGGGAAGTAATATTTTGATTCATATTTTAACATTGGGATTTAAAAATATTTTTCGCGATTGATAAAATTGAGGAATAGATTTGTGAAACGTGAAGGAATAAAGCACAGGATTTGTGTAAAATTCGAGGAATCAGAATTATGTAATGATATTGCCTAGAAATATACCCAGATGGGGTCCACAATGGATTCCATTCTGATAGAGAACGTTTCTATTATTTTTCACTGGAATTCGATAACCAGAATAACCACCTGAGACTCTGGTGGATTAGAATTTCAATGCATATCTGAAATCCGATTTGAATGCATGGTTTTCATGAAAGAATGGATATAATATATTATTTATAACAAATTTCTTTCTTACAAGATATATTACAGTAAATTACTATGTTCATAAAATATAAATATAAAACAAGTTTTGCTAAGTCCTGTACATGAAATTATATAAATAAACATTTTTCTTATCGTATTGTATATTTTCTTAAATGTGCATTATTTTGGATTTTTACATATATGAAATGCTATTCTATAATTTATATTATATATATTATATTTATATAAACAAATTCTTCCGTACAATTGCATTATCAAATTTCAATGTTATTTTTTTCTCTCTAGGGTTTCTTCTCCTCTTTCCCACTTAATACAATTGAAACTATTTCCAAAATGGTTATCAACCACGAAAAATTCTTAACAGGGAATATATTTTATTGTTCATGACAAATATATTAAACAAATGCCCCAAAGTATATTATTATTAGTGGAAATTTTAGTTTTTTCAATAAGTTCACTCTGAAGCAAGTTTATAGTACTGATATTTAATACAGATTTTGAGCTAATCAATAAATTAAAAATTGGTATAAACAATTTAACAAATAAATATGCAACTGCAATTTTTTTTACTCAATCTGTTTTAATATTGTAAGAAAAAAGTTTAGCGAAAATTTAACAATTGAAGGGTGGTAGTACAGAATTAAATAACAATTTTTTTGATCGAAAATGGGTTTATTGCATGAAAAAAACCCTAAAAATCGAATGAACGTTGTGGTAAAAGGATTTTTTCGTAATTTCATTTGTTGACACAATAAATAAAAAAAGCTGATAAAATTTTAGTTCAAATTTAGTTAAAATTTGAACGTTGTAATAATTTTGTACAAACTTTTACCATTTATATTTTTTGAAATTCTTATCGTTTATAGAAAAAAATATGTATTATCTTATTTTTGTCAGACTTTTAGCAAATAATGTCTCATACTGTGATATCGAGATTTTAAATTTGTATTTTCTTGGAATAGGGTTATATTTTTGAATCAAACCATTCTAATTCTAATTTATCACCCCAATATCTCGAAAAAATGTTTTTATTTTGGCAAAAAATTGATACTTCGATTGATAATCGCTATCCAAACCCGAATTTGGAAACACATGAAATTTGAATCTTAAAATTTTCGGTCGATTTTCTTGGAATTGACTAACTTTTTTACAATAAACTTTCATTACCCGTATTCATATACTTAATATCTCGGGATTATGTTTTTATTTCGCATTTTAACTGAAAATTGATTTTTTTATCTTAATCCGAAACTGAGTGTTTTCCAATTTTAGGTTAGCGCCATTTTAAGATTTTCATTTTTAAATAGTGATTTCGATTTTATAGAATGCTTTTTCGCTCGACTGACAAACTTTCATTTTGCTGGTTATATAGTTCTATATTTCCAACCTTTAAATATTATCGGTAATAACAAATAGTATAAAAAATAGCACAAATGAGTATTTCTTCGTGGAAAAAAATAATTTTTCTCATTGAAACTTCTTAAAAGCTAGTTAATATTAATATTTCATGTGCATCTTACATCAAAGTTATAATTTTTATTAACAAATTGTTAAAAATATTTACAAATGCCACATTATCATGTGGAAAGAAGCAGCTCTTTTATTGGTTTTATTTAATACAACCCTGGGTATTGGCATTGGTAAACGTAACATTGGTATAAATTAATTAATGCTGCAGTGGAATTCCGTGTAATGAATTAGCGTTTTATGTACTTGCAAAAAAAAAAACGTTATAAGAGTAAGGATTTACATGCCTCTAAATGATATGCAAAGTGCTATAATCCAGCAGACTATGCGGGAATAATAATTGCGCATGCGGACTTTGAAACACATATATTTTGCGAATCTACTCAATGGAGGCGCATGCGCACTTTACAAATGAGTAACTTTGCACTCCGGCAAAATAAAAATATTCTTAAAAATTCTTTTTATAAAATTATACGCAAATTAGTCTGAAAACCACCATACGGGATCGAAAATTTGGTGTAAAAGTGCAAAAAAAATATAAATATTTCTCTCGGTCAGTTTCTGCAAGAAATAGCGTGTGATACACGTGCGCACAGGTCTATTTTGCGCACCTGTATCACAAATAGCTATTTAATACAAAAAATGATTTTGTCCGGTATAAATGTCAATTTAATCCGTTTAGTTGTACGTAGTTTAATCTCGAGTTTAATATAAACTATTTTGAGAATGCTAAAATAAAAATTTATTAATAATAAATTGAAGGCCTCTACTATTAGGGATAGTAGTTTATTAATAACAATGCATCCACGCGTTTCGAACTAGATCTAGTTCCTTGCCAAGGTGCAAACATACAATCCGTAAAGATTAAATGTTTGAAGAAATAAATATTATTTTATCATTCAAATTAATTATTGTCACAGGTGAATAGATCTTCGTCTTTTACTTTATCATAAGATCGAAACACAATCATATTTATATCTTGTTAACATCAGAAAATTACTTGAGATGACAGTAGAAAATTCATTTTTTCCAGATATTTAATTAATCTTCACTGATTATATATTTGCATCTTGATAAGGAATTAGATCTAGTTTGAAACGCGTCGATGCTTTGTTATTAATAAACTAACATATCTACTGCTAAAGGCCTCCAATTAATTATTATCTTATAACCAGTCAAAAGAAAATATTTTATAATTGAAATTTATTGGTTAATTACAATTTATTATGAATAATATAATTTCAATAGTTTTTTCTCTTGCTATTGATATATTCCACTGTTTTAGTGAATTCGATCGCTGCGATACTCTTCAGTAGCACCGTAATATTCGCGTAATAATTCTGTAATGATGATTAATAAATTGTAATAGGCATGATAGGGGTTTTTGACGAGCGAATTGCCCCTCGTAAATTTCATGTATATGATTAGTTCGTCTCTTTGCGCTGGAATTCGAACTTGCGAGAGCTACCATGTTGGAAACTAAACCGAGAATGCTACTATTCGAGGCAAATGTAATAAAACAATTCATTACTCTCTTGAGTATTTCGATATTAGAGTGCAGTTTAGACATACTTGTAAATCAGAGTGGATTTTAATTTTATAGTTTGGTACCATATTTTAAGTTTAATTTTAATAAAATGGAAAGGTGCCACGTTCAGTGATTATTTTTAATAATCTGAACATTTATAAGTTTTAAAATCTCTAAGATTAATTTAATAATTCTATTATATGAATTGTCTAGTTGCAAAATCGGCCAACTTCTCGATTTTGGGAAATGCGTTTTTTCAGTTCTTCAAGTCCTAAGTGAACTTTTTAACGAACTGGAAACATGAAACGATGAAAAAGCCGCTCGAATACAGACAACTGGATGATTTTTTACAAAAATATCTTGGCATCAGCTGCTCAAGAAGGAGAAATCAGAGAAGATGTGTGAGCCTCTCGAACAAGATTTCGCCTACAGAGTCTAAATTTGGTATGTTTTCTATTTTGTGTGAAAGTCTTGCACATTCAATGATATTCAATGTGAAAAAATAAAATTCAGTTAAACAAAACATTTTTGTTTATTGTCGATCCTACAAACCAGGTATTAAAATTTTTAGTTAAATTTAAGTCCTAGTTTGTAGCAAAAACTTACCAACTCCAAAATAAAAACTTAAATAACGCCCTCTCTTCACGCGCCCCTGCCACCCTAAATTGCGTTTTGAAACATACTGCCCTAATGTCTTCAAAAACCAAAGAGTTTTGGTTTCAATCTCACTCTGGCTAAGTGTGGCAAAAAATCAGCTTTCCCCAACAATTTTTTTTTTTTTTCTGGAGATGGCCGGCTTTGCAACTAGACGATTCATATATCTAATAATCAGACTATTATTTCTAAAAAGTAGCATGCACTTCACTGAAAATAACAATTCCTACAAAAATAACATTTCACGCCTCCTTATTCATCATTTCGATTTAAATGCACGTTCTATGCATTTTGCTCTTATCGGAAAGAGCGATCCTCGATATAATCGTGTCAGTACTCCGTACTGAAAGAGTTGCCTCGACAGTGAAATATCTGGAAAAAGAGATGAAAGCAATGCTTGTTTCCCATTTGTCGCGAATCTGTTTTCAGTGTCAGCTCGTAAATCGAAGTTGACTAGTGGCTTGGGTTAAGAGATTGGCACTGGAAAAAAAGGAGCTTGGAGTTTTAATCAATCACGCAAACAAATACGTAAGCTGAGGTGATTAACGAGTGTGATGCCTTCCAACTTAACGCAGTTGACACATGTTTCGTTTGCGGCGCTGGCGCCGGCTTGGCGCAAGGCTTTGTGTCGTCGGATTCGTACCTGCCGCTGCGTTGATTAATTGAGGGCGTTGATGCTTTCAAATGATCAATGTACATCAGGAATAACGCGTCAGGACATCAGCTCAAATGTGGTTGTTCTGGGGTTTTAACGTTCAACCGATTATTATTAATGATGTTCTGCGAATTTTGGTGCTTGGGCGTCGTTGGTCACTGTCCAGCAAATGCGGCGGACACGAATTGCTAATGGGGCTCATTCTCGCAAATTATTGGCTGAAATTATTAATATTTTGTTCAGATTATGAATATGTACGTCATAATGAAGGCCCACGAAAGTACCGCGTACGAGACAGAAGAAAACTAAAGTATAAAAGTTTTCTTAAATTTTTCTAAAATTTTTTACAAGTCCAAATAGGGACGCATTTTATTATAGGCTCGTTGAAGACCGTAGCCGTTTGCTAAATACGGATTTTACGTTTACCCTGCGTTTTTTCGCTTTTCTGTTGAGTTCAGTTGCCAAAATGCCTATGTGGGGAAATACAAGGAAAAAATAAGTTGTCGAAACTTTACTTGATTGTCTAAAACTTTAGGATAGGCCAAAAATGTCTAAAAATTTCTTATAATGTTTATTACAAAGTTAAAGATAACTTTCGAACTAATAGAAATTTGAGGTCTATCATAAAGTCTTAGTCAGTCAAGTAAAGATTCATCAACTTATTTTTTCCGTGCAGGGTGATATTTCATGAAAATAGGGGAATATTTGGGGTTTATTATTTATAAAATTTAATTTTTAAGAGAAAAGAACACATTTTTTTTAGAAAACCTTTGGATTTTTATGAAAAAAGTTTAATTTTCGATTAAAAAGGATCGCTTTAACAAAATAGTTGAATTTTCAACAAAATAATTAAACTTTCAACAAAATAGCTTAATTTTTAACCAAATAGATCAATGTCTAACCTACTAAGACGAATTTTGAATTGAGGAGATTAATTTTATACCAGAGGGTTTCTGCCCGGAGCTACGAAACCCTAGAAAAATAGTAAAAATGGTAAATTCGAAATTCAAACTCAAGAAATTGTAAAATTTAGATTTATAAAATTTGATATTGGGCGACATGGGTCCGTTTCACATAATTATCTTAATAACAGTCTTGCAGTGAAAAAATTTCTTAGAAAAAAAAAACTACTGCCAGGCTGTTCATGAACTTTTTTAGGGCATGAATTTAGAATTGTAAAAATTTTGAGCAAAATGTAGTGTAACTTTTCTAATACTACCGTTCAAATAATAATTTTCATCTAGAGGACTATTTTCTTAACTTCTATGGCCGTGGGACATGGATTTGGAGTTGTATAAAGTACGAGAAAGAAATTTATGAGCGATTTTTTAGGTGTTTTTTCACCTAAGAAGTCCTGCAGAAACAGGACTTTGATTAATGCTTTGATTAAATAGATTTAAAAAAAATGCAGCAGAATAAAATTGAACTTTTATAGTACTTTTGTCCCTATTTCAGGGTGCACAGTCTTCCTCTTTTTCTTAGTTTCCCCTTTTTTCTTGAAATTCCCCTTTTACCCTATTCTCAAAAAACTTCCCCTTTCCCCCCTTTTATCTTTAAATATACGATATTGGAAAATACAATATTTGAATTACGTGGAAAATTCTCTGAAATTAGTAAGCGTACCCATTATTCAAGCATGAATTTTTTTGTCAATAACAATTTTTCGAAAATGTGCAAAAAGATGTTATTTTTATTGAGTTATGCACACTTTTAAGAAAAAGTTCAATATGTCGAACCTGAAATTTATTCAGCTTGAATCAAAGAAAGATTTTATCATTCTGCTATTACGGAAAAATCTTTTGTCGTGATTTAGGATTTTTGGGATTTCATATTTTTGTGTCGAGTTTGGAACGTTATAAACACCAAGAAAAAAATGTTTTCCATGAATAAAAAATAATAACATGTTTCTTTGGTTCAAGCTGAAGAAATGGGCCTCAGTGCTGGATGTCGGCCCTGTAACTGCCGACGTTCCAGCTCTTGCAGCTGCTCTGCTAGCCTGCTGCGCTTGCCTCTTCAGTCTCCTTTACAGGGAAAAGTTGAGCCGTTTCTTCTTGTTGGGGGACTGATTGGCCTCTCCCGTTACCAAAGCCTCGTTCACAGGGACCGTCAGTCCCTAAGCTCCCGAGGGAGCTGGGGGCACAGCAACCACCTGAATTTGGCTTGCCGGAAAGACAGATGGAGAGGAGAGGGTTATGTTCGACACTTCAAGGCCCAACCCCTCTCCCCCCTCGACTTACACCCTTCCTCCTCCTTTTTTGTTTTTGTGTTCAGGCGTGTTCATTCTGATCCCACGAGAAGCTAGGGAAATAAAAGGTCCGTCCCTGAAGAGCCCTGCATGCAGGTGTAAAACTGAATACTCGGGAAGGTCGTCCGGTGTCCCCGAGAGGTCGTTAGGACACCTTCGTAACCCCTAGGTGCTAAAGTGCCACGAGCACCATCACTCTACGCTCATAGCTTAGGGGGGTGGTCACATGCAGTGAGACGCTCAATGTTCAAATATCCGCTTGCAGACCAACATAACAAACGGAGGGTTCTTTCTTAGTCACTATGCGGGCCGCAGGTCATTCCTGTTCCGATTTCAAAACTGTAAATCAATCCGGGAGGGGCCTCGACCCAGGGATCCAGAAGGCCCGTGTTAGCTAGCCTCTTTCACCCTTCTACCATACCGTAATCACGCATACCAGGAGATCCCGTTTATAGGGATCCTTTTCCTCCCATCCAGGAGGGCCCGTTTATAGGGATTCTCTCATTCATATCCATACACATACAGGCCGAGGTCCTTTTGACCCCCATGTCCCACACTTTTGAGCCTCCCCACGAACTACAAGGTGTGACAGCCCCTAGGGAAGGTGACTACAAATAATAAACTTACAATTTTATTTTGAACATCTTTATGTTATGTTAGTGCTTTTGGTCAAAAATTAGTATTTCTAAACGATAATGCGACGATTTGATGGTGTATATTATAAAAAATATTGTCATTGCTCATCTATTTTTTTAAATAATATATACTATAGATAACAAGTTTTTGTAAATTTATTAGTTTTATATTCAACTTTAAAAATTGCATGAGAAAAACAAAAGAATATTTGTCAAAGAATTTCGAGAGATTGTATAAGATTAGGAGGGATTTCGAATTTTTTCTAGAAATGTTTACTGATTCTGAAAGTTTTCAAAACTTTCTCAGCTTGCAATAAAATTTTCATGATAAACTTTTAATTAACAATTTTTTTCATTTCTTGCGATCCCAATTTGAAGCTTAATTAAGAAAAATATTCTGAGGCAAATTCTGCATTTATCTTAATGTATAATGATCTGAGTACTTGAAATTTTTTTTTCTTCAAGAGAATATAATCACTATATTGAAGTCAAGAAACTTTATGAATTTTAACGCTTTAAGTGGGTCAACTTTTATAATTGCGTTCAAAGTTTAAAAAATTTAAATTTTCAGACAACTTTCCAGCACTCAATAAAATCTAGATCGAACTTTTGTTTCATTTTCTATTCAAGGTTCCGCTTGTAGAATCGCAATGTAATCCGCCTTTGACATACTTTCCGGGTTTACTACCCTCGTAAATGTAAAACCTGAATTGCATTACGCCTCAAATATTGGGAAATGGGAAAGGAAAATATTTAAAGCATATAACCTGCTTTGAGTTGTTTATCGTATACATTGCCAGGGGGCGGTGACAGGTTTTGTCACGATTTGTGACATAGAACAGAAGGATTAGCGCAGAATTTGATCTCAAAGATGAAAAATATAAATTTGAATCAGATTTTTTTGAAGTGCTTGAAACAATTAGAATTAGTGATTTTATTTTGCAATTAAAGTATCCAAATACAGATCTCACACTATTTTCCCTATTCCCCACTTTTTTTGTTTTTTTGCTTAAATGCGCAACTGAATTAATATAATCCAATAAGATATTTGGTTCATGATTCAACCATTTTGTTGAAAAATTTTTTTTTTCAGTTATAATTTAATTTTTTCACTTAAATTTTAAATAATCCATTTTTGAATGTAGATTGATAGTTTTCTGTTGAAAATTCTAACATTAAATTTGTCATGCAAAATTCATCTTTTTTCGTTGAATTTGCAACTACTTGGTAAGCAGTTGAACTAATTTTTTAAAAATTAATTTGATTGGTTTAAAATTAAACTTATTTTTAAAATTTGTCTTTTTTGGGTCAATATTTACTTTCTTAACTACAATTTTTTATTTATGTCGTTTTTTATTCAAAATTTATCGGCTTTTAAGGCGAAAATTAATCCTCTCGTTTTGAAATTCAAATACCTGGTTAAAAATTGAACTAATTTATTAAAAATTTATTTGAATGGCTTCGAGTACACACCTATTTTTTCGAACATCTCCTACACTCTGGGTCATTCTGACGTACCCTGTTCACTTTTTGATCGTCTATAACTTCACAACTGATGAATCTTTTTACTTACCAAAATTTAGAGGTATACTTTTCAGTATGTTAAAGTAATTTGTGAGTATAATAAGTGTCTTTAAAGTCTTAAGCATATTTAAAAATAATTCACAAAATTTTTTTTTTTTTTGAATATTTGAATTTTACGAAAAACATTGCAACTCTTATAATTCTTAATATCTTAAGTTGAAATTTATATAGAAGCTCTTTCTCGATCAGAAATTTCTTGTGGGTCAAATTGACCCAGCGTGTACTCGAGGGGTTGACATTGAATTTTTTGTCATTCTTTTTTTTGAGAATTAAGTTTTTTAACTAAAATTCTTTATTTATTCAATTTTTGATTTAGAACTTATCGGTTTTAGAAGTAAAGTGGACTTTTTAGTTGAAAATTGATGTCTTTTGTTGTACATTCGTATTTTTTGGTTAAAAATTAATTTCTTGAATTAAAATTCAACTACTGGGTTGAAAGTTGAATTAATTTGATAAAAATACATTTGATTGGTCAAGTACAGAAATATTTTGTCAAAAATTTGTCTTTTTTTTATGAAAATTTACTTTTTCAACTAAAAATTTCTAATCCATTTCTGATTAATTTATCGATTTCAGAAGAAAATGCAACTTTTTAGTTGAAAATTGTTGTATTTTGTTCTACATTTTTATTTTTTGGTTGAAAATTGATCTTCATTGAAAACTCGACTACTTGGTTGAAGGTTGAACTACTTTGTGAAAAATTTATCTCTTTGTTTGAAAATTTAACTATCTTTATCAAAACTAACTTCTTTTCTGGTTGAAAATTTAATTCTTCTGTTGAAAATTCGTCTTCTTGTAATTAAAATTAAATTATTTTTGTTGAAAATTCGACGATTTGTTTAAAAATTAACTTGTAGGTTGAAAAATTATATTTTCGGGTAGAAAATTACACTGTCTTGTAGAGAATTTGCCTTGTTGTCCTCAAAATGAAAAAATTTGGTTGACTTTTATAATTTCTGGAATGAAAACTCTTTCTTGGTTGAAAATGCATCTCTTTTGGTAGAAATATCATCATTTTTTATTAGAAAAAGCAACTTTTTGGTTGCAAACTAATCTGTTTTGTTTGAAGATTGAGCTATTTTGTTCAAGATTCGCCTCTTTTAATTAAGATATCAACTATTACATTTTTTGTTGAGAACTCTTCTTTATTGGTTGAATTCGACTATCTTTGATTTAAAATAAAAAGATTTTTTCGGTTGAATCAACAACTATTATATTTTTCGTTGAGAACTCATCTCTTTTATTCAAAATGCAAATACTTTGATGAAAGTTGAACTTCTTTGTTAAAAATGCCTTTTTTGTTGTTTAAGATTTATCATTTTAGTGGAAAATTCAACTATTTTGTTGAAAATTTGATCATTTGTTAAAAAAATTCTACTATTTTTTTGAAAAGACATCCTTCCTGTTCAAAAACGTATTTTAGGACAGAAAATTCGTCCTTTTGGGCTAAAAATTCAATTGTCTTCTAAAAATTCGTCTGCTTGGTTTGAAAATTCAACTATTTGGTTCTAAATTAATTTTAAAATATCGTATTCTTTAGTAGAAAATTAATCTTCTTAGTAGATAGTCAATCTTTTTGTTTGGAAATGTAACTATTTGTTTGAAAATCTACATTTTTTGCTTAAAAATTCAATTACTTGGTGGAGAATTCATGTATTTTGTTGAAAATTCATCTTACTTGATTGTAAATTAACTTCCTTCTTCAAAACTTACCTTTTCGTGTTTAAAGTCAATTTTTTATTGAGAAATTCGACTTTTTAGCCTACAAACCGAACTCTGTCGTTGAAAATACATCTTTTCGGACAGAAAATTAATCTTTTTTGTTGGAAATTCATCTATTTGGTTGATTACTCAACTATTTTGTTGAGAATTCGTCTTTTCTTGTTGTATAAAACTGGTTGAAAATTCATTTTTTGAAATTGAGAAGTAATTTTTCAAACTGAAAATTTAACTATTCCATTTTTTGTTGAAAACGTATCTTTCTTGAAAATTGGCCTGTTTGGATAGAAAATTTATCCTTCAGAATTAAAAATTCATTTTTCTTTCTAGAAAACTTCTTGACTAAAAATTCAGCTATTTGGTTGAAAATGCGACCATTTAGTTGCAAAATTCATCTTTGTAGGTCAAAAATTCAACGGTTTGGTTAAAAATTCGACTATTTAGTTTCAAATTTATCTCTTGCGTAGTTGTGTTTGAACCGACCCTTCTGTGAGAATTGTAATTAAAAGCTTTCTGATTTAAAAAGTAACCTTTTTTTTTAAAGTATTTTTAAAAAACCAACCATGAAGTTTGTAACAATTTTTTTTTACATTAAAGAAAATTTGTTTCGTCTTCTCTTGAATACTTGTTAGGTTCTTGAATGATAGTTTGGTCTACTTTGAAGAAATTTTCTATTCCCTTCCATTATCTCTTTGTCTTTCTGTCCCTGAAGCTCGATATTAAAATTGTTTGCAAGAGACGATCTAAGTAATTTCACCAGACATTTTCCGCACCCGCAGCTGGTTGATTCATTAGGGACCTCTTCCAGCTCGTCTCCTTTTTATAGTTATTTGCTCTTTTCACTCGACACTTTATTAGAGCTCGTGCTTTTTCTTCAAGTTTATTTATCCTTTTCGTTTTCCGTCTTATAAAAGAAATTGTTTTTAGTTTATTTGCACTTCTTTGACGATAACATGTCCTTTAACGATCGTTAAAATTAAACTGAATAACAAACTGTTTCAATCAGAACTAGAGAAAAGACAGCAGACAAAGAATTAATCTTTGGCAATGAATGGAGAATTATTGAGTGAATTATGAAACGATTTAAATTTGTAAGATTGCAAGCCGATATATATGGCATCTTTAACAAAATAGCTGAATTAAAAAAAAAGTTGATTTTCTAAAAAAGATTACTTTTCTACCGTAAAAGATGAATATTCCATCCAAAAGTACGAGATATAAACGAAACAGTTGAATTTTTGACCAAAAAACACAACTTCGTCAAGGTAGTTTAATTTTCAACCAAATAATCAAGTTTTTAACAGTACAGTTAAACTTGAATCAAATAGTTGAATTTTCAACCTACAACGATGCATTTTCAACCGAATAGTAAAATTTTCAACAAAGGCGATTAAAATTCAACTGAAAACAGTTACTTAGACAACCAAATAGTTCACTTTCGAAGCCAAAAATAGAAGTTTTTCAGAAAACAGTTGCATTTTGAACCCAAAATTTTGAATTTCCAACAAAAAATGTTTATTTTCCACCAACAGAGATGACTCTTCTACCATAAAAGATGAATTTTCAAGCCAAAAAAACGAATTTTCAACAAAATAATTAAGCTTTCAACAACATAGCTGAATTCTCAGCCAAATTGCTGATATTCTAACGTACGAAAATTAATTTTCAATCAAAAAGATTGATTATTTTTCAAGAAACGAATTTTCAAGAAAAAAGTTAAAATTTCAACCAAAGATGCTTATCTTCAAAGGAAAAGAATGTTAAGCAAAGTAGTTCAATTTTGAGCAAACTAAAAAACATAAATTGTCAACTAAAAAGATAAATGTTCTATTCCCGATATGAATGTTCTACCAAAAAAGATGAATTTTTTAAAAAGTTGTTGAATTTTCAAGACAAAAAGACGAATTATCCACAAAAAGATTAATTTTTTTGAACACAGTTGAAATTCCAATCCGAAAAGTTGGATTTTCAACCAAAAATATGAATCTTCAGTACAAAAGTTAATTTTCAACATAATACATAAAATGATATCAAACGTGTTGAATGTTCAATCCAAAAGGTCGAATTTTCGACAAAAGAGTTGAATATTTGACGAAAAAAAAAATACTTTACCAACATAGTTTAACCAGCAACAAAATAATTAAACTTTTAACATAATAGTTCAATTTGTAATCAAGCAGCTGAATCTTTACCCAACAAAGATTTAATTTTAACCAGGAAGGTTAATTTTCAAACAAGAAACAAATTTTCAACGAAATAGGTACATTTTCAGATAAGTAGTTTAATTTTTAACCAAATAGTTGAATTTTCTACCAATATAGTTAAGTTTCCAACAAAAATATTAAATTTCAACAGAAAAGTTAATTTTCCAAAAATACATGAAAGTTTCACAAAATTGTTGAATTTTCAAGCCAAAAAGACAAATCTTCTAAGAAAAAGTGGAATTTTCAATCAAAAAGTAATTCTACAACGAAATAGTTGAATTTTTAACTAAACATTATCAATTTGTAACAAGTTTAGATTCAAAACGAGCAGAACATTTTTTAACTAAAAAAGATGACTTCAACGAAAAACGTAATAACTGATATATGAACCAAAAAATATTTTTATTTCAGATAAAATACAGTTAAATTCAACAAAAAAGGATACATTTTTAACAAAATACTTGAATCCTCAACTAGAACAGATTAATTTTAAACCAAAAATTTGCATTTTTAATCAAGGATATTAATTGTCTACCAAACTAGAATCAACAAAAAACTATTTTAATTACTAATAAAATGCAATGGGTGTCAATTATTAAAAACAAATTTTTAACAAAATGCTTGAATGTTGAACCAAAACAGATTAATATTCAACCAGGCTGTTACATTTTCAACCAAAAAGGATGCATTTTCAACGAAGAAGATTAATTTTCTACCCAAAAAGACGATTTTTCAAACGAATAGTTGAATTTTTAACTAAAAAAGATCAATTTTCAATTAAAAATATCATTTTTCAACCAACAATAAAATAGTTACATTTTGAATGAAAAAATTAATTATAACAATAATTTTAAAAAGTAGGTAAATTTTCAACCAAAAATATGATTTTTTATCCAAGGAGAGTAATTTTTCACTAAAGTAGGCGATCTATCAACAAAATACATGAATCTTTAAACAAATGGTTCAATTCTCAACTACAAAAGATACATTTTCAACAAAATAGTCGAATTTTCAACCATAAATGGACTAGTTATATTTTCAGGTAAAAAAATTATTGCTGAACCAAAATTGAAACGAATTTTCAGCAAAATAGTTGAATTTTCCACCAAAGAGATGAATCTCCATAAAAAAATTGACAAATTAGTTCAACTTTCAACCAAGTACAATAGTTGATTTTTTGAACAACAAAGATGACTTTTCAACAAAATAGTTGCAGTTTCAACAAAATCATTAAATTTTTTAACAAATACTCGAATCCTAAGCTAAACCATATGAATTACAAAAAAATATACTAGTAGATTTTGAACCAAAAAAAAACTTGAATTCTAGCCAGAAATAGTTAAATTTTCTTATTGGGTTCTATTAACTTAGTTTTTATTTAATCGACATAACGAGAAAAAGGGGAAGTTTTTTTAAAACAGAGGGTAAAGTAGAATTCTTTGAAAAAATGGGTAAAAAGAGAAAGGGGGAAGAGAGTAAAGTCTGAGATATGAAATTGATTTTGAAACTTGATCAGTTATTGTTGAAATGTAGAGTTGCAGCTTTAGCTTTCGCAAAATTTGAAAAAATTGTTAAAATTTATCAACAGGAAACGTACTAAACGTTATCTAAGTTCTTAACGTAATTTCTTGGTTGACCAAGGATCGGACTTTTGAGAACGATAAAAGAACCGAACGCTAGAGAACGACACAGGGTCTATGGCTTCATTTCTCTATTTATTAAATATATGAAAGTATATTTTTTAAACAAGCATAAACTTAAGAAGGACCAATTGTGCAACAAAATTGCACAAGGAGGCTTAAAAAGAAGTATGTTCTTTAAAAAACCATTTTTAAAAACAAATACTCAAGAAAATAAATTTGTGTGACGTAATTATATAAAAAGAGTTAAAATAAGAGAAATATGTTTTCAAATAACATTGTCTTTTTTATACTACCAGGATCCAACATGTTTCGAGGCCTTTTAGGCTTCCTCGTCAGGGAAATTTAAATAGGAAACTAATAGGGAATATATGGGTAATTGTTGAATTGTAGGCAAATTTTAGTACCTGCAGTGGCAATCACATTATTATTAGGAATTAAATATTTCATAACGGAAATTGATCTTATCACATCTAAAAATTTTAAATCCAAAAGGGGCCGTTTTGAAAATAAGAAATAATAATGAAATTCTTACATGAAATACGGAAAGTGGATTTGAGGTTAAGAGCTTGATGAAAGAGAGCGCGAGCTTTTAAAAAGTTCTGAAGCGAATACTGTAACGTATGCCATTTAGGAAAAATTCTATTTTTTTATTATACCTACAGTTTGTAACTTACACGAGATTTTTTCAAATTTGAGCAATATGTACAATTATTTATTTTTTAATTTCAAGAGAAGTTCTACTTTTTATTGAAACGATTGAGAGTGGCTACATATAAAATTTGAAACCTACAAAATTAATTAATTTGTCACAATTGTGAATAAAAATTACAATTAGCATACAGTATATTAATAACAACAAATCTACCTACCTGTGCTTTAATATAATTTGTAACACATCTCTTCCTTTCTAATTTATTTATATACCTCAATTCTTGAGATCTGTATATTTATAAATAGAGGTTAGGAAACAGAAAACAAGCCGGCCCGCCTGATCTACGCGCACGCGCATATAAGCAGTCATACACTCTATTGTACCGTACGGGAATGATGCGTGAAAAAATTGATGAAGTTTAACGTTTTTTAATATTTATACAAAAATAACACATTTTCGTCATAAAGAGTCACCGACTCATGAAATAAAACAATGCTGAGCAAGTAACGGAATGGTTTTTATAATTTGTTTCACTCTGAAACTAGTTTTTAACTCACGTACGGTAATGATGTTTTTGTTGTCAAACTGCACTTTTCAGTTTTAATATCGAATTCACAAAAAAAAGAGTTAATATTTTGAACTAAATTTTATAGAATCTTGTATTCAACGATAAGCCTAATAGTTCTGTATTTATTACTCAATTGTAACTTCAATATTTTACTAGAAAAAAATACGTACGGTAATGATGTCTGAAATGACAAAAATCGAGGGACAGACTTTAAGGTTCTTACAATATTATTTATTTGACTTGAAAAATGTTTATAAATTAAATTTATGTTTATCTAAAGTATACAAACTTGATACGTTAAGCGTTTTTCAGCTTACTGTCTAAAAAACGGAGAAAATCAGCTTATCCTTGTGCGAAATCAGGTTGGGACGCCGTACGGTAATTACGTTTGAGGTGTTCTTTTATTAAAATAAAGTAAATAGGAAAACAAATTTAAAAAATACCATTTTTTAATGGCTGATAAGAACTATTTATTAAATTAAAAAAAAATCAGTACGAGTTTCTGAGTTAATGTTATATTACTGGGACTTCAAGTTTGCCTCCAATTTGAGAATTACCAATATGTATGTTATGCTAATATAAAATAAAAAGTAAAATTGAATTTAAACTTAATTATTAAGGAAATATCAACATTTATATATCTGTAATATTTCTGAGAAATGATTGTACCTTAAAAAAATGTACACATCAATTATAATCTCAATCGAACAATCCTGAGAATTTATTTAATTCTTAATCGGTTTTAAATATCTGATGAAATCAAATTTTGAAAGCTTCAATTTCAATCTATAATAAAAACTTATATTTATGTAATTTGTTCCCTGAATCGAGTAAAAGATGAAAATTCTTCTTTAAAAAAATAAACTTAATCACATTGAACAAAAATTGAAATCTTTTTTTTATGAATATATTCATAACGCATTATGAGGCTCTGTGGATAGGGATGCAATTATTAAGAAATAGACGTCTTTTGTGCAATTTTGTGCATTTAAAAAACTTAAAGGAAAATTTCTTTCTTATAAATAAAAATAATTATTTAGAAATTTTACTTTATTATTTATAAGAATAATCTTTAATATTTCTGAAGAAGCTGATTTAAAATAAAGTTGAATGTTTGCTGGAAAATAAATCATAAGAAAATTTTCCTAAAACCGATTAACAGTTAAATAAAGTCTCAAGATTGTTGGATTGAGATGTTAATTAAAGTTTAAATTTAGTAAAGGTACAATCATTTCTCAGAAATAATAAAGATAAACAAATGTTAATAATTCCTTAATAATTAGCTTCAAATTCAATTCTGCTACTTAATTAATATCAGCACAACATACAAATATTCTCTATATTAGTTTTCTATTAAAATTTTCCTCATGATGAGGCTTAGAAGACCTAGAAATGTGCTGGATCCTAGTAGTATAAAAAAGGCGGATAAATAATAAAGAAATGAGAGCGAGGTGGTTAGGATGTCTCTTTCTTTTTTTGCTCTTTTTTATCAGTTGTCATATATCTGTCCCTAATGAGCCGTTTTACAATGTTATTTAAAAACATATTTCTCTTATTTTAACTCTTTTCGTGCAATTATGTTACACACATTTATTTTCTTGAGTATTTGTTTTTAAAACGGGTTTTTAAAGAACATACTTATTTTTAAGCGTTATTTTGCAATTTTGTTTGACAATTTGACTTCTTTAAGTTTATGTTTGTTTGGAAAATATACTTTTAAATTCTGAACGTAGTTTATGGACAGCCCCTAAGCATTGCATATAATTTTCGAAACATATTTCTAAACTGAGTTTTTTGATCTTTCAAAAAAGGTCCCCTTTAATGTCGCAATTGGAGGGAATTCAAATAAATTCTGCCTATTTCAAGAGCAATGAAGGAATATATCTTGGATCGAAGAAATGTTATTGGACCGAGTTTGAAGGAAGACAGTGTGTGACACGTTCAAAGTAATAACGTGTCGAGAGAAATTTCATCAGAGCTGGTGGAGCGATAACGGTTGCTCAAAATTATTCATGTAAGCTATGTTTTCTGTCAGTAGAAGCTCAACCATGCCGAAGCAGAATCTTCAAGAGTGAAAATGAATCCGTTCTGGCAAAACATTTTATTTCATTTATTTTTGTGATTAAAAAAAAAATCATATAGAAAAACTTTTCTCCGATCTATTCGGAAAACATTTTACCTATAAAGAAATTTCGAAATTATTTTTGAATAAATGTAAAAATTTGAAAATTTATCCATATAAAAAATGTTGTATACAAAATTTCAATAGAATTCAAAGGATTTTAGAAATTTCAGGATTAAAATGATTTTAATCAAATTGAAGAAGAATACAATTTGCTTCAAAAGTGATTTGAAAAAAGTGCTCAGAATTTCAAGCAGTTATAAAGGATTTTATTTAAAAATTAAAAAAGTTAGAAGAAAAAATTTAAAAGTTATTCGAGAAGACTTCAAGAAATTAAAAGAAAAAATCAAACTATTTTACGGTATTTCGAAGATTTCCAGGGTTTAAAAAATATTGTTCAATATATAAAATGACTCGAAGTGCCTTCAAGGTATTTCTAGAAATGTTATGAGATTTCATAGTATTTCAAGGAAAATTAAAAGATTTCAAAAGATTCGACAATTATACAAAAGTCTTCGAAAGAATTTGAACGAATTTTAAAGCATGTCAAAAAATGTAACCTACTTCAAAAGATTTTATCGGATTTCTAAAGAGCTCAAAAAACTCTAAATAATTTAAAGTGTTATAAAAATATTTCAAGTAAATTTGGAAAGATTTCGAAGGATTTCAAAACTATACCAAATAATTTTCAAAATATTCAGAATTTCAGAAGATTTCAAAAACAAAATTTCGATTAATTTCTAAATATTTCAGAAATTTAAAAGATTTCAAGAGATTAAAAAAATTACGAAAGATTGCATGGGCATTTCAAGAAAGTAAAAAGATATTAAACAATTTGAAGTGTTTAAAAACGTGTCAAGTTATTTTAAGAAATTTCAAAATATTTATGAAGATTTCATGGGTTTTTTAAAGAGTTCAAAAGGCTCTAACTCATTTAAAGTATTTTTAAAATATATTGAGTAAATTTAGAAGGATGTGAAATGTTTTTACGGTATTTTCAAACTATGAAAAATAATTCAAAGAATATTCAATATTTTATGATATTAAAAAAACGGGATTCAGATATATTTCAAAGGCTTTTAAATAGGTTTATGGGATATCACGGGATTTTAAAATATTTGAACGAATTTATTTGA
Organism: Andricus grossulariae; assembly: GCA_011634705.1. Taxonomy (NCBI): domain Eukaryota; kingdom Metazoa; phylum Arthropoda; class Insecta; order Hymenoptera; family Cynipidae; genus Andricus; species Andricus grossulariae. Next base: position 198,990,875 of record JAABKJ010007545.1, read on the forward strand.
TAACTTCATTCATGCATGATATTTTTAATTAAAATAATTCCTAATAAAAATCAATTAAGTTTTGTTTTCTTGTCTTAATTTTTATTGTTTATGATACCGCCGACCTTAAGCAATATAAACTTTAATATAATAAAAATATAATATAATACATGAAAATTAGTTATTTTATTTGAGAAGTGAAGCACCTAAATACAAACTTCAATCAATTTCTCTTTATCCCATTTCAAAAGAATCCCTTTTTTTCTCCCGTTTTGGAAAAAGTTCTACTTTTTCTCGTTTTTTTCGCTCAAATGCGAACTAAATTATTAGAAAACAATAAAAAATCCATCTATTTTTAGTTGCAAGGTTTACTATTCTAGTTTTGATTCAGAATTCATCTCTTTTGGTTGAAAATTACACAATTTGTTAAGGGTTGAACTTTTTTGTAGAAAATTCGTCTTATGGTTGATACCTGATCGTTTCTACATGAAAATTCGAATATTTAATTTTTCCTTGAAGATTTATTTTTTTTTGGTTGAAAATTCAACCGCTTGGTTGAAAGTTGACCTACTTTTAAAAAATTCCTTTTATCGGTTGAAGATTTAACTTTTTATATGAAAATGATTTTTTTAGCTGAAAATTTAACTGTCGCATTATAGGATGACAATTGAACGTTTTTAGTTGAAAAGTAAACAATATATTTGAAATGATAAATTTTAATTTAAAGCTTTTTCGGGTTCCAGACGTGTGCAAAACTACAAGTTTCGTAGTTTTGCACACGATTGAAACCCAAAAAAGTTTTCATCATAATGAATCATCGTGAAAGTATTAAATCTATTATCAATATATTTGAAAATTTATATATTTTTCGTAAATTCATATTTTTTGGTAGAAAATTAATCTTTCTGATATAAAATTTAACTGCTTGGTTGAAAGTTAAAATATCATGTAAAAAATTAATTTAATTAGTTGAAGATCTATTTTTTGAACTGAAAAATTAAAATTTATTCTTTTTTTTATAAATAAATTTTTTCAACTACAAATGTAACTATTCTATTTTTTGTTCAAAATTGATCGTTTTTAGTGTAATATTTAACTTTTTTCATGAAAATTTTTCATTTTGTGTTGAATAATGTATTATTTTTGTTGAAAATTCAACTTTTTGGTTGAAAATTAACTTTTGGTTTCAAATTCACATTTTCATATTGAAAAAACTTTCTTCTTTGGAAACTGAACTCTTTTGTTGAAAAAAATAGCCTTTTTGATTTTATAATATTTGTCTTTTGGTAATCATTTGATCTCTTTGATTAAAAATATGTACATCTGTTCACTGAGAGAAAAAAATTTTGGATCCAAAGAAATGCATTTCTTTGTTTCCATTTCTTTGATCAAAAAAAGCCGTTCACTTAATTGTACTGCATATTGTTTAAAAGCAACAAACTCATGCATTGTTTCAAAGAAATCATTCCTTTAGGCGCCATTTCTTTAAAATAAAGAAATATTTCTTGGTCTCAGAATATGAGATAATTAACTCAAAGAATTGATATCTTCAAGACTAAGAACCTAGTTTCTTTGAATTTCGCTTTCGCATCCAAAGAAATATTTCTTTAGTTTAATGATTCTGAGCATTTGAATTGAAAAACATTCTATTTGAAATAAGTAATTCATCGATGCGTGAAATAAATATTTTGGTTTCTTTTGCGCTGAGTTTCGGATTGGACTGGGCCACTTTTCCGCACCCAGGCGTTTCCTGGACGCACAATGTTGGTTTTTCGCTCCAGCCTAATACACAATAGAAAATTATTAAAATCGATTAACAAATGGTACACCGATTAGGTACGATTGGAAACGATTAAACTTTTGACAACTGTGAATCGTTCTGAATGGTGTTATAGTAGTGGCATTCAATATAAGTAATGGTCGTGACATTTAATTGTTAATAACATTATTATTGACTTAGTATTACCATATATCAATGATATTGAGAGTAATAGTTAAAAATATGGAACATTTTTATTTAACTAGACTAATGCTTAACTAGTGGATAGGTTTAAAAGTAATGAACACTTTGAATACCTTTAATTTTTTTTTTATCCAAGAAAAAGACTTAACCTACTATTATAAAGTGAAATCTTAACCAAATTCAACAAGGTAAAATCTTAGCTTAATTTGGTAAAAGAAACATTCTTAAAACATGAATTTGAACTTATTAAAAAAGTCTTTAAGCACAATCGTTACTCCAGAACTGAGCATGATGATGACACGTGGTTGAAACTGTGTTGTTTAATTTCTTTAGCGAAGGACAGCCCATATCTTCCAAATTGCGTACATTTAATCCAAACTCTTCAAACCATTTCTTCTTTCTAACTACTTTGACTTGACTAGCACAAGCACCAATTAGTACATCTTGAAGTATAGGTCTCACTTCTATGTAGGTTATGTCACCAGAAGTCCACCCGATTCCGTGGTAATTTCGCGTGAACCACAAATTTTCACTCTTGTATCGGGCAGGTAGAGAGTTCCAATAGCAGGGAGGTTCAAGGAGGTAGACTAGAGGTAGAGCCTCTTCCTGGAGAGGAACTATAGCCAACTTCTTGAAGACTAACTGGTTGTTGAGCTTCTTAAAGCCTTGCACGTCAGCGACATCAGGCTGCAGTTTCAGCGGTGAAATTGCCTGTATATTTAAATTCCAAACGAACATCCACTGAGGTCTGTTTGAGAAACTTTTTTCTTTTAAGCAATCAGGGACACCGAGAGGAGCGTATTTCTTGAAATCACTTTTCTCCAACATTGGTTCAGGCTCTTTACTATAGTAGGCTGCCTGAAAGTTTTCGTACATGTCATACAGTAGTGCAAACTGATTATGACCAAAGTCCAGATTTGAATTACCATACGGATTGTACTGTGAATTGGGGAGGCAACCCAGTATAATGTAACGTGGTTTTTTCAACTGAGTTGACGTTTTCAGTCCATATATGTCTTGAAGTGGTGGGAAGCATGCGGTATTCATACAATTCCCATGAGCGATAACTCGTAGTTGTGAGAAAACCTTTTCCAATAATGTTCAGCAAATGTATCTTTTGCTCATCTGAAGCCATTACATATGGTATCATCCATTCCACTTTATGAATCGAGATCTTAAATTGCTGTTCGTTTCCTGGCACTTGTCATGCTTGAACAATGGCATTCAAGTCACTGAGTTTACTTGTCAGGATAAGTTCATGATTTGCGTTTACAACGATTTTTCGATAGTCTTCAGAAAATCATGGGATCATACTAAGTGGTATAGTGGCATCAAAGTATCCCTCATCATTGGTAAGACGTTTCGTTCCTTCCGGGATATCGAGCCATTCTGCATTCACCATAAAAAAAATTTTTTGTGCAGGGGAAAGTGAGACGTAGCTTTTTACCTTGCTAGTGAGATCGACATTTTTGCAACGATCAATCTCAGTACTATGAAATTACTGGAATTATTCGGGAAATCAAACTCAGTTCTAGTAGCTCAAAATAGCAATTTTGAATGTTTGGAGGACGTGATTCAATAGATGGAAAATTATCTTGAAAATTCTAATGTTTGATAAATAATGGGAAGGATTTTTCTAGCGAACTAATAAACAGTGGCTGTTCTATTGAATTTTTTCAAGGTCCCCTTAAAAAATTCAGTTAGATGGGCAGATAACAAGTCACAATCACAGCTAAAACCAAAAGAGGCTGAGATCGAACCTCCTCCCGTGGTATAAGAATCAAACCCTCCAGCATCTTAAAATAAATAGGTAGTCTTCGTCAATCATCTGCCCTTATGTCCCATGTTATAATTCAACAAAATTACAAACGACGAGGCATTTTATGCTGTGTTCGATTCTTTGTTTGCTAGGGCTTGGATGTCAGCCCTTGACGTTCGGACTGCCCAGCCTAATCCCTAATTTATATCACGCGTGGTCTCGACTGTCCTTATGAGGTGTTGGAACAACTAATAGCTCTCTGTCCACTTCATATTGATCTAACGTTTTAGGATGCTCATCGCTGATAATTGCTGGTCGCCCTTGCATTTCTAATTCCACTATGGTTTCTTCTCTGATATTCAGGGCCTTCTCTGAGGACAACTTAAAGGGTATGTAATCGAGAACGGCTTTACAGATGATATTGTAAAGAACAGCATCTCGCTTGCTGTTAAAATAGTCTCGCAACTTTATAACTTGTGATTTACACAGTTGGTTGATATCTACGACGCCCCTACCGCCTGTATGTCATTGTAGAACTATCCGTTTAATCGTTGAATGACTTTAGTGCATTTAATACTTCGTCATTTTAACGCGGATGGTTTTGTTTGTCCTTTCAAGATCCGTGTTTGACTGTTTTACGAGTCCAAAGGAGTACGTAACCCAAGAACAGCCAGATATTTATATGGCTCACCTTCAGCCATTACCTCGATTACGGTCCTCATTCTCGTTCTCTAGTTCTGCCGTCCGTAATCCTTCTCTCCACTGAGAAAAAAATGCTGTTGCATCAAAAGTACGCACTTTTGGGCTCGGTCGAAAGCAGATCTTATTGATTCAAATGGATATAATGCCGAATTCGCAGTATCGCTATCGAATTTATAGCATCACTGTCAAGCCGAAATAAATCATTATTGTTTCATTGAATATTCATTTGAATCAATAATATCAATATTGTCATTTAGTGGACTGTTCTGCATTTCTCTAGTCCAGATTTCATGTGGATATCATTTGAAAACTACTTTGTGTAATGGATTACTTGCTTTAGTTTCTGGTTTGAACTATCGTATAGCTTCAGAATATTCATGTACAGAAGATGGGTCCGATGATGACCATCCTCCTTACCATGTATTTTGAACCCATGAGACATGCTATTTCAGGTAGCTCGGCTATTCCATCAAATACGTTGAAGTGCCCTTTTTTATCGCACAAATCGATAGCTGAATACATTCTACACATGCAGCTAATAATTATAGAGGGCCCTTCGGGGCTAAAATTTGAATAAAATGCTTTTGAACTTGACCTATTTAACGTGTAGGAATATGGACAACCTTTTCGCGCGCTCAATAATTCCGGAATTGTTTCTTAGTCTAACGGTAGAGTACACTATAAAAACTGTTTTTCAGTAATAAAATTTAATGCCGATTCCAAATATCATCGAAAGGAGATATATTCGAGCTTGCTTTTTTCGTCGTTTTGGCTCGTTCGCCGTCAAAAACCTGCCATTTTTTTATCTTTATCAGGCATTGTGAATCTAAAACTGTTGAAAATTGCGTGAAGAGAGGTTTTGGTGAGGTTAGACGAGAGTAAACAACTGACCTAACTTGACATAACGTACTATGCTCGAATACTATCAGCTGATGCACGACAAAAACTCAAGTGGAATTTCAATAATATTTTCGGAAATACCCCCAATAGAAGTGAAACCATCAAAATTACACATAAAATTCGAAGTCAATTTGTGATATCCTTTTATGCTCATAAGTGTAATTTTTGACCTATATCAAGAGTTGAGATAAGTTGCTCTCTTGACTAATGACAAGGATAGCCAGACTGCCTTAATGTTTTTCTCAATTGACTTAACGCTAAACAGAGCCAGAATGCACTAAAGGAATCTCTTTGAAAGATACTTGTCGCGATGCGAATTCATCTAGTTATTCTTGGTTATTCTCACCCTGATATATGTAATGTATGCAGTCAGGCAAGTCAGTCGATTCCTCAGCAACCCTGGCCTAGTATATTGGAATAAAGTAAAGCGCATTTGCATATACATGCAAGAAACAAAGATGTACGAATCACCTACAAAAGAATGGAACCAAACCTCTTCGAATAGATATTTTTGTTCAAGAAATTAGAGTCGGTATTGAAAACCCAACTTAACTTTTTGTTAATAATAAATCTGCTATTAATTTCATTTATAATTCAGAACACCACAAACGAAGCATATTGATATGAAGTACCACTTTATCCGAGGACGTGTAGAAGATGGTTTACTTAAAGTTATCTGTGTTGTTTCAGAAGAGCAGTTAGCTGATATGCGCACTAAAGCTCTTCCTTGAAATAAATTTGTTTAAAATCGAAATTTTTTGTGTTATACAATTTGTTAAAAAGATTAATAGTTCTAATTTTTTCATTAAAGATCTGGAAATCGTAACATCATGTGGCATGTTTATAAACAAGGTTTTTTTTTGGCGAAAACAATTTTTATCCTGAGAGACTTCGGTGCACCGAATCCGGATCCTTGACAAGCCTTAGAGAGCGAACAAGCATGCGGGAGAAGGAAGCGCCCTTGCTCATTGATAGGGTAAAATTAGATTTCCTTATTTTAAAGCTTGTGTTTTATATTGGAAAAGTTCTGGCTGCGGTTTCTATACAAAATTATATTTGCTTAAAAAAAACTTTTGTCAAGGTACGAATATTTTTTTTAAACTCACAAAGGTGAAAAATTGATGTAATTCCTGTATTAGAAAATAATAACACAATGAACAAAGCTTTTTGTGATAAACTGTAATTAATACTTTACAGTCCTTTCCCATAGCAACGGTATAAAACAACATATATTTTATCTGGTAAAGACTCACGTCCATGACTTAGGCGGGCAGGTGTCGTCATATGCATTAAGATCCCGGCGGTATGTCTTGTAGCGGGCACTCCCACCTTTTTCCCACATGTTTCTTGCAAGCTCATTTTTGCGAGACCTCAACTATATTTCGAATAAAAAATAGTAACGCTTTTCCCAGCTCTGCAAAGCGGGGAACAACGCTCAAAGTCGCTTAAATAAAAGGAAGTGTTATAATTACCTGGGTTGGCGCCAGATGCTTCCTTGGTGTCACTCCAAAAAAAATTTCGGAAAATCTTAATTTAAGGTTTCTCTTCTAAAAACTCCCTAGCTCATGGTAGAGGGATTAGTGGTGGTGAGAAAATATTATGACACAAAATTTATGCGTTTGAATCAGTGTTTAATAATGAAATAGAAAACGAAAGAGATTTGAAAGGAATGATGGTAACTTTGATTGTAAAATATGTTTACCTGAAGGTTACTGCATAGTAATTGTTTGAACAAAGTAGGGTTCAACTAAATTCACAAAAAAATTAATTATTGGCTTACATTCTATGCGAGAATCAATCAATCGGTAAAATTTTCAACGCGAAGTTCACAATGGCGTTTAGCCTAACATGACGCGAACTCGAACTGACGCAAATGCTCAAAACTAAATTAAAGCACACACCTTTTTGTAGGCCTGGTGGTAGAAAATAATCTACTGATGCTCCCCTCGAATCCTGGGACTTCCTCTCTTTCTAAACTTTTACACCAAATCTGGCAAAGAACCATAGAGGTAAGAGTCAATGGCGCCTAAATTCCCAAAAAAACTCACAAGCTGATGGCCAGAATCTTCGGCCGTCAGTTGCTGTCCTCTTTAACTTGGTATTGGTTGCTGCTCTGTGAGAGTTGATTGGATGTCCCTCTGGTAGCATCCCGGCTTGAATATTTGGCACGATGGCTACGCCCGTTTGTTTTGACTTGTGCCGAGCAGAGTATGGCCCGGTACATCCTTCGGTTCGTCATTTGTTAATTAGGTTCAGATCAATCAACCAATAGTGCTTCCAATCTTTTAAATGAGCTTTCTCGATTATCTCGGACTCGTTTTAGATTTTGTAAACTACCAATGATATTACTTTTATAACCTTGAACAGACCAGCATATTTCAGCGATAACTCTTTCGCGACATAATCTATAGCCGACGATAAAATATGAGTATTACACCACACAATGTCACCTACTTGGTAGCCAATATCTCGTCTTCTGCGATTATAATACTTTGCCTGACGATCAGATGCTATATCTAAGTGATGTGCGACTAAGTCTCTAAGAGCTGGCAATCGCTTAATTCTACACTACCATTCCTCTGCTGCTAATGGGACTATATCGGGGGCTCTTTTTTCATGTTTTCTCAACGTTTTTGCCAGTCTAGGCTCTCTACCATAGTTTGAGAATGCTGGCGCTATGCGAGTGGAACTGTATACGGCGGTATTATACGCTAAGCGAAAATCAGGAAGATGTTTGTCCCAGCTACGATGATAAATTTCTACGAAAGATGATATCATTGTTCTTAGCACACGATTAACCCTCTCAACTGGATCAGTTTGCGCATGGTACGGTGGGGTACCCGAGTGCCCAATCCCTAATTCCGATGCGGCCTTCGAAATAAGTTCACAAACTCAGTGCCATTATCGGTGAATGGAACTTCCGGGGTTCCCCATCTGAATATAACGGTTTCTTTGAATGACTTTTGGACATTAACAGCATTTTCTTTTCGAAGAGGCATGACTTCTATCCATTTAGTAAACATATTTTGAAAAACCAAAACATATTGGCAACCAGAACGGCTTGGTGGGAACGGACCCATTATATCTGCCGCTATTACTGACCAAGTCTGTTCGATCACCCGTTTACCCATAAGACCTATCGGACCTGCCTGGTCTACTTTTATTCTCTGACAAGTTTGACGCGCTCTGACGTGTTTTGCAATGTCGTAAAACATGCCAGGCCAATAGTGAAGCAACAAAAAGATGCTGGAAAGTTTTATCCACGCCTAAGTGTCCAGACGTCGCAGTATCGTGCGATAGAGTTGTTCTGCTTTTTGGGCGAAATCGTTTATAAAATACCTATACCACGAGACCATACCTAGAAATCGTCTAAGTTTGCGCAAAGTAGTAGGAGCCGGATAGGATGCTATTGGCTCGATTTTCTCTGAGGTAGGGTGCATTCCCGTCTTATCCACTAAATATCCGAGATAACCTACCCGACTACAACCGAATCTGCTTTTATCGAGATTGACTGTAATTCCAGCATTGATAATCACATCTAAGACTTTCTCTTATCAATGAACATGTTCTTCAAAGGTTTCACTGACCACAATAATGCCGTCTATGTACGCAAATGCATGGGGTTCCTATTCTGGTGTTACCAGTCGATCCAGCAATCGCTGAAACGTTTTTGGTGCTTCCGTTCACCCAAATGGCATATTATTGTCATGATAAAGCCCCTTGCCCGTTACTGGGAAAGCAGTGAGTTCCTTGCACTCATCGGAGAGAGGAATTTGACCCCGTTAGTTTAAAAATGAGCCCCCGGGGCACTTTTGAAGCTGGAGTTTCGAAAACCAACTTTTCAAGAAAAACGCATCTAAATTTGGCGAGTATCATAAGGGCACATGTTAAATTTCCAGTTAAAACATAAAGTGTCCACTTTCCGTACCTTCCGGGACATAAGTATAATGCAAACAGACAGAGCATACATTTAAGTATGATTTCCCATAAGACCCCGCAAAACAATAATTTAGATCTGTGTTCATAAAACCGCAAATATCTTCTAAACTGCGATCGACCTATGTGGTACCATTTGTTGTGGAATGACACATATTATTATAATTAATAAATGTTCCAATTAATATTTTTATAATATTTATCATAACGGGAAATGTGCGGGAGAACTTGCGTTTTAACGCTGACAAGATATCCCTCACAATTCCCGTAGCGGGAAATGTGCGGGCTTGTATTTTAACGCTGGCAAGGTTACCCGCAAAGATCTCGCCAGGATCCTGTGTGAAATTCTCTTGTTGAGCATTCTCGCTGTAGATCCCACCGGGATTCCTGCCAGGATTCCTTGCCAAGAAATTCGGCAGCATCTGACTAATGAAACTCTGTTCGCTGGGTGGTTATTGGGGTGGTCCATAAATAATAGCAAAAGCATAACATTAAAAAAATTGAAGGTGCTCTCAAAAATATTTGTTCTTTTTGAAGACAAAATGATTTAGTATAGATTTGAGCTAAAACCAACAATACTTATTTCTCCCTCATCGGCCCTGAAGCTTTTAAAGATTCCTTATTTTATATCTTCTTTATTTTCGAATTTACAAAAAATTTCGAAGTGATTATTTTCTTGAATTTTTACCGGGAATTCAACGGCGAAATTAGATTTTTTTAAATTAATCTTAATGGGTGATTTTCGCGATGATATGATTTTGGATTCATTCATTTATAAATCATTATAATTATTAATTATCTGATAATTATATATATATATAATTAAAAAAAAAGGTTAAACAACCACCGCAAGGTCCCAATGGGAGCAGCTGCTATATATGAAAATAACACAGGCTCACCACCCATCTTGCAGTCGTGGGATGTGGCCATAAGTGTGATATACCGCGCGTGGTTCTACTGAGAGTCAGAGTGATTTTAATATATGGTAGTTGCTCCCAGTGGGACCCGGTTGTTTTTGAGAGCAGGTTCAATTTTTTAAATTTCAATTTTTTGGACCACCCTCATGCTTGTGGTATATAAATATTTTTATTAAGGCCATGTGACGAATGGGTCACGTGACCGGCTTCCTACCTTACCGACACTTCTTTTATTTGTAAAATTATTTTCACACGAATAGCCACATTGAGTTGAAAATTTGGGATAATATATAAGAAGCACTAAGAAACGCGGCTCTGGTCCTACATTTTTATAATGATGAAAGAAGCAAAAGAAAATTATTTACAAAAAAACTTTTTTCATAATTATAAAAACTTAGGACCAGAGCCGCGTTTCTTAGTGCTTCTTATTTATTATCCTAAATTTTCAACTTGATGTGGCTATTTGTGTGACAATAAGTATACAAATAAAAAAAGTGTCGGTATGGTAGGAAGCCGGTCACGTGACCCACTCGTCACATGACCTTAAACTGGGAACAAACATTAGATAATTATTTTTGTACTGAACTTTATACTTTTGTACAAATAAACGTTCTACTAGAACCTTATTCTAACAAGTCTTAGTTTCAGTCAACCTAGAGGCTTATTTCTCCTCAGCTTTGGTCTACTTTTCATCAGCCATTTGTAACCGCATACACGACCACTTCAAAAGCATGACTATATTTGAAGCGTTCTCTGGAGAGCGGGCCACACTGAAAACAATTTTCATCAATTTTCACGACATTCACATGTGTTCTAGTATAGATCGACCCAAGATACTGTGCAACAAGATTTGCCGATGTGGTGTGCGATTGCACTCACGCACAGCTAGCCTGTTTGCTTGAAATATTGAAATAAGTGCCCGGCTCGTTTAAAAATAGATAGCTCCAGTCAAAATAATTTTATTTTTAATTTCAAGTATGGAATTTTTTGGTCAATTTTTCAAGATTTGGAGTGAATTAAAAGAAATTAAAAAAACATTTAGTGACAAATTTGGTCAAAATTTTATTTTTCAAAATTTTTGAGTTGAAAAAATTAAAAAAATTTTGATCTCATGCATACTTTTTACTCCTAAGAGGGAATTATCGGATCGGGCATAGTTTAAAAGTTATGCAATGAAATTTGAGACTGTGATATCCAAATCCCTTACTAAAGCGCGGGCCACTTCACACTATCTTAAACTTCATTGCATAACTTTTCAATTGAGTCCGATCCCATAATTCCCTCCTAGGGGTTAAACGTAGACATAAGAACGAAATTTTTGAAATTTTGTTTTGAAAATCAAATTTGCTCAAATTATGAAAAATTTAAGTTAATCAAGTATTTAAGCATAATACAGTCGAGATCATATCATTAGGTAGATCATAATCGTCGTCCACTACAGTGATGGAACCACGTGGGAATGTTAGTCACTGTACTTTGATTTTTGCAAATAAAAATGCTTTAATTTTTTGTCAGTAAGTTCATCAAGGTATACAAATATATCCGACAATGTATCTCTCATCAGATTCGGGAAGGATGCGCAACTTAATGAAGTTCACTTAGGAGATATCCATATATATCATTCTTCGAACGGCAAACCTCTTCAACTATACTTTGAAATTAGATAATTGAATCATCAATTGACGAGGTAATCTGTTCAAAGCTGGAATGTTGAAATTTTTCTGCAATTTCTGTGCAGCTCAAAAATTTTTTAACGTTTTTGTCTTTCAATTGAAATAAAAACATGTCTAATCTACTAAGAAAAGAATCGTTGTGATCCATGAATTCTGGAAGATTATGCTTCTTTGTTTGTAAGTTACTATTCAAAACATTCACTGCACTTCTACTTTCGCTATCTGCCCGATAACATGGTAATAATTTTCTCAGTACAAAAAAAGCTTTGTATACATTTACCGGAACTCAAACACCGAAAAACGGAATTCAATGGAACGTCAACGTAAACGGCATTACTTGCTCTCAAACATTCACTAAGCAAACGGTGAGAAAGTGATTTATTACCACCTCTAATTTAATTTATTATTTTTGTGATTATGCCCGTTTTAGGTGCTAATTTAATCACTCTCCCAAAAATTGCTTGTAGATGAATTATACAATGAATATAAATGCACTTAAATTATTTCTCCTTTAAAAAGTCTCTCAAACTCGAATATTGACCCCCAAGTAATTTTCCTTTTGATATGGAGCCTATTCCCTGCGAGGTCACGAACCTCTTAAAGGATGCTGTTACCTGAATGTAAAAATATATTATATTTAAAATTTTAGGCTGCTGTACAGCGATCTGGTATTGCTGCAGAGAAAGTTCAAGAGGTTTACATGGGCAATGTTTGTCAAGCAGCTGTTGGCCAAGCTCCAGCTAGACAAGCTACTTTATTTGCAGGTGGGTAAATACCTTTTATGTTTCAATTTAGCGATGCGTAGGGGACACCAGCCTACAATAAATAATGAACCTATAGTGGATAATCATTAATTTAAAATACAAATTTATGTCAAAATAATTAATCTAATTTAATTAATAGTTCGGACACTACATATCTTAACCAATTAAAATGAGAAATAATGATTTTTGGTATATTTTTGCTTTTAATTAATGATTATCATCTACTGTAGGTTCTTCATCTACTGTATGGTGGTCTTAACCATAAAATAATGCCAAATTCATACCCTCATATCTATGAGTGAAGTTATATTGTAGACATATTAAAATGTGAATCTCCGCGAAGAAAGAGACCTCACTTCCGGGAATTGCATTTTACAGGAGGAGCGATTGAACTAGCGGTCCAACAGGAATTCCATAACAGGGTCTTATTTTGCAGTTTTGTAACAATTTGAATTTCACAGATAAAGAAATAATTTTTTTTAAGAAAGAACAGTTCGAAAACTATGGAAAGGTGAAAAAAACAACTAAAAATCAATTGTTTAGGATTCAGTTCACTTTCTTCGTGAACCGACACTAATGAGGATTTTCATAAAAATGAGTTTTTCAGTTTTTGAATAATATATTCTTATTAAAAATCAGTAAGGAGCACACAAAAAATGTAGCATTATATTTGCACTCCAATAACAAAATTCAAAAAACCCAAACTTAATAGCTCATCTCCAAGGGGGCGCATATGATATCTATCGAGTCAAATTAAAAAAAAAAATCAAAATTAAAATTCCTATTTAGCGTCCAAAATCAGTTTTTGAAGATAGAAGATGTTTTTCTCAGTGTTTTCGACTACATTAATTCTCAAATAGATAATTTTTTATTATATGGACCAGAGCATAATGACCTTTCTTTAAGAAAAGGTACACTTTGACATGATTTTAATAGTCTGAAATTACCTCAGATTAGTATTCCTAATTGTTTGGGTTATTTTTTGTATAGGGAGAATTTTCCTGACGTTTTCAAAGCTTTAATTGTTCATAGCGTAGGTCCACGGTAAGTGTTACAGCTACTGGTCCGTTCTGGATTGCAGTCCTAAATTCCGCGGATAAAATAGAATTATTCAGTGTCACTAAATACTTGTCCGGGGTACTGAAAGTTAGGACCTTTATCATTTCTGCGTAGTCAAATTGTGTTAATAGTGTAACAGAGTAGCTTATATTGTAATTCAACTCTATTATACAGGTCTCTAGATCTAAAAAAATATCGCTTCCCTAAAAGAGTGGGAGGCTCAGCTTAGAGTAGCCGATTTTGAGCCATTTCGAGCGCGGATAGCACTCGGATGGGTGACCATCTGCGATGTACGAGCAGGTTGTGTATTCGCTACGCATAACTAATGTTACGCAGGAGCTTTGACGACGAGAAAGATTGTGTACGCTCAATGATCTTGTCCATCGAACCTGGCAAGACGGTTTTCTGCAGTTTTCCTCTTCCCTGGCCAAACCACCAGGCAAATAAGAGTACTTCTAACAAATTTCGATGCAGTTGCGGGTTATAACTGGATGTGATTAACTTCACAGATTGATTTGAAGCCCACCTTGGAAAATAACAATTCTCACAGGTCCATACCCAATGAAGTGGAGTCGTCCGGCGGTACACATACTCATGATAAAGGACGTAAATGATACTTAGTTAAGAGCTATGCTGAATCTACTAATTCTAAATGCCTTCTTTGTAAAGAGAATCATACATTTTTCAAGTGTACTTAATTTAAATTGTCACCCGTTGATAAAACTAAGGACGTTTTTTTCGCAATCATACTTGTATCAATTATATTGCGCCTGGTCATAAACCCAATACGTGCTCAAGTAAGGGTAAATATGCAATGTGCCACCGTAAACACAATATGCTATTGCATTATGAATCTATGATTTTTTCAGGCAATTCATTAGCCTTTGAACCTCTGCATTACTTCCTCTTCAGGGGCTGTTGCTTTTCAGTCGAATAATAGAAATTCTTCTACTCAACGGGCTCCATTAACTATACGAGGGGCGCATGATGTTACTGTTGATAATGAAGTAGCCTGTTTCCTAAATAACTATGATAAGATGACGCGTTCGATTTTACTCGCTATAGAGTTTATTAGAATTGAATCTGATTGTAGTAGGTCTAACGTTTTTCGACTTTTATTAGATCAAGGCTCAGAGTGTAGTGTTGTGTCCGAAAGGTTGCCTAAATCTTTGCATCCTATGTATCAAAAAGTAAATACGCTTGCGTACTGCGTAGATCTTGAGTGCATTGGTAATGCTAACAAATGCGCTAAGGTATATTTATGTCCAAAAGTCTTAGTATTATTAGTCCAAAAGTCTTAGTATTATTAACCGGGGATCGTTCTTATGTTCACTAATATTTTCAGTTTAATTATAACTGCAGTGGCTGATTCTAGTTAACATCTTAATTTTGCCAAAAATTATTCTAATTTTTAGTAATGGTAATGTTGCATCTTAAACTTATCTCAATGATATTTATTTTCATTGAGACATTCGTTCAATTTGCGTTTACTTTTTCCTGTCCAGTAAATTGCAACCAACGATATAAGTTAATTCCATTACTGATAGGATATAAAAACTAGCCCTAACCATTCTATAACTAAACTTGATGATTAATTAAACAATAATTGAGTGGGATTAATGCTCATAATAAAAAATGCCACTAAATTTTAAATCATTATTTGACGATAAAAGTCACGGATTGTA
Organism: Andricus grossulariae; assembly: GCA_011634705.1. Classification (NCBI taxonomy): domain Eukaryota; kingdom Metazoa; phylum Arthropoda; class Insecta; order Hymenoptera; family Cynipidae; genus Andricus; species Andricus grossulariae. The sequence continues at coordinate 199,006,212 of JAABKJ010007545.1, forward strand.
GATTCACTCAAGGAAGAGATGATTGCGTACTTTTACGACATGAATTTAATTATGGAGTTATTGATTTTATTATAAATTAGATTCTCCTTCCCTTCTTTCTTTTAGAGATTCAGATACCAAAACTTTGTTCGCACAACGAGGTCCTTATTGTTAGATAAAGTGCAAGGTCGTTACGAATTTCATTCTGGCTCTATTCTTTTTGAAAAATTGAAACTAAAAAAACCGCCCATTCAAATTTCAGTAGCTGGTGCATCCATGCACAACGAGGTCTATCGTTAAATAAAGTGCAAAGTCGTTACAATAAATGTTGCACGCACTACTTTTTCATTTATTTAATTCCCCACACTAAATGCAAACATGCATGTGACACACATAAATACCTACCTTACCGACCTCACTTTTGCAATTTTCCGAATTTTTTTTTTAATCTAAGAACTATTTTTGTGAATAAAATATCTGGCTGAAACGTTGAAAACTGCAATTTTTTGAACCTAAGAACTTTTTTTATAAGTGAAATATCTGCTTCAAACTTTGAGAAATGCAAGAGCCGACAGTAAAGTACGTTTATGTACATCATTTGAGTATAAAAGATGCAAAATGTCCGAAAATCGTAGTTCCAGAAAATTTGGCACATCTCGTTTCGGACAATTGACTCTATCTCCCTTGGAGCGTTCGTCAGGGGAGGGTCGCGGCCAATACCGTAAGAGCGCCAAAGATGGTTATAAAGCACTCTTAGGGCCGCATATATATAATATATATATAGGGTGGGCCAAACATATATTTAAAAAAATCAAAAATCGCTAGTGTCAAGCCGTTGTTATATGTAATTTGTTGTTCGTATTATTTATTATTATCCAATTTTTTTTTATCAATGTAACGTCTAAGAAAAAAATGTTTCAAAGAATACTAACTTAAACAACAGTTATATTTTCTAAATTTTGACTTTGAATTATCATTTAATTCCAAAAACTATTTTAAAAATCCCAATAAAAGTTGCCATCATTTTAGCACCTATTAGGAAATTTTTCTAATTCACAAAATCAAATTTCTTGATCTTATTGCAGCACATTGGGACTACTTTTAATTATAAAAATCTATCACATATTTTTTTTCGTAATAAGACGTAGCAAGATTTCAACAGCAGTTATTCTGGGTTTTCAAAAATTTCGTATTTACGCCCCACACAAATTGACAGTATGTTACTTATTACATATCAGGAGGAATAAGAAAAAAGGAAATTTAAAGGGAATATGAAATGATTGATTACAAATTTAATATAGATCAATTGTTTATTCATTAAAAGAATGGGTTTCAATTTCTCTATAAAAATGGTAAATAATAATTTTCTTGCGAAACCAACTAGTCAGTTGGTTTAATTCAACAAGGAAACTCTTCGTTTTCTGAATTCTTTTTTCCAAATCTTGAGGTCATTTGGGAAATAACCTGCATACAAAATCTGCATAACATTATTTTTTATTAAAACTCCATTCATAGCGAATTCCAAAAAGGTCACGATGAAATCCAAAGAAGTCATTGTGAATTCTAAAGAATTTCATAACATCCCTGCATTGAAACTTTAACAACACTCAAGAAATATTAAAAACGTTCCAGTAATACATAAACATTATAGAAGAATACATAAAATATAAGAATAACCGAAGAGACTAAGTCAGGGTTGCACCTTGACTAAACCAAGAATCGAGCAAGACTGGACCAATTATTCGCTTATAATGGCAGGACGCATATAATGTGAATCGAATTCCTGAAAAAACCGAAGATTTAGAGGATCCTCACTGGATATCGGTACAATCTCGTTAGCATTGTTGCCATTAATGCGTATTTTAACTCTTCCGTGGCCATAAGGAAGATCTGCTTCAGAAGCCACAAATGGAAGCAAAAGATCTTCAATTATTATTCCAATGATGTATTCTCCTTTCTCATCTGTTCCTGCTGGTACTCCCATTCCTGTTGGTAAACGGAAGATTCGTCTTGAACGATATCGACGTTCGTAATAATGAACATGAAGTTGAATGGGAAGAGGATAAACTGCATCGGTTTTATGTGGCCAAACTAGTTCTGCAAAAACAAAATACAAGTAGGAAATTAAATATTGTATTAAGTAACTAATGAATTAGTACTCTTCTGCCAATTATTATTGGCTTCTCTTTCTACAATTAAAACTAGTAATGTGCACGGACCAAACTGAATCGATTATAATCCGATCCGAATCACTAGCGGATTCTATAACCGTAAGATTTTTGTTTGAATTCTCACTCCTCCAAGTAATAGGGAATTACTAACATTGCAATAGTAATGATTTTGTAATGTCGCTTTTTGGCTATTCTTGAGAAAAACATATTTAAACAAATCCACTCAGGTTACATGGACCGCGACGTGAGTGTCTTTCAACTTCTGACTAGATCAGGTGGAAGCGTTCGAAGTTTGTAACCTTAAATTCCGTTCTCGACTCCTGCTGCCTCACGACTAACGCTCTGAATCGATTCGGATTCTTTTGATTCGATTACAGCCTGAGTTAGTGTCAAAAAATATAAATAGTGCCTTAAATCCACATGTCGGTTTTGATTAAAGTCGAATTATTTTGCACATTACTAATTTTTAATTTTCACGATTTTGAAGAAGAAATAAATGGACTTCTTCATACGATATAAGTAATAAAATATTAAAATATTCTACAAAATAGTAAGTATTGCGGAGAACTGCATACAATTTTATCACTCGCTGCAAAAAGGTCTGCTTTAGTTCATGTTACAATCAACAGTCAATGTAATTAAAGCAGTAAAAATAGACTTGCTTCCTCATACAGAAGTAATGAAACCTGATTCTTTATACGGACTCACCCGAACGTGATTCCCCATTGTATATAGCAGTCAACGTTTAAAGAAATCATTAATATTACATTCTAAATGTTCTTATAATTACTTATGATGAATCATTAATATCATAATATTTACCTATAGTATTAGGCAAAATCACTGAAGTGAAGAACAGAATGCTAATCACGGTTTACATTTTTGTTTTGAATTAACGAAACATACAACAAGAAACTCGATTCAAGATTACGTAATAAATAGCCTTCAAAATGTTTCAGTTTATACATAAAGATAACGCTCGTGGCTGTATCATTCGTACTTCTAAATTAGTTGTCTTTCAATAACTATTATTTTCGTACCTATAAGGAAATTTTTTTAATTCTCAAAATAAAATTTTTTGACCTCATTGCAATAGATTAGGATTATATTTGATTTCAAAAAGGCTTCAGAGATTTGTTTTGTAATAAAAAGTAGCAAGTTTTCAGCACCAGTTATTCTGGATTTTCAAAATTTTCGTAATTACGGTCCACCCAAATGAATAGTATGCCACTTATTACATATTACGAGGAATAAGGAAACTTAAAAGGAATATAAAATTATGTATTTTAAATTAAATATAGAATAATCATTTATTTATTAAAATCAAGTGTTTTAATTCCTATATAAAAATTGTAAATAATAATTTCCTCTCGAAACCAGACCATTCATAGCTAATTCCAAATAATTTATGATGAAATTAAAAAAAGTCAGTGTGGCAGCTTACTTTTTTCAATTTTTTGCAATAAAATCAACAGGCATGCTGTTTTGCAGCACGTAATAAAATATTTTTAAATTCTACACAATAGTAAGTATTGCAGAGAACTCCATAAAATTTTATCACGTGCTGCAAACTGGACAGCTTTTGTTTATTTTATGACCAAAAGTCAAAGTATTAAAATCAATAAAAATAGCCTTGATTCCGTATACAGAAGTACTGAAATCTGATTCTTTATACAGACTCATCCCAACTTGATGCCATATTGTATATAGCAGTCAAAGTATAGTACAATTAATAACAATGCGCTCTAAATGTTTTCATAATTATTTATAATAAATAATTAATATTATTATATTTACCTATAGGATTAGGAAAAATCACTACTGTGAAGAACAGAATGCTTATCACGGTTTTCATTTCTTCTAAATTAACGAAACCCACTTAAAAATAATCTCGATACAAGATTACGTAATAAATATTCTTGAAAATGTTTCAGTTTAAATATAAAGATTACGCTAGTCGCCATCTCATTCGTACTTCAATAATATATACTATAGGGTGGGCCGAAAGTAAAAAATGTCTGAAGATCGAATATGGCTTATGTTAGAAATTGTCTTCGTGTACATACAAATAAAAAACTCTAATGTCTTCTTTTAATTCTCGGAGCACACACCTACTTTTTCGATCACGGAGCACACTTTGGGTCTATGAGACCCTGAACACTTTTCCGCCGTCTACCATTGCAAAACTACTCATCCGATCAACTTAAAATTTTTTTAGATTTTCTTCAAACCTTTGTAATCAATTCGTAGTGTTCAAATAAGTCGTTGGAATTATTCAAACATTGAAACAAAATTATTTTTAAAAAACACAGTTTTTCGAGAGAAAAAAATTCTAAAAAATTGAATTTTTTCAATTTCTTATATTTTTGGTTAAAATTTCTGCTTTAAAAGATATTTCTTACAAAATTCTATTTAAGTACCTGAGTGATCCATAGTGTGCTCCGAGGGTTAAAATAAAAATGGTCCTGTGGTGTCGCAATTAGATCGAATATGGTTTATTTTGAGAATTAAACCAAATTTACCTATGGGTACAAAAATTATGATAATTTCATTATGTACGTTATCGAATACTAATATAAAATTCAAATTTTCAAAATATAACTTTTGTTAAAGTTTGCATTTTTTGAAAGAAGTAACATTAGATTTTTTACAATTTGGCTCATTAGCGATTCAAATAAATTCATTTTGTAGTTTTAGGTATAATGTATATTAAGTTCGTACTGGAGGTGCAATCTGTAATTTCATCAGACCACAGGAAAATTTCTTTTTAGACTTTACAGCTGTGAAAAAAGTCATAACCCACTAATTTCACAGTTTTTAATAAGCTCAAAAAAATGTTTTGAAGATCCAAGGAAATCGTTATTATTTTCCAACAATTCTGAACTGAAAAAAAGTTTTACTTTCATTATTTTAATTCATTATTATCATTTATTACTAGCATTTGGTCATAACAAAAAATGTGCAACTTTACAGTATCTGACATTGTCGTCTTTCACCAATTTTGTACTTACGACTCACCTCAATTGATAGTATGCCGGAGGAACAAGAAAATATAAAAGAAACAAAATAATGTATTACAAATTTGATATATAATAATTATTTATTTATTAAAAGACTAGGCTCATATTTTTCTTTAAAGAAAGTATATAATAACTTTCTTACGAAATTTGGATATTTCGTGAATTCAGTTTTTCACAACCTTCATAAAATTACTTCTTATATCTACATTCTCGGCGAATTCAAAAAATTAATGACGAAATCCAAAGAAGTTATTGTGAATTCTAAAGAATTTTAAATAATGCCAGCTGGATTCCGAAGATTTAATTGTGGACGGTCGACTTGACCATCACAGAGGGTCGAACTGATTATCATAGAGGGTCAATCAATTGTGATGTTAAAAATAAAAATAAAAACTTAATCCACTTTCCACAATGTTCTTTCTAATGCACTTCACTCTCCACGCATGTTCTGAATATCGAAAAGCAGTTCAAACTTATCAAAAATATGTTTAAATTCAATAAACAGAAAATATGATGCTGAGCAGCTCAATGAAATTCGCTCACTCCGAAAATGGTCAAATACCTTTAATTTTTACGCGCGTAATTGATGCGCAAAGATTGGCTCTGCGCGACGGATCATCTGCTCCTCCGCTGATGGTGGAAATGAGTGAAAACAAGATGGTCGCATTAATCATCCCAAAAGAATACCTTGATTATCCTGATGGTGTGTCTGAATTTCTTCTAACAGTCAGACTGGCCATAAAATCGGAGTATCTGTGATTATGTAGAAAAAAATTATGGAAGGTCCTTTCCACCGTCCAGAACTCTCTAAATTTTGGCTGTAATGCTTTTTCGTAATAAGTGAAGTTTCAAAATTCAACGGTGAAGTGTAGCCTGAATCTTTTAAAAATTATACAGGCGAAAAGTGGGCAGTGGAAAGTATGATGTGGGATGTGGGAAAGTTGCGTAATCGGTCCTCTGGCCTAGGATTAGTTTCTTCTTTCATACAATATAATTTCATAACTATATTCAGCCAAAAATCGTGGAATGGATACAGTTAGATTTGATAAAAATATGTACTTCGAACATTTTTGTTTGATTGGGCATATTACTGCTAGTACGGACCTCCAGCATACTCCTAAAGTTAAATTATTTGGTACAATTTCCTTGCCATTCTTGCCATTTATACGTATTTTAACTCTTCCGTAGTAATTAGGAAGATCTGCTTTTGGAGCCGCTAGAAGACGCATTCGACCTGGAGTAACTAAACTTTCACAATGATGAACATTAAGTTGAATGGAAAGAGGATGAATTGCATTGTCTTTATGTGGCCAGGCTAGTTTTGAAAAAACAAAATATAAGTAGAAAATTAATTATTGTATTTAGTAAAAAACTAATTGGTAAATATTTCGACTAGTCGAATGAGTAATTTTCGGCCAATTATCATTAGCTCACTTTTTATAATTTAAACCAGTCACATGCATGAGTCAAACTCAACTGACTATAATCCGATTTGAATCACAAGGGGAACCTAAACCCTTCGTATTTTTGTTGATTAAGTTGAAAAATCTGAATTGACTTAGCGCGTGAGTCTTGAGTCGAATTTTTCTGAAAGTAATTCAAGTTAAGATTGAGTTAGATTTTTTGAAATCGACTCCAGTTAAGATTAAGTAAGGTTTTTCATACTTTTATATCAGAGCGCTTCGCTGGGCATCATTAAATTAATTCAATTGTTTGTTAAGAAGCTACAACAATAATTGAAGTATACTCCAAATATTAATTCACTTTAAATGCCAACCACCGCACCCCAGGGTCCCACTAGGAGCAACTGCCATCTATGAAAATGATATCGGCTCCTAGTAGAACCGCGATAGATCACACCTATAGCCACGTTTCATCACCGTGAGATGGGTCACCACAGGGCAGAACGAAATCACGACGACAGGCCGGTGATACCCTCGTGTGTGTTGAAGACATAAAGCGACCCAATGATGACAGCTTCCTGCATCCATCTCGCAAGTGACTTAGAATGTTTTTGGCACGCGGGTATGGCTTTAAGGTAACGACCCAGTGATAGTTTCAAAACTCCGAGAGCAACAATTACAAAGACTTACTTTAACCGAATATTTTGGGTACAATCGTTGCAGCATCCTTTTAAGTTCTTGATACCACTCTTCGAGCACATATATAGTTCGTTTCTCGAACTCTTGAGAAACGATGCCAGGCCTCTTCTCGTTTTGGAAAATTGACTCTATCTCCCTCGGAGCGTTCGGCAGGGCAGGTTTGCAGGGAGCAACGAAAATGGTAATAAAGCACTCTTAGGGCCGCATTATGTCTGTAGAGATACGTCGTTCCCACGTAAGTGGGACAACCGGATAGTATGTGTTCTAGGTACTGAGCATGTGCATGACACGCTCTGCATCTATCGCTTGGAACTTCTGGACGTTAAATGCGGTCATGATTTACGTAGATGGATACGACACCGTCCTGGTATGCGAAAATGAAATCCTCTTTACCGGACTTAATTCCTGATGATCTGAGGAAATCAAAAGTTTGCTCCTTCGAAATCGATTGATCTACATTTCTGTGAGATTTTTCAGTGCCTTTCCTTTTCGAATAGCTGTTGGTGGCATTTTTAACCTCTGCTGTCTTTACTTCGGCTTTTAGAAATGAGGCATCTAGATGGAGTAATGCACTCTCCTCACTTCTGATTTTTTTTTTCAGGTCAAGGGTCTTTGGCCGCCTCCTCCGTGACTTTGTAACGGAACGCTAATTTTCCAATAATCTCGTGTTTCCTGACCATTTTTGGAGAGGATTTCTTCTGTTTGCAACGATGTAAGCTGCACTCAGATCATTTCGGTTATGAAGACATTGGAGATTCAGCAGTCCGCCTAGACGGCGTGTGATGTATAATCGCGGAACTCGATATGCAAGCTTTTATGCATATGCATGATCCTTTGCTTTGTTTCCCTTTGTTCTGTGACTTGTTTCTGTTTTTGATCACTTTTGAAGTTCGTGTATTTCCACCACGTTATTTTATTGTTGCATTTTAAGTGTTCTAAGGTTGCGTTGTATTTTAGTTCTTGGACTGTTTGCTTTTTATTTCGAATGGCAGATCGGTGCTTGCATAAGTACTCGCTTCCTTTCGCTGCTCCCTCTTCTTCAGTTCGTTGTATGTTTTTAAATACATTTCTCACATTTCTGTGAGGATGGTGTGTCAGGTAGTTTTCGTCCGCTCCGTCGAATCTTTTCATAAGCCAGTCCCAAGCCCGGAATTTTTGTAGGTGTTTCTCGCAGTTTTCAGATTTGGAATGGTTTTGGCATAAGTATCATTTTAGTTGCTCTTCTATTTTTCTGAAATTAAAGGTTCATACTGTCTCATTTTTCTTTAGTCAGTTTGTATTCATTTTGCTGATGTTTTGTGGGTTCAGTTATTTCGTTTGTTTTTGAGTCGTTTTGTATGTGCGGTTCTATTGATCCTTTTCCTTTTGCCATTACTTAAATCTAAATAATTCTAATCTAAATTCGTTAATTTTTCGCGTGCTTATGTGCCGTTTTCTAATTTAAAATCGTTTATATTTTTTAAGAAGAAAATTAGAAGCAAAATATTAACAAGTCAATCTGTGCAAAAATTTATTTTTGAAAAAAAAAGAGGGAGAGAATTGGGAAAGAGACAACCAAGCCATCCTCACTTCTTTTCCTTTCTCTTTCTCCGTCTTTTTTATACTACTTTTGGGAACAACATGTTTCGAGGCTACTTTAGATCTCCTCATCAGGGTATAATTTTATAGCATACTACGAACACATATTTCTATCTTATGCTTAACATTAGTAATGTATGTACATATGAAACTGAAGTTTCTGATCGTACTTGTATTTACATTATTTTTCATTTTTTATTTTTGGATGAATTTTCAACTTTTAATTTTCGGTATCAGTGTCAATCCTTAATATTTCGGAAATCTTTTATGCACTTTAATACTTGTTTTAATTGCCAATGAACAGAACATTAAAATACAATAATTTCAAATGTTTCCTATAAAAATTCGATAAAACTATCAAAGGCTTTGTTATATCTTGAAAGGTCTCTTTTCAAATTGATTTCATTATTGCCCTCTCTCTTTAAGAGACTGTCATTCACATTAATGTAATTCTCCTATACTTTTTCCTTTACGGTTTTTTAATTCCCATATTGTTGGTGAGACCTTTTTCTTAATATTGAATGGACCTTCATATTGGTCATATAACTTACCGGGCTTCGTATCCGCTTTGTTTGACAGTTTTGTTGCCTTTTTTAGAACCCTATCTCCTATTTTAAATTCTATTGGTGTTCTTCTTATGTTATAATTGTTAGCTTGCTTTTCTTTTGCTTTATTTAAATTTTTCTAAACTTCTTTTATTATTTGTAACCTTCTTAACCTGTCTGCCCATTTGTCTACGCTTTGGTACTCTATTTCGTTATGGTTTTCTAAATTTTTTTGAGGGAATTGGGCTATTTCTAATTCGCGACCCAAATTTTAAAATTCTAGGGTGTATTGTGTCGACGAATTCGTCTACGTGTTCGTCCCAGCTTGAATAATCATTTTCTAAATAGGTTGTAATTATTAGGTCAATTGTCCTATTGCATCGCGCAGTTGGGTTTGCTTGGGGTTAGTATTTTTGTGTTTTCGTGTGCCTGATACCGAATTTTTCTTTTAAGTCTCTTAGTGTTTCATTTACAAATTCCGTGCCATTATCCATGTGGAGACTCCGCGGTGTTCCACAACGCGAAATAACACGTTTGTGGAATTTTGACTCTATTTTGATCCCGTTAGCTCTTTTAATTTGGATTATTTCGACCTATTTTGTAAGAATATCTAAAAAAATAAAAAGTATTGCTTTTTTCTCTTTTTTGAAATCGGTAGTGGGCCCATGATATCTGCAGAAATCATGATCCATGATTCTTCAACGATTCTTTTTCCCATTAGCCCTATTTTCGGTTGATTACTCGGGTTGGTTCTTTGACAGACGTTATAATTTTTTACATATAAAATTATTTCGGAATACGTCACCCATTCGGTCCGCTTTCGGTTTTTCGATACTACAAGCTCATGTGAACGCAATTACTTTTGTTGGTTCTCCTGATCTCGAAAGGGCATCAGGGACAAAATTTGAGCTTCCTTTTCGATATATGACTTCGTAGCCAAATTCGAGTAATTCTAGTGCCCATGTAGCTAATCGGCCAATGAGGTTTTTCAGGTTATGGCGTCACTTTAATGCTAAGTGGTCCGTGATTACATTAAAACTATGACCTCCTAAATACGGTCTAAATTGTCGTATGGCCCGAACTACCGCTAGGCATTATTTTTATCATGCCAAGTACCAAGATTCTGCGCCGCTAAGGCTTCTACACGCGTGAGCGATTACGTAAGTTACGCCGTCGATTGTTTGCGTAAGTACGGCTCCTAGTCCCGTATTGTTTGCGTCGTTTTCGAGTTGAAAGGTTTGAGTGAAGTTTGGGCAGGTTAATATAGGTGCTGACGTTAAAAGATCTTTAATTTTCTGGGAAGCTTCATCTTGTTCTAATCCCCAATCCCATGTTTGGTCATTTTAAAGTAACCTGTTCATCAGTTCTATTGTTTCAGCAAAGTGTGGAATGAATTTTCTGTACCAACTTGCCATCCCTATTGCACGCTGTAATTGTTTATTATTTTTTGGTTTAGGGAATTCTAATATTGGTTGAATTTTTCCATCGTCTATTTGTAGTCCTTTTTCATTGACTTTGGAATCTATGTATTTGATTTCCGAGCACCCGAACTCGCATTTGTCCGGGCTGATCCTTAAATTTGCCTTATTTATTTTGTCTAATCCAATATTAAAATATTTTAAACTGTCGTCAAAATTCTGAGGTACTATTACAATATAATCTAAATAACAAAAAACGTTTGGTTTTAAATCTGAAGTAATAATTTTGTCCATAAATCTCTGGAAAGTGGCTGGAGCATTGGTTGAACCAAATGGCATCCTCTTAAATTGGTACATGCCCTTTCTAGGGACTATGAATTCTGTGATTAGTTTTGAACATTCTTCTAACGGAATTTGTAAGTAAGCCAATTTTAAATCAATTTGGGAAATACATTAACTGCTCTTAAAGTATCCAGTATATCCGTCGTGAGTGGGATTGGGTGGAGGTCATTTTTTGTAATATTATTATCCTTTCTAAAGTCTAAACAAAATCGGTCATCTTTTCCCGGTTTTTTTATCATCACTATAGGATTTGACCAATCCTAACCAAGACTGAGGCGGAGGCGCGTTGTCGCTCGTGACTTCGGGTCCCCTCGAGGGATTCCGCCCAATCTCATTCGCAGCCCGGGATCCCTTTCTTGCAGGGCCGCACTGAGCCCAACCATTAAGTAACAATTCTGTTACAATATGTCTAAGAAGATGCTTGTATTTCAGGTATGTATAGGTCTCTCTAGTGTCAAGATGTCTAATAATTCTTATATCCACAAGCTCAGGGTCCTCGGAAACGCCAGTAATTTGTCCTCGCTGAAGCCCATACCAATCTCTCCTGCGTGCCCCTTGACAATATTTAAAGCAAGTTGAAGTTTGCTTGCACAAGAAACATAAATCTTAAGGGCATCCATATAAAATACGTGGGTGACCTTATGCTTTCGATTTTCAGTTTTGCTGTAGAAGTCCCTTTGGGAATGGAGAAGTGCGAGAGATAGTGGCAATGAAGTGATACACCTCACGATGTGTGGATGGACCTTTAGGCTTTAAAACAGATGATAAGTACATGAGTATATAAGTATAAGTATATGAGTATATACCTTTCCGGTAGTCAATCCAGGCCATTGATAGATAGCGCTGGTAGGATTCTGCGTCTTTGCCGACACATGTGTCAATCAGCAGGTTCTCCCGACATCCTGCGCTCAGACAAGCTGTTGGCCCGTAATTTCTTGGAACAGACAAGTTGCCCATCTTCGGGAGGAGCACTGTGTGTCCTTCCACCAAGCACTCCGGAATAGGCTCTTCTGACTTTAGAAACGAGGAGAAAATGCGGGCCAGATGCTGGTGGGTTAAAGGAAACTTCTTTCACCAGAAGTTCTTGATACCATCTCGTCCCAGAGTGGAGTAGGTCTTTCTGCCTCTAATACTTTTTTTCACCTCCTCGGTAATGCTAGGTGGGTATTCCTCCTCAGGTGTTATGAGGGCACTGCACAGCTCCTTGATGCTATTTATTTTCTTTGAGTTTTCTTTCCGTGGATGCTGGACTTTGCAGACTACTCTCCAAAATGCCTCGACCTCCTCTGGCTTGGACGGGTGGTCGATAGCAACTGGAGGGTCTTGGAAGAGTCGAGGTGGATCAGAGTAAAACTGTTGATTTTCTCTGATCCACCCCTCTCTCTGCTCTAGACTTCTCCTAGCGTCAGATAGTATCCGTATTCTGTCAACAATATGCTGCCTGATGGTCAGTAGCTTTGACTTGTTGAGTGTGTGATGACGGTTCCGCAGTTCGCGCGCGAACGGTCGGACCCTGGTAATGAAATTTCTGCCAGATGGTATGTAGTCAATCACACTCTTAATGCGGGAATCGCATTGTCTTACCCAGCCTATCTTGCTACTGAGTTTATGCATTTGTCTTTTGGTCCTATGATCAGCCATTGGTTTTGTTTCACGGTTTGCATCCATAAAAGTTCTCGCTGCCGGCGAAACCGTGTCTCGGTACGGTTTCGCGGACGTTGATGCAAAAAATGCAAGAGCTCGGGGTGTTTCTCGCACCACAGAGCATGCAGTCGCCCAATGTAACCTTCTCGTTAAGGGGCCAACCTGGTATCGCAGCACTACAGTAGAACTTCCTTGCGTCGATCCTTCCAATCAAAACTATTGAGATTTTGTTGGCCCATCAAATTGGCTCTGTCTTGATTGGCTACCCCAACTCTATGGTAGTCGGCATTGTTGTCCAACCCATTGTCGGGAGCCCTGCGCATTCGATAGCTTTGAACCACATTTGCTACAATTATGTTCGGTGTTATCATCGTTGTTTCCACGAGCAGCTAGGGAAAAGGGTTCGTCCATCCTGGTAGAGCACCGTATGCAAGGATAAGGCTGCATACGCGCAGAGGTCGCCCAGTATCTCAGAGTCACCGTTTGAAACACCTCACCCAGGTGCCATTCAGCTTTCGGCACGGTTGTTATGCCTCCACTTGGAGGTTACTTTCTTTGGGACCATCCCTGGACAATTTTCCGCGACTGCTTATTAATTATTGTAACCATATTCAGTAGAAACCCTCGTTACAGGGACCCTCTATCCGCAACCCCAGGATTAGTTCGGTGGCTTTGTCATAGGCCGTTCGGTTCGATTCCAAGGAAACCGAAACCGAAATTCTTCGTCTGCGGCTTGTTCATACAGTGGTTGAGGAAGCGCTCTGCTTTGACTTCTTCAGCGTGTAGATCACCAATTCGTGGGCGACCATTCGGACCCTTTCCGTAAACGGCCTACCAGTTGTTATGTAGTCAATCACGCACTGAACACGGGGCGCATTCTGTCTTGCCCATCCAATCTCTTTGTTCAATTCATGCAAGCGCCGTTTGGTCTTTTAATGGATGATCGGTTTTACCCGTCTATTTGAATCAGCCAAGGCTCTCGTTACACAATAAAATGAAAAATGTATGGTCCAGAGGTCAGACTCCGCTGCGATATCTTCACGAAGGGAGGCATCCATTTCAGCTAGGTCTTGAGACTCAGAAGGAACCTGGATGTTAATGTTTCTTCTTGTCCTGAAGTCGCGATCAGCTCTCAGGAGGTGCCTGCTTTCCGCGGTTGGTCTTGATGCCGCTTTTTCCTCTTCGTCTGCGGCTTGTTCATATAGCGGTTGGAGAGGCGCTTCGCGTATATATTCCTCTTTCGAGATGTGGACAGCTTGATTTCGCAAAGACTGATGCGAAACGTGCTAAAGCGTTTCTGGCACGACAGATTGTGCATAGCTGCCATATTGCCTCCATGAACAGGGGTAATGCTGGCATCGCAACAGTCTTCGCTCGCAAGTTTGAGCGCGCCTATGGCGCGCACCTATCGGATCTCGCGCTTCGCGCTGGATTAGGTATTCATGTCGCGCTTCGCGCTCGATAATGTATTCACCTCGCGCTACATGCTCGGTCATACTTGCCTGACGCTTTAAGCTCGATTCCTCTAGGTTTTCGCACTTCGTGTGTTCGCTATTGTTATGACCTGCTTATGGTTTAATTATGTCAGTTTTACATAAAAAGAAGACTAATTAACTTGAGGTTCTATCGACCTTAAGGAACACATTCTGATCAAGACACTCGCGCTTCGCGCTCGATATTTGTTTTAAAAATTATGTAAATGGTAGTTTATATGCTCCCATCTGCCAATTCCCGGCTCACTTTTTGAATTTTTATCCAAAATGTCCGGCTAACGAACTTGACCTTTAGTTTAGGAGACTAAAAGAGTATAACAAAGGTCAATCCAATCGGTCAATTGTTTCGAAAGTTATCGTGCTGACAAACTAAAAATCTACATACATATATGCACGCATACATACATACACACATACACACAGTCAGACAAGTTCGTAGAAATCTGTTTTTCGGGTTCAGAGGATCTCAAAATGTGGACATTTGATAAAAACCGCGGGGGTCAAATTTTGCACAAATCTAATATCTTCTCTGGATGAGAATGTAATAATTAATAATAAATTTGGTCGAATAGCTCTTGATGGAATTTTTCAAATTCTGCTTTCTTTACTTCGGCTTTCAGAAGTGAAGCATCTAGATGGAATAATGCACTTTCCTCACTTCTGGCGTTCAAATTCAGGCCAAAGGTCTCAGCTGCCTGCTCCGCGGCTTATATATATATATAGGCAGTGAAATAACATTTTTAGGGTCTACCAGAGGGTCTTGAGCGACGTTTCTTTGTATAATGTTTGTCCCTGGCACGGCTCTCCCAATAACATAAGCAACAATACTTCGTGTATTTTTCTGCAGACCTAATAAAATAGCAATTACTTTAGAGTCTGAACAGATTGACCAACAGTGTGCGTAGTAATTTGTTTTCAGAAAAAGCATTTTCGTAACATCGTAGCACTATTTTAAATGTGAAATATGGGCAACAGGTATGGAAGGAAAATCATTGTCATTATGAAGAAGAACGCCTTTCAGACTAGTCTTATTTGAATCGATGAATAAATGCCATTAACTGGCTATGTGTTTATGTCAGACATCTTTCATCAATTTACTCACGTCGTTACAATACATAAGACCGTCAACGTCGGAAACAAAATTGGCCATATCTTTTTCCCCATTGCAATAGGAAATTCTCACATTTTCGTTCCACAAATTCTTTTCCTTTAACCGAGGTCCCAACAATTCTGCCTTATCTTTCAATAGATTAGGATCTCTCATGAGATCGTTAAATTCAGGTCGATCGAATGAAATCCCTATTTTTTTCGAACGTTTCGGTTCTGCTTCATCCCCTTCAGAATTAAGCCGCATAGTTTAGATTAGACCAAAGTTATTTTCTGTTTTAGGCAATCGTATAAAAACTGGTTTGACCACGAATGGGACATCAGCATGCACAATCTATTGCTTACTCTTTGCATTAAAGCCCTTTATGAGTGTGGTATTACAGAAATAACAATCTCCATCGTAAATTTGCGGTTCATTACAAATCATTGGGATACAAAAATTCAGATTTGGATTATTTTGTCGACTTGCAGTTCTCATTTCAATCGCATAAATAGGACAGCAATATTAACGTTCCCATGACTGTTCTACATTTTTCAAAATTCTACCAAAGGATAACCGATATCCTGTTTTAATCGCGTCGGTAAGTGGTTGTCTTTGATTTTTTGGTGTATGAAGATCACAAATGAAACAGAAAAAATTGGCATTATTCTTACACCTATCCGACATTTTCTTAGTCTATTTCAACTCAACAAAAAAAAACTGAATTTCCAATGTATATGTACAGACCTTACATCTACTGGCTCGAAGCGAAAATTAAAAAATTAAACCTAAGAATAGAAAAACATAAATGTTAGAAACCCAACAAGGGAAAGAAAAATAAACTTATGCACTTTGATTGAAAACAAGTTTCACCCACGAAGGAATAATAAGGAGACCAAACTGCCATGGAAACTTTTTTGAATCTGATAGGAGCAACGACACCGTAAGTGCCAGGCCTATAAGTAGTAGTCACTTTTCACTGACAAGGGGAGTGCGCGGAACGGGGGACACATATTTTAATCATCTTTTGTGAGCGAAGAGGGCTTAATATGAGATGAAAAAAGCCCAAACAATTTGCTGAGATAGAAAACGGCTTACGAGAAAAAGGGTTGAAAGAAATCCGCGCGGAATGACTATCGGTCGAATTGTGGCGCGATCGAGCAAGCCGCGATAGAGTAATGGACTAGATTCCAGGCTAGAGAGTCTGCCATCATCCATTCGCGGGCTCGCACTTTTTTCCCCTAATTATTTTTTTGTAATACTTTAACACCAAATATGCATAAATATTATAAAAATAAGAATAAATATTTTTAAAAATATATCTTAAGAATAGAAAAACTATTATTTTGGACACAAAAATTTTTTTATCAGCAAGTTGATGTTTGTAGTACGTAATAAATTATTTTAAACAAACAGATATTATTATTTCGCATTTTTTCTACCGCTGTCTTCCGCTTTTATATTTTTAGTTATTTCTAAATTATTTGTCATGCATATCATTTTTTTAAATTTATTTTTTGTACATTAAACTGTGCAAAATAATAATGTTCATTACTTACAAATAATTTATCACGTACTACAAACGTCAACTTATTAATAAAAAAAATGGTACGTCAAACAGAATAATTTTTCTATTCTTAAAACATATTTAAAAAAATATTTATTCTTATTTCTATAATATTTATACGAACTGTTTGAGCATTTTGCATCTCCTATTAAGCCCTCTTCGCTTACAAAAGATGATTAAAATCAGGTTAGGAGATCTTTTTTCTTTTGCAAGCAGCACAAGTTTTGCGATCTTTCAAGTTTTAAATACTGTGTCACCCGTACTTTTCCGCGCGTGAGAATAGGACACGTCGCGCTCGCGTACTGAGTGAAGAGTGATTACTACTTACAGGCCTGGCACTTACGGTGCAGCTACTCCTGTCAAATCCCATGCACAGAGATCGGTCTCCTTATTATTCCTTCGTAGTTTCACCAAAGAGATCCACCCAAGATCAATTCAATGAAAATTAGAAACAAATAACAATGTGAGTAATCATCTTATCTGTTAGAACTGCATGGAATTAAGAAAAAAATGACAATGTGAATGATCGCCTTATGTTTTACAACTGTATAAAGATCATAAACAAGTAACAATGGGATTAATCATCTTATGTTTCACAACTGTATTAAATTCAGAAACGAATTAAATGTGAGTGATCGTCTTATGTTTTGAAAATCATGAAATTCAGAAACAAATGATAATGTGAGTAATAGTCTTATGTTACAGAACTGCATGAAATTAAAAAACAAGTAACAATGTGATTGATCGTTTTATGTTTCACAAGTGAATAAAATTCAGAAACGAATGAAATGTGAGTGATCGTCTTATGTTCCACAATTGAACATCTGATGCCCAGTATAGTATTTAGCACCAGATTCGTGAATTGAAAAGCAGGTTGCACAATTTTCAAGATATCTCAGAAACGAATGATTCAAATTTAAACCTTTTTTCAGACAATTATTCTTCATGAAAAAACGAACAAATCGACCTATAGCTTATATAAAAAAATTAATATATCTTGAACTACAGTGCATTGAATTTTTAGTAAATTTTTAGCACTTTTTTCATTTTTTTGAGAATATCCCATAAACTGTTACAGATATCGTTAAAATATGACGATATTAGCAAATTGCGTTAAAAAAAAAGCATTCGCATGACCTGCGGTGAGGGCGGAAAAACATTTTCTGTTCTTTAAAAACATAGTTCAACCATTTTTTATTGACAATTTTAATTGCAACTATCTATTAAACTAAACGTGTTAGCAACAAACGGAAGTCGGATTCGTTTCATTTTAAAATCTGCTCTCCGTGAGATATTTTTTCAAATAAATCATAAATACGCTTTAATATATTTTAAAGTGCAACACAAATTTTGGTGATGCCATTATTTTTCATTTTTGAGACAAACGTCTTTAAAGTTTTCGACCCGCGGCCGCACAGTGTCTTTGGTCACGGTGTTGGACGGTGGTTTTGGTTTAAAAAAGAAAACTTCTCATAAAGAACAGGATTTGAAATCACAAATAATTTTTTTTTAAATAAACAAATACAAAATTAACAGTTTTAATTTTTTTCCTAAATTTCAATAAATTGCGAATAAACACGGCCTATAATAATTTTCTTTATTGTTACTAACAACTGAGTTAAAATAAGAATAAAAATAAAAAGCAAATATGTTTGAAAATTTAAAAAATTGCAAACTACAACTTGGCACAGTCATTTAATATCCCAAAAACTATTCATTGCACAAAGTACAGCGAAATTAGAGACATGACTCATAAATCTCTGCGAAATGCCCCAGGTACCATACCGTACGGCCACGGATCGGAAACCTCAAATACCTTTTTCTAAAAAATGACAAAATAATAGCACCGCCAGAATTTGTGATGCACTTTAAAATATATTAAATCGTATCTGTAATTTTCTTGTAAAATCTCGCGAAGAACAGGTTTTAAAATGACAAAAAAATGTTGCTTTTTAAATAAACAAATGGAAAAAATTAATATTCTCCCCCTAAAACTTCAATACATGACGTATAAAAACTGTCGAAAACAATTTTTTCTTTTGTTATTAACAACTGAGTTATGATGAATAGAAAAAAAGTAGCTCGAAATTTTTAATACACATATCTTTAAAGATTTTAACAATTTCGAACTAGAACTTCTCACAGTCATTTTGTACCCCAAACACTATTAAAAGCTCAAAGTAGAACAACGCTTGAAATATGACCCCTCACTTTCCCGCGAAATTCCCCATATGCATTCTTTAATATGTCAAAATTGCGCAAAACGTACTCACTGGAATTTAAGAATTTTTCAAAATATGGGAATGACACTGAATAAGGACCAAAAATAAAATTATTTCTATACTATATGATAGAAAATGTAGTAAAAATAAAAGAAACATGTATCCATAATTTACATTGTTTCAGGGAGGTAATTTTCTTTTTAATTTTCCGTGTTTAAGGGCGGAAAAACCAAATCGTCTTTATCCAGTTATAATTCTCTCTCTTATCATCCTCACTCATTTTTCCGAGTGAATGGAGAACTGATTTTTACATACGCTCAGGTCCCTATTCTGTGCCGGCCTCGAATCTGGTCGGCAAAGAATCAGACACGTTTTTTCATGTCAACACTCAGGACCGCATATTTAGTTTCTGAACCCTAAACAGTATGGCGCAGTAGCGCCCAGAGAGGAATTTCGACCAATTGGTCCCTGATACAATTGTCTATTTCATTTCATCAATTGAAATAAACAAAGTTCAAAATAATATAATTAATATACCAAAAAATTTAAGTCTCAATCACTAAGTGTGTGTTCTAGTCAAAATAATTTGAAATTGTATATTATGAATTTGAGAGTAATTTGGAGAATCATAAGTTCTTAATTAAACACTGTCAAAGACAATTTAAAACTTGGGAATAATAAAAATAGTTTAATATTGTATTCTTTCGAGGTGAAAACCAGAATTTAAACATTTTTATTTTAAATTCAAATTAAAAAATAAATACGTTTCAATGTTTACACTTTAAAATCATTATCTAAGTATTTTATTAATGATTAAATCTTTTAAGACAGGTGCCATGAAAAAGTTAAATCATTTTTTCAAAACTTCACGTCTTCCAGGGTCTCCAAGTTTTTCAGGCCTTGAAACAAAGCTCTGCTTATTTTGAAAATGGAGTGAGTCAACAGGACTTCTCCTGGCCTCGTAATCAGAAAATGATGTTTTCTATATACTTAAAAAAGCCAATTGATAAGTTTCCTTTTTAAAGTAAACCCAATATAGCTATTTGACTACACACCTTCCCGTATGGAGTATGAACATCTAATATTTCAATTATTTATTTGATATTATTTATTGTCTACATCTAGCTAGGAGCTAAGCAGCTGCGGGTTTTTTCTTTGAATAAAAATTATATAAACTAAGTACAATATATTCAGTAGAAAACATTTTTCTTATCATTTTAACACAATTTTTATGTTTGTTATACGTGTGTAAGAAATGCTATTTTGCACGACTATTTAGCAACCGCAAAATGCTAAATTCCCCACGAAATCATTATTGCAGTGTATTATAAGTTCGTTTTATAGATGTCCTTGATATTTTTTCACGCCAAGATATATTTCTTTACGCCAATCAACGCCTGTCGCCATCTATTGGTATTAAAAAGAATCATTACAAACTCGGGGAATGCCGAGTCTCGTTTATTTTTGATAACTGCATAACCTATAAATCAATAGATGCTTTTCTTCTGTCGAAGTGCTCCGCCCCGAACCCCGCGTTCAAGGCCCCACCACCCTTTGTTACGCACTTATAACAAAAAATAGTATGAGTAACTCGTGCGGGACCACCGATTGCCTGCACTTATTGCTCAATATACTATTTCAATACAAATGTTTTGATTTTAAATACAAGTTTTTTTTTTTTAATTTAAAACCAATGTCGTTCGATTCAAATAAAATGTATTTAATTTAAAAAAATGTGTTTCATTAAAATCAAACTTGTATTAAATCAAACAAAGTGCATTCAAATATATTATTTTATTTAGATTACACTAAAAATTTTCTCGGCACATAGAAAAAAAAAGTTTTCCCGATTTCTAAGTTATCTAGGTTTAGGCATTAAAAATATTTTATATTTGTTGTTCCAATTCAACTACAATTAAATTCTATAACTATTTCATAATAAAACATAATATAACAAAGCCATATCATGAGAAATTTTAAATGAAGCAATTTTTAAGTTAGATTTGAGAAATTGATTAATTTCAAATAAAATATTGTTAATTAAACGTTATTCAATCAGTTTTGGTGGTTTAATTGGTCTTATCTTTAATTGAGGTTATCTTATAGAATTAGGAGTATAGCGCTAGGGCTAGTATTACGAAATTGTTCGTAATATCAGCCCTGAACAAGATGGAAATGGGTTAGTCTTACGGAAAATTCCATAATAGTAGACAGTTCGTATCTTTTGTGCCTTCCAAGTTGCAATAATTTTAATTACGAATGAAAACAATAAAAAATTCTTGATTTAAATTTTATCATTTAAAATTATAATTTTATATTAAACATCTAGCATAGGTATATTTCTTTAAATATTTTAAATTTTATTTAATTAGTTCACATTTAAACTTGTAATAGTTTTAATTTCGTTTTAATTTTTAATTTTATTTTAATTTTATTTGATTTCGAATTACAATTTAATAAGAGATTCTTCATTCTTGAAAGTGTTTATTCCTATCTAAATATTGTGACAGTTTAAAAAATAGTAAACATTTTTTAATCTTCTTTTTCAAAATTTATTATTTTTAATACTTTAGTCGATTGCGATTCTTGACCTTTAATAATAATTATGATGATTTACATGTTTAATTGTATATTATTTCTGTTATGTTTAATTTTATTATATATTTAGAAATAAAATTGTACATTTTATTGTGCAATTAATTGAAATTTCGGTGAGTACAGTTTTCAATTCAATTATGATGTATGTATTAAACATATTTCACAGGTCTTCGTAAAAACAAAACTTGCTCATGAATTTATTAAGGTAATAGGTAGTTGTAAAGATTTAGTTTTCGTAGTAGTAGTTTTCCATTTCCTTAAAGCCTACACTGAGAAAAAATCTGAGTATAATAGCAAGTTGGGCTATTCCTATTAAAGTAGGATATTTGACGTGCAAAATTGGCCCGAAGTTCGTGCTATGTATACTTGCTTGAACTCATACAATTTTGACGTTGCAATTCTCTACACTGGCAAAGCATAAAGCGCATGGTAATACTGCTCAAGCGTATTTTTTGAAAGAGGTATGGCCGTGCGAGAAAAGCTTTCACATGACCGCGCTATGATTGCAAGAAACCTTTTAGATTTCGGTATGGGCTTTTTACAACGGAGATCTTAAACCGCACCTACCAGCGCTTGCTGTTTCGTAGGTATAGTGGGAGAATGCGGAGCGCAAGAAACCTATGTCGAAATCGCAAAGGTTCCTTGGAGTCACAACACGATCAAGTGATAGGGTTTTCTCGCTCGGCGAAACTGTTCTTAGAGCATGGAATATTTAATTTTCCTGGTATAAGAAATACTCGTGCTTAAAATGCATTAATTCTAGGTAGGATAACAAGAAAAAACCTGCCACAAACATATGAGAGGTACTCTTGCTATTTTACTTAAATTTCTTTGTCCGTGCATACACATTTTTGCCAAGTTGTAACGGTGCTAAAACCAGATCATCTACTAAGCCTCACAACTACGGATTGACGTTGCCTTTCTTGAAAAACCCTCCAATTTCGCCAACGGTTTCCACATCCGGTTCAAATACTAAGACAAATAGTTTGACATGCTCAAGGGACACACCCGGAAGAAGACGCGATAAATAACCCAGAAAAGGAGGCTCACCATTTGAAAGGGGAGGGCACTCATGGATCATATGTGCAACGTCTCTGAACTCAGCACCACAGTCATAATCAATAGGCGAATTCCACCCCATTTTTTGGAAGTGCTCCCCCATGCAGATATGAGAAGTTCTGAGCCGGGTAATAGGATTAAGATAGCGTCTAGAAAACCGAAATCCACGTAACCACGGCCTTGGCGTTTTAAACGCCACATTATTGAAATAATCTCTCCGATGATCCTCCACCTTCCTATACGGCCATAGATAAGAACACCACGACAAGACCCTCGTCTAGTACAACCCACAAGATCCATATGGTCAAGACCTATCGGCAGCCTAAAATTTAGAGCCCGAGCAGCCTTAGCGCACGAATATGAAACTTAAATACTCGAGATACCAGCATGTGCCGGGATCCACATCAGCGCAATCGTTAGCCCTAATCCGACTGCCCTAGCTAGATTGTCCGCAATGTTTGACAGCAGAAAATATCACATGCAATTCAGCTTAACCAACCGACGTGCACCGCTCTAGCGGAAGATCACACTTGTATCGTAGTTCCGGGATATGAAAAACTGTTTCCAGCACTTTCCACCAAACTTTCAACCAAACCACCCGTGTAAATCCACATTAGACCTAGATATGCCACCGAGGAAAAGCCTTCAAATGCCGTAGCAGGGTAACCCGACTCCCTAAACATCAACTCTAAGTCCGTATTTATACTTGCCTCGAACATGTGATCCTTCTACTCACTATAAAAGTAAGCCGGCTTCAGTGAACACGCAACACGAACAAACACGAAACAACATCCAAGAGAAGTCGCCGCTGCGTGGAGCCCTCATCTCAGAAATCTTCAGATAATTGCCACCAGAGGAAAAAAGATTTCCTTTTGAGTAGTTAGAAACGCTACAAAATTTAGAATTATAGCCGGGAATCCCCGTTCCGTAAGATACTCAATATGAACCCCGGGTAGAACTGCAGTGACGGCACCCTCAACGTCAATAGCAAGAGCTAAGGTAGGCTCTCTATCGCCCAGACCGTAAATCACTTACATTGTGATGGTAGCCACGCAATCAAGAGCTGATCTGCCCCGCCAGAAACTGTACTGAAATTTGGAAATCCAGTTTATTTTTTAGCCGGAAACTATAGTCGGTGCTGAGCCAGCCTCTCGAAAAGTTTTCTCGTAAGGAAGGTAAGATATATTTTGAGCGAAACCCCTCGCCAGCAGGCTTAGGAGTAAAAATAACTAAGATCTCCGTTCAGATTCCCAACAATATGGAAGACGAAAACATTCTTTTAAATAGGTGATAAAATAGAGAGCATTTTCAAACTCAGCCTTCAAAAATGGCCGGTTCATAGAATCAGATTCGTCAATCAGAACCTGTGGTTGTATTTTGACTGGAGCATTTTGAGAGGCCAGAAGGTCATCCTGAAGCTTTTGAAGTTACGGAGAATGTTGATCAGTAACTAAAAGCTAAAATCTCTAAAAGAGCAGAACTTCTGAAATCTGAGAAACCTCCTCACATCCGCATCTACGTCCTTACAAACGACCTTCTCCTCTCTCGACTGACCACCGATATTTGGTCGATATCTGGACGACAAATTACGTCGGCGCAGTCGCAAAAGAACCGCGCTTCCTTTCATCTCGTTATGTCGTGTGTGGGGGACTACTAGCCAGTCAGCGGTGCCTCGCAACCCTTCTCCCAAACCATAGAGCCAGATCTTCCCGGGAAATTGCCCAAACCACTTCTTCCTAGTCTCTTCGACCCGAGCAATTGCCCGAGCGAAGAACTTCTTGTCTCAACTTCCCAATGGCTTCCCAGCGTACAATACTTGTTATTGGTGATTGGTAATAAAAAAATGGGTGTATTTTTATATTGAAAAATTAATTAGTAAATGCGAAACTTCAAGATTGAAAATTCTCGGAGACTTTATTTTTCAATTTTTGTTCGGGAAATATGTAACAACAGTTCTTAGTTACGATTTTTTGTAAATGCAAAGCGACTGTTAATTGGTAATTATTTATTTAAATAAATTTGATTAAAAACTGCAGGTGTTCGTTAACTTTTAACCAGGAGATTTTTTTTGAACAGAATAAATTTGAAATAACTTGGTAAAATTTTTCCCGGATGATACTTCATTAACGAACTATAATGAATACTTGTGAGCAAATGCATGTCGTTTTTCTAAGAAATTGACTGCTAGTGACTCTAAAAGGACCCTATTTATTAGGAGACTGCGTCAGGTCACATCATTAGTTATTTAATTATATGAGTTTTATAAACAAATCAGACTTTCATTAATTTTCATCCAGGAGATTGCATTTTTTTCATAGGACATAACTCTAAATAAATCGGCCATATACCTTTCTTGTGTTATTTTATCAATAAACCACATTTGTTTTTTTTTTAAACAATTTTATTAAAGCATCCGCAATTTCGTCATTTTTAAAGAGTCTGCAACCGTTTATTAAAACAATTTAAATGTTACTGTCTGTGGTGGCTTCAGCTGCAGTGCTTGACATATTATTTATTTCCGACAATTTTTTTATGAATTTTCTGAACGGAACAAAGTCTTTAGAGCACGAAATGTTTAAGACATAAATTTGCTTATTAAAGTTGTTTATAACATTAACAGTAACTATGGATTGAGAAACATTGTAACTAAGAATTGTTTTTACGTAGATCCCGAACAAAGAAATGAAGTCTCCAAGTATTTTTAATCAGAACTTTCACTCATTGACTTGTTAATATAAAAAAAATTGTTTCAAATTTTTTAACGATCAGACCGATCAGTGGCAGGACATGAACAGTCAGTATACCCTCAAACATGTCAACCCCCATCAAACACAAGAATAATTAAATCTAATTCAAGGTTGCCAACTTTACTTGGGATATTTTATTTGAAAAAAAACCTGAACTTTTTTAAGCAAATAGTTTATTGAATAAAATTTACAAAGCATAAATAAGGTACTAGCGCTACTAGCCTGTCTGCAGATTTTTAAAATACTTTATTCAGTAAACAAATTGCATACAAAATTTGAGATTTTATAAAGTAAAGTATCCGAGTAAAATGGGGTTCCTAATAATTATTTTTCGAGAATTTTGACGGGTGCTAACTGGCCCTGTCTTGGCACTAAGCGGTCTGACTGGCAGATTTGCGAATTTCATTGCAAATAATAATTATACAAACAATTTCAGATGTAATAAAAATGTCGACATTTTTTATTTTTTAATTATATTTTAATTTCGTGATTATTGATTATTATTTATTTGAGAAGTTGCAGACTCCAGAAGCTATGACCATGCTTCCTTAAAGCAACCAATCCCGATGTAACTGACACGTGTATGTCATCCACTCCTGCTCCATCTATCCTAGAAGGTAAGCAAGAGCGGAAAATTTACGCAAGAGAATTCGTACAAAACTGTTCCTCAGAGTCTTTCGCATCCGGCTCGCGATGGACTGAGCCTGACGCTGTCAAGCCGGGATTTTGTTGAGTTGGCTAAGAAATGAAGCTTTCCTACATCCAACACAGCCGATTATGAGAACTACAAGGTAGATTTTGTAGCTTTGGTACAGCCTGCTCAGCTCAAAAAGAAGTGCTTGATATTACACCTGTTTTTCTTCCTCCTTTGCCGTGATATTAAAATCGGCTGGTGCCGAGAATTCAATCACGTAAATGATCGTCTTCAGATCTTGGAGGACAATGTCAGGCTTTGTAGCACTGATACGTTGAATGTTGGGGAATGAAAAATTCCAGTAGATCTTACACTGATCATTCTCCAAAACAGACTCGAGTTCGCCCTGGGCGTATGGTAAGACGGGCATAGATCAACACCATAGAAGTTCCGAAGATGGTAATATAACCCTTTTAGAGCCACATTGTGTCTCTCTATGGACCGCAGCATGCATATTTTGAGCATCCACTCAGAACATGTCCAAGTGCTTCTGGCTCTTGCTTGTACGCTCGGCAGTTGGTATCGCCTGCAGGTACATTCATTATGCGCGCGCGGTAAACTAAGGCATCTATAACGCCGTCTTGACAGGCAAAAAGAAATCCCTCAGTCTCCGATCGCAATCCAGCAGACTTGAGAAACATGTTGGACAGACCCATCGAGAGCTCTTCTCTACATATGATGCCGTAGAATTTACCACGAAGGGGCTTGTCAGCATGTTCTCTTAGTAGAAGTGAATTCTCTGCTTCCTGTACACGACTTTTGAGCACTAAAGGTGTTAATGATGCTAGGCCATGTCTAATATCGCTGGAATCAAATAGGAGACCAAGCTGCTCTGCGGCCCTATCTGCAGCACGGTATAGAAACGCCTCAGCATTGACGACTTCGTGCTAATGTACGAGTCGCATAAGAGAATCTAGGTATAGGAACGGCCAGCATATTAGTCGCCTGGATCTTATTCTTCCCAGATAATTCGGAAGCCCAAATTGTTCTGAGAATTTCGCGATACCTTTTTTCAAGGGCCGTTTTTAACACATGCAGATATTCGGTTTCTGCTATATATATATATATATATATATATATTCTGCTATTTCTTTCTATATTTCAAGATATGAATATGTTTCTTTATTATCAAGATCTTGAATGGTATTTCCACCTATTAGTTGAACATCCTGATCGTCACGCGATCATGTAGTTTCTAGTATTCCTTTGTGTAGATGGACGTAGGCACACTTGCCCCGTCCAAAGCTCATGCTGATCGCTTCAGAGTACCTACTTACTGCCGCGACAGGCAAAGAGTTTAAGGTCGTCCATGTATAAAGGGCGGTTGACCTTATATTCTTTTCTGTTCGGCGGGCCACATAGGTATCCAGAGATCTTGCCTGGAAGCACAATAGATAGGAGCGAGCGGGAGATGCAGCAAAGTACCGGACTTAGAGAGTCTCCTTGGAAGACCCCCCTTTTATATGTGACATAGCTGGTAGTCACTTGTCTTTTGTCAGATGTTATGACAAATCTTGTCCACCACAACCGTATAAGCTTTTTTACACATCTCACTATTCTTCGATGCACCGCCAGGCACTCAAGGAGCTTGATAAGTAGCTCATGGTTCGTATTATCGAATGCCTTACAGTAGTCAATCCAAGCCACGTTGTTCAACTATTGCACTCCATACCGGCTCCATAGATGTTCATATCCTCTCTTTGAGGATGCGAGTGAATAGCTTGTAGCTCGTGTTTAAACAAGCTATGGGCCTGTAGTTTTTGGAATGATAAATATCCGGTCTTAGGGATCAGCAGCGTTCGTACTTCCACTAACTACTGCGGAATAGGTTGTTCTCCCTTTAAGAAAGTAGTAAATATACGAGCTGGATGTTGGTGCGTAAAAGTGAACTTTTTCCACCAAAAGTTGTTGATTTTATCTGGCCCTGTCGCTGAAAAGTTCTTAGTTCTAGCGATAACTTTCTTCACTTTTTCAGCAGTAATTAGTGGACACTCTTCCTCTGACCTTGCAGCTTTTGCCTTTGATAAAAGCTACGAAAGAGTGATATATTTGAACCGTTTTCAACTAGCTGATAGATATCTTCATATACTTGCTCCCAGAAGACTTGGGTCTACTCTCGATTAGGCGGATTTTCAACGGCACATGGAGTTTTATTGAACAGACGGGAAGGATGAGTAGAAAAGGTGGAATTTTCCTTAATCCACTTTACTCGCCATTCAAGGCGCTCTTTGGCTGCTGAAAGAGATCTTATTTTTTGCGTCCAGAGCTGCTTCATGGTTAACAGTTTACACTTGTTCCGCGTGTGATTTGCTTTCCTTAAGTTTCGAGCAAGTGTCCTAACTTTTGGAGTGGATCTTTTATTTGATGTTATGTAGCTAATCACGCACTAAACATTTGACGCAAGCCGTCTCGCCGTTTTAATTTTAAACTGAAGCTGTGCAATACGCTCGCGAGTCTTACTCAGGCGTACTGAAGTATCATTACTTCCATTGTCCCTAACAGGTAGACCGCCTTCTCGTAAACTACACATTTTAGATTCTGGAGATTAAAATCTTCAGGGAGGATATCGGGGAGAGCAGTATTAGCTTCAGCTCATGTGTCCATCCTGAGAAAAACTTTTTGGTGGATTTTTGATCTCTTAGTTCTGATGTTGACATTACCGGCTATCTGTGAAGGTGGTCTTGCTGGAACGGGTGGTATGTTCGCTGGAGGATGTTGCTCTTCTTCTTGCTGATACAGTGCCTTATATCAGTTGCTGCACAAAAAGGATCTATGTATAAAAGGTGGTTGACCTTATATTCTCTTCTGTTCGGCGGGCCACATAGGTATCCAGAGCTTTTGCCTCGGAGATGACGACTACAGTGTACATTATATGAGTTAATGAAGCGTTAGAATATTTATTAGTTACACTGTTAATAAAATTCGTCACATTGAAAGCTCAAGGTTATGTTCGCAATCCTATATTAATATTCAAAAACCTAAAAAATCCACCGAAAATGATGAATTTTCAAACCGAAAAGACCAATTTTCAACAACAGTGTTGAATTTTGTACCAAAAGAAATTCTTCACTCAAAAGTGAAAATAATTAAAGGTTCAATTGTCAGTTTGAAAAACTAATTTCCAACCAAAAAAAATGAATATGCAGCGATGGAAATTTATTTTTCTCTCTTTGAAAGTATTTTTATAGATTTGAACAGTTCCGAATCCCACTTTTTGAAGAATTAAAACATTTTGAGATCACCGTGAAATATTTAAGAAAATTTGGAATTTCAGGGTGTGAAAAAAATTCCAAGTTTCCTATATTGAGCTATATATCTCTATGGCTCTGGACATTATTTTTTTACCTTGAAAAACTGTTTCTTTAGATTTTCGTATTTCAGTTGTTCGACGAAACTTAAAAATGTTTCGTTAAAAGAAATGTAAGAAATTTCTTTAAAAACTCAATTTTGAAACATGTATTAATGTGCATTTTGACAGTCATTACTTAGATGTGGCATATAAATTTCTATTGACACTCTACAGTTGCTCCACATGAAAATCGAGGACAGCGAATTTGATCTTGAGAATTATATCATTCTGATGCGCAATTTTCTTATCAAATAGAAAATCCGGAATCTGTATGAAATCATTGCATACGAACAATACTAGGAGGACGAGGAGTGAAGGGAGAGCGGCGATGATACGTTTTTGGGAAATAAAAGTAGACGAGAAAGTGTCGGTGTGGGACGAAGAGAAAGAGGTTATGAAGGATGTGCAGGAGAATTTGTTTCGTAAGAAGTAGAGGGGTTGGGGTGAATCTGTGTGGAGAAGTAGTGAAGCTAACGTAGTAAAGGAACGTAGCATGGGCAGGGAAGGGGGCCTTGACAGGGAAGAGGAGAGCTTCGAAAGGAAATCGAAGGATAAGATAATGAATAAGGAGGGGAAGATTCTAAGGGACTGGATGGAGGA
This sequence comes from Andricus grossulariae, assembly GCA_011634705.1. Lineage (NCBI taxonomy): Eukaryota > Metazoa > Arthropoda > Insecta > Hymenoptera > Cynipidae > Andricus > Andricus grossulariae. The sequence goes on from JAABKJ010007545.1 coordinate 199,036,427, forward strand.
TAGAGGCTGGGTGGTGGTGAATGGTATGGTAGCAGGGTACGAAGAGAGAGAATACATATGTGTGAGTAAGGTAAGGATATCAGTGATAGACTATGTGGTCATCAATATGCAAGGGTGGCAGGAGAAGGAGAGATTCGTAGTGGAAGGGACAGTAGAATCAGACAATCAGTCATTAGGGTTGTGAATAACGGGGGAGAGCGGCGAAAGGCAATGGCAGAAAGAAGCGTCGATGGGAGAGAGTGTGAGCTGGACGAGGGAGGCGATAGAAGAGTATCAGGAGGAGTTAGGAAAGTTACGATTTGAAGGGTAGTCGGCGGAAGAGATATGAGAGGAATTGGAAGGGAAAGTGAAAGCGTGTGTGCAAAACAAGGTATTTAGTAAGAAGAAGATAGGAATGATGAATCCGTGGTAGAATAGGGAATGTAAATAGATGAAAAGCAAGGAGAAGAGGAAGTACAAGAAGTGGAAAGAAGAAACTGCTTTGGCGAGGAACACTCTACTGATATTGTCAGAGGGGAGACGGGAAGAAAGAGTTTAGGAATTCTAACGGGGAGTAATGCGTGGAAATATGAGGAAACATTTTTAGAACAGAGGGGAAGGAAGCTGTTTAGGGAGTGTTGGTGGGACAAGGAGAACATGAGAGGGGCTGAAAAGATGGAGGTTGAAAGAATAAGGTATTTTAGAACGAATGGACTGCAGATGAATGAAGCGAGAAGGATGCATGAGGAACGAAGGAAGGTATATGAGACGGTTGACAAAAACGGCATGGAGAGAGAGAGAAGGCAGCAGGGAAGGAAAGAATAAGAATGTCAAGATGTAACGAGAACTATGGGTGGATTATGCCAAGGGAAAGAGCGCAATATTTGGGTGAGAAAGGAGAGAAAGGAAGTCAGGAACTTGTAGCGAGGATGAGATATGGGTGCATGTACGGTTTTAATAGGTTCTGGCTTTCCAGGAAGAAGAGGATGTGTGAACTGTGCGGGAAGGGGGAATCAAGAGTGGAGCAATGGTTGGAGAAGTGCGTGAAAGTGGAAAGGAGTGGGATAAGCATGGAGGTATTGATGCAAGAAAGGGGGGACAAACGGGCAGTAGCATGAGTGGAGGGGGTATTGGGTAAGATGGAGATGAAAAGGAAGGAGGAAGAGGAACGTAGAAGGAAACATTGTAAATGGGAGAGGAAGTAAATATAAGTAAATTTTGAATATTATCAATAGTAGATATTTATTAGGTATTAGCCGCGGAGGCAGAGTTTTGAAATGCGAGGCAAAGCGAGAAAGTAGGGACATGCCTGCGAGGTGAAGCAAAACAAGAAAGTCAATGCGATAAGAGCGAGCCGTATGAGAGATAAGGTGTGCACAAATGGTAATTTTTGAGGGTTAGTTTTTATGAAAATTCGGTAAAAAAATTGAAGTGTAAGCAAGACAATTTTTTAAGGCCAGCATGCCGAGAAATAAACGTATTTTTAGTATCTCTATCATTGGATACCATTTTGATTCAATTTCAGAATCAAATTGATCAAACGGCATTTGCTGTGTGTGTATGTGAATATTATATAAATAAAAATAAAATCATTTTAATAATAATATTATATTAAAGATACTATGGCGAAAAAGTCCACGTAGGAATTCACGTGGAGTTCCATGTGTAACATATAACATAGTTATTTATTGCAAATATTTCGTAAACTGGAAAAGTTGCGCAAAAAAGGATGATATTTTTGAATTTTATGTACTAGATAGCTTCAAGTTTTATTCATGAAAAACAGAATTGGATAAAAACGTTGCAAACAGTTGACAACTATGTTAAAAACTACATTGACAATTACAACCACATTCAGAATTCATCACATACCAACAGACGATTGTGTGCTTGAAGAAAAATGTAATGATCTGTTTCTTTTTGCAGAGTTAAGTTCAGAGTTTGATTGTTTGCCGAATGGCCAGCCTATTCCTGGTGTTCCTCGTCGTGGACCTCTTCCTTCTTTTTCTCCTGAAAGACACTCTCCTGAAAATTCTCTTTTTCCTGTTTAACCTCATTCTTCTGCCGAATCTCCACCACCTGCCGAGCCATGTCTTCGTGCCAGGACTAGGTCTCCTACTGCGAGGCAAAATTTTAGTCAAGTATTCGGATTTAAACTTGAAGAACTCAGATTTGTTCGACTTATTCCGAACAATAACCCGGATCAGATATTCGAACTTCGAAAATACTCTTTTCCTCCCGACAAACCAATTCGATTGAGAAACAAAACTTAAAACCTTCTTCCATTGCCAACTAAAGAACGAATTGTAATGTCAACATCTAATGGTGACATGTGTGCAGTATGGGATAAAGCATCAAATGGAAACAATAATTTTCGTGCAATATATAAGCCTTTTCATTTTGGGTCGAAGCGGGCAAAAATAAACATGGACAGCGGACAGATTAAAGAAATGACCCCAGAAGAAATCGCGAATTGTCCAGTAGGCAAACAACGCGTAATCGCGAAGAATTTTAAAGTATTTCGTGTGTAAACCACAAATCTGTGACAAGTTAATAAAAAAATAAGCACGCGGCTTTCAGATCTTTCGCTCAGTCTTTTCGCTTACTCCATGTTTATACATAGGCCTTACAAAATTAAAGGTCAAACAGTGACATCTGTAATTTTATAATATTTAATTCCCTTTTCAGGATATTCTCTGGACCGGAAGACCGGAAGATGACGGGGCATTTTTCAAGACGGGCAAAACCCAGAAAATGGCAGTGAATTTCTTTTTGACCAGGAATTTGATAAATTTTTCAAAGAAAACTATCCAATCACTTGAATTATCACAAATTAGATCCCTGGAAAAAAAAAGTTTTTTATGATTTTCAGAATTAAACAAATATTATTAGTAATTTCTTATGGAAGAAAAAAATGATTCATTGCAAAAAAGTATGAAACTCGAGAAAAATAATTATTTTGTCAGTAGTAGTTTATAGCGTACAGTAGATTTATGTTTTCTACCCTGAAATTTTCGAACTTTCCAATTTTATAATGTTCCTTTTATTTCTTCTTTAAAAATTCTGCAATCATTCGTTTATAGTAATATTAATTTCTTCTGAGTTGAACTCAAAAGTGGGGACTGAGGTGAAGACTCAATAAAACGATCCAGTTCACTATAATCCCTGCTCATTCATACAATGATTCTCTATCGTAAGATAAGTTTGGTACCTGCTCTAACCTCATTCTATTGGGAGTCGCTCGATGCTCTCTCTTTCTCCCTCGATTGATGACGCTATCATCACTCACATTCTACGCATGTCATCCTCAAACGCGGTTCTAAAGCAATACGAATTTCCCTTCTTCTTCATCATAATTTTGATTCAAATAACAATTAACATTTTGGACGTAAATTTCGCCATCGATCCTGATACTAAGTAAACTTAGTCTACCATTTCTATAATGACAACCATCACGTCGTAACGACCCACATATACTTAGTGAAATAAATCTAATGATTGTTGATTCCAAGCTTGTATATGTAGCCTACCTCTCATTGCTGATGTCTCTGGCTCCGCCTCCTTCTCCGCTTGTTTATATGGCCGCGTTCTTGTCGACTGATGTCCTGGGTGTAGGTTTGTGGAAAGTAACACCTATTTCGGAGGATAGTGCCCTTTGAATCTGATCGGAAAACCTGATTTGGTAGGAAGCGATCTGAATAGGATCTGTAACGAAATGAGAAACTTGTTCGTGGACCCAGGGTACGGCCTTGAAGATTGCCTTCTCGTTATTGTGTGGTTCTAGGGTTCCCCTCTGCCATGACAAAGCTGTTCCTTGAGTTTATCGTCTGGGTTCAGCTCGCAGCTTGCTCGTTCCACACGCTAGGCAGATCTGGTAAAGAGTGCATTTGGCTTTGGCCAGAGCGGCCTTGTATAAGCCTCTTCCCACCTATGCTGACAGCCCAAGAATATCGATCGCACCACGACGATACCGGCGCCTTTTTACGATCCGTGCCCGCGACCCAAATACTGTGAAGTGAGACGTTACATCTGCCCCCTTTTAATAAGAAGGGCTTTGCTGATAAAAATGCTCTCCTTATTGTACCATTAATCTGATTCATTCAAAAGCTGCGTCCCGACAACCGCCGGTTCTTCCTCCAACCAAAAATAAATTTTCTTTCTTCATGTACAAAATAAAAGCTGTCTTCTGCTTGCACGCCCTTTCGTACGAAACATTTATAATGGCGCGCGCAATCGATCGTATGATCAAACGATTTTGTGAATCATCCCTTCGTTTCACCTGCTTGTCCACTTATGAGTCAGAGGCGTAACAATACAAATATTCACCCGTAGCTTCAAGAACTTATTCTCATTATGAAATTAGAACGGACCGTCTCAGTTTGTTACCACAACTTTGATGAATGATTTAACTTCATATCGCCCATGAGTTTGGTTAAGTCTCTTCTCCATCTCCTCTTTTTTCGTTTCCTTCTTTTCCTTGTTTAACTTGTTCAATTCCCTTCTCCTTGCAACGTCCTCACGCAGGCGTTGCATCTTGTGGGGGTCGATTAATATTACCCCTTTATTTTTTCTTTAAATCTTAACTTTGGTAGCCCCGTTGTCGATGTTTCTGGCGTGGGCCCAGCAAATTGTTTAGCCGTCCCTGACACTGCCTTCATTCCTTTGTTCTTTGTGCCAGGGACGCTCGTCTTTTCTCCTTAAGCCTTCCCCTCCGCTTCGGGGATGTCTTGAATCCCTTTTTTTCTTTTTTGGGTTCTGTTTTTTTCCTTTACTCTATACTTTCTCCTCGATCGGTACTGTCTCGATTGTCGACATAGATCGTCAGTGCTACCAGCCGGAGTTTTACAATGCCTTGAACAGTGTCGGTGGTATTGATCCGACTCTAGGGCTATTCTATCCTCGTTGTTGGCTATTTTCAAGAATCGAGAGAGAGATAGAGAGCCGCATGTTTGAATCGCGCAGGTTCTATTCTGATTCCCGCTTTGGCTGTAAAATTTCAAATCTTTTGTGTTGAACATGCTACTTTCTTTATCGCTATCGAGTTTATTTAAAATATACGTTCCTGATTTAATTTCTCTCGTTGTAACGTAGGGACGTCGTATATGGCTAAGAATTTTAATGTTATTTCACTTTCTTTGTCCGATACAGTGCTGGCTTTAATTAAAACTAGATCTCCCAGATGAGAGTGTGCCATTTTGTGGCTTGGATTAAATTTTTTAGCTCTCTTTGCCCTGAATACGCTTCTCAACGAGCATTATCTTTCCCTCATACGGAGGATCGCGGATGCCCCAGTCATTTCTAAACAATTTTTCCAAAACTTTGCGGCTTTTTTGTTTGAATGTATTTTCAGGTTGCCTTGGAAATGCCTAACTGACGTGAAGACGGCTTGTACGCCCTCCACCTCTAGCTTGACCATTCAGGCTTTGGATGTGAATTGAGTACCCTGATCTGTTAAGATTTTTCTTGTTTTACCGTATTTCGTCACGTAGTTGTCAAACATCTTATTGATTGCTGTTTTTGCGTTTGCACTCTTTATTGGACACAGCTTCACGAATTTGCTAAAGGCTTCTATTGCGGAAAGGATGTACTCATTACCAAAATTTTCAGTATGACAAGACTGATTCTTTACTTTTTTTCTTTGGCAACTACTGACAACTTTTGTAAATTTTAGATAATAGAAGTCTTCGTTGAGGATTTTGATATATTTTCTAGGGCCTATGTGCCCATATAATATAACTCGTGGCATTCCTGAACGAAATCCTCTATCATCGGTCTGGGAATCATAATTTTCTAACTGTTTCCGTCCCTGATGCGAACCCCTTTAGTTTCCTAACTAAGTCTTTGTCCTGTTTTCTAGCTAGAGCGTTGATTACTACTCGACCCTCCGTTGTTTTGAAGATCTGGTTACTCGATTTCAAGCGGCTTAACACATCTGCCACTATATTTTCCTTCCCCAGGCAATGCCGGACCTCTAACCGGTAGTCCTATATAGCAAGTCTCCAACACGCTAGTCTGGAGTTAATGAGTCTGCATGTTTTAAGGAACGTTAGTGCCTTATGATCCAATAAAATATGAATTTTCGCGCCCGGAAGGTATGTCCTAAATTTTTGTAACGCCGAAACTACTGCTAGCAACTCCTTCACCGTCGTCGTGTACGCCAATTTCTGCCCCTTTAATGTCCTGCTTACAATGGAGACAATTTCGTCCTCGTTATTCGTGTTCTTTTGGTACAATACCACCCACAGAGCGAAGTCGCTAGGGTCCGTCTGCAAAAAATAGAGTTTGGATGGATCCAGATGGGTTAGAACAACGTATTCACAAAATAAATCTTTAGACCTTCGAAAGGCTACCTGGTAATGTTCCTTACAACTCCATTTCACCCTCTTTACGAGAACTTCCAATAGCGGCACGGTTTGATGAGCATTTCTTGTGGTAAACTTCGTATAGAAGTTAAACAGCCCTAAGAAACCTCGCAATTACTTCACATTCTTAGGGCGCGGAAAATTCTTTATAGCCTCGATCTTGTTGGGATTAGGTTTGATGCCGAGCGGCCCCAATATGTGTTCCAAGAGCTCCACCTCCCCCTAAGAAATTAGATTTTTCAAAGTTGATAGTCAGGTGGTGTTCTCTGCACCTTTGGAATAGAAGTTTGAGATAAGGCATATGCTCTTCGAAATCGCTCGACATACAAAGCAAGTCGTCCACGAAGTTTATCAAGAACTCTCCCGGCCCCCTTCATACCGAATCTAACATTTCCCTTCATGTAGTAGAGCGGTGTACTTCCTAGACTCTGGAATCAACGGCATTTCCCGGGAACTGCTCGTTAGATCTAATGTGGACAGTACCTTTGCACCTCTACACTTATAAAACGAGGATTCTATTGGTTCCATGCATTCGAAATCATCGATTAAGATTTCGTTCAGCTTTCAAGCATCCAAACACAACCTTACTGACCCATCCTTTTCCACCATAGAGGCCAAAGGATTTGTAAATGGGCCGTTTGACACTTCTACTATTCCCATGGCTAGCATTTCCTGGATATCCCTGTCAACAGCCTCTACGCGACTCAATAGCACGGAATGAGTCCTAAAAAAACGGTTTGTCGTCTTCGACTTTAAATTGATTTCTATAGTTTGTGATTCTACTGGGTTTTTTGTAAAACACGTCTTTGAATTCGAATACGAGTTTCCTAAATGATATTTTTAATTTAGTTCATAAGTCAATCCCAATCATACAGTCTTTGGTTAGCCCTGACACAATCAGAAATGCGCCTCAAGTCCTGTATCCCTTGACTTCAAACTCAGCGAATATCTGAAGTTTTACCTTTACTGGCCTGCCCCTCGTTGCGTCTACTACTGTAGTGTTGACAACCGCTAAAGTAGGGCATTTATTGAACGTGTCCTTGTTATTTATATCATAAACCTTACTTGATATGCAAGAAAACTCACTACCCGCGTCGATTAACGCTATCGCCCTAATGTTTTCTAAGTTTAGGTTTAACTGCGGACATTTATCCAGTAGATTATCCGCCTTCTCGAATACCTTATTCTCTTGTTAATCTTCTCTAGGATTATTGTACCTTAAAACGAGTGTGCGTTCTCTTATAGAGTTATTGGTATCGCCTGTGCCATTATCCGAGATATGTTCTTTGTAGGGCACAGGTCCTACCAAAAATCCCCCGTATCCCCTTCGTCTTCGAAGATTTCGTGCTTCACATGTGAGGTTTTCTTTTCAACTTTAAGGCTTCTAATATTTCCGTTTTTACTTATGTTAGCTCTTGCCCCCTCATTGTGTGGTCCACGATCCATCCATGATAGATACCTCTCTTTATCACTTTTATTGGGGTCGTTTTGACTTCGATAGTCTTGACTTCTAACGCTATCTTGACTACGTTTTGGTCACACAGGTCACTTCCACAAAACTCCAGATTATGTTTCAACCCCATATAATATTCAACAAGCCCTTAAAGAACCTCTTGAACTTTTGGCGAAACAATTCCAAGGTGTCTCCATGTAAAACAGTCTACGTCCTTTTAAAGAATATAGTAGATATCATCATTACCACAATATTCAACAACCCCAAAAAAAACCACCCTAGCACAATAAACGAACCCTATTCCAGCTGCCTTCAACTATAAAAACGCACACAAATTTAAAACTTGGAAATATTACTTCATTTACCATTCCAAGCCTGAAATAGATATTTCCATCCCGAGAATATTATTAAAAATTAACAGTCCAAAAAAACCAACCCCGGCACATTCAAATAACCTTATCTTAGCTGCCTTTAACTAAAATCGCCGAAAAAATTCAATTTGAAAATAATCACACGAGTGACGTACCAAATACGCTAGGGGTTCAGGGTGGTTTTTAGGGGTTGTGGGTCATAATTATGGAGTTGGAAAAATAACTTCGAATTTTTTGAAGGTGACTTGTGTAAATTAAATCAATTTAAACATTTAATGTCTGTTTCACATGCATACAAAAAATGTAATAGTTGATGTTACAACCAAAAAATATTTTTATTTTAAATTGAAGACAGTTGACTTTCACCAAAAAGACGAATCTTCAAATGAAAAGTTGAATTTTCAAATGAAAAATATTTTTTTACTACAAATGGAGTAGATGAATTTTCCGCTAAAAAATTACTGTTAAACCAAAAAGAATTTTCATCTAAGATGATGGATTTCCAACCAGAAAATGATTTTTTAACAAGGGAGTTTATTTTTAACCAAGTAGTTGAATTATCGACCAAAAAAGATGAATTCTCAACGAAAAATGTGATATATAATATTATAAACAACAAATATGTGAATTTGCAATAAAAAACCCTTCGTTTAACTCAACGAAAAAAAGAAAATTTTCAACGAAATGGTTAAATGCTGAACCAAGAAAGATACATTTTTGACAAAACAGTTTCATTTTGAACCAAAAAATGAAACTTCTACCAATTAAGATGAATTTTTCAACCAAAAAGATCCATTTTCAACAAAAGAGTTGAATTCTCAACCAAAAAAGATTCTTCAATGAAGAGTGAAAAAAATCTCAACCAACTTGTAAAAAATTTTGGTCCAAAATGGTGAATCATCAACAAAGCAGTTGAATCTTTTACCAAACAGAATGACTTTCTAACACAATTGTTCAACTTTCAACAGAATATTTAAATGTTCAACCAAATAATAGAATTTTCAATCATAAAAGAACGAATTCTCCAACAATAATATAGAAGTAGACCAATTAGTAGATCGAATTCCCAGATCAAATTGATCAACTGACACTTACTGTGTATATAAATAGTATGTAAATAAAGGTGAAATCACTTCAATAGTAATATGATATGGAGGACAACCAGATGAAAAAATCCACGTAGAAATCCACGTCAAGTTCGTCGTATAACGTATAACATAATTATTTTTGGCAAATATCTCGTAAACTGCAAGATATGCGCGAAAATGGATGGCATTTCGGAATTGTGTGTACTCCGGATAAAAACGTTGCAAGCAGTAGACAACTATGTCGAAATCTACGCTGACAATTACAACCACATTCACAACTCAAGATATACCAACATAAAACTGCGTATTTAAAAAAATGTAATGCTCTATTTCTTGTTGCAGAATTCAGTTCACAGTCTTGATGTAGGTCTGATGGCGACCCTAATCCCGGTATTCCTTGTTGTGAACCTTTTGCTTCTTCTTCTCCTGGCAGATATTCTCCAGGCACTACTCTTTCTCTTGCCATACCTCATTCTTCTGCCGGATCTCCACCACCTGCCGATCCATCTCTTCATGCCAGGTTCAGGTCTCATATAGCGCAGCAAACTTCTACTCACGTATTTGGATTTAAACTTCAAGAACTTAGATTCGTTCGACTTATTCCTCACAGCAATCCGACCCATATATTCGAACTTCGAAGATACGTTTTTCCTCCCGATGAAGCAATTCGAGTGAGAACAAAAAATTATAACCCTATTCTTATGCTAAACGAAGAAAGAATTGTATTATCAACATTCAATAGTCAAAACGGGTGAAAATAAACATGGACAGCGGCACGGTTGAAGAATTGACTTCAGAAGAAATCACGAACTGTCCATTAGACTAAAAAAGCACAGTCGCTAAGAATTTTAGAATTTTATGTTTGTAAATCACAAGTCTGTATACCGTAATGAAACCAGGTCTCTGGAAAAATAAAGTTTTCCGTAATTTTAAGAATTAAAAAAATATTATAAGTAATAATTATATAATTAAATTGAATAAAGTATATAATTTAAAACCTTTGATGAAAAAAACGTTACAATTTGATCAAATGTAAACATAAATTGATTCCTGATTTTCAAAATGGAACTTTAGGTCGAGCATTAAAAATTTAACAATACACAATTGATTTCACAAGACAGTTTTTAATCTGCTCGATAATAAAACGCTATTATTTAATTTCAAATCCTATTTAATTTTGTTTCGCTGTAAAATATCGTGGGCAATTTGTACGAAAGAATCGGGCATTTTTCCCCCGATTAAAACAGCCATCCTGCATTTGTTAAAGCTTCTTCGACTTAAGGTAGCCCGCACGAGACTAGGGGCCGAAAAAACTGACTAGATGACGCGGGAAAAAATTAATTTTTCTAGCCTTTACTTTTTATTTCTAGTACTTTTGAACACCCTGACTTTCTTTGAAATATGCAGAAAAATATTTGGGTATGATACTTATAAATTATTTGGCCATAACAGACTAGCCAGCACCCGATTAGGGCCCAAGAAAACCATCTTGATTACATGGACGTCACCATCTACATCGTCACAATTTACTCCTATTTTTCGCTTTTTAGAGTTTCTTAGCCCCGCGCTGAAACCCTTATAGGTCCAGCGGGTGTCCGTCCATTCATCGTACAAAAGGGCATAAAAGCCAAAGTTTGAAAATCCAAAAAAGCATAAGCGCCAAAATTTAGCACAGCAAAAGGGCATAAGCGGCAAAGCTTCAAAGTCCAAAAGGGCATTATTGCTAACATTATGCAGCAAAAGGGCATAAGCGACAACATATGGCAAAGCAAAAGGATATACTCGCCAACAATCAAAACAGAAAAAGGGCATAATCGCCAAAATTTGGCACAGCGAAAGAAGATAAACCAAATTTTCGAAATCAGAAAAGGCATCAGCAACAACATTTGGCAAAGCAAAAGGGCATAAGCAGAAACAATTGGTACAGAAAAAGAGGGTAGGTGATAAAGTTTGAAACTCCAAAAAGACATAGGCGCCAACATTTAGCACAGTAAATTTTAGCTGTGCAAAATTTTGACGCTCATATCCTTTTTCTTTGCCACATTTTTGCGCTTATGCCCTTTTGCTGTGCCGAATTTTGGCGCCTATGCCCTTTTTCTGTGCCGAATTTTGGCGCTTATGACCATTTGCATTGCCAAATGTTGGCGCTTATGCTGTTTCACAATCTCCTACTTTGGCACTTATACCCTTTTGCTATCCCAAATTATGGCGCTTATGCCCCATTGTTGTGCCGAATTTTGGCGCTTATGCCCGTTTTCTGTGCCAAATGTTGACGCTTATAACCTATTTATTTGCCAACTGTTGGCGCTTACGACCTTTTGCATTGCCAAATGTTGGCGCTTATGCTGTTTCGCAATTTCCAACTTTGGAGCTCATACCCTTTTGCTATGCCAAATGATGGCGCTTATGCCCTCGTAATTATCCTGATGAAAATATGGTAAAAATCCTATAAAGGGAGTCTTCTGGCCTAATAATGTGTGGTTCAAATAAGTTTTTTCGGCAACGGTGAAAATTTTTGTTTACCGGAATCGACAAAAAATACCTTCAAAGCCATTACCTTTCATTTTTATCTTGATAGAATTCGCAGACATATTTTTGAATGATAACATCTTTGTGAGACTTTTTTTTTTTTGTTGGACAAAAATTATCAGGATCCGCCTTCATATATAGCTTTTCCGTGTTCTCAGATGACTTACGAAGATCTGATTGATTTTAATATTCTGCAAACGTCATGTACTTTTGAAAATTAATCGAACCTATTCATTTTTAGGATTAGAATCGATGATAATAAAATTTATCATGAATATGTTATAAATATGCAGAATAAACTCCAAATATTCTGAATTTTTAATTAATAATAGGCAATTTATATCATTTTAAAACCTTCACCTTTTTATTTCAATTATTACATTTTATTTCTATTAATATGTGGAATATGTGTATTATTAATATTATTTTGCATGGAAAACCTCAGATCATTTTGTGACGAATAAAATTCAAATAAAAATCTCATTAAATCTGATGTCGGCATAGTTTCTTCGTATATGTACATCAGATATTGAAAATAATTAGCCATGATGACCCCTGGAAATGCTTTCGAATTCCTTTGAAATATTATGATCATTAATAATCCTTTCTGATATTAGGAATGTCAATGGAAATCGTGAAAATCCGTTGAAATACTTTGAATTCCGCAAAAGCATGAAATCTTCTTTGAAATAACGTGAAATTGCTTGCAATACTTGAAATCGAATGTAACTTTCAATATTCCACAAAATCTCATGATATCCTGTAATATCTGTTGAACCTCTGTTTGGAAAAACTTACAAAATTATTTTAAATTTCTTGTAATCCATTGAAAACCCCCGATATCCTTGAAATCTTGAGTTGATGTTGAGAAAAAACTTAGTTGAATCATATTAGTGTAATTTTCAGCATATTTTTATGAGATGTATATGTTCAAGGGTCGAGTGATTAGCTACTCAGATTTGAATAATTCTAAACATAATAATATTACTAATAATAATTCGAGATAGATGTTTCAACATCATTTTTAGAATTGACATCAGTTTATCAAAGCTTTAAATGGGTTACAGCTACCATATACATTTGACATGTAATAGGCAGCTTTTTCTGAAACGCAAAAGGTTAGACAAATAGCAAAATCGGTTTGAATTAGCTTTCCTTGAAACTATTTTTAAGAACTGTAAATATCTCAGCAGTGAAACATTGACGCCTCCAATATCAGAGATAGCGACTATAGTAGAGATTATATAAGATAATGAAGCAAAAGAATATTCATTAGTTACATTATTGATAAAATACGTAATTAATACATAATCAGTTTTTCATCTCATTAGAAAATATGACGACTGTCTGGACTCTGGTCTTATCTTTGGCCTAAATTATTAATATTTTTTAGATATTCGTAAAATATGGACCACTCACGGCCCTCGAACTTAGGGGATAACTCAGGGCTCTCACACGCAGGGGACAACTCCGGATCCTCAACTTCAGATTTTATAAATTTTTCAAGTGATAAAATCTTCATAGAATATCTAATTAATAATTATTTTTATTAATTAATTACTATTTTTCATTTTTAAGCAAAAAACCGAGCCATTACGTTCAACTCTTTTTTTTAATTTCAGGTTTTTTTAAATATTTTTTTTGCAATTTTGTAATTAATCAAATCCTAATTAAATATCTCATTATTAATGAAGTTTGATAATTAATTATTATTTTCAATTTTTAAGCAAAAACAATCAATCCATTACGCTCAACTTTTTTTTCTTCAAATTTCAGGTATTTTTTGATTTTTTGCAATTTTGCATTTAGAGCACAAATTTTAAAATGGTAAAACTTTTAGTACTTCCAAATTGAAACATTTAAGAAAAAATTATTCAAATCCGAGCTGTTACAGACCGATGTTAGATAACCTACTTTTTTGGTCTACGCTGCCTCCGCTATTTTACCATCGAAGTAGGTGTCGCAGCTAATGCCATCTCTACTAATAAAGAACTTCTTGTCACAACTAACCATTTTTTTCAGTGCAGAAATTTTGTTATTCTTAATACCTTCTATTTTAAATTACGTAATTTTAAACGGTTTTTAAGAATATTCAATTTTAAAGGTTTATAATTGAAATTTCTACACTTGGAACGGTGATAATCACAGAGAATTTATTTTTTGATCTCAGAAAAATTGGTCTCATCAATCTTAGTGTTGAATAATAATTGTTTACATTCTCATCTCAATGAGAAGGTATTGATTTTATGTGAAAGTTGACTTTTGCAGATTCCATCAAATCTCGACGTTGTCGGACTCACTGATTCACAAAAAAAATTGATTTTGCTTCGGTGTCTGTCTGTCATTATCGTTCGTCATTGTCTGTGAACACGATAACTTTCTTAGAAATTATCTGATTTAATTGCCCTTTGGCATACTTTTCTAACGCCTAAAGATCAATGGGTCCTAAAAGAAAGTACGCAACTCACGGTGACGGACAGAATCTACGTAACTCGCGCTGACAAATATAATCTACGCAACTGGAAGGGTTGGATAGAAAATACGCAACTCCCCGTAGCGGGCAGAAACTACGTACCTTCATTTTTTCGGATTTTGAGTTACCGTCAGAAACTGTTGTAGTGTGTTGTAAGGCGTATTGAAATCGCTTCAATTTTTCTATTTATTGGTTTGAAGCGTATTAATTATACAATAATAAAGTCACGCGAATAGTTTTTGCACGTGGATTCCGTGGTGAAAGTACATAACTCGGCTGAAATAGTTCCGACCTTCACCGTGGCGCCAGTTTTGCTGTCATTGATTTGCATTGATTATAATAATCCTAATCAGTAGAGCCGTAACTCACTGAGTTAAACATATTGTTTGAACAATTTTTGTTTGACCAATTGAAAAATCAGTTTCTTTCTTATGTAGTCATCCGTAATTTTCAATTTACAAATATTTATATCAAATATGAAATCAGTAAGAAAGTTAACATTTTAATTTTAATTAAAATTTTTTTTTAAATATTAAAAATAATTTAAACCTATTGAAGAAAATTGAAAAGAAATTATTATTAGGAGCTTAGGAAAATTTGAACTTAAATTCGGAGTAGTGGAGAATCTACGTATATTTACGATTATATTCTCAAACTCGCTAAAATGTCAGGGATTTTTTCGAGCTATTAGCATTTGTAATTGCGGAATAGGCGAGGAAATATAGAGGAAATAGGTAAGTTGAAAGACAAAGTACCTACCATCGAGAAACTTCGATTCCAGTGATATGTAGTGTCGTTGCTCACTGAAAGGGGAAGGGTACATAGGTAGCCATAGAGGCGTAGAGGAAAAGACGATCGCCCGCCCTTACGTACTGGTCTCAGGTACTGTGGGCAAATTTATGATTACCCCGCCCCAGATATAAACTTTAAAATTCTCAAGACCTCTTCAATGTTTCTATTGTATAACACCAGCATTTTCTGGATTAAAAATTCCCCAATACCCAAAGTAGATCCTTTGTGATTCTAGATCTCTTCAGATATCTACTTCATACTTTTATTAAGAGAAGGCGACATTGCAGGGAAACATGTATTATCTAGGAAGTCAGATATAGGTGAAAAGGCTGCTGCTTGGGTAATAACTAACGCAATGAAAATTAAATCAAAATTTGGGATGGGCCTTAAAAATGAAATGGCTGCCACCCTCAGAAAAATCGTTACAGGAATTAAAAAATCAATCATACCAAGTAATGATGGACAAAATATTATTAAATCTGCTCTCAACGGCGCGCCTGCAGCTGTAAAAAAACTGATCGAAAAAGAAGTGTAAAGAAACCTCGCATTCTACCGGTTCCAAAGAAATGAGGTGGTTTTCTACCCTTTCTTATACCAATGTTTGCTGGTCTAAGTGCTACTGGAGCACTAGCTGGTGGAGCTGCGGGAATAGCTTAAGCTATCAATGATTCAAAGGCTGCAAAACGACAGCTTGAGAAAATCAAACGTCATGATGAAGCAATGAAAGCCATTGCTGCGGGGAAAGGTCTTTATTTTAAACCATATAAAGAAGGATTGGGATTTCATCTAAAACCATATACTCAAGGATCGATTACCAGAGGGCGGGCCACGTAAATATAAAAGTGCTATTGTTAACCTTGATAATAAAAACAATTAAGGCACTCATTGGGTTGCGTATAGAAAGATTAACAATAAAATTATTTATTTTGATATCTTTGGTAATCTCCGGCCACCGTTGGATCCCTTTAATTATCAAGGTATATTGTTATCAAAATATAAATTTTTAACAATCAGACTCTATAGCACGTTTATTGGGATTTACGCCCAGAATACTGAAACGTAATAAACACCACGAATCTGAGCAACCAGTATCCATAATTAAAAGAAATGCTCTCAGAGTTGAATGTAACATAACTACAGGAACATACATCAATCGTAAAAAACGCATACTATTCATTAATTTTTTCCCATTGTACCACCAGGATATAAGATAGTGGAAGTTCTATCGCACGTCACTTACTTGCCGGTCACCTTCAAGAGAACAGATCATATACAGTTGCGAATAGTTGACCAAGACGGACATTTGGTTAATTTTCGTCGAGAAATTATAAGAATCAGACTGCGCATTAATTCTTGACGATAATGGGTATTGTTTTCAATAAAAAGGTTGGCTTTAGCTATAACACTTTATTACCATGCCGCAAGCGCATCAGTCGACAACGAGCTGTCAAAGGGTCAATATCTTAAAACGTGCTGATGCTGACAATGGTGGACCTCAAGGTTGCACCACTCGCAAAAAGAAGAGAATATAAAGATTAAATATTTTTTGTGATTGCCTCTGTATTTTTGTGTATCGACGTTTAATTGTTTGTTATAAAAGAGGAAATTTTAAACATTGAAACTCCCATAATTTTTAACGAATCTATCGCTCATTATGAAGTACAAGCACATCAACCATATGCCTCATCAACCTTCAAGAATAGGGACAAAATTCGAATTTCTCCGCAAAGTCAAGATCATGGTCTTCTAGCTAGCAAAAAATCACTTTACGTGCATGGAAGATTGGAAGATATAAGATATATAAGATATGAAGAGGCAAGATATGAAATTAATGCCATTGAAATTGATAGAAATAAAAATCTCAGTCTGACTAGTCTTATGAAAAATTATATATCTTTCAATCCTGGCCAATCACATTACGTAGAGAATACTGTTTGGCTTGAAATAAATAATGATACAAAATCATTAACTAATGCTATTGGTTATTTTATGTTATCCGTACCTCTTAGCATGATATTTGGTTTTGCTGAAGATTATCACAAAATCATTGGCAATGCTCAACATGAACTTATTTTGACAATATCAAAAAGTGATGCAAATGCCATCTTACAAACAGCTCCCAATGAGCTGTATAAAATTGTAATTATTAAAATTAAATGTTTTTTAACAAGCGTTACATTATCAGATTCGCGAAAATTTCAGTTGCTAAAATATGTTGAAAATGATCCATCTATTCCAATTAGTTTTCGTACTTGGGATTGTATGAATATCCTCTACTTCCAACGACTTCAAACCATGTTTGGACTGTAAAACCATCAACACAATTGGAGATATCGTGATTTGTTGTGTTAGACTTTCAAACAACCAGAAAAAAGAAAACACTAACAAAAACTCTAGCCAGTTTGATCATTGCAACCTAACTAATGTGAAAATATTTTTGAATAATCAGAGTTATCCTTATGGTAATTTGAATCTCAATACTAACAATAATCAGTATGCTCTACTTCATAAAATGTACACAAACTTTCAAGCTAATTACTATGGAAAAGAACCGCAACCATTGTTGTTGAAAGCAGAATTTATAGAGTATCCGCCTCTAGTTGTTATTGATCGTTCGAAACAAAATGAATCATCGGAATATGGACCAGTTGACGTTCGTTTGGAATTTGAAATTAGTGAAAATTTTTCCACTCAAACATCAGCATATTGCCGCATCTTACATGATCGTGAGACAGGATAAAATTCTGTGATAGTTTTCAAATTTAAATATGTAATTTTCTATTTACCTTCTGCAGAATTTGTCCCTCACTTGGCGCGGACTGGGTTAGAGCTGCCAAGGCTCGTAGAAAGATCGATAAATTTATAAATAAATAAAATATGTTGAGCGCCAGCTGGTTGTATCCCAACCCACAAGGAAGGTTACGAAAACAAAAACTTAGGAAGTTGAGACTACATCACTTAGGGCAGGTCCATTGGGTAAACCCAACAATAAATTTCATAAGAAATTACAGCGATGGTCCAGAAATAGATCATTCTAATTTAATTGCTACTTACAGGGCTCTCAGTCAATAGTCGGATCAATGCTGTATAACCTCCAATATAAATTTTCTCAGTCGATTAGCAAAACTATCCTGCTTTCAATGTCCAATATAATTATCCTCGAATATAGTAGTTTTCGACGAACAATCAACCCACAATTGTTATAGCAGTTGGTGCGAAATTACGTAGAACAGTCTCCCGAAGATTTCGACGAAAAATCCCTTGATAACGTATCGGAGAGAATAACGCGCTTTCGCTTGCCTCGTGGTCGCGTATTCCGAATTGCTGCGCAGGGCTCTCGTCTGGTTCCTAAGACCCTTTGACTATTGACCGCACTACGAGTACGTCAGAGACCTGACATATCTACGACGGATTTGAATTCGAAAATCGACCGTAAAGTCTTAAATGAACTTCAAGCTGGAAATTCTCACCTTGACATTTACGGATGCGTCATTTGCTGATATTTAATTTAATTTATTTTACTGAAGTGATTTCCTGTCACACTCTTCCCCTTCAAACCGTGACGTCAAGGTAAGAATATGAAATTATAGTTCTGAAACAAGAGAATAATCAATAGGTATGTCGAGGTGAAATACCGCAGGTAGTCCCAATTTAACTGAGAAGAAATTCGTAAGAATGAAGAACGTGATGTGATGGTCAATTTTAGCGGTATAAAATCGACATGAAAGTTTTAATGATGTATTTCTGGAAAGTCGACGTTGACGATTATTTTGGCTCTTTATAGCATTTTATTACTAGATACTGGAATACAAAACCATCAAAAAATCAGTCGAACTGCGAGTTGTAATGTTACCTCTTTGTGTAACGTTACAAAGGAGAACGAAACTTCATTTGTCATCAGTAAATTGATAAAGTGCGTCAATTACGAAGAAAATAAGGAAAATAATAATAATAAATTTCAGTCATGCGATAATTAATGAGTTAGGATACATAATCACTATCTAAAGACGTAACTAACCTAGCGTCGATCTTGTCGAAGGGTCGCGTAAAACGGAGTCAACACAATGCTTATTTGTTTGGCCTCTACTTGAATTTTTGCGGAACGATGACCTTGATCTCCTCGCCGTCGTTCAACGCCTGTTGTTGCCTCCATTCCAAGGTTCTTTGGGAGACCGGTGCCGGAGAAGGGAGACCAGAGCTATGTGCGGAAGAGTTGGACATGTTGACGAACTGGGATGGCGTCTCGGTATCCTGAAGTGAGGAGCGACGATGATTTGCCTGTCCGTCTTGAGCTGAAAATGTGCATTACTTAGCGCGCAACGTTTGACGTGGAATCCTCAAATCAGCGATACAATATTTTCCCACTAATTTACCGGCTTCATCTGTCAATTCAACTGTAACTGGTCCACACACTCTATGAACGAAAGCTGTTCCTGCAAACTTATGCGCCAATTTCGAGGAATACGCCTCTGCCTTGTTACTTAGCTTGTTACTAGGGTAATAGACTTCAGTTCCCATTTTGATCCCTACCGACTCGACTCTTTCTGAGTTGACCTTCGCCAAACGCTTTTCCGAGTTTTTCTTTATTTGACTTTCGACCATATGACGGAATTTGTCAATTTTCCTCATACGCGCAAGCCATTCGTCAAGTGTATCTTTGTTGATGGAATTGTCGGTATTTTCTGTAGGCTTCATAGCATGCACAACTATTGCTTCACGCCCGTGGTTCAAAAAGAAAGGCGATATTCTACTGCCCGAATGCGAAACGGTATTATAAGCCAATTGAATCTTCGACAAATTCTTATCCCATTCCCTGCGGTTCTCGTGTAGGAAGGCGGAAATCATTGGCCTGATGGTACGATTAACGCGCTCGACCGGATTGCTCTGAGGATGACTTAACGGTTTGGTGATGTGTTTAACACCTCTCGCTAACAAAAGGGCTCTAACTTTTTTATTTATGTATTCCGTACCGCTATCCGTAACAATTGACCTCGGGGTTCCACAACGATCGAAAACCTCATCAAGTGCTTTAACCACGGACTTACAGGTCCTATTTCGAACTGTGTATAACTCAATATACTTAGTATATAAATCCTGAACGACAATGAAATTGGAGTTTTCCCTTTTTGTTCGCGTATGAGAGACGACGGTATCAACGGATAACTGGGCCCAGAGTGATTGTAAGGGCCAGGTGGTCAATTTCCCTTTTGTAGGTCTCTGATTGTGTTTGAGCTTAACGCCAATTTCGCAGTCCTCGACGAAAGACTTAACATCTTGGGTCATACCTGGCCAATAGTAATTTTGGCGGATTCTAACCAATGTTTTATCGCGACCAAGATGTCCTGCTTGTGGAGAATCATGATTTTCGCGAAGGATAGTGATGATGTCACAAGGCTTGACTACCCTTTTCCATGGATGTTCATCATCAATTATAGATTTTTCGTAATCAGGACGGTGATAGAACAGTTCATCGTTCTCCATCTTTGAAGCTCAACTGTTATATCATGCTGGTAAAGGTAAGTTGCCCATCTAGCAAGGCGAACTATAGGATTTTTCAATCCATGAAGCTATTGTAATGCTTGATGATCGGTAACGACCTTAAATGGCATGCCCTAAATAGAATCTCAGTTTGTCGACGGACCAAACCACCGCTAAACACTTTTTTTCAGCAATTGTATAATATAACTCTGCGCCTCGCAGTGGTCGGCCCAAAACTACAATCAAGTTTTCAAATCCTGTTTCCGGGTCCTTTTGAACTAAAATTGCACCTAGACCAAAATCACTATCGTCGGTGTACAAAATGAAGGGTTGCCCAGGGATTGGAACATACAATCGAGGAGCCTCGACAAGAGCTTTCTTTACACCGTCCAATGACTTCTGCTCGATCTCAGTCCACTTCCAAGGAACTTTTGGACTGGTCAACCTACTGAACGGGCCCTGGATTCTGGCAGCATTTTTCAGATGTCTATGGAACCAATTTACTAGACCGTTGAACTGTCGCAATAGATTGCGATCCTTTGGGACTGGAAAGTCAATTATCGGCAGGATTTTCTCAGGATTTGACCTCATACCGAATTCATTGACGAGATACGCGAAAAATCTGACTTCTTTGCAGGCAAAGCTACTCCTCTCGTGGTTCAAGCCCAATTTAGCTTCTCTAAACACCTCGAACGCCAACGACAAAATGTCAATATGTTCATCCAGGTCCTGACCGACAATGATCCAGTCATCCAGGTACGTGAAAACCTGGTCACACCACCTGTTTGGTAGTTTCCTCTCGGAAATCAATTCCTGGTATCTTCTTTTCAGAAGATCCATCAATTGCTGGAATGTCAAAGGTGCTCCGGCCAGGCCGTAAGGCATCCTATTCCACTCCAGCAACCCTTTTCCTTCTACTGGAAATGCCGTGTACTTTCGACTCTTTTCATCCATAGGGATTTGATGAAAAGCTTCAATCATATCAAGAGTCGAAATTATCTTGGCTTGGTGGAGCTGAGACAAGATAGACCTCATATTGTGAAGAGGATAGGCTGGTTTGATCGTCTTTTGGTTGAGGGGCCGGTAATTTATACAAAACCTGAGTCCGCCATTTGCTTTAGGAGCAACTACTGGAGGGCATGCCCATTCGCTATTATTCCACGAAACGTAACCCTTTTCCAACAACCGATCGACCTCCTCACTGATAAACTTCCGTATTATCTCGCTTTGACGATACGGTTTTTGACGATGAGGCGTTGCATCATTCAACTCAATCATGTGTTTGATTAAATGAGTCTCGCCAGTAGATTCTTTGTCAAATTTATCAAATTCAGAGTCCAAAAATTTTTTCAGACGCTCAGTTTCGTCCACTGAGAGCGTTTGGAGCTCATTTAATGTCGTGGGACTATGTGAAAACGGGTAGTCGTGTTCGCTACCACTCAAGGTCCAAGTTTGCGAGAACGGATTGACAAACACCTTAAAATTCATCCAGAAGTCCATTCCGAGAATTAAATCTC
This sequence comes from Andricus grossulariae, assembly GCA_011634705.1. NCBI lineage: Eukaryota > Metazoa > Arthropoda > Insecta > Hymenoptera > Cynipidae > Andricus > Andricus grossulariae. Next base: position 199,058,469 of record JAABKJ010007545.1, read on the forward strand.
CCGACAATTCTGGCATGATGCTGAACCACTGGGGTCCGTAAACATCAGCTATGTCAATAACAAATCCCACTCCACCGAGTCCTTTGACAACCGACTTATCTCCGAGACGAACGCCTGCACGAGATGTCAAGTCAGTCGTCAGCTCCTGAGTTTGGAATTGTTTGACTCGTTGGTAAGCGCATTCGCTAAGGAATGATCTTCCACTACCACTGTCGATTATGCCACGAATATCTTCACAAAAAATGTTAATCTCGACGGGTATCCTAATCGACCTTTTAGGTTCGTGAGTCGCGTTGCCGGGACGATATATTCTCCTCCGTGCAAGTCGATGGATGACGCATGGAGGAAGTCGAGTCGGGAACCAAGTTCTAAAAGAAGTTGGTCTTTCTTTAGAGTCGACTGAATCGGTCACGTCCTCCTCAGAGCTCTCATCTGAAAATAAGAGTGACGCAATAGTTTCCTCAAACTATCTCTCATGCTCCGCCCGTAAAACATGCTCCACCTCGTCGTCAGATTCTTCTGAGTCACTAAGAGCTTCCTCCAATAAACGTAACTCAAGTGGATCTGAAATGCTGAACCCTATGTTATTCCTGTCACCGTCGACGTCATCCAACATTTTAGGTTGGTTAATATTAATTAGTCTTTGTGTACTAACGAACCTTTCGGATGAAGAAGAACTTTGAACATCCTCACTTGTGCCCTTGGTTTCAGTCATCTGAGGGGAAAATACTGAGGGCTTTTGGCGTTTCCCTGGTATTTTGGGGAACTAGTGTTGAAATGTCCTCTTTCGTGACAAAGATAACAGACCATTTGCGGCTCTGACGTACAGAAGCGTATTGTATGCCCCAATTTTGCGCAATTGAAACAGAACAATTTAGATCGGTCGAAAGGAGGTTTCGATGCTTCCGACTTTGGTTGTTTGTCGACCGGGGTGTTATCAACAACTTTCTTGGTCGTCTTTGCTTGATTTGACTTACTCTGAAACTTGTCCAAGTTTTTGTGGAGTCTCTGACGAGTCATAGATTTCGAGTTTTGAACCCTGAGATCTTTTCTAGGGTTCGTGGTTGATTTAATTTGAAAAGCATTAGAGTCTGCAACTTGTTCGCCTTCAGAATTATCATCACTTGGCCCTAATTCGTCAAACTCGTCAACCCAGTCAAATTGTCCTTGCACACAGTTGAGGTCTGTTCGACTAGACCTCGGACGCGCCTTTAGTGACTCAACCGATCTCTGATAGAGGTAACTACGTTCGTTGACATAATGCAGAAATTCGGTATAATTTTTAAGGGATAGATTTAAAATCTCGAAAGTCAGTCGCGGATTAAATTTTTTGAGGATCTGTTTTAGTTGTTCTCTAAATTCCGGCGGGAACTGCATACGTTCAAACACGAGTCTAGCTCTACACGTGAACTCCGCAAGAGTTTCATTTTTCTCGAGCTTCAAGTCATGAACTTCGAGGAGAAGGTCAGCGTCATCTTTCTTAACACCCCACTCATATCGGAAAGCACGTGAGAAGTCCCCCCATATATGCCACGTGTTTTTGTTAACGAGGTACCATGACCTGTATGGACCCTCAAATATCTTCGACAAACACGGAAGGAATAAGTCTCTATGTATCCCGCTGGTATTCAAATAATCCTTGAGAATCAGTCAAAACTGTTCCGGATCTCTCTCGGTTTTTGGAAAAGGGATTTTCCAAGAGCTAACTATGCGACCGATTTTTATTGGCAAGCCACCGTCAAAACCGGAACGACCTCCGCCGTGTCCACGAATTGGAGATGCACTCCGATTTCGACTCAAATGAAATCGAGCAGGACTGTCGCTTTCGCTTGAGTCATCCTCACGCCAGGAAAACAATGAACCCATTCTCCGCGCAGACGATACGTTCGAATCCCGACAGGACAATGTGAAACCGCGGGAATCGTTTGAACGAAGGGAGGCACGACTCAAGCTTCGACTATTCCTTTGAATATTTTGGCAGCTGCTTGCTTCGCTACCCGTCATTTCACAATAACGTTGTTCCGAGACGAAAATCTCCCGGTCGACTACTTGCCCATTGACATTCGGTTCGCCAAGTAAAACCCTAATTAATCGCGGAACTGTGTTTTGACTGTCTAAGTCGGAATCATTCACTTCTCTATTTTGTGAAAAATTATTTTCGCGAGGAAATCGAGAATCTACGGTTGGAACTCCCGACCGAAACGTTGGATCTTCATTCTCAAAGCGCACGTGCCTGAATTCCCTTTCCACCGAACCCATTTCGTTTCTTTTGGTAGGAGGGTCACGGATCGGCCTGAGTCTCGAGGTTATGGTCACGTCTGTTAAAAGGAGACTAGAATTCCGACGGTGGTCATTCTGAACGGCACTTGAGTTTGACTCTTCGTCCGCGAGAGAATTGAGAAAGTTTCTATTGTCGGATACACTTGACAAATTATCTCCCCCTTCAGGCCCCTGATTGCGCGAAGTATGTGAGAGGGGGTCGTTACGATTGGCAATGTGACTTTGTCTAATTTTATCTTGACTCGGTGATAATAACCCCTCTAGCAAAACATTCTGCTGAGAAATTACATCATCGAATCGGGTAGTCAATGCTTCTATTTTGCGTTCCAAGACGCTATAATTCCCATCCAAATAGAAAGCAGCTGACCCGGGTCGAGTGGGAGTCGTTGTACGCGAACCCTGTCCTCTTCCTCTACCTGCAGCGACGGAAAGACCGGCATTAGGTGCGTTGTTTCGCTCTACGTCAAGCGGAGCCTGGCCTTTTAGGTCCGTTTCACTCATGTTGTTGTCAATCAATGTCTCTTTATTATGTTCTAATGAAACCGTTTGATCGAGTGGGGCCGACAAGCCTTTCTCGTCAGCCTTTTGAGATTGTGCTCTGTTAGGCTTTCTCCTCAAGGGTGAAAAGAACATTGCCATTCAAAACAATCTCAAAACTGAACAAAAATCAACTCAAATTAAGAAATTTGACAAATCTGGGATAGTTTATTAATTATTTAATCGACAATCAGTCGAAAGGTTAGGATATGACCCACACAAGTCGATGGAATTGTTTTGGCTTAATAAAATTAATTAGAAAGATTTCTTGAATTAATGTAAGATCTCTATATTAATTTTCAAAATAGGCAGAACGGGGTCTAAAGCCACTTGGAATAGTACTGAATCAATTATTCAGAATAAGATCTGAACAATCGACATATTAAATTCAAAACATTTTATTAAATAATCAGAGCAAGATCTAATTATTTAAATTTAATAATATTTTATTTGGTTCAAATTGTCATGGCAAGACATAAACATTTGACCTTCAACCTTCAATTTTAATATTCGCTTGTTATTGTTGACTGCCAGGGCAAGACTTAAACAACCAATATTTAATCAATATAATTTTGAACATCTTTCGAAATACCCAGGGAAGGACCTCAGCTACTCCAAAATTGTATTTATTCGGTTCAAATTGTCATGGCAAGAAAAAAACTTTTGACCTTTAACCTTTTAAAATTGTAATTCCATTCACTACTGTCGATTATCAGGGCAAGACCTAAACAACCGACAATTTTCAATATAACCTTCAGAACATCTTACGGAATACCCAGGGCAAGACCTAAGCTACTCCGAAATTCACACATTTATTTCGCATGTCTAATATTTTCATTTGTTTGAGTCATCTATATAACTCAAATTATTAACGATTTTAACGTCTCCTTCGACGAACCGTTTAAACCGTGCATTTGTGCAATTAAAATTATTTTGCTATCGTCGAATAACAGGAGCAAGATCTTTGCTATTCGACGTAATATATAGGCAGATCGACTTCTCGTCAGAACCAAAATACAAATTTTACCCACCCGGTCGGGAGTCTGACGAAAAGTGAGTCGCTTCCGGCTGGCCTCGTGTTCGAGGTTACGGCTAGGCTATCGCGCATGACCTCAGCTTAGGTCCCAAAATCCCGTGTCTGACGCTTGAGCCACGGGAGAGTCAGATACCTGACGTATCGACAAAATTTAAATTCCCTTTTTAAAATTCGTGAAAAGTATCAAGTGAAGTTTCTCATCTTGACGTCGACGGGTACATTGGTTCTTCGCGTCTTTATTGATTTATATATTGTAAAATTGTTTTCCTGTCACAATATCAATTCGTCAGTTCCGCGATTATACATTACACGCCGTCCAGGCGGACGCAGACTTCTGAATCTCCAGTGTCTTCCTAACCGAATTTTTATAAGTACAGCTTATATCGTTGCCAATGGCAGAGATCCTCTCTTAAAAATGGTCAGGAACCACGAGATGATTGGTGAAGAAGCGGTCCTTTACAATGCCGCGGAGAAAGCAGCCGACACCCTTCGCCTGAGTTTTAACATCAGAAGTGAGGAAAGTGCATTACTCCATCTACATTCTTCACTTCTGAAAGTCAAAGTGAAGAAAGGAGAAGTTTAAAAATTCCATCAAGAGCTACTCGACAAGAAAATGCACGGAAATTTTCACAGGGATGTAGAAAAACAGTCCTTGTCAAAGGTGCATACTTTTGCTTTTCGCAGATCATCAAGGCTTAATTCACGTACAGCGGGTTTTATTTTTCCATGCCAGGACGGTGTCATTTCCACCTAAGCATACCATGACCGCATTTTATGTCAAGTAGTTTCCAGCGATAGGTGCCGAGCGTGAGTAACACCCTGAGTAACTAGATAACATACTATCGGGGTGTCCCACCCACGCAGGAACAACGTTTATCTACAAACATTATGCGGCCCCAAGTGTGCTTCATTACTATCGTCGTCGCTCTTACGGTTTTGGCCGCGACCTTGCTTTGTCGAATGCTCCAAGAGAAATAGAATCAATTATCCAAAACGAGGAGTGCCAAATTTTCTGGAACAACGATTTTCGGACAGCAGTCTTCGTTGCACACACGAGGTCTGGCATTGTTTTGCAGGACTTCGAGAAACGAACTGTATTCGTGATCAAATTCTCGGCTCCATCTGAATACAACATCACTGCCAAGGTGACAGAAAAGGAGGAGAGGTATCAAGACCTTAAAAAGGAGCTGCAACGCCTCTACCCAAAATATTCAGTACAAGTAATTGTCCTCGTGATAGGTGCTCTCGGAAGTGCGATAATATCACTGGTTTGTAACCTCAAAGCCATACCAGCGTGCCAAAAATATGCCAAGGCACTTGCGAGATGGATGCAGAAAGCTGTCATCCTTGGGTCGCTTCGTGTCCTGAAGACGTTCCTTGGGAAATAGAGTCAATTGTCGAGAGTTAGAAGTGCCGCATATACAGGAACTTCATATTGTCAACAATTGTTTCTGTTGCGCACTCGAGGCCTGACATAGTTCTTCTTGACTTCGAGAAACGAACCATGTTCGTTATAACTTATTTTCACACGAATAGCCACATCGAGTTGAAAATTTGGGATGATAAATAAGAAGCACTAAGAAACGCGGCTCGGATCTTAAATTTTTATAATTATAAAAAAAGCAAAAAAAATTATTTACAAACAAAAACTTTTTTCATCATTATAAAAATCTAGGACCACATCGGCGTTTCTTAGTGCTTCTTATTTATTGTCCCAAATTTTCAACTCGATGTAGCTATTCGTGTGAAAATAAGTTTACAAATAAAAAAAAGTGTCGGTATGGTAGGAAGCCGGTCACGTGACCTACTCGTCACATGGCAATAAGGACTTCCCAAAGCTAGAAAGATAAAATAGTTTTATAAGGGATCCCTAGCGATTTTAAATATTTCAAGAGATTTTAAGGTACTTCAAGAAATTTTAAAAGATGAGAGCATTTCTAAAAGTTATAGGAATTTAAAAGTTTTTTTTCAGAGAATTCTAATGAATAAGTTTAATTTAATTTGAATTACAGAGAATTTCCATAGATTTTAAGCGATTTCGTCAGATTTCATAAAAAACTCATGAAATTTAATAGATTTCCAAGCATATCAGGAGATTTTAAAGGATTTTAACCAATTTCCAGGGACTGCCAAGGGTTTCAAAATGACTTCATGGGATTTCTAATTATTTAAACTGATTTTAAAAGACTTTATCGATTTTTAAGAGATTGAAAATGTTTCCATGGATCTCAAGGAATTTCGAAACATTTCGAGGGAGTTTAGAGGATTTAAAATATTTCCAAACATATCTGGAGATCTTGAGAAATTCCAAAGGATTTTAAGGGATTTAAACATTTTCAAAGTATTTCAATCAATTTTATAGGATTTCTAAAGATTTAAAAATATTTCAAGTAAACCTGAAAAATAAGTTAAATTAAAGTAAATTTGAAGGGAATTCAAGCGATTTTAAGGGATTTTAAGGTATTACAAAGAATTTCACTAGATTAAAGGATTTCAAAGATTTATAGGTGTTTAGCGGTGTTTTTCAGAGAACTTTAATGAATGAATTTAATTTGCATTCCAGAGTTGAGAGGTTTTTAAAGATTTCCAAACTATTACAGGTATTTTAAGGAATTAAAAAGGATTTCAACAAGTTAAAACAATTTCAAAGTATTTCAAAGAATTTTGTAGGATTTCCACAGATTTCAAGATATTTCTAGTGAACTTGAGACAATAAATAAAACAAAATAAAATTTAAAGCGATTTCTCATCATTTCAAAGGTTTCAAAGGATTTTAAGTTATTTCAAGAAATTTCGTAAGATTCAAAAATTTATAGAAATTTAGACGCTTTTTTAGAGAACTTTAATGAATAAATTTAATTTAAATTGAATTCCAGAGAATTTCCATGAAATTTAAGCGATTTCGTCAGCTAAAGTTTCATGGTATTATAAAGATTTCCAAACCTATCAGGAGATTAAAAAGGAATCTCATAGGATTTAAACCATTTTCGCGGTACTTTTACGAATTTAAGGCTTTTATAATGAGTGTATTAAGTTACTAAATATTCAAACTAATTGTAAAAGTTTCTCGTTGCTTTTCAAGAGATCAAACATATTTCCACGGACTTCAAAAAATTTCTAAACATTTAAACGATTTTAGAGGATTTTTACGTTTTTTAAAGATGACAAGGGATTTCAAAGTATTCTGTAGGATTTCCAAAGATTTCAAGAGATTTAACGGTATTTCAAGGAAATCATAAGATTTAATGATTTTATTAACTCTCTACGGATTTCAAAGATTTCTAGGGATTTATATGGGTTTTTAGAAAATTTCAATGAATAAGTTTAATTTGAATTATACTCAAGGGCTTTCAAATGATTTATATTTTATTAGATTGATTTTTACTTTTTTCAAGATTTCAAAGGATTTTAAGGGATTCTACAAGATTTTAATACATATAAAAAGTGTCAAGGGATTCCAAAGAACTTTATAGGATTTCCGAAGATTTCAAGAAATTTCTAGAGAACTTTCGAAAATAAATAAAATTGCATCGAATTTCAAGGGATTCTTAGCGATTACACAGATTAAAGGAATTTTAAGGTATTTCAAGAAATTTCAAGGAACTTTAATGAATAAGTCCAATTCGATTTATATTCCAGGAATTTAAAATGATTTATACTTTACAGAATAAACTAAATTTTATTTCAAGGAACTTATGCGCATTTCAACAATTCAAGGAGAGAAGATTAAGATTTATAGGACCTTTCATTGTTTTTAAGATTTTGGGAAATATTACAAACTTCAATGGATTTTGACAGATTTCAATATATATCGAAGATTTCAATGTATTTAATAATATTTTCAAATGTATCAAGGGATTTCAAGAGATTACAACAGATTTTCATATGCATTTCAATTAAATCTGTAGAGATATTAAAGGTATCAAGAATATTCAAACATTTTTGCCTTGTAAAGTTTATTTCTGTAGAATCGCTGTTTTTGTGTACTTTCATATGAGATTATAAGTGGCCCAAAACAAATCTTTTCTTTGATATTTCTCTACTTTTTACAATTATTCCTTTAATATTTTTGTATTATTTAGTTTAACGCTGACTATCCTATAATTATTTCCTATATAATGATTTTCTGTAATGAATTTCCTATAATCCATGGAATCTTTTGCAATTTTCTACAATCTCATGCAATCTTGCAATCTTGTTTACACAAAAAAAATCCAAGTAATTAACCCCTCGGTTTTACTAAATTCTATTGCTGCGATACTCTTTAATAGAGCGCCTTAATATCCGCGTGATAATGATGTATTAATGTGTAATAAGGCGTAATAATTTGCAATAATGTGTAATAATGCATAATGAGACATGATAAGGAGTAACGGGGATTACTCTGTACACGATTTGATGAGTGAATCCTTCCTCGGTTTACATATTAATACATTTTTATCCATGGAGAAAATATTTTTACGAAGAAATCAATCGTCATTATATGAAAGGGCACATTTAGTTAGAGAAATTAATTTCAAGCCGAGTTAATTCTGCAGCTGGCGTCAAGTATAATACACATCATCGTATACATATATATTCATATACGCAACCCCATGAAACTTTCGTATTCAAGTTTTACTATACTGACGCTGAATGCTTACTCGTGTACACATGCAAAATTTTCTGATTTATAATCGACACGATTTACACTCAGTGCTCTTACCTACTTCCATTTAATTTTAACCGCATGCTACGATTTTACACGGTTCTAAATGTGCCTCAAGTGAAAAATAATTAAGGTTATCCGCGTAACGAGGAAGATTGATTTCCCAGGGGTAATTACTCTCTGGATTTCTTTAAAATTATAAAGCATTCATTATAATCTTCCTTCGCCAGTTTAATTTATTTTTTACACAGTAAATCCTGAAGATATTTTTCATCCTGAAGGTGCATAAAAACGCTGTAGGCAGTTAAAAACTGTACATTAAAAGTTGTTAAAGGTCTTTCGATCTGCTTTAGGATAAAAATTATCTATAGAATTTACTTTTTTTTTTAATTTCTCTTGAGAAAGATTTTATTCTGATTTTATTAATTTATAATTTGAGAGAAAGAATATTAAATTAAATTATAAACTATATATCCATAATTGGAAGGCTTTCGAATGACTCTATTCTATAAGATCGCAATGCTGAATTCCTAATTGATTTTCATCTTTGATGTCCAATGCAGTGTTAGTAAAAGAAAATCCACCTTCTATTCTCTCTTTACTAGAAGCTATCTTGCTTTAGGTGATTTAAATCGAGCTTTAATTAGGTAATTTATTTCTGCTCAAGCAAACCTCCGCTCGTGGAACTAATAATAATCAAAACACAATTTCTTCCTTATAATATAATTTCTTTAGAATATTGTGTTAAATTAATGAATTATATTTCCAGTATATTGTTTGGGAACGTCCGTCAATCACGTAAGGATGATATTTGAAGTTGCAAGCCCCCTTCCTCCTATTGTAAGGATTCGTACGGTTTCTGCGACCCTTCTCCCCCATCGTGTGTATTATTTTATATTTTTCACTTAATGTATAAAAAATATATCAATTATTTTTAGTTTAAACGAGATTTCAAAAGATTTCCCGTGGCTTGAAAGTATTTCAAGAAATTTCAAGGGGTTATAAGGTATGTCAAAGGAATACAAAGTATGTCACAGAATTTATAGAAAAAATACGGAATTTAAAGAAATTTCCTAAGTTTTTTAGAAAATTCGTGAAATTTCAAGGGATTTCATGAGCTTTTAGAGGATTACAAAAGATTTTGGGTATTTCCAACTGTTCCAAAAGATTATGAAAGATTTCAAAGATTTCAAGTGTTTAAAGAAATTATCTAGTACTATTTCAGAAAGATTCTCAATTTTTCAAGGCATTTTACAAGATTTTAAGGGAGGGATTTTGAGAGGTTTTAAGGAATTAAGAACATTTTTCGCGGATTACAAAGGATGTTAAGAGATTTCGAGATATTTTAAGTAAAGTCACGGGATCTTAAAAGATTTTGAAAGGATTTCAAGAGACATCGTAATATTTTAACGAATTTTGAATGATGTTAGTAGATTTTAATGGGACTTCGAAGGTTTTAGGAGATTCCATAAGATATAAAAAGATAAACGAATGTTTTTCTCTTGCATGCAATATTGACCCAAATTGTCTTTTATGGAACTGCAATCACTAACCCGGCTTTGATTCTATGTTGTGTCTCTCTGTTTCCAAATATTGGGCAAGGTACAGTCAAGCCTAACAGGAAATTTATTGGATGTTGATGAACGCTTCACAGGTAAGGACCTTCGATGTTCAGCGTAATTACTATAGTACAACCCCTATCGTCTTCCCTAGCATCAAAGCAGTTGGAATTTTCTCCCTTGTGTTTCCTCTTAAAATGTCGTCTTCACCTGCATTAGATTGCAATACTCCTTTCTTTTTATTTATTTTCCCTACCTTATGTACGCATGCATTCCACTTTATCCGATAACTTATCACAAAAAGCAATAAAACCCAATCTGTTCTAACAGATATTAATTTGTATAGCCGCAAATACATACTGGGGTACACTGAAAAAAAGAATCTTGAATCAAAGAAAGTTTACTTATTAGTAGTGCTTTATTTGTTTGAGAATCATCTGGGTCATACAAATAGGTTACAGTTTAATGCTAAAAGTAAGGATAAAGTATAAGAGCAAAGGACGAATAAGCTCTGTAAATCCTCAAGATATAATATTTTATCATAAGCTCTTATCCATGCCGAATTATTCTTTAATAGAGAGCTAAGAGAAAGAAAATCCCAATCGTCCTTTATCCTGATATTTTTAAATATATTTCTAATCTAGTGGGCCCGATAGTATCTCTCTAGGGTTGATAAATCAACTTTTCATCACGCATGCACGGAATATGCTATACTTGGCAGCCGTTTTCCTTTCGCAGTGTGGCATATGGAAAACTGCTGCGAAGTATACCTTCCGTGTGTTCATGATGAAAAATAGTGTGTGCTACTCACGTGGTACAGTTCCATATTCCGCCACTTAGGCCCCAATGGCACCCTTTTGCGCAATATTGAACTATACCCCACTCGTTACACAATGTACTATTTGATTTATCCAGTTCTCTTAATCTTAAATAGCTTAACACTCTAAGTGCGAGTTGAGATGCACTTATTTCTAATCTAATAGCATATCCAGCAGTATTTTGTGAAACATGCAGGATTCTCTTATAAAAAGTGGTTTGGATTTTTTCTATAAAATCTAAATACCTGAGATGCATATATGTGCATATATATATCAGATTTACGAACAGACTCATCCTTCGCCCTAATAAAAAGTGCAGATTGGGTGAATGGTGTACCAAAGTAGAGATAACTTTTGACAATATCAATCTCGGAAGTTCATCACATAAAAGTTGGGTATTTTCTATTGTGCTCATGACCTCCTTTTCTATAGACTATAGTTTTTGCTTTATCTATGTTAATTTCTAGATCATTTATGTTACAATAATCTAATAATCCTTTAAGAAGCTTTCCCTTTCCCACAAGGGAGTCAACAAACAAAGCCAAATCGGCGATTGTGAGCTAAGAGTAATATTTCCATGAAATGGTCTAATGATACACCCCTGATACCTCTGGCATACAAAAATTCTGGTAAATCAGGAATAAAAAATGTAAACATCGTTGGACTCAGATCCTCCCCCTGCATGACTCCTGTCGTTACATTTATTGATCTAGAGATATCCATATATCCCTTGACCGCAATATTAGCCTTCGAGAGAAACCTTTTACTAATCTAATGAATTTTGACTCACAACCTTTTGAGAATAATTTGTCCCATAAGATATTATAACTAACTGAGGATAAAGGCTGCATTAAATTCAATATAGAGTACAAAAGGTTTTCCTTCGTTCAGTCTCAGACGATTTTGAATTATTGCGTTAAGGGTAAAGATCTTATCCGCGCAATCTCCTCGTAAAACTTGCCTTACACTCTAGAAGGAGATACATGTCTTCAGAATCTGCGTAAATATCTTTGTGACATAGCTAACTAAAGTTACTAAAGGAATAGGGCGATAGTTAAAAGGATCAGTTACATCTCCGTTCTTGTATATCATTCTAAGAAATTTTTATGACCACCATATTGCTACCTTTTCTTCATTAATTATTCTATTAAATAACGAATTTAGTTCAAGATCAGATAGATAGGCAGCTTTTTTTAAAAGTCATAACCTATACCGTCCGGCCCAGGAGCCTTACCATTTTTACGATGTATAAGGCTTGAAATGGTTTCATCTAGAGTAATATGTGAATAGAGATAAGGATTTCGAATATCATTAATCAATACTAAATAAGAATTCGGATTCCGGACTAAATAATAGAGATTTCAAGTACTTTGCCCAGGCTTCTAAGTTTATATAATTGAAATTATAGCTGTTTACTATCTTCCAGAATTATTCAGAGTCCTTTTTATTCACAAGAGAATCTAATAAGAAATTTGTATAATTTTCCTTCTTGGAATTTAATAACTTTGCATATTCTCCTTTGCTATTCGTATAAATCAGCACAACGTCAGGATTGAATTTTTATTACTGGCACTTCTTAAGTACTTTTTTCAGCTCTTTTTTACTTTTTGTACAATCTGCATAAAACCATGGTTTCGGACGACTCAGTTTTTTACTCGATTTTACAATCATGTTAATTTCAATCGCCGTCTCTTTAATAGCATAAATTGAATTGTTTGAAAGGTCATCTACCGTTAACATTGCGGAGCTCATAATGGAAGGGTACTGAATAATTTCTTTTTATTTATCAGTAAAGTCATTATTCCATTTTAAAAAGGGACACTTGAATTTTTCGCGTATTTTAAAGACTAGTGATCTAATAAAGTTAGCGCTTCAGGAAAGTGATCAGATCGAGTTGAAACCCTCAGCACTTGGAAATCCTTGATTGACTGAATTCCCACTTTATTAGTCCAGGCTAAATCTAGAACAGAAGAGCTCTTTCCTCTTAGGAACGAAGGAACATAGAACGTAGGAACAGTCAGACTTGTTCTGACGTCATAAAATTTAAATTAATACAGAAATTTTATTCCTCTTATTGATTAATTTCTCCAATCTTGCCGTTAAAATCCCCTCCCATATTTATCGAGTACTCCGGATATTTCGATGACACATCAAAGATTATTTCGTTTATATTACACAGACAATTTTTAAAATTAGAATTAAGGCTAGAATAAATGCTTTCGTAGCCACATTGTAGGCAAATTGACAGTCGAAGTCACGTTGAGGATACGTAATTTGAGTAACTCGAGTTGTTGCTACTGTTGGCAAACCGTTTATGTACGTGGGATCAAGCTTGAGTTTTCTCCCGTTGGAGCTTCTTTCAAAAAAGATTCGATCGAACTTCCTTTTTGAGCGTTCTTGATTTTCGTATTGCAACCTGTGCTAGAATAATCTGAGTTTGAAGGGTGTCCTCTTATTCTTTGCCTGCTAGCAGTAGAGCTAAACGAGGATGTTGAGACTCCCCCACCAGTCTGATAAACATCCTCACGCGTTTTCTTAACTATCTTCCTGGCTGAGGATACATTAAAGTATTGATTATACATGAATATTCGGGTTTCTTTAATCGTAGAGGACTTCCCAAGACGGTGCAGCTTTTGTTGATAATCTCGAAGCTTCTTGCGTAATTCTTTTTGTTCACTAGTAAAGTCATTTAAGAAGGGTACCTTCAAAGAGCGCCAGATTGTTAGCCTCTTCAAATATCTCTCCTTCAAATCTCCAGTACGTAAATGTGACTAAAACAAATCTTGATCCTTCTTTTTTTTCAATTCTAATAGTCTTTTTAAAAAAATCCATAGGTACAACAATTTTAGCTTCCTTAAATGGTCTTGACCAAGCCTCCCCCCCCCATAAGATAGCATAGAAGAGTCGTTGCCCCCCCCCCCGCCCAAGACTTCACTTAATTTATGAATGGCCCCCAAGCGTGAAAAACTGCCCATTATAGGGGTTAAATTTAAAAGTATAATCTTTTACGTTTTCCAATTTCCCATAACGTACTAAGACATTTAGGTACTGAAATATTTAAAGAATTGCCTGTAAAAGTTTCAAGATGCACGATTGGATATTTTTACTTCTTACGCTGAAAAAATAATTGAGCTGCCTATTGATACCAGCAGATTACTTCACTCATTGAAAAAAATAAATATAATATAGAATTGTATTTTTGTTTGAGATAGCTTATGACATGGATATTCCGTTTCCTTAAATTTATGAAAGTTTTGTTTCTATAAATTAAGAAACTATTGGTGTCAATTCTCAGACAATCGCGATAAATAAATTATCAATGCTATCTTAATAGTGCAGCAATTCAGATTGCCCGCATGCAAATAAATAGTTTTGATAAAACATAAATTTCGCCTAATCATTGATGAAGAAATATGCGTACATATACATCTTGCCGTCTGCTGGGTGACGTATGGTCTTCCATGTCCGAAGCACAACCCAAGGGCATGCATACTGGCGAAGAGAGTCAACGTTGTCCCGCTGCTACAGTTACGTTCGAGAGACCTGATGGTGATAGCCACAGATCTTAAAGGAATAGGGAAGCTAGTCATGGAATCGGCCTACTTTCCATATGACAGCGATACCAACCCACCAGTGGAGGTACGTACACTGGTAGAATACTGCCAGGTAAGGGGTCTCCCTGTTTTTTTGGGGTGCGATGCTAACTCACACCATACTTTGTGAGGCAGCACGGACATCAACTCAAGAGGTAATGATCTATTGGAATACCTAATCACTACTGATTTAGATATTCTTAACACGAGGAGTACCCCGATTTTTCGTAACTCGGCCAGGGAGGAAATCATCGGCATCACTTCCTGTACCACTTGTTTTAGAGACAATTTCAAGAAGTGGAAAGTCTCAGATGAACCCACTCTCTCAGATCACGCACAGACAGAGTTAGAGTTGGAATTCTTTGTATCCACAGACCCTAAGTGAGCTAGACGTCCAAGAAGAACGGGCTGGGACCAGTTTTCTCAAGAAACTAAGGAGTGCACTCTCGGAGGTGCCCAGGTCAATTAGAGACGTGGACACCCTGAAGATGTCAGCCAAGATATTCACGGAGGCCATCAAATCTACTCATGAAGTTAATTGTGAACCCACAATATTCCGAAAGACTGGGGGGATACACTGGTGAAACGGGAAACTCTAAGAGCTTCGCAGGGAAACCAGAGAGAGAAACCAGAGAGACGTGTCAGTACTGGCAAAACGAATAAACTATGGACCTTATTCACGACGATGAGGGATAAATACAAGGGTGCAATACGTTAGGCGAAGCAAGAAAGCTGGACCAACTTTTGCACAGACATCGAGAAAGGAGCAGAGGCAGCTAGACTGAACAATCTGCTCTTCCGAAACCCGGATGCTATTCTTGGCACCCTGAAATTGCCCGACGGGGGATACTCAGCGTCATCCGAGGAGATCTTGGTTCAACTGATTGCGGCACATATTTCGGGCTTCAAAAGGAAAGAGTCTTCAATTACTCCTCCAGAGAGGTGATCAGTGCGACCATGATTGCACATCTGTTTCTATTGCAGTCGTGGAATGGACCTGCCACATGTTGGTCAATAGGAATTTAACAACGCCGAAGAGTGATAACACTTTATGTAGAACCGTTAACTCGGGATATCCACAGGGAGGCGTTTTATCACCCCTGTTGTGGTTGTTGGTAGTGGATGAACTGCTTCATCTGCTCACGAGTCAGGATTACCCTGTTATAAACTACGCGGACGATATACTGCTTATCGTGCGCGGCCAGCATCTGAATGCGCTCTTCGGAGTAATGCAGCAAGCAATGGGAATAGTGGATTCTTGGTGCAAGAATACTGAATTATCGGTAAATCCGAGCTAGACAGATGCGATTGTATTCACCAGATGCTATGAATAGGGAACCACGAGTACATTGAAATTGATTCGACAATAACTGGAAATCAAAGAACGAGCTAAATATTTAGGAATCATCCTAGAAAAGAAGCTGTCATGAAACGAGCACCTGGAAAACAAGTGCAAAAAGCAAGTAGCAACTCTATGGCTCTGTAGGAGAGCCATAGGGAAAAGTTGAAGCTGAAAGCCGCAGACACTTATGTGGATCTACACAGCAATCCTGCGCCCCAGTCTAACCTATGCGGCAGTGGTCTTGTGGAGCAGGGTCGAACTGTCCACTGTGAACTCTCGACTGGAAAGAATCAGGGGACGGATTTTAAGGGGCGTAACTAGTGCCTCGAAATCGACACCCACAATGGCATTGGGGGCACTAACAGGGTCGGGGACCCTCCATCTGATCATCCAGGCCGTGGCTGCGAACGCGGCCTGGAGATTAAATATGGTAAAAGGCGGAAGGATCTCGACAACAGTGCGGATCCTAACCGACATCACGAGTAGGCCGACCGAGAACATGCTCAAAGACAAAACACCCACTCGCTACCTCTTCGACAAAAATATCGTGCTAGCCTATCCACGAAGGAGGATTGGGTTAACGGCGAAGCACACCTGCCCACTAAGAGGACGACTGGTTTACAGATGACTCCAGAAACTAGGAAAAGGCAGGAGCCTTCATTCTCTTCTCTTTAGCTATATGAATTAATTAATCTTCAACTAAAATTAAACTATCTTTGACTTCCGGACGGAAAGTTAGTGAATAGACCTTTTCTAAATAGTTGTTTATCAAAGAGCAACAACTTTAGAGGTAAATTATAACAGCCTTCATAAGACAAAGGTAAAGTACAGTGAAGTTCCATAAAAAAATGCCGCAGGTATACCAGTTGTGCAAGAAATTTTTTATAGAAACACCGTAATTCCGATACTTTCTGTGTGTGCCCCTGAAAGGTAGGAAACCCGCTTGCACAACCCATCGCCATGGTCGACATATGACTTAAACTTCTAAATGTCAAGTGGGGGACCAATCCCGGCCCATAGAAGTCACCGAAATGGAGGATTTGTTAAGTTTTTTAGATCTACCCCTGTTAGGTAGGCAACCCGCTATACCGCTGCTCTGTCGGGGTTCCAAGCTTGTTTTTACTTCTTAAAAGTAAGCTGGAGGTATATACTACAAATGTGCTAAGTCTGAATGCTCTAGAATTAAATGCAAGGTAGGTTTGACTAACCGCCGTACTACCAACTTTGCTTGCTTCGGATGCCTACAAAAAAATATTTTTCACGGCTACGGAGCAGTTCTAAATCATTCCCCCATTTAATGAAATTTTATAATTATTCGTAACAAAAAATTGCAAAAATGTTTTATTTAGCGTTTACAAAGCACATATAGAAAGCACGCTAGATAAGCACGCTAGAAAATGTTTTCTGGACCGCAGGAGAGCAGCATAAAATGTACGTGCTTTGTGGACAGTTTCATCCAATAAAAAAAATTACTCTCGACAAATTTAAAGTGTAGAATCACCGACAGAAACAAGGTGAAAATTCCCTTGTAGCACAATTTTCCTTCCCCTGCGAAATAAAATATTATGACGTATAGTAACCATTTTAAAAAAATACATATGGATTTTATCCTGCATTGCACAAGGTTAGATAATTAAAACTGTAGAAATTCAAAATTTAAAAAGTTAAAAGGTCCTATTTTCAGCTGGAGACCTCACTGGGCTTCTACATATATCTTTTAATCCAAAGAACATGAAGGATCCTTTTTGTCGCTAAAAGTAGAACATTTTCTGTTTAAATTTGTACAAATTAAAAACAATAAATTTCATGAGGCAACATAATATTTATTACATAACATAGTACAATTTTAATGGCTATACGATTGTCTGAAAAAATGAAATTTGATTAAGATATTTGCTGCAATTATTGTTGTATAGTTAGCAAATTATCAAAATGAAATTCATGTTCCAGTCATCTTCTCCTATCGTCTAATAGCCTACCAATAATCGTTTACTGGAATTCGTAGTCTATATATTTGGACATAAACATGCCCCGCATTGAACACAAATTATTTAGAAATGATGATGTACGCTACATTTAGGGATGGTGAGCAAAGTTAGAATTTAGGATCCCAATATTTCGGATTTAGGTGAAGCAAACTTTATGAATGATGCTTTATGGGGGGAAACCCCTCATGGAAAATTGTGTAAGCCTGCCATTTTAGAATAAAAGATCGTTTCTAATAAAAAAATAAGGATAATAGAATAATTATTTGTCTATAATCAAAATGAATATTTCAATAGAAAGTAAGCCAGTTAAACTTGCACATTTATGAGAGAAAGCGTCATCTTTTTAAAACAGAAAAAAAGTTTTTCAAAAAATAGAAAACAACGTAGAATTTACTATATACACTATAAAAACTTTTGTGTAGTATTGACTTTGGCTACTGAGCTTATATTTTTTCAAATAAATAGATAAAATATTATTTAAAACTTTTAAACACCTAAACTCCTGTATGGCCTAAATAATTACAGCCAATTGACCAAAATAATTGTGAATTATAAACGGGAATTAAAAGTTAGAATTCTGAAATATCTCGTAATTTTCAAAATCTTAATCATTGAGAACAACTTTCGTAGAGTAAAATGCTTGTTACTAGGGAATTTCCTTCCGAGCAATGTCAATAAAATTCAATCGAGGATAATTCAGTTTCTCTACTGACTAGATTACCCGACGCTGTTATAATCATTAATTTGCGTGGATCGCCAGTGGGGCACAAATAAATCATTGGAATTTTATACATCAGTAAATTCTTGAATTCCACAGTAAATTAAATTTTTAGGTGCTTGAAAATGAGCAGAGCATTGCATTCCTGCGATATAAAGCTGTATTAATTACTAGAGGTTTTACAATATTTACACAAATTGTAAACTGAACAAAAATATCAAAGAATATTGATTAAGCTTATTAAAGAAAATCTCATTTCAAATTGATTATTTTTTTATTATGTTTCATTGTTTTAACATCATCCTAAATACTTTATTAAAATAATAATATGAGCTCTTTTGATGTAATTGTACATTAGATTTCATAATTACATATATCTTAATATTAAGTCGCACTAAAACGTATCAAAGATCAATTTTTGTATAAAAAAATGAAAATATTCTTTACTTTTATTAAATATTCTAAAATTAGAAGCCAAACCGGAACAGGATATTCGCACGGGTGTACCAGTACAATGAGCTTAATCTCATAAAAATATTCCACCCATTAATCTCGTGTTATATCAAATAATCGAATCAAATATGAGGCGCTATAACTCCTAACTCGCGTGAGATACGTTTTTATTATTCGAGACTACAAAATTATGCGCACTACGCGCGCATCACCCACGCTGTTAGCCCTAGCCCCATATTTCAAATTTTGTTAAAACTTGAAATAATTTTGAAATTTAAAAAAATAAAAAAAGTTGCACTTCTTCATCATCCAAAGACAGTGTGATACTATGTAGCTAATGAGGATTATGGAAAGCCGACAACAATGAAAATACCGATATTACGATTTTTTCGAACCATCCATTTTTTAGAAAAGGGAATACAGCGGTCATAGTATACAGTCTAGGATGGGTCGAAAATAAATACTTTTGGAATTCGAAATCGCTACAGCGCGACAAAGTAGCGTTTGCAGAGTTTTTAAATGTTCGATTAATTATACTTTTTGAGGACCCCAATACGCTACTTTTCCACGTTGTAACGATTTCGAATTCAAAAAGTATTTATTTTCGACCCACCCCAGTATACATATATATATATATATATATATATATATACCAAGGAGAAAGAAAAGGAGGAAAGGTATCAAGACCTTAAAAGGGAGCTGCAACGACTGTACCCAAAATATTCGGTATAAGTAATTGTCCTTGTGATAGGTGCTCTCGGAGGTGCAAATCTATCGCTAGTTCGCAAACTTAAAGCCATTTCCACGTGCGAAAAATATGCCAAAGCCCTTGCGAGATGGATGCAGAAAGCTGTCTTCCTCGCGCCGCTTCGTGCCCTTAAGATACACGAGGGTTTCGTTGGCCTGTCTTCATAATTTCATCATACCACCCATCTCACGGTTGTGAGACGTGGCCATGAGTGGGATTTACCGCAGTTTTACTGGGAGCCGGTGTCATTTTTTGGATGGCGGTTGCTTTCAGTGGGACCCTTCGGTGTTTGTCAACCTTATTTTTTAATTATATATATGTACATATACAATTTAAAAAGAAAGGTTAAACCGTCGACGAATGTATTGACATCATCATGTCAATCACTGTAAAATAAATAATTTTTTAACTCACGGCCGCGATATATATAAAATTTTTAAAAAAAGTTTTTTTCACATAAACAATATAACCTTTTTATTTAACTCTCTAAGTCGCGATATGTTCATCAAGAATGGTCATTGACAGTTCATCAGTAGGTCAATATATGCGTTTCGAAGACGAAAACAATTACATCAAATGCATCAAATCATTTCGAATTTTTAAAAAATCCTCTCGGAGAAAGTGAATAATTTTGTTAAGAAATTTAAAAACGATACTAGATGGTTATGATAGGGCATGAAAGCTTCTTCAATTGGGAAATCAATGCGTCTTGAAAACGCGAACAAATATATAACATATATTACTGTTGTATTTCCAATATTAAACAAGTTTTTCTCATATTAATAAGATACGCAATATATCTTTTATATTTATATATCGGTATTGCTATATGATAAAATGCCATAGAAGCTTCATCAAGAGGTCATTCGACGAGCCTCGAAGACGCGAGCAAACTTTTCAGATACAGAACTGTATCATTCGTAATATGAACAAAGTTTTTCTCATATAAACAGAATACACAAATTTTTCTGAAATTTTATAAATCGGTACTGGTGGGTCACAAAAGGGTTTTCTCATATAAACAGAATTAACCATTTTTTTAAACTTCATAAATCGGAACTGGTAAGTCTCAAAAGATTCAGCAATAGGTCGATCGATGCATCTCAAAGACCAGAACAGATACACTAGATATCGTGTTGCTTCATTTAAAATATAGATAAAATTTCTCATATAAACAAGGTAATCTTTTTAAACTGCAAACTAAAAAAAAAACTACTTCTAAATGGCCGATTCAGCTCAATATCCTATCAGACCTTGATGTTAATCGGAGACATAATTCGTCCGAATTTCAGGATCACAGATCTTTCAGTTTTCGAAATATAGTGAATAGAAAATAGTTACATAAAAACACAGATACACATAAGGACATTCTATGAGATTCTCACTCTCTTCATTCTCATTCTCAGACATTCACTATGAGAAAGGAATATTTATCACTTAGATCATATTAACTCATTGGATATCTTGATATCTGCAGTTACACTCAACAAACAAATATATTTAGTTCAAGATGCAGCCTAATTGTCATCATTTATTTATATACAAATAAATACTTCTTTGCAATGCTCAATTACAGAAAAATATTTTCTCTCAATTGAAAATGCTGAACATTTCTATAAGAATGATATTCATTATGATAAATGACTAAATATTGTCAATGACTGTGTCGTTATAAACATTTTTATCAATAATGAATGAAATGGTGCATATTTTGCAGTCATGTAGGTATTCATTGTCTCATGAAATATATTTATAATTGCTTTCAATATGATTGAGAATCACAAAAAATTATGAGAATAATATATTTCTTATCATTAGCAACAATTATTATTAATATTTTCTAAATTTTTGTGAAATATGTGTATATATTTTTCTAAATAATAAATTATACAGGATCGAATTTAAATATATAGCCTCAAGTTCTTCTGAAGCGTGTAACGGTGAATATTTGAAAGATAAAAAACATAAAATATTTATATTGAACTCTTCAAAAATAGTTCCAAAGATTTAACGGAATAAAAGATCAACAATGAAAGTCATTATGCAAATGAATATTTCGTATTTGAAAGAATTTTGGACCTTAAAGTATTAGATAAATGCTATTCATTTTTATCGCAGACATCCCAACTTGCTCCGTTAGCTCAATCGGTGAGGGCGTTAGGCTTTTAGTGAATAAACTAGGTGCGTGCGTGCGTGCGAACACGGATTCGATCCTTGGTACTTGCGGATTTTTCAATTTACTATGCGTTAGCGATGTGATTAGAACATTGTGAACAATATATCTATGCAATAATTGCGAATATCATTGATATTCATATCACCGATATTACTCTTTTATTTTTGGTGATAAATACCAAATTATTATTTTTATTCATCATCATTGATGTGAGATTTTATAGAACCTGCTTTGATGTTACAAGTCCTACATAAACGTGGAAAAGCGGCTGATTTTGGACATTTTTAGCGTCAATGTAGGGTCTAAATTGCATTGGAATTGCTACTTATTTAGAAACTACTCTACTGCTCACAGCTCCTAATAAAGTAGGAGTTGCGGTTCAAAGTAGAGCCAAAATTTCGGCTCGGGGGGGGGGAGGGCTGTAGTTTTAAATGGAGTCAAAAAAGGCTCTAATGTTTCATTTTTTAGGAAATAAAGGTTTAAAGAAGGGGCCAGATTTTTAAATCGCTTTAAAGCAGCTTCTAATGGGGAGCTGTAGGTTCAAAGTAGAGTCTCCTCTCATAAATGCCAAAACTGTGCATTTGTTTATAAAATTGAAAGGAAATGCCGAATTCTAAATTCTCATCACTATGCATCACTATCAACATACTTTGAGTGAAACTAAGAAAAAAATCGATTTATTTCTCTTTATAAATACCGATACTCTGCATTTGTTTACGTAATTTGTTTAAAAAACTGACCAATAATATCAGTTATGAAATTTCCATCACTAAACGTCAATGGAAATGTAATGTTAGGAGAATTAGGAGAAGAAACAACTTCCTTCTCCTTATAAATACCGAAACTGGCACCGTAATTTGAGGAGAATGAAGAGAAGAAACAACTTCCTTTTGCTTATTAAGGCCGAAACTTGGCATTTATTTATATAATTTGTTTATGAAATTACCAGAACCTTATCGATAGAAGAAAGTTATTTTAATACTGAAATTAAATTTACAACCGAACAATCTATGATATTGTGTATTTGTTAACCTTTAAATATGGACGTGATTTTTTCATACTTATGAAATACTCATAAATACTTATTGTTATCTTACTTATATAAGTATACAAAGGAACATAGAAATAAGTCAAAATCAATCAATTTGATCAACATGTATTATTAATAATCTTTTACATCAGAGGGAGGGGGGAGCACATATTAGAAACATGGTTGCGAGCTGTGAGACCGCTCAACCATACTTGAAGATTAATATAATTTGTTAAGAACAATTAAGTTTGCAAGTTCACAAATTTCCTATCTTCCACACATCCACATACATCAAATTCAAGCGTTGTGCGGTTGGACAATTTTTTTAAAGAAAGTTGAACAACAACATTAGTTTAGATATTTGCATTAATATACAAGTTTAAACAAATAAAAGTTCAAAAATCGGCTTCTATAGATCTCTTTAAAATTTATTACTGAATTTTTCTAAAGGAAAAATCCAAAATCCGTGAAGAATTGCGGTCGAAAATTTGTTTTGAACGTCGTTTTTTGATTTAACTCCTCTGTATGACGGCCATAATTACGACTTCTATTAGAACACTACAAATGAAACCCTTATGAAACTCGTAATTAAGACCGTAACGTGGGTCATATTTAAGGTCGTAGTTTGCGTATTGGTCGTGAATACAGCCTAAAAACGGTCTTGATTACAGTGGCAGTGACGCGTGGAGGAACGGCCAAATTTAAAAGCACTTTTCTAAAACGTCTTATACCCAAGAAATACAATTTATATGTAACACCATAAACTAAACACCAAGAAACTTGATGAGATACAACATCATACCGACAAACGTTGCGTCGCTCGACTTAAGGTCCACCATTTTATCTCGCATTTTATATCGAAACATAAGCGAAAAAGAAGTTTACTAATAGACGAGTAACCGAAATTACTCAAGAATTTGTTAAAATCATAACTAACTTTTTGCTATGATTCCATTAGTGCAATGGTAAAATATTATTATTTCGTTAGTGGAACACTCAAGTACTAATGCAATTAGTAAAATTTGCACTTATTCACATTTAGAGAGTTTCGAAAAGTTTGTCGTTTATCGTTTAAACCATTAAATTATTTGTGATTAAAATATTCTTTAAAGTAACTTTCGGAAAGTTTGAACCAAGGAAAGACCTTTCTCTCTCAAGACAATTTTGGTAAGAATAAACCGTTTACCAGTTATAGCGGCGTAACCAATTGCATTTGAACTAAAATTAAAATATTTGCAGATATCTTAGCACCCATCGAAATGAAAAATTTTGAAAAATGTAAACGGAATTTTCTTATATTTTTCTGATACGACAGAAAACCAAGAGATACAAATCCGAGACTGGTACGTGAGTATTGTATCGGTATCGCCTCAGTATCGCAAAATATCGCTCGTTGGCATCACTCAACGTTTGTCATCCGATATTATTTGTTGATTTTACAAAAAAATTATATAAATTAATGCACAAATAATCTAAAATTATCTGTTTATATTTTAAATAAATTATGTTAAGAAATTTGTCTTGGAATTTACATTTTTCGCCATATTACATGT
The DNA here is from genome assembly GCA_011634705.1 of Andricus grossulariae. Classification (NCBI taxonomy): domain Eukaryota; kingdom Metazoa; phylum Arthropoda; class Insecta; order Hymenoptera; family Cynipidae; genus Andricus; species Andricus grossulariae. The sequence goes on from JAABKJ010007545.1 coordinate 199,082,948, forward strand.
AACATATGTTCATTGCAACCGAAGTGCAACAAACGTTCATCTGCTGATTCATAAGCTTTTGATCTCCTCTGATGCGCACTTATAGCTTAGAGAGGAGTGGAAACAGACTGATCCAGAACTTGATTTAAAAACTCAGCAGCTCCTTATTTCGGATTGAATAATCAGGACCCGTGTGGAAAAATTTCGTGGCAGTCTTGAATCATACTAAAGCCAGTATAGTTTTTCTCAGACCTGTGTCTTCACGTAATACTAGCCTGGCGCTACACTGGCGCTGTCTAGTTTTGCTACGTGTTTGATTCAAACCTTTCTGCTGTCTAGTCCCAGTCTTAGCGCTATCTAGGAGTTCGTTAGGAATTTGAATATATAAAGATTGTTCAGATTTTAGCTAGTTTCTAGATAGAATCACGGTTTGGACTCAAACCAAAATTACAAAGGTGAATTCAGAAAAAAATCATTTTTGAATGAAAGATTTAGGAAATTACAAAACACAATTGTACAAATGCTCAAGCAATAATTAACTGTACACTATTGCATATTTATGATAGTAAACAATAATTCTTGAAGGTGATCAAAATCTTAATGCAAGAACTGTATTCTTAAGAACAATTTTTTTAAAGAATGTTTGAAAACATTTATTTTACAATTGAATTATATAGTAAAGTTATAGTAAAGTCATGATAAATTTATATTGAATTTATAATAATTTCAATATGTATAATGCTATGTATAATATTGCTGATATTCCAGAAAATCAAATATTATTATAGATGATTTATTTGACTTATTTTTGTTATTTATTTGTTGGGTAAATGACAATTAAGCCTAACGTATTAATTCTTTGAAATAATAAACAATAATTATTTCGTAGCCTAATCGCAAGTGAAATCCTACAAAATTTATTTTTTTCAATGATTTATTCACACATCAAGCACTTTTAATACTTAAAAAATTGTTTTATTGAAATAAATATTAGGATGTAATGAATTGGAATTCATATCCGACAAAAATGAAAAAAAAATTAACTTTTAGATGGCCGAGGTGTTAAGGCGACCGAACAAAGTTACTAGAATATAATAGAAAATTACATCAGAAGTTCGACACCCGGCGTATATACAAGAGATTTGCGGAAACTCATTTCTTTATTTTTTTCTGAACAAAAACTTTTTTATATTTTTAATTACCTGCAAAATTTATGTATTGGACTTTTATGGCATAAAAAAGAATTATATGATTTAATTATTAATTAGTTTTTATCAAAATATCCGATCTGTCTAGAAACTAGTCGATCCGAGCGTTAAATCCCCGTCTAGCCACTGGACCGTCAGCCTGTGGCGCGCCACTGTCGACTCAAGGCGGACTAGACAGAAACGGTACAGCGCTACGAAATTTTTCCACACGTGGAGACAGGAATTAAAACATGTCCGTGACTATTTAGTAGCCTATAAAAAATGTAACAAAAACATTTATGTTTCACATACAAGTATGTTACTCAAAAAGTGCAAGCTTAGTATTGTTGAACAAACGTTTGTTGCTGAATATTTCTATAAATATTGTTTTAGGACAAGTAAAACTACTAATGATCGCTAATCATCACTAGAAATACAATTTAAAGACAATGAAAAAAAGTCTTCTTCTGCCAAAAAATTATTGGCACTGTGGATTTTTAAAATATAATTTGTGTATAAAATTAAAAGAGAATATTGAAAAACAAATTTTCATTAGTGATCATCACTGGCAATATAATTTTAGGAGAATGAAGCGAAAAAAAAAACAATTTCTTTCCCTTGAGAGGTTCCAGGTCAGGAATCTCAGAGTTGTTATCGATATAAGTGATTTTCTTAGAACTGGAAAAAATAATAGTGTTAGGTAGGGAAAATATTGTGGTAAAAATTTTTTTTTTAATTTAAAATTTGTGGAAGTTACATTATTTTGAATTGTTCGAATGAATTTTTTTGAAAATGCTATATCTCGGAAAGTTTACAAACCGCTTTTAATTAAATTTAGAGGTGTTATGATAGAATTCAGTGGTTCTAGAAAAAGAAAGCCGAAAGAAATTCAAAATTTCCAGTAAAGAAATATCAAAATATTTTTTATTTTTATTATCTCGTTTTTAGATCTTTTTTATTACTTTTTCATGTGCGCGTTATTCTTGTATATTATCTTTGCGAGCTGCGCGCGCGGCCTTTCGCACCAAATTAGAGCACACCTGAGGCGCACGGGAAAGCTCATTTTCATACGCTTAATGCGTGCATTTCGACTGCATTTTTTCAAATATCATAAATATTGTAACTTAAATCAAATACTGTATTGTAAGCCCTTGACGCACTACAGTCATAAATTGGAGCAGGATTTTTTTCAATTTGTTTTTAAATACAAAATAAAACGATGTAGACAAAATGAAACAGAATATAAGAAGTAGCTATGTATTTCATTATAATATTAATAAAAAAATAGAATTTTTTTTTCAATTTACAAAACAGAGACATTGAGCCATAGGCTTTGATTAATTTCGTTCAAAGTTCGTTTAATGTTCACTCTCCGCCGCGCAACGGCATGAATTTTTGCGGAAAACTTCGTCCACAGAATACATTTCTTAACCGATCCAAGATTTCATTTCGTAATATTGTTCAATTAGTAGTTCCACGGTTGGGCTCCATTCTTCTTTATAACTGAACCAAGTAGCAATCATATTTTTACTAATTCAATCAGTACATTCCTACTAATTATCGGTGACTGCATTTTAGCTGTGTCAATTAGTAGAATTTAACTGATAATAATTTCACTTATTCAAATTTAGAGATAAATAAATTGTTAATTTGAACGATATGATTTTTTTATCTCTGAATAAATCTCTCAAATAAAGTCATTTGTAGTCAGAACTAATGAAGACAGGCCCAGAAATCATAATTATTCTATTAGAATTTATATTTAATTATTATGAAAAATTGATTCAAACAAATTTAACAGTATATCAGTTTATTATAGGAAAAAATTATTTTGTCCTCAAACCGTTGTAACTTATTATTAGAATAGTGCTAGTAACGAAAAATTGGCATAATTTAAAAACTTGCAAACAACATATGAAGTTATAAACAATAAATATAAACGCATTTAATTATACTACGTAACAAATAGGGTTGAGAACAAAATTATCTAAGACATGGACTCTATGTAATTTTTCCTAAAGAATCGAATGGTGCTATGAGCATTTTAGTAACAGATATTATTGAAAAAATTGTTCGAAAAAATTGATAAATGTTAAAATTATAATAATTTTTCGTTTGTTATACCATTCTAATAATAAATTACGACGATTTTAGGAAAAAATATTTTTTTTTTACAGAAAATGTATATACAGAAGTATTTGTTTGAATAAATTGTTTATAATGAGTGAATACAATTTTTGATACAATATCTCACAGAAACACCAAGCCACTTAATAAAACACAACAGCACACTGACACAAGTTGCGTCGGTTGACTTAAGGTCCACCATTTTATATCGAAACATCATCGAAAAGGAAGTTTACTAATTGATTGGTGACCGAAATCACTGCAGATTTGGTCAATATTATTACTAATTTTTGTCCATTTGATTATTGTAGTCCTAAAATATTACTATTTCGTTAGTGGAACACTCAAGTACTAATTCAGTTAATAAAATTTTCACTCATTTAGATTTAGAGAGTTTCGAAAAGTTGGTCGTGTATCAGGTAGATATGTCAGCACCTATTGGAACAAAAAGTTTTGAAAAATCTAAATTACTTTCCAGGACATATACTCCATACATAATTACTAGAGAAAGACATTTTTCAACAAAGTCAAAACTTTGGTCTATATACGAATTATAAAAAATTACTTTTTTACGATTATGCCATTTTTAATTTATAAATATATTGATGAACATTTATTTTATATTTATTTACGGACGTTTGTAAGGATTTAATTACGATCATTTAAACGGCCATAGTTAATACCGTTATATTACACGGCCACAATAACGGCCAGAAAGATGTCCGTTTTTACGTTCGTAATTGCAATCGTTATTACAGCCGTATATTTTTAGTGAAGACGATAAGGATGAAAATATGATTATGAAATTAATTTTTTGTAAATACTTCAACTTTACATTACCTCCTCGACAATATATTCCTTGAAATTTGTCACAAGTTCAATATATAAGAACTTGTCGCAAAAGACGCACATTTCCAAAATACTGCATTATACTTTCATCGATCAACACTTTAGGCTTCTTGTTTTCATTTCTGGATGTTCACAATTTTATTCAATGAAATCCTTTTGCTTCATTTAAGTAAAAATGTCTCACAAAATACCACATTACACATATCTCAAATACCGAGGTCAACGCGACAATCGAGATTTATCCTGAGTATTCGCGCATTGCAGCTCGCGCACGCCTTTCTGCTAGCGCAAAAGAATTTCAGATCGCACGACTGAAAAACATTCGAAAGTTGAGATATCTGTGAGTTGTTTATTGTATTAACTAATAATTCAGATAGATGCACAATTTTGAAGGTCAATTCACGGTTGAAATTAATTGATTTACTTAAATTAGGTCAAAAATGAAATTCAGTTATTTCAAAAAGTCAGATTCTTGTATTACTGTATTTATGCAGACTGAAATAGTAGCCCATAATATATATTACATGTTGTTTACAAATTTAATTATGTTTTGGAACATGAATTAAACTTTAAAGAATAAAAAAAGTTGAAACTTTTCGAAAATCGCCCGTGTGCAATACATATGAGATTTAAGAATAAGTGCGGATGGAACACATATTGCTATTGGAAAGCCATGACTGGTAAACGTGATAGATATAGTTTTGACTCACATGATGATGGCACGCGATTTCAAGGAGGTTTTGGGGGATGGTCGAAGGTGGTGTGAGTATGTGGGGGTTAAAAGGCGTTGCCAGGCAACCACTCTTAGCTTTTCGTAATGGCTGCCACACACGTCACATACATACTCCCCCTATGTTACGAATGCCACCCTTTTCGGTCGCTCGGTTAATACATATCTAGCATCCAATGTGCTCCCATACTCACAAACTAAATTCTTTAATTTTGTTCGAGTCGCAAATTTTCATCTCGTACTTTCTTCCGATATACGGTGTCTCACAAAATACAAAGCACCAATGGAAAATTACCTACAAGAGATAATTCACTCAGTGTTAGATAGAGTGAAATAAAGGGGGGCGATAATGTAACTTTTTCACTTTCATTTCCACTTCCACTTTTGAGAATCTTATGTTTGTTTATTTTTTTAGTTGTCGTTGGAATTAAAATATCCATGAAAGAGACAGCCGACGTGAATTTGAAGTGGAAGTGGAAACGAAAGAGTGAACAAGTTACATAATCGTCCTCAAGTTCTTAATTATGTAATAATCGTTAACAGTTTCAATAGATATATGTACTAGGCTGTACTTCATTAAGTGGGAAAGCTGTCGCACCTGAAGAACTTTTCATTAACAATTATTTGTATCTAAATTATTCGCTTCTTTAAAGTACATTAATTTAAAGGTTTAAGACCTATTAAATGGTCAGGCTTAACGAGAGCAAGAATGTCAGAGAAAGTTGTTAAAATATGCAAAAGTTGTCTGTGTATATTCTAGTTTTATTCGCGCCCTGAAGCTCGTGATTTCTACTTGAAACCAAAATCGAAAAAAGTGCTCTGTAAAATATGTTTCTCTGTGGCAAAGTTCTGAAGACTTTTGTGCACGCACCCAGTAATACCTACACTTTGCAAAAATAAGTAATCTTACTGCATCAAAGTGCATGATTAACTGTAAATTATTCATATATATTTATTTATATAATTAAGTGTGTGAAACTGTTAATCCGTGGCCAGATCAAATGGATGAACTATAATATTTAACATGGTCACCCAGTAATACCTAGTTCGTTACGAGCACAAGATACAGCTCGCACTGTAGACTGAGTATGTCGCCAGAGTAGAAATTACACTTTCGCCCAGTAATCCGTTCGCCTTCTAAGAGCAAAGATTGTACTTGCGCACTAAAAATATCCCGCCTTAACAAGCCAAAGTTTCAATTTTGCTCTGATATCCGAGTGTGCATAAGTCTTGTACCGGGGGAAGAATACGACAAGTTTTCCTACCTAGAATTATTTTTCTTTGTTGGATTGAAACTTGGCTTAATTAAAGTCTTAGTATAGATCTGTGTTAGTTCACCAAACCATAGGTCCACTTATCAACCGTTTGTTAATATACGGGGGGCTTGCATTTTTCATATTTTGAGAACCTGTTTCCATGTACTATAAGACTATTATAACTTGTTTTTAAACTTCACATTATTTTTTATAAATCATAATTAAAATTGGTTATTTGAAACAAACGCCAATCATTTTTTTTTCTGTTTAAGAAGATAGCTTTCTTTTTCCTCTTTCAAATTATGTAGATGAAAAAGTGGGATGGAAATATTTTTCTAGTCAAATTAAGCTTTTTTTGGCTTGAAGGTATTAGATTCAACTTACGCAGCACTCGGGCACGAACGCTTTCGCCTCTAATGTGGCTCTAAACTAACACTGAAAAAAATTATTGGATCTGATGAAATGCATTTCTTTGATCCAAGGAAACTGTTTACTTAATTGTCATAAATACGACTGACCCACTACTGGCCCAGTACAGATTGCCGGAGTCCCAATACTGGGCATCTTTACTAGGCCAGTACTGGCTTGTAATGCTCTGCAGAACTGGCGTACGGTGCAGACGTGGTAATGCACAAAGCCGGTTCTGTACTAGCAAACTGCTGCCGTACGAAAATACCGGAGTTACTTTAGAAAATGATCAAAAATCATTACATTGTTTTTAGGACGCATCTACTTTATCTATTCATCACCATACGACTGCATATTGTCCGAATATTATTTATAATTTCCCAAATGTAAATTTCATGTAAACTTTTTTGTTAATTTTAACATCCACTATTGCTATACTCTAACAATATGACAAAGGTACTTGAAAAATGAATATTAATTGATTGCGAGTATTTTATTTATACTTATTAATGGTCCTGCTTAGAATAAATACATATATTAAATTTTTAAACATTATATTTAGTGTTTCACGACGAGACGATAATTTCTCATTCCTCGACTGTTCTCGTTTGGTTTTGCCAACTTCTCGATGTAAAAATGATCTTGTAACCAACATTTTTTCTCAGTATGGATCGTCCAAAAAAGCGAACGATTGCGATCGAGCACCGATAAGTCTCGGTTGTAAAGTTCAAAATATTAGCGCGTGCGCGTTATAATAAAAAATTATATAATCTCTTCACCAGTTAAAGGCGTATGATTAATTAAAAATAAATTTAAGGACTTTAACATATTGAGAAAGTGATGCTTTTCATTTAAAGTTTAAGTTTGAAATCCGGAGTTTTCATTCTAAAACTGAGATAGTTTTGAAGGTTATGTCATTTGATTTCTTCAATACACTTATACATAATCTATAATAAACTAAAACTTTAATTATGATTATGAAAATGAGTAATTTTGCTGTCCGAATTCTATTTCTTCAAAATATATGTTATAAGTTGTGAACAGGAAAAGGGATTAAAAAATTAATCTAAATAAACCATTAGCATAATTTAGTATTAAAAAAAATCTATTAGCATTTCTCAAATTTTTTGAATGATTTAAAAAATACTTTAAATTCATTTAATAAACCACATGCTTATTACTGTCCCAAAATTCCAAAAAAATTCGTCATATATGATTTTTTTGCGTAACAACGATAAAATAAGATTCAAATTTTTCAAGTTTTTGCCTCCTTCGTAGAGACATAATTCAGGTCGCAATGTATAAAAGTATAAACTGTAAGAAAATCGTATTCGTAACATCCATAATCTCCTTCGAAATCTAACCTTTTAATTTGCCTAATATTTATTTCAAGATTTGAAGTAAAAAAAAATCGCTCTTGAAATTATAAAAGAAAGTTTAACCTTTTAAGTTCAGAAATATTTCGCTCGTTTCTCGGATCGTGTCCATCGCATGCATCACTACTGTGGAATTAAATTGAAAAAATATACTTTTTTTAAAACTTTTATTTTGGTAATTTAATAGAGTTGTAATTACTATTATTATACACATATATGCGCATAAATAAAATATTCTTTGTGAAACGAGATTTTCGGTCAAACTGGCCGATCTTTTCGCGTGAACGAGAAGCTCGTTCAAACGAGGCAAAGTGAGAAGACTTCTCGGCAGTCAAAACGATAATAATCACCTAGCAGTTAAACTTACAGAATTGACAGTCAACACGGAAAAAATTTCTCCGTAAAAAAGTCACGAACTTTTAGTTAGGTCTCGGATACGAGATAAAACATGAAATATTGAATCTTATTTCTATCAGAAATTTCGAAATAAATTGGGAGGTTTTTTACGAACAGTTCGAACTTCCTATGAACAGTTCCTGAAAATTTCAGACTTATGTATAAAAAGAAACATTTTATTTGTGCGATTGAATTTATATTAATTTATATATTCGCAGCTTCGAGGATTCGATCCTTCGAAGACTGCCGACTCACCAGTTTCTAAAGATAAACCAAGAGTGCGTAAACACGTGCAGTTGTCGAGGCCAAACAATACAGCTTTTATAAAACATCTAGCAACTCATCAGACGAACTCGAACGCTCGTGAGTTCTCTGAGAATTTTTTTCCAATCACTCGTAATATTTTTGTAACTATTCACAAAAAGAAAAATCAGAAACCGTTTTAGGATTTTCACGTCGAGCTCGTCAACTCTTTCTCAAAGAACGCAGATTATTTACGAAAATACATCAATATCTGATGAATTTTTCTCATATCCGAGACCTAGCTACTAGTTCATGACTATTATTCTTGGGGACCAAATTGTTCCGTGAATGAAAGAACCATCCTCCTAAGTCACAGCTCAAAGAAGTTAAAGCACAATTTCAGACTCCCTTTTCCTAATGAATTATTTATTATCGTATGACTTAATATAAATATTCATTGGAGGAACTGTTAACGGGAATATAAAAAAAAAATAATTTTTGAATAAATAATTAAAATTGATCACAATTTTTCTTTGTGTGATTATGTCTGTAGATATGCGTCGTTCCTGTGTGGGCGGGACAACCAGATGTTATGTGTGCCCTGATGATCTGAGAAAATCAAAAGTTTGCTCCCTCGACAAGTGCTGTTTTTCTACATTCCTGTGAAAATTTTCGTGCATTTTCATGTCGAATAGCTCTTGATGGAATTTTTCAAATTCTGCTTTCTTCACTTTGGCTTTCAGAGGTACAGCATCTAGATGGAGTAATGCACCTTCCTCACTTCTGACGTTAAAATTCAGGCCAAGGGTCTCAGCTGCCTGCTCCGCGGCTTTGTAAAGGAACGCTCCTTGTAATAAATTGTTTAAACAATTATTTTTGTCAACATTAATTAATTTTGACCTCACTCTAATTGAAAATTGTACAGAAATTGGAATTTTTTAGAAAAACTGCCACTTTCTAACTCTATTCTAAGACAAAATTGCTAAAAAAAATAATAAATTGTTTAAACAATGTATTCAAACATCTAGTTATCAGTAACATAAATTTTGAACAAAAAATGAAAAAGTTTAATTTTCAGAAAGAAATTTAATTTTTACAACAAAAAAACAAATTCTCAATAAAATAGTTAAATTTTCAACGAAAGACTTAAGTTTTCAACAAAATAGTTAAATTTTTTATGAAATAGTTGAATTTTCAATTAATTACTTGAATTTTCAACCTGCAAAAATGAATGTTCAAGAAAAAAAGTAATAATTGATATTTCAACAAAAAAAAGTAATAATTGACATTTCAACAAAAAAAGATTAAATTTCTACCAAAAGGGATGAATTTTTAAACAAAATTAATTTACAACCAAAAAGATACACTTTCTACCGGAAAGACGAATTTTGAACTAACATAGATCAACATTAAACCCAAAATGGAAAAGTTACATTCTCAGTTAAATAAAATATTCAAACAAAAAATGAATTTTCAACAAAATAGTTAATTTTTCAATCGAAGAGATGAACTTTTCATCACAAGAATACATTTTTAACAAAGAAGCCTATCTTTTAACCACGTAGTTGAATTTTTAATTAAGAAAAATTAGTTTTCAAAAAAATAGTTAGACGTTACAAAAAGTTACTTTTCTACCAAATAAGTTGAATTTTCAACCCAAAAGGACAAATTTTCAACCAAAAAAATGAACTTTCAACTAAAATCATAAATCTTCAACTGGAATAGTTAAATTTTGTAGTTAAAAAATTAATTTTCAACAGTGAGAAGGAATTTTCAATAGATGAGATTAATTTTCAACTAAGATGCTGCATTTTCAAGAAAAAGATGATTTTTTAACAAAGTGGTTCAATCTTCAACCAAGTAGTTCAATTTCCAACCAACATGGATGAACTTTCAACGAATAATGTAATAGAGGATAGAATAGAGTAGAATAGAGTAGTAGAATAGAGTAGAGGATAGAATAGAGGATAGAATAGAGTCATTTCAAATAAAAAATAGTTTAATTCAACCAAAAAAGTCAAATTTCCGACAAAATAATTAAATCCTTAAACAAGGAAAATTAATTTTCAACCAAACAGTTGCATTTTATTCAAAAAAGATTAAATGCCTACTAAAACAGGGGAATTTTCAACAAAAAGTTAATTTTCTACTAAAATAATTGAATATTTAACACAAAAATACAAATTTTCAACAAAAACAGTTGAATTTTCAACTAAAAAGTATAAATTTTTTATATAATTGTTGAATTTGTGACCAAATAATAAAATTGTAACTAGAAATATATATCAGGAGAAAAGAACTGCAAAAAAAATTGAAATAGAAACTTCAAAAAAACCTAATTTTCAAAAATCCCTAATTTTTTCCCGACCAATTTTTCATTTGCCCTGATCATTAATATTCTAGTATTCGAATCTTAATCGTGTGACATTTTTAATACAGAGTCTTTCATAAAAGGAATAGAACAATTTCAAATTCAATTTGAAAATTTAATTATCATCTATTTATCTATTCACAATTTAGGGTTGAAAATTTTAGTGTTTTGTAGAAAATTTGTCTCTTTTGCAGTTATTTAAATCTCTGACTTTTGCAAGATTTTTGTCAAAATATTATTATAATATATAATATAATATATGATATACATTAGAAAAAATTTGCATTAAGAAAACCGTAAAAAATCCTAATTCGTATGTTATGGCTAATTGTGAATAGAAATGTTGAGTTTCAACTCGATTCACCTAGTATTGACGATTCTGAATCAAATTGACAAAACTATCTTTTTTTCTTATGGTAAACACATGTTAAACTATAAATAAAAATAGATTTATTTTTTTGAGGATTCGAACAAATTTCTGGGCGATATGCATGAAAATTCGAGAAAAAAAAATTTGGACCACCCTACTGCAGTACGATCTCGTCCTGAAATAGGTATGAGGACGAGTCATTGATCGCCTTATAGAATAATCCTTTTACATATGAGAATAATTTTCATCTTAAAAGCTTCTTAGAGAATATGACGGCATGAAAATTGTAGTAACCCCGTAGGCTAAGACTGGACGTTTGGACCGATAGGTTTCCGCTGTGCTCCACATCATAAGCAAAAAATCATTCGCATGGATTTTACCGGTGGGCCCAGAACAATAGTTTTTTTTCTCATTAATAGATTGTAAAAGTTAGAGTGCGATGTTATGTGTCTGAGTAAATAATTACTTATAAATAACGTAAAAGGTGTGAAATGACATACTTTAGACCAAATTAAAAGACCTTGATGATGTTAAGAAGATCCTTTAAACGACGTTTCGAGAGTCCAATGCACTCCTCATCAGGAAACAGAAATCTAAGTCACAAAAAAATTCCTTCATTTAATAAAAATTGGAAAAACCGAAATGTTGAAGTAAAAAATATTCATGCTCTTACAAAAATTCTATGTTGGTAGAGACATTAATCAATATCAAATTAACAGCTACTAAAATTATACAATAATGATGAAATGATGATAAGAGTATGCTTAAAGAAAAAACATTGGATCTTAAATTAAAGAATCTAGCATCAAGTTGTATAATGGACTGAAATTATTTAGATCAGTTATTATATTTAAACAATTATCACCCTCATTCTTAATAAAAAAATATTTCCGCCACAAGTCTTTTAAACACATTAGGTTCATGGTGTAAAACAATACATGTTCCCAGTCAAATTGATGACCAGTTTTAACCAGATGTTTTGCAATAACTTTAGGGTTCTTATGATTGTGTCTAAATTTAAACAAACAATTTTATATACTACATTACTAAGCTGAAACATGTTGAGAGAATCTTTACCTAGTTTTATGAACTTATCGAGCTTAGAATCAATCCTAAATGTTGTTTTAATATTGAATTCACTTGAAATTCTTTCAACCTCAAAAGGCAAACTACCGTGAAAAGGTATAGAAACAATACGTTTGAAATGTAAATTATAATCTAGATGTGAATTAATTTGTTATGGTAAAAAATCTTCAAGGCTTCTTATTTTATCATCAATGTGTGTTTGAACAAACTCCTTTGGATAATTATTAAGTAACAAAATAATTTTTATAAAATCAATATAAGAGTTGTGAAAAGATTTGTGTGATAATTTAAACGATGTGTCTACGTAATTTTTAATTATAGCTATTTCATGCTGAATGGGATGGTTAGAAAAAAGGTTAATGTATCTGCCTGAATAAGCATCTTTTCTGTACCAATCTGTGATAATAGTGCCATCATTGATTTTGATAACTTTTTCGTTCAAAAAGGAAATGGAATTATTAGTTTCTATTTCGTGTGTGAATTTAAGATTCGAATGAAAATAAATAAATTGGTGTAAAACATAATCTAATTTATCCTTAGGTAAAATAATGAACGTATCATCTACATAACGAAAATATGTGTGAATGGTAAAATCTAAATTTTTTATAACTATTGACTCTAAATCTTGCATAACAAGTTCAGCTAAAACAGGTGATATAGGAGAACCCATAGGAGTACCATGTACTTGTCGGTGAAAATTATTATTAAATTGAAAAACTGTTTGATTCATCAAAAACTTGATTCCCTTTTCAAATTCAGTCAAAGGTAAACCAGTACAATTTTTAATGTACATCCATCTACTTAAAATACTGTTCATCACTAAATCAATAGGACTATTCGTGAATAAAGATGATACATCCAATGAAACCATAATATGATAAGGAGGAACTGTTCTTTTAACAATTACGTTTTTAAACTCGAAAGAATTTTTAACTTGACTTTCCGGTACCAATAAAGCTTCTTTTAATTAGAAATAGTTGAATTCTTAAATCATTATTTAAATAAGATAACGTATACCGTCAAACAGGGTGCTTTCGAATATGTGAGGTGAATTCGGACATTCCTAAATTGATAGTGTAAATTGCTTAATGAGGTTTTAGCCAGAAACTAGAACCAGTTAAGGCTTGAACTGGTTCTAGATTCTGGTTAAAACCCCCTTAAGAAATTTAAAATATCAATTTAGGAATGTCCAAATTTATCCCACACATCCCAAATTACCCCATTTGACGGTACGTATATAAATAGAGAAAAAATTATCAATTCCACGTCTTTTGAACTTTTTATAGAGCAATGGATGTTAACCCGGCAGTCTTGCCTCGATCTACACTTTAGGTACCGCAGAATGAAAATTAGGTCAAATGAATTTTCGGTCCGTTGAGAACCAACGGTGATCGTAGTTATTTTATCAAAGCACGTCAGATGAATTTAATCGCAGGTCCAAAGAGCAATAAGGAATTATCGATGGGGTTTGAAACCCTTAAGCTTGAAACAGGCCACGAATACCGCAAGTCTAACGATTTAGAACTTGGACGACAATTTGCTGCAAGTGATATCACTTCCTTGACGAGTTCAGATTGTTCTGGTTCCTCCAATAATGAAGGTATATTAAAAGTTATCCCCAAAGGAAAATTGGTCAGAAGTTTGTATCATCTCAATTACTATTGGTTGCTTCACTTAGCACTAATGTGATTTTATGTCTTGTTTTACTAGTTTTTTATGTTTATTCAGGGCTGCCACACAGTCACTTAAGTCACCTTCAGTCATTTTTTTTATCAAGTCACCCTAATAGTTTCGGTCGGGTGTCCGTCCGCCCATACGTCAATCGTAGTTTTTTCCAAGCTGGGGCAGTGAAGGAAAATTTTGGAAGTGCAAGTTAAGGAAATGAGGAGAGAATGTGTAGGGGAAGTGTGGGGAAAAAAGAGGAGCCGATTTTGGGGATGTGGATGGTTATCTTTGAAAAAAATGTAATTATTCTATTATGAAACTCGTAGTAATCTATTATATGAAAATGCTATTTATTATCAAACTTCACAATCTTTTCCCTATTCCCCCCTTCTGCCTTTTCACAAAAATCCTCTTTTTCTCTCTATTTTCAAAAAACCTCCCCTTCTTACTTTTTTTCTTACATGCGTACCTAAGTATTAAAACCTAATACGAAAATCCTACTATTTTTGGTTGAAAGGTAAGTCTTTGTGGTGGAAAAGTCTACTGTATTGTATTTTTTGTTCAGAACTAATCTTTTTGGGGTAAAAGTTTAATTATTTGGTTCAAAATTTCATTTTTGTTGTTGAAAATTTGAATATTTTGTTGAAAAGTTTTTTTTTATCTATTTTCGTATTTTTGGATAGACAATTTTATTCATCTTTTTTAGTAGGAAAGTCATCTTTCGTGGCTGAAAATAAACTTTCTCGTCATCAATTGCAGTGTTTTAGAAAATCATCCTTTCGGTTTGAAATTTCAACCGTTTGGTTAAAAATTAGTTTTTTCAGATTAAAATTCAAATTTTTTCTGAAGCGTTAGACTTTTCATTTTGAAAACTCGAATGTATCGTTAAAAATGAATCTTTTTTGGTGAAAAATTCATCATTTTTGGTTGAAAATTCAATTTTTCATTTGAAAATTCAGCTGTTTCGGATGAAGAGCACATTTTTTGTTTAAAATTTCTGTTTTTGAGATTAAAAGTCAAGTGTTTTTGATAACATTCGACTTTTTAGTTTGAAAAATCGACTCTTCTGATGTAAATTCATCTCTTTTTGTAGAACATTAACCCTTTTTGGTTGAAAATTCAAATCTTCGGATACAAAGTTAGCTTTCTAGATCAAAAATTACCTTTTATGTTGGAAATACATATTTTTTCTGGTAAAAATTGTGTCCTTCTCAATTGAAAATGCAGCTGTTTTGTTGACAATCATTAATCTGTTTTCATTGAGTATTGAATTATTTTGCTGAAAGCTCATTTTCTCGTTGATGATCCATCATTTTAGTTGAAAATTGATCTCTTCAGTTGTAAAATAAACTATAGTGTTGAAACTTTTTGTTTCAAAATTAATTTTTTCAACTAAAAATGTAACTATTTCATTGTTGATTACAAAATTGACTTATTTTTAGTAAGAGCTTCAACTACTTGGTTAAAAATTCATGTCTTGTGTTGAAAATTATTCTTTTTCGGTAAAAAATTATTCTTCTTGGTTGAAAATGATTTTTGTTCTATGAATGATAATTCTTGTTTTCGGTAGAAAAATTATCTTCGTGGTTAACAATTATATTTTTAGCTAATAATTCATCTATTTCAATAAAAAGTTATCTCTCTCAGTAGAAATGTTGTCGATAATTCATATTTTTTGTTGAAACTTCAACAACTTTGTTGAAAGTTAAACTGCTTTATTGAAAAAAAACTTTTTTCGTTAAAGATTCATTTTCATAACTAAAAATTTAACTCTTCCATTTTTGAGTTAAAAATTATATTTATTAGTAAAAAGTTTAATTTTTGGGTTAAAATTCATGTGTTTTGTTGTAAAATCATGCTTTTAGTCAAAAGATATTTTCTTAGTTGAGAATTCATATTTTTGGTTGAAAATTCATCTATTTTGTTGAAAATGATATATTTTTACTTTAAAGATTAGGAATTTGAAGCGTTTAATATTCAATTCAATACGGTACCTACATTGATTTCATTTAAAACAATTTATTCTTCTATTATTTTCCAATTTTCGTGAGAAATCACTCTATTCACCCTGTTTTGAAAGTATTTTAGATTGTGAAGTCTGCAATATTGAAATTTAATTTATTCTAATTTATAATTTTTTGGTTTTCTACATTTACTACTTGTTTGGACTTCTTGTAAGATTGATTCTAGTAATTATGACCTTGGGTTTCGTCCTCGAAGTCAGCAACAGAAGATTTTAGTGGATGAGTGTTTCTATTGACATAAAATAATCATAATGAAAATGAAATAATAAAAGAATAGTAATTTAATAAAACTATCAAACAGCAATTCGGAGTCACGCTCCAAAGTTATAATACTTTGCATGTTGTGTTTTGCGCAAGAAATTGTCATAATTAACATTCCTCTGGTACTTATTGCACTGGATTCATCTGAACGTCTGGCTGGAGATCGAGAGGAGTGTATAAAAATGGAAAATCACTTCGACCCCAAAATTACTCTGTTGTATCAGTGTAAATTAAATGCGAATCACAGGTCTTCAAGTAAAAATAACTTTTTTTAAACACTTTTTTCCATATTAAATGATAATTTCGGCTGACCAGTCGACTGGAGGTTCATGTCTTAGCAGCGTGGAGCATTATATCACTGATTGAATGTATCATTTGACGTCACTGGAATATTCAGAAACGCTGTTTTAGTTTATTCACTTACTGGTTTACCAAGTAAAAATCGGAAAATCACTTGTTCACCAGTGATTATTCAAAATACTGGTTCAAACAGTGACAATTTCACTGCATCAATTTAAGAGAATACTGTGAACAGATGTCCCTTCAGAATTCTCATATTTTACCAAAAACCTTTATTGTCTTTCCGCAAAGGACATGCTAAAGCCAAAATTTCAGTGTATTGCTGTAGATATGAAAGCAGATACTGAGTTTGAAACAAAACATGCCGAGAAGCAACTTCGGTTATAGAAACTGTGAGCAACTGGAGACTAGGATGAAAAGTTATCGTCTAACTTTTGCTGTTATGCATTTCGGATCGACGTCGAATTCAGTGACTATTTCACGCTGGTTGATTTTTCCGCTCGGATAATACGAATTGTCAATCCTCTGGGATGATGTCATGTGTTAGATGTTGTATTTGACGAGTCTCATGGTTATCAGCTCTCTTTATTTGAATTAGTGACGTACTTCGGACTATTTCAATCAGAGAATTATCACTGGATTAAATTCAGAGAGAGGGCATCCGCAGATACAATTGGATACGCTTCGAATTTAAAAACAACTGGGCTGCATCAATTTAAGGTCTTTAAGGTTCAAAGTTTAACGTTTGGAAAGGCTTCTAATTCTGAGTTGATTGGAGAGAAATTTTAATTCAGAGAAGTATTACATAAATTAATTTCTATACATTTTAATAACAATTTGAAGATAATGTGAAGTATTTTTTATTTTATTACTCTAAAAAAATTGAAACATGAACGGATTAGAAACTCTGTATTGTTGATGAATGGTGGGTACTAACTCGATAAAAGTATGAATTATGGTTGCTAAAAAAGGGGCCCAATGAACCGGGAAAACCGGGAAATTATGGTAAATTTACTTTTTGACTGGGAATTTTTGTAATTCCTGGTTTTAGTATAGAAAAAATTTAGTTGGGCAATACAGAATCTTAGAAATGTTTAAATTTTTTATTTTGAATACTTTTGTAAAGCCTGCCAACGCTTTACTTTTCCACTTTTTTTTTCTTTAATAATTGAAACTTAGTTTGAAATGAAAATTGTGCAAAAAATGGTATAATTAAGAAATGAAGGCCTTACTATTTTCAAAATTATTAAGTCATGACCTTGGAAATTTAATAATTTTTGGTAAAAATAATAATAATTAAATAATTAAAAATCAATAACGTTGAAAATCCAAAACTTGTGAAATAAACCCTTCTAGATTTTACAGATTTAAAAAAAAATTGAAACCCTTAATCGTAGAGCAATTGTAAATTTGAAGCCTTTAGAATCAAACCAAATTCAAGCTTCAAGATTAAAAAATTGATTCCTCTAATAATTATCAAATTTATTTAAAAATTATAATTTCTCATTGAAACGTTAGAAATTTAAGTGGCCCAAGGTTTCAAGATTAGAAATGAAAGCCCTACAAAACTTTAATTATTTTATTTGATAAAATTGTAATACAAGTTTAATTATTATTTCTTCCAATTTCGAGGCAATCAAAAATTGAATACCGTCAGATTGAAATTTTGAAAATTGGACAATTTTAAATTAACAGCTCTCGAAAAAGAGCAAATTTGAATGTAAACGTTGAAAATGGTTGGAAATGTTGGAAACGTTGGAAATGTTTGAAGATCAAAAAACTGCACTTTCCCTGAAATTCTGAACTTTTCTGTTGGCCATTCTCTTTACAATAATTTATTATATTGGTTTATAGTATTTAATCATTCTTAGCTCATAACTATAGAAAATGCCATTTTTGTCCCCCATTTTGGAAATTTTAGAAATTTTGGGATTTTCCTAATGTTTACAATTTAAGGATTACATAGAGATGATCGGATATTTTATTTTTGGGCATTCGCTCTATAATCGCGAGTGGGAGCAAAAGATTTCCAAAAAAAGTAAAAAAGAACACCCTAAGGAGCCATCCATAAATTATGTAACACATTTTTTGCCAACTTTTTACCCCTTCCCTTCTTTATGTAACAAGTCGTAACAAAATGGTTTGCCCCCCCCCACCTATGTTACGTAATTTTTTGAAATATTTCCAGCCTTGTCCCATTAAATACAATTATGGTACTTGTTACTCATGACACCTGAAATACCATTCTTTTTTCTATACATGTAAGAAAACATATGCTAGACATACCTGAGTTTTGAAATAAGAATTTTCGATTTATTCATTTTTTATACAGCTATATATACATTAAATATTAAAAAGTCTTCAATTGCAAGTCCTGAAAATTGAAGAATTTTCTATTGTAAATCCTCAAAATTGAACTACTTGTATTCCAAAAAAACTTTCAAAATTGCATAACTTCAAAATATAAATCGTAAAAGTTTTATGATTTTTATTTCAGTATTTTGAAAATTTAAAAATTTTTAATTGTAACTCCCGAAAAACTAAAGAACGTTAAACTGTGAATATTTAAAGTTGAAGTAATTCTATCTTCAACAATTTGCAATAGAAAATTCTGAAATTTTGATGATTAATTTTTGAAATGTCTTCAATTTGAAAGAATTTAAATTGAATACTTGAGTTTTGTTATTCAAAACTATCCAGATTTGAGAATTTTGATTAATAGACTTTTAAAATTGCAGAGTTTTCAACTGTAAATCTTTAAAATTAAACTATTGAAAACAAAATTAGAAATTAAATCTTTCTTAATTATACACATCGAGAATTAAAGATTGCAAATTCTATAGATAGATCTTCAAATTCCATTCTATATTCTATTCTAATTCTTGAATTATATACATGCAGAAATATTGCAAATATTTAATATTTACATTTTTCTCCATTTAATCATATTTACATTTCAAAAAGATGTTGAAAATTTCATGATTTTAATCGATACACATTAGCTGAAACTATAAACATACAACATCAAAAATGTTGGTGAATTTCTGTGAATTTCTTGAAAATAGATCAGTGTCGAAAGTGGGAAAGATTTGAAAGATTCAGAATTTCCGCATGGCTCAAATTTTTTTGTTTTAATTTATATTGGAACAAAAACACCATATCTTTGAATCAAGAGCATTTTTTTGCTTCACATTCCTGCTGGAATAAAAGCTCATGTTAAAATAAAAGTGATCCATATACAGATTACTGAAAGTAAATTAAAATTACAATCGTTTGAAAGGCGCTATAGCTATTTTAATATTTATTTTAATTTCTGATTACTAATTATATTTCATAGTACTTGAAGAACGATTTTCGTCATAATGAACGCTAAGAAAATTTTTATAAAATAACAATATACCAATTTCTTACATCTTTTATTAAATTACTCAACTTTATATTTTTAACAACAACATGTTAGAAGATTGAAATTCTTACTGAAGGTTTTGGATATTTTGACTTCCTGTTTAATCTGTCATCAAATCTAGAAAAGTAGATAACCAAATCTATATGGTTGTATATTTATTAAATAGTGCAAAGTCAAAGCCACATAAAACATATTGAATAAATTTTAATATACCGATATTAAAGTCTTCATAACGCTATTACAATATTCCCCCCCCCCAAAAAAAAGCTTTTACGTAATTCATAGATGACCCCTAATGTTTACAGATACATTTGCGTTGCGTCGTAGTTTAGAACGCACGTGCTGATTTTTTTATAAATAGCTGACCTATGGAAAAGAAGCAGTATCAATTCAATTAGATTTATTATCTCCTAGCAAATACTCTGAAACCAGATAAACTTTAGTTCAGAGAGGATTGAATATTAAATTTCTCTCTATGTATTCCGCGATCTACAAATTTGAAATGACGTTCACCATCCGCGATTTATTTCATATCAAATTACACCTTCGTTACGTAGAAACTTTTCGCCCCAGTAATTATACTCGCAAACTCATATTTAATCGGCTACTCTTTAAACAAAATTCATCCCCTTATTATTGCGTTTTCAGGTAGGGATCAGAGCGATCTCCGCGCAAGACATTTTAATATACATAGAAGGTGAAACCGACATTTGTCGTCGTAAGAAAATAATGTAGGAGCCGTGACCGGAATTTCTGAAGGCAGTAGGACGATCGCGGCATACTAGCGGACACATTTTTATCCCGACAGGGAAAATGGCTTCTTAGATCTCTCTCCCTGCCACAAATCCCACCCCCTTGGTGGATAAGGACCTCGTAAGGAGCGGCTTGTTCCTGCACAAATACGGCCATCCATTTTCCGAAAACGGTCGTTATATCTGGAGGAAAGACCCTCGGAATCGAGAGACTCGTACATATCCGTCGTGTAGAAGTGGAACGTTACACGGGGTCGATTTGACCGCTGACAACGTCCTCGTCGTTTCGGACAAGTTCGTGGACGTCTGCTTTCCGAGGGGGTGGTTTACATTTTGCCTTTTCGCGACGATGTGGCCGGTTTGTTTGGACCCTTGGAGGGAAGCCAAATAGGAATTGGCTATTGACCAAACCAATGGTACCTAAATTACCACAGCTCCCCGCGACCCCTTGTACCAAGAGGTGCTGGGGGCTTGTTACACTTCGTGTATTCGATTATCTACGTCGTGCTTTATTATGGGTTAATGTCGCGACCAACGTGCATCTGCTAAAATTCAGATAACTATCTATTTCGTCCAGAATCAACTCAGAGGATTCTCATCAAAAACTTAGGGATACATTTTATAGCAGGTAGAATTAGAAAGGTGCTTACTGTAATTGTGATTCAAATATCATTTAGACTTGGGGTACAAAATACCGAGTTGTTTTGTTTTTCATTTTATACCCCAAGTATCCGATACGTTGTACACTGTTAGAAATGTTTGCAATTTTAGTATACACGCGCATATCAAATTTCCTATATGTTTACTTAATTCATTACAGTTTGTAATTTTAGTATACTTACATATACTAAATTTCTTTTATGAAGTTATATGTATACTAAATTTATCAAGTGTACAGTAAGCTTCTTTCGCGTATATGAATTTCATAGTTTCTATATACTAAAATTCATATACGTATTTACTATATTCAGATGCGCAAGCGCGTTTTCATTTACGCGAGTCGGGCTACGTGGCCGGTGGCATTTGTTTGAGTTCTTTGTAATGCTAAAAGTTTCGGCTACTTTCTGAGAGGATCTGCGAATTCTTCTCTTTAAAAGGTATGTTCAATTTATCAACGAAAATGTAGCTTAACCATATGGTTATTTGAAAATTAAAACTTTGTTCTTTAATTTAATTTTTCATCTGATCATGTTTACAGATGATGAAGACGGAACTCACGCGAAACGGAACGCGTACACTGAATTTAGTATATGCGCATACTAAATTTCGTATACATGTATACTGAATTTACTATACGCGTATATTATATTTCATGTACGTGCATACTAAATTCAGTATATGCATATACTAAATTTACTTTACGCTGTTATACTAAATTTAATTTCATGTTGTGCATTCTTGCTTCCATTACATGTGTACTAAATCTAGTTCAGATTTTTCTAACAGTGTAATTTTGGTTGTAATTTATTGTATTTATTTGTAGATTCCTGTAAAAATGGTTTTAGTGTTTTGTACTTTTTTGTGAAAATTCTTCCACCAGGAGAGTGTGAAGTCTGCAAATATTTCGCTCGAAGGCAGATACATACTAATAAAACTCCTTTAAAATGTAAGAATAAAATTTGAATTGAACGTTTTGTTAGAGTAAAAATTTCAACTTATTAACAAACTAAAATAGTAAATACATTGATAATAGGTTAAAATTTGTAATCTTGAACACTAGAATATTCTATTTTTATAAGTGGATGTTATGCAATAAAAAAAATCTATGTATTCGCAGAATTATTGAGGAAAACATGTTATCTTTTTCTGAAGACTCTTTCCTTCATATGTTTGCATTATTATCTTTTGTGTACCTTTGTTTCAACACCTTTGTTATCTACATACTGCGAAACAACAATTACAAATCAAAACAATTGAAATGAAAAGAAAGAAGTTAAAACTGAATCCAAATTAGAAGAAAACTTCATTCAATATTGAATTTCTATACTAATAAATTATTAAAAGATGTTTTTATTAATTGTCAGTAGTACTTTTCATTGTAAACTTTGACAATTTTGCGACTATTAAGGATGTTTCTAGGTGTGCTGTCAAGTTCAAAATTACTTAATCTTTAACTTGATTTATAAAATTGACAAAAATGGGCCCGTTATTGCAATACATTTTAGAGGAGAAATCTAAGCGTAAATAATAAAAAAATAATTGAAGTCATAATTGTTTATTTAAATTTAGTTTTTAGTTGCATACTTGTGTTTTTTCTTCCCCGCTAGGAAAAAGTCGACTTTTTACAATTCTATTGGTCCCGTTTTTATTAAATATTATTTACAGGCCTCGGGCTCACTTTAGAGATCAAAAATAGTGTAAATAGTGTCAAATTTTTTTTAAGTGTAAAAATAGTGTCATAAAATTTTTTGAGTGTTAAAAATGCAGTTCAATGTTTATTTAAAATGTTTTTTCTTTAGACTTTAGACTATAAATGATCAAAATTCCTATTTATGTATTGCGGACTTCACAGTCTTTCAACTTCTTTTTATTTTTCCACTTAAATGCGAACTTAATTAATAGCACCTAATACTTGTTGGTTGAAAATTCAACAGTTTGATTAAAATTTAATTTCTTTCTTGAATACATTTTTTTAAATTGAAAATTTAACTATTTTATTGAACATTAAACAATTTTGTTGAAAAATCATCTTTTTGGTTTGATAATGTATCTCTTTTTGTAGAAATTTAATCTTTTTTGGTTAAAAATGCAACTGTCCGGATAAAAATTGATCTGTTTCGGTTGAAAATTAAGTTTTTTGTTGAAAATTCACATTTTCGGGTTAAAAATTAAACTGCTTTGTAAAAAATTCGTATTTTCGGCTGGAAAATCTGTACTCAATATACAGCCTAAACCTAGCTGGACTATTTTTAATTTGGATAACTGAATTTTTATTAATAGTTGAATGAAAAAATTATTTCTGTTGACTGCTTCCTGTCGAGAGAGTAAATCCATCCCGTTAGTCTTTACCTTGATCCAATATGAGTCGCTCTGGTATGAAATTTTGATATCCCAGATTTTGAATGTGTCTTGTGATGGGTGGAGCAGCAGCTAACTTTTGCAAGTTTTACTGGATGGTGTCTCGTGAATGATAAAATCTCCCTTGCAAAGATGATATTGCTGAAGGTACTTACATTCCAAGAATTGATCTTTAGTCGTTAGGATGTAAGTTCTTCGAGATTCATCTACGTCGATATATCTAGAATCAAAAATTTATATACGCCCGGCCAGAGTTGGTTACCAAGATTTCTTGAGGTACGGATGTTGAATAAATATACTAGAGTTGATTATCTGATTTGTCGAGAAGTGGTATATCCAGCACAAACCGTAAATATCCATTCCTCACCATGATCGTTGATGTTCATGATTGTGCTAAATTCTCGATATTAACTTTTGGTCCTCGAATAGGAAACATGAAATTGGGAGCATGGTTCTGTACGTGTCGATATACAACCTCTAGTTGGTTGGTGGTTAACAGAGAGGGAATTAGATGTCCTCTTCTAGCGTCGTATATGGCATCTAGAAGTTGATCGGCTGATCTTGTGTAGCTATCCAATCCGTGTCCCATCTTCCCCAGCATTTAATTTGAAGTGTTTGTGTATTTTATTTATGGCATATATTCTTTAATTTGATCGAACGTCACTCCAGTAATGTTGGAATCAAGTTTAAGCTGATTAAGCTGTCTTTATTGATTATCTTCTCTTGGATGTATTTGCTCGAGATCAGCTCTCAAAACATGGGTTTGTTGCTCGATGATGTGAGATACATTCATTTGTCCATTATTTGACTCGTTGACTTGTGTGTCAAATAGCAGCAGGTCTCATTATCATTGACAGAAATCCTAGCATCGGAGACAGCGGAGTCTGATTTTCGTTGGTAGGTTTTGTGGATGAAGGTTTTAGGTCCTACGTTCCAGGTTTCCCTCTCGAGTCAAACGTCTTTCAAACGATTTTCAGCAACGTCATGTTTCCTAGTAAATTGGCAAGATTCGAAGATGTCAATCCAGTCTTTTGCGAGTGTCACCTTGCAGTTCTCCAGTAGAGATTTGGTTCTGTATGTATATATTAAGGAAATTCTGATATATTTGACCGTCCATGAAAATATTAAGTCTCTAGACACTAACACTCGTTTGCATGCGTCCCATCCTCTCATTGTAGATTGCGTTTCTGCTGGTAAGGAAAGTGATCCTGTACAGATGTTCGCTTTATCCAATATCGGTCGCTGTCTATACGTCACATAGAAGAAGCCAAAGATACGGACCGTGCATTTCAGGACAATTAAACAATTCTGTTTTCATTTCCATCCCTATGAACAAAGCTCGATTTAAGATTTATCAATTACAATTTATTTATAACTATAATTAAATTCAATTTGATCACAGTATAGGATTTATTTGAGGGTAGGAGCAGTAATTACACATAAAAGAAAGCATCGACATATGTTTCAGTATTGTCACCGTTCTTATTTTTGAGTTAAGATGGCCCAGATTTCAATGCTCACCATAGAATCATTTCGGAATGAATGATTCTGTACTTTTCTAATAGAGAATTCTTGGAAATAGCAATCGAAGTTATTTTGTAGTGAATTTTATTACTCACTGAATGAAATAGGAAAAATTGTTGAGAGAATCAGAAACGTTTGAGCAGTGCAACACCCTGGAATCATTTTGGAACAAGATATTCATTGGGCAACAATGTACTTCGTTGAATTTATTCGAATTGATTATATTTTTCATGTCTCATTTCTTTAGTAGCTTTAGTTTGAATTCCTGTATTTACCTTGTTTCAGAAAATACTCTAAGGTTGGCCTAACATTTTAAAGATTCCTGATCATAATTATACATATGTTTTATGTAGACAAAGGAGAATAATACATTGTTTTTATCCTTTTAACCAGCTTAAATCTGAAATACCTCACGCTTCTCGGCATGTTTGATGAATAGCGAGCCATCTTCACTTCCTAGAATTACATTATGATTATGATGCGTTAGCCACACGACCTGTTATGGATCATAGCTTCGCGAATCATATTTTTCATCGCGTACATCATTCGCCACGTACACTAGGTCATTCACTCACGCGTTTAGCAGTCTAGCCTTCAATCATTGTACCTCTTTCATCTTTGCTTTGCATCAATTAGATTTTTTGCGGCTATTTTTCAAATCTTGTTCGATCGGACTATTATGTCATTCGAGCAGGTACAATAGCTTTCCAGGCGGTCTTTAGATGGAAACGAGGTGGTACCTGTGCAGTTCTTCCGAAAACTACTTCGAAGGAAGTAAACTCCGTTACTTCGTTAACTGACGTGTTGTACGTAAACATGGCGAATGGAAGCAGTCTGTCCCAGTCGTCATAATCGTTCACGCTATGGAATACTGGCTGAAGTTGTCCTGCATAGTTAGTATATGTCGGCTCCAATTCGGAGTTGTAGGGAGTTTTCCTACAGGGTCAAGTGAAACTTTGTCAAATACGCCAAATGTTGTATCGGTGATCACCATTGGATCGACCGTACAGGCACTCATGAGTTTCTTCTTCAGACAAATACGAAAATTTCGTATCTAGTTGTTTATTTGGTCCCACAGGCTGGGTCATATGAATCGTTCTCGGACACGCATATACGTTTTTGTCATGCCCTTGTGTCGTCCTGCCAGACTATTGTGACATTTTATTATTATTTCTTATCTTAAGTCCTCCGGGGGCTTTCTAATTATATCATGACATAGAGTGATCTGGATATTACCACCCCAGAGAATAGAAGCGAAGGTGTCGCGCATTTGATCTTGGGGCAGCGAACCAAGCAAGTCCTTTGAATTTTCCACACGGCTTCTTTTCTGTTTATCTTTTTTTAGAGCAAGACGAAGGTTCCCTAGACCAGCAATTACGTCGTTCCAGTCAAGTTCAACGAAACTTCTCGTTTCTACAACTATATAATTAGTTTTGTATCGATCGTTATGGATGATCAGGACTTGTCCCTTCTGAGGTCGGCTTTTCCTAAAATCTTTGAGATCAAGACGCTCTGTAGCCGCCAGGACCTAACAATCGAATCGCAGGTCAGTGGCTCTTCCCATTGACAGTTTATGTTAGAATCTTCAGTTTTATGTAAGCAGATTTCTGAGTGTCCTTCTTTTTCGTTCTGAGGTTCCATTAACCCAGAACCAGGATTGGTGCTCTGCAAGAGATACGTAAATCTTGTTTATTGATTTTTTGCAATCCTTCGGATTAAATCCATGAATCTCCTTACCATTTCTGTCTCCGCTGTGCACCTTAGGTGGGCTGATATCCACTATGACTTGTTCCAGAGGTGAAGGGTATTTACGAAGAAAATTTAAAGTTTCTGTCTGGATGGTGCTGGTTGCTTATACGAAATCTTGCTCTATTCCCTCTCGCCAGGTTATCCGCTTCTTCATTTCCTTTTGTCCCTCCGTGGACAGGAACATAATTGCGTGTCACCTGTAAGGATTCTGAAGCCGATTTTAATTCTAAGAATTCGTCTTTGTTGACAACAGGCTTTCGTTTCGCAGTTTCCTAGCCGCTCTCTTCCCGTTTATGCATCGAGAAGGTTACGCTGCCTATGAGCAACTTGAAATCTGTATTAATTCTAAGCTATGTTATCCTGAAACTATGGCCCTCTAAGCGGCTACCATGGCCGCTTTGATTTCTGCCGCGTTGATTGTTTGTCGTCCTGTAACTACTTGCGAGACGTTTAAAGGATGATTTTTGCCAAACCACACGCTAATGTCAGTTCGGGAGTTGCCTCTTGAATCAAGAACCCTTGCCCCGTCGATGTATACATCAACATAGGGGTCGCATAAAGAAGGTATGCTTTGAGCCTTTGGGGTTGAACGCGGGGGTGCACTTCTAGGTGGGCCCTTGCCTTTGGAGGTCGATTGCGCAGGTCATAGGCCCGGCATGACGCTGTGACTCTTTCTAAAAACTGGGGCAACAGAATTGTCATCATTCCCTTCTTCCGATGATGATTCCGATAAAGAGGACTCTTCACTGCCGTCCACGTTTAGAACTAGCTTTGCCTTCTTTCTCGGATTCTTGGGCAGAGTAGTCGGTTCAGTTTCACTAGGTTTGAACTGGCGAGACCTCATGATGGTCGGATTTTTCTGAGCTGCCGATGAGGGTTGTGAGTCCTTCCGCACGATGGGGGCTGGTTTACATGGACTGGATTTTAAGTACACCACCGTCGAATTGCTCATCGATCACTCGATTTTGAGACAGATCATCCGATGAACGGACTGGTGACCATATGCTTATATGAATTTTCTTCCGGAAAGGTAGGGCCCGAAATTTTGCACACCATATAGTACTGAAAGACTTGCTCCTTATCGTATGTAGCTTTCCGAGTCAAAATATATCCCCTATTTTGACGCTCCAAGTGGTCGTGCTGCCTCTACTTTGAAGCTACTTATTCTACTAGCTTCTACTTAGCCGCTCCTGAAGATATTTTCATTCAATTTTGCTTCTACATAGGTTTCAGCCCCAACATTGAAGCTCTCGTCTCTATGTTCTTTAGTTTTACTAACGCCTCCGTTAAAGCTTCATAATAAAATAATTTATTAGTGTAATGCAAATTGAATAATTAGGAATAGGAGTTTAAACAATATTTTCAAAACTTCTTTTATGTTTGAAAAAATATGCACAATATTTAACGTTGTATTCAAGTTTTTTATTATTTACAGGAATTGCTACATACGCTTGATTATAAAACTTCATGTACATACAAGTTTTGGAAAGAGTTTGAATGGGAATAGCTTCAAAATTATCCAATTCATTGCATTTGTACCAGAAATCAGCGCCACTGTATAATGTTTCATTTCCAACTCCTACAAATACACTATCGGATTCAACTTCTCGGATTATTGCATAGTGCTCGCTTTCACAATGACATGGTTATACTATGCAATTGCAACGTGATGATTTTACAAAATCATAAATAAAGCTAAATTGTTTTAAGCCTTCACCGAAGAAGAAAACTGTAGAACTCAAGGTTTTTTTTCCTCTATCACCCGTGTCCGATATGTATAATTGATTATTTTATAATAATCTGTAATAATTCCATACAGTGAAATAATCCAAAATAATGCCTCTTCCAGTTAGAGCATTTCTGACAACATATGGTATATCTTCCAAAATTTTATAGACGCCAACACTGTTGTTTGAGGATTCACTTGTTCCAAAATTTGAACTCTCCTTTTTCTTTGTCAACAAAATTCACGAATCCTTTGATCTTGTACATTTTCTATAAACCCTATCATTTTTAGGAATTGATTTTGTGACCTGGTAATTATTGTGTCTATGCGACGAGTGCCGTGGATCAGTTATAATAATTGACCATTCAAATGTCGTCTTCCTAACACGTATATACCCACAATGGTCCTAAATTTTCAGCTCAATTTCCATAATGCAAAAGTTGATGTACATTTATGGTACAATATCGGTTTCCGTAAATTTCTTGAAATAATCGGACAAACTTACGCAGTAAATCGTTTGCTGTGTACAACATTTGCTCTGTAATTTCTTTAGAACTCAAAATCGCTAATGCCAGAACGAAACGTAAGTAATGCTCATAAAAATCTGGTCGCATTATTCCTTCAAAGATTGGAATCGAGTAATAAAACAAAAAATATTTGAGCTCTGATGCTTTCCAATGGTATAAATCGAATACAGTTCACGGCATGCGGTGAATAAAGTGTGGTGGTTTGATACTTATTAATCAGCTGTTAATTACATCTATCACATTGTACACATTCGTACTTAGCAGGCAGATCACATACTCCCATTAAGAGCACACCTCGGACAGTGATTGCGGTATTATCGTGTGAAACGGCTTGAACACCATTAAAAATTTTCGTAATTCCTTTGCGAACTTATACAAAAACGTATTCATATTTGGCTTTTTATCGTCGTACCAGTATCCGAGAAGCGAAATATTTTCCCTTTTCTTCCGAACTTCAAAAGTTAATTCGTTTATCGTTGAATAAACTGGCCACATACTTATTTTTGACGAATGAAAAACAGGAACACTCTCAGTTAACCACGGGAAAGAGATATTATGAGTATCGTATAGAAAATTATTAGCTACCCATTCTCGATACAAATTATCATCATATATTTTTGATATACTGTTTGGTGTTTGCCAGGGTCTTTGGAATTGTAATTGAAGTTTATCATAAGATCCATTTCTAGAGTACAATACTCGCAACTGTTCAGCGACTTGTAGTTGTATAAAATAAGACTTTTTGTGTACACCACATACCGGACAATCATCATACAACGATTCTAAGAGCCTTGTGAAAATTATTCAATAATAGTGCTTTATAATTGTATTATCGCAGAAGTGAAAAATGTTTCGAAATTTATACAAACTGTTTTTTACCAGATTTTTAGTTAAACAGTGCAATTCCAAAACAATGATTATTTACCTAATGCATTCAATTGTGAGGTTATTGTGTAACAGAAAAGCCAAAACGAGCAACATGCTTACCTCAACAGATATTCCAGCACGACGGTACAAAGGTTGATTGTGGTTTTCGATGTCCAAAAATCTGTTTCCATAGTCACGGACCTCTTCAATATCATCTTCAGATCCACTGTTATCTTCTTTACTTCCTGAATAAAAATCATTATCTAAATCCTCATCGCTTCCGGCTTTTTCTTCGACGTTCTCACTTTCAAGAACTGCTTCTTCCATAACCCTATTTGAAAATGCAGAATATTAAATGATTTAAAATATCCCAATCACATAAATTATTATAAAACTCAAGCTTTAGAGGACAAGGGTGGTCAAAATATCGATCACTCAATGCACACAATCTATTTGAAGTTTTCAGGCAACATTTGGTGTATTAAATACGGGAAACAGAGTGAAAAAAATCCTGGTGACTTTTTGATCTTGATAATCGTCATATCGGGGGCAAAAATTTTTACCCCTTTTTTAGACTCAAAACTCCGTTTATACATTACTCTAGATGCGCTCAGTACGGAAAACTAAGTAAAAAAGTCCTGAAGGCATACTTGAACTTGGAAATTGCCATTTCAAGGTCAATTCTGCCTTCAGGATTTTTGTTGACTATTTTTTTCTTACTCAGAGCCTCAAAAACCATGGTTATACCAACTATAACGCTAAAGTGAAAAAATTGGTCTTGAGATGGTGATGCTTAAGGTCAAGTGTGCCTTCAGGATTTTTTTCGCTATTTTTTTCGTACTCAGTGCATCAGAAAACATATGTATACCAACTCAACTCTAAAATAGCATCAACATTTGTTTATTATATTGGCCTTTACGTTTGCGGACCGGGGTGGTCGAAATATTGACCACCTGTCAGGTTGGGGACTTAAAAATAGTTATCCGTTAAAATTATATATAAATTCGAGGTCAAATGCAAACTCGATTTGAACCAAAATTGTTCTGTCCTCTAAAGGTTAAATATTGTATCACATATAAATATAGATTTGATGTAGAGCTTAACTTACAAATCTCTCAATACATTTTTATGTATTGGCAGCCCTTGTTGTTGTTGTTCTCCTTCTTTTTCAAATTGCTGTAAAATTTCTTCGTCCACTCTATTCCTGTATAACATTTCATAATAATTTCTGTATAAAAAATCAAATACAAATTTTGATATGATATCGAGATATCTATTTTAGAGGAAACTTGGCTTAACACTAATGTTTCAACTTTTCTTTTTAATAACATTTATCTTTGTTGTAAATTGTAATTTTAAAGTTTGCTCAGTTAAATGGAATGTCTAGAATGAAATTTCTAACCTCAAAAGTCGATCTCTTCACCTTTCTTATAAAATATCATAATTATAAGTAATTCCATGTCAAATAATCTGAAGAATTTCAGCTATTGTTAGTAACTTTAATGGAAATTCTAGTCTTTTCTAGTATTTTCAATTTTGAATATCTACTAAGTTTTTTAATTTTTCAAAAATTATTTTGGGTTTTTCCTTTCAACACCTAAAAGAACGGATACTATGTAGTAGAAAAAAAGTGATCGAAATTCATTTCACAGCATTTCTAACTTTTGTAACTATTTTTAATAATAATAATAATAATTTATATGAATCCTGATTTTTGCACACATTTTAATATGTCTATCAAGTGTCACATAAAACTCCCGTGAATTGCAGTAAAAATTGTGAACGAGTGAATTGCCTTAATGGTTCAAAAGTTTGGGCAAAATTCGTTCTTTTACCTCCTTTTTTCAGATGAAGGGTTAACCATACAAAAAAGTCGAAATGACCTTATTTGTGCAGAATAAGATGACAAACATTTTTCTATCCAACTACTTTTTGCTAAAACTAACGGTTTTCATGAAATTCAAAACTTCAAAAATATGATTTTTGCCCCTATTTGACATTATTATAAAAAATACACAAGGCTGGAAATTACTGAAATTTGGTTGGAGGTACCACATACCATTTAGAAGTTATGAACAAAAATTCAGCTTACTTAGCATTCATTGGAAGTGGGGATCCTACCAATCAATGCCAGATAAGACAGTTATTCAACCAACTAAAGCTACATCAGTCGATGATCGTTTTCAACTGAGGCAAGATCAGACCGCTATCCAGCATATTGAGGCTAGATCAATTTGTGAGACAACCAAATAAAGTAATCTCTGTCAGTGGAACAACAAACTAAGACAAGAATAGTCCATGATCCGATTATCTCAGGCAAGATCAATTAGTGATCCCGCCAAGTGAGGCTACATCAGTCGATGATCCTTTTCAACTGAGGGAAGATCAGACCGTTATCCAGCATATGAAGGTAAGATCAGTTTGTGAGGCAACCAAATAAAGCAATCTCAGTCAGTGGAACAACAAACTAAGACAAGATTAGTCCACGATTCGATTATCTGAGGCAAGATCAGTCAGTTGTCCCGCCAACTAAGGCGACATCAGTCGGTGAGCCGAACAACTAAGGCAAGATTGGTCGGTGAGCCAACCAACTGATGTATAATCAGTCAAATCGATGAATCAAATTATTCAGGCAAGATCAGCCAGTTATCAGGCAAATTAAGGCAAGGAAAGTCTCCAACAATAGCCAATGTTGGTGCCTGAAGAGGTATAGAACCAATATTTTCCACAAGAGATGTTCCACTTCTGGACGTTTTGAAGAAACAAAAAAGAGATCCTGCAAATCACTGTAGAAGCTGCTGGATGAGATTTTTGTAATAAATTCATTCACCTAAATATCTTGAATGAAGAATTCTGGTCAGCTGGTCATTTCACTAGGAGATCTTGCCTTAGTTGGACGGTTCAGTGGCTGCATTTCTCTTAG
Source organism: Andricus grossulariae (assembly GCA_011634705.1). Taxonomy (NCBI): domain Eukaryota; kingdom Metazoa; phylum Arthropoda; class Insecta; order Hymenoptera; family Cynipidae; genus Andricus; species Andricus grossulariae. Next base: position 199,116,068 of record JAABKJ010007545.1, read on the forward strand.
TCAACCGGCTCAATGACCGATATTAACTTTACCTTAGTTGGTTGGAACACTGACTTGTCTTTTCTAGGTTAGATCACGGACAGATCCTGCCTTAGTTTACTGGATCTCTGACTGAATTTGCCTTATTTGGTGAGATTACTTCCTGGTCTAGCCTTGACTGGTTGAATCACCAACTGGCCTTGCCTCATTTGGCCGGAAAAGTGATTGATCTTCCCGTAGAAGATTGGATCACTGACGAATCTAACCTTAGATGCTAGGATCACCTACTGATGGATCTCTAACTGATATTGCCTCAGTTGGTCGGATCAGTGACTGATCTTCTCTTAGAAGATTGGACCACTGACTGATCTTGTTTTAGTTAGTAGTATCACCGACCTATCTTGCCTTAGTTAACCGGATTACTGACTGATTCTTACTTAGATGGTTGGAGCTCTGACCGATCTAGTCTCAGTTGGCACGACACCTCACTGATCTAGCCTTAGTTGGCTAGATTACTATCCGCTTGAGTTCTTCCTGTTCACTCATTTATCTTGCCAAAGTTGGTTGGACCACTGACTGACCTCACCTTGGTTGGACGGCTCAGTGACCGATCTTCCATTAGATGGTTGAATCAGTGACTAATCTTACCTTAGTCGGCCCGATCAATGACTGATCTTGCCTTAGATGATTGATTCATGGACTAATCTTGCCTTGCTTAGCAGGATAACCAACTGATCTCGCCATAGTTAGCTGGATCACTAGCCAAACTTTCTTAGTCGTTCAGTTCGCCGCATATTCTACCATTTTCTGACCTTCAAATCGATATCAGCGAAATAGAAAACCCCTTAGTACTAATCTTTCAATAACGATTTAAAGGTCATTCAATTGAAAATTTAGAAAACTTTTTCAGAGATTTTTTATCTCTATCGATTTCTCCTTCAAAAAATGTCTTGATACAAGCTTACGCAAAGAAGATTAAATTTTAAGAAAGTGTAGGAAAAGTGACAAATCGTAAATTAATTTGTTTATATTGAAACAAAAGTTTTAAAATCTCATTTTTTAACCTGAAGATCATCGATTTTCTTCATTCTTTTCTTTTAATAATATTTAGAGCCATCATAAGTTGATATTTAAACATAGAAGCTGTGATTTTGGCGTTATCAAAAATAAAATTTTTCATACAGATGTTAACAATAAACAAATAAGGATTTTTAATTGTCAATAAAAAAACTTTTGAATTCAACGAGAAAAAGACTACTTTTCAACAAAACAGCTAAATTTTCAACCATAAAAGTCGAATGTTCAATGAAACAGTTGAATTTTAAATCAAAAGTAAGTCTTTTGAACAAAATAATTAAAATGTTAACCAAGTAATAGAATTCTTAATAGTATAAAGAGGCCAGAGACGAGTGAGTTACGCTCACATATTGGTGCATAGACCTTTCAATATAAAAGATCAAATCATCGACATCTGTAATTTGACGATTTTGAATTCTCTTTTGTTAAAGCTCTTTCGGCTTTAACGAACACATTCTCATCACGCGTCTCGAGCTTCGCAATCGATTAAAGTACGTCTGAAACGCGAACTTTTCTATATTATTTTCAACTCTATTATGTTGAATCTATATTGTATTATTTTCCGTACCACGGTATGGGACTGCTTATTCAGATATTACAAAATAAGTACAAATTTAATTTTCCATGATTATTTTAATATTTGTTGCTCGTTTGGCGTCTTGCTCTTATGATCAAAAAAAGTGCGCGTACTATCAAAAAATTGTTAACAGAAAATTTGTATGCCTAAGCTAGGCAAACAATTTCGTTAATGAACATTTTATTGCACCTTGTGTATTTTTTTCAAAAATTTAATCTTCTTATTTTTATTGTTATTTCTTACGATTGAACTAAAAACTACGCGTCCTATCGATAAATTAATAATGAGAAATTTATAGATCTTTTTGGTTGAACAACTTTTGTTAATGCATTTTTTTACAAATAAAACAAAAACGACGTGTCCTGTCAAAATATAATGTATAACAAATTTGTTTGTCTTTTTCAATTAAACAACTTTTGTTCACACATTTTTTTAGTATCTGTTGTCGTTCTTCCAAAAACTTAATTTTTTTAATTTTCAATGTTATTTTCAACAATTAAACAAAAATTGCGCGTCCCATGCGAAAATGATTCATTACAAATTTGTAAATCTTTTCCAGATGCACAACTCTTGTGGACCCATTTTTTTTTTTGTATCGGGTGTTGTTTTTCCAAAAATTAAGTTTTCGATTTTTAATTTAATTTATTACGGTTGAAGCAAAAATTACGCATCTTAACAAAAAATGATCATCAGCAAATTTGTAGAACCTTTTTGGTTAAACACTTATTGTTTATTCATTTTTTTGTATCTTGCATAGTTTTACCGAAAAATGGTATTTTTGAATTTTTAGTTTTTTTGGTCAAAGAATGCTGTTTAATGAACACAACATCGTAAAACCTGTTTCTTCAGATTCAGGGAGCTTCGAAATGTGGAAGTTCAAAGAAATTCGCGATAGTCAGTTTTTTTTTTCCACCATCTGATTGTGATGATAATCTAAAAATAAGATTTTTTAATCTCATTTCCGCAAAAATGTATAATTAATCCTGAATAAATTTTTTGAACAATTCGATAACAGTTTCAGCTCGAAATATTGCCTTCGAAAATGACAGAAAATTTATGATTTCAACTGAAAATCTAACTATTACATTTATGGATGAAAATTCACCTCTTTTAATTTAAAATTCAACAGTTTGGTTGAAAATGCGCGTAATTTGTTACAAACTGTTTTTTTTTTTTGTGAAAAATTAATCTTTTTGGCTGAAAATTAATCTTTTTGGTTGACAATTCAACTACTTGGTTGCAATTTGCAATTTGGTTAAAAATTTATGTGTTTTGTTGAAAATTTGTCGTTTTTAGCAGAAAATTATTCTTCTTGGTCAAAAATTGATCTGTTTTGGTTAAAAATGAAACTATTTTGTCCAAAATTTGTTTCTTTAGTTGAGAAATAATTTTTTTAATTTAAAAATGTAACTATTCAGTTTTTGGTTGAAATTGATATTTTTAATTGAAAATGTATATTTTCAATTGAAAATTGATCTTTTCTAATTGAAAAGTTAACTATTTGTTTGAAAATTCATGTGTTTTCTTGAAAAATCGTCTCTTCCGGTAGAAAATTAATCTCCTTCGTTGAAAATTCAAATATTTTGTTAAAAATTTATTGTTTTTAGTTGAAAATTTATCTTTTATAGTAGAAAAATTATCTTACTTGTTTAAAAATAACTTTAATGTTGAAAATTGAACTGTTTTGCAGATAATTCGACTTTTTGGCTTCAAAATTCAACACTTTTGTTAATCAACATTCATTTTTTTAATCCATATATTTGGTTAAACATTAAACTACTTTGTTAAAAATTCGTTTTTGTTTGGTTTGAAATTCATTTTTTGTTGTTGAAAATTTAACTTTTCCATGTTTGGTAGAAAATTTAATCTTTATAAGTTATATATCAAAATACTTGGTAGAAAATTCATGTATTTTATTCAAAAAATTCCATATTTGGTTGAAAACTTATCTTTTTTAGTTGAAATTTCCACTATTTGGTTGACAAGTTACCTTTCGTGATTAAAAATTAACTTCCTGGTTGAAAATTTATTCATCTTTAAAATTTAATTCTTTCAACATAAATTCGTCTTTTTATGTAAAAAATGAATCTCCTTTGTTAAAAATTCATCTATTTAGTTAAAAATGCATGTATCATGTTGAAAATTTGGATATTTTGTTAAAAGTTACATTATTTTGTTGAAAATTCATCAAGTTTGTTGAAAATTCGTCTCTCTTGCTTGAAAATTTAACTATGTTGTTAAAATTTAACTATTTGGTTGAAATTTAATTTTTTTGTCGAAAATTTGTATTTTTGGGTTTGAAAATTTCTCTTTTTCGGCAGAAAATTCTTGTTATTTGGTAGGAAATCTCTTGTTTTCAAGTTTCATATTGAAATTGATATGATATCAACATTAATTTCATTAAAAAGAATTTATTCCCTTATTTACATGGAAAATAATCAAAAAAAGATTATGTTTTGATAAGTTTAATCATTTCCTGAGTAACTGATCAATACCTCGTTCTCATTAATAATTATTATAATTAACATAATAATTATGATTAGAAAATTACATAAAATTATGTGTATGGGGTTGACAGACGAAATAATAAATAGTGTGTCCTATCCTATTTTTTTCGTTTTAGTATGAAAATCATGCGTGTGCTGAAACTCCATCTTTGATTTACACATGGTAGCTGTTAACTGTGGTAATGTTGTAAGCTACTTGCCAGCTTCAATTTTTTCTTTGCAAAAATGGTTCGTTTTCATAGGACGAGTTTTTTTTCTGAATTCTTGAAACTTGTGGGAAATACAACTTTCTCGTTTGGCGTATAATTTTATAATTTACGACCATTGTTTTTCATTTTATTGAAATAATATTTTTCAGCTTATTTGTTACTGAATTATTAGTTTGATATGAACAGTTTTAATCTATTCTTTCTACTAGAACTAATCATTGTTATCTTTCTTAATAAGGGGCCGTTAATAAATTACGTTACTGGATTCAACAAAATAGTTGAGTTTTTAACATAATAATTAAATTGTTGACAGTGCAGTAGGATTTAAAAAAAAATAGTTGAATTTTCAAACAAGAAAGATTCAAAATCAAAATTTATTTGTCATGTTTAACCGACGTACGTTTCGACCTAATTGCAGGTCTTCTTCAAAGGTAATTATCACCATATTTCACAGGCTGAAGTAATTATTTATTTGCTTCAATAATTTCTTATTTTTCATACAATTGAACAATTTCTTTGCATTGAAGAAATGCATGATTGGACGTATTCAGTACGACCATTTTTTCGAATCAAAGACATTTTTTTCATTCAAAAACTTTTTTTTCCAGTGTATGTGTCAGAAACACAAACACAGAACGCATCCAATTCAATTTTTATTCATCATAAAGTTATTATATTGCCGTATCTCAATTTTTAATTAGTTAGGCTCCCAATGTCCTTTCCAGCCATGATTCCCAATATCTCGATGTTAAAAAAGGACGATAAGGAGGATATTATTAATTATTTACTTTTAAAAAATTCTGCCAATCTTGCCGGATTTTCAGTTAAAATAGTAACTGATCCCCCTCTGTGAAGTTTGCATCTTCAAACTGTAAACTCTAATAAAAAAGAATATATATTTTGCAGAAAGCATCCGCAAATTTGTAAAACTACCAAAAATTCTATAAGCTCTGCATAAAACTCGGTAAGCCCCACAGAAAAGCCATACTATGTGTACATTCACGTTCGAAATAAATACGCTGCCATAGAGCCAAGCAAGTGGCAGTGGTAGGAGGTGAGCTGGAATCATCCTGTCGAAACCCATTCGTTATAGCCCTATAGTTTTTAAATGTTCCTGGAGGGTTTTAAAAATGTTTTTTTTTTCGATATGAAGAGTGAGTACTTGACAAAATTGTCGGGAGATGTAAAGACCCGCACATCCAAAAAATTGAAAAAATCTAAAATTGTGATCTGTATGCTCTAAAAGACGAAGACCCCAGTGACTATATCAGTGCAGTGCCGTCGATCACCACAGTCAGCATATTGTCATACTCTACTCAACCCCACAGTTCCCAAATCAAAAGTTATTCAAAAGCATATAGATGTTTGGAAGCTTCTACACCTGTTCAAATTCAGAATTGAAAGTATTGTACAAAATTATTTGTTCCAAGTAAAAAATGTAATTGTTATGACCAAAAATTATCTTTTGTTCCAACTTAGAATTTTAATTGTTTTCCACAATCATTCAAAATCAGAAATATTGTTAAGCTTTTAAAATGCTAGTAATCTCGCAAAATCGTTTGAAATCACCCAACCCTTTTGAACTTTCTTAAATTGACCGGGAATTAAAAAATCATCTGTTGGGTAGCAATTTGGGTGGCTCGAAAAAAACCAATTATGGAAATCGAAATTGGAAGTATATGGAAAAGTAGTGTATTAGGATCCTCAGAAAGAATAATTTATTCCGTGTTCATTGATGAAAGCCTTTAAGTCAAGCGTTTGCAAAATGGCTTTAACAAATTCTTATTTTTATAGTTCTTATATTTTCGGATGTGTCAATTTTTTATGCCTTCGGAGGTCTTAAAAGTCTCTCCAAATTTTGTCAGCTTTTTGATTAACGTTCTCTAGGCGATAATTTATGTTAAACGGATTACTTCTTTCAAAATACAATTTCATAATGTACAGGAAAGACGAAAGAATGTTTTCATGTATTTAGGGCTTTTCAACTGATTCAAATAAATCGGATAAGCCTGGGAAACCATACATGTGAACAGAGTAGATTTGGAAAAGTTTGAGCCTTGAGTTATTTAAATAATCTTTCTTGAGCTGAATCTAAAATATATTTATAACATCTGAGGGTTTTTTTACTGATAACAATACAGTAGAAAAATAATTAATGAGTGTATGTAACCTAAAAACAAAAAGATAGCCTGTTTTAAAAAAGGTCATCTTCGTATTTTTACAATTCATCTTCTTCCGGCTGGCTTTTAACAATTTTGTCTAAATTCTTTTCTACAGCTCTAAAATGTAAACAAAATTCAAGCCAGCTGGAGAAATATAATTTGACAAAATGCGAAAATGACATTTTTAATAACAGGCTATCTTTGTTTTTTGGTTACATACACTTCTAATTTTTTTCTACTGGATTCTTAACAGTAAAAAGCCCTCAGGTGTTACAAGTATCTTTTAGAGTCAGCTAACGAAAGATAATTTAAAAAACTCAAAACTCAAATTTTACCAAATCTACTCTGTTCACATGTATGGTTTCCCAGGCTTATTAAAGTGTGTTCCAATTTATTTGTAGCAGTTGAAAAGCCTTAAATACCTGAACAATTCTTCCATCTTTTCTGTAGATTATAAAATTGTTCTTCGAAAGCAGTAATCCATTAAACATAAATTATCACCTAGAGAAAGTTAATCAAAAAGCTCAGAAGACATAAAAAAATTGACATACCCAAAAATATGAAAACTATAGAAATAAAAAATTTTCAAATCACATTTTGCTAACGCTCGAGTTAAAAGCTTTTATCAACGAACAGTAAATTAATTATATTTTCTCAGGGTCCTGATACACTACTTTTCCTTATAGTACCTATTTCGACTTTCATGATTTGGTTTTTTCGACCCACCCTAGTAGACATCCTGTCATTGAACATACAATTTTCGATAAATAGGTCTGTACTTTTTTTAGATGGGGTGTCTCTTTCGAGTGTGGAATTCTACAAGAACGGAAAAATCTACTATAATATCACAACCGGTCGTGGATCTTCTTTTGAGGGCAGCCATTAAAAAACTAAATAAGCGTTGCACATCGCTAGTATTAGAAGATGATGGAAGTGCGGTCAGTTATGACGCTGTATTAGAGTTCTTGACCTTAGGAAACTCCAGGCCGCAAGAAGTATTGCTTCTGCTTGAACCGAACGATAGGTGGAAACCTGCGAACTCTACGAAAATAATTACTGCGAGGAAAGCAGTAGAGGCGTCAGCTTTGTCCGAGCTGAATTGTAGCATAGATGGAAATCATTGCCCACTGTGATGAACCAGGACAACAGAAAACTTAAGTCTATCCAACGACTGTCAACTGGGACCATTTTCAAATACAATGGCCAACAGCGGTTGAACCATATTGGGATTGACTAGAAGAAGGGATTAGTACGAAATTTTTAATAACAATTATGGTTTAAAAAGTTGCGGATCAAATGAGATATTTCTTTCTACAAGTTCAAGATACGGGAAAATTATACATGGATATCAAAGACCCAGAAATTCTACTGGTAGCTAAGCACATGGTATAAGCTTACCCTTTGATATTTCAGGACACACATGATGGAGGTGTGTTTGGAGTAGGTTACGCCACAGATAAAATTAAAATAAAAGATAGAATTGCCTATTTAAATAGACTTCCTTTCAGAAACTTGCAAAATGCCTCCAAAAATGTGCCAAACGCACATCAAAAAGCACGTACTTGTGCCATGGCAGGTTGTATCAATTGGCAACCTACATTTCATCCAAAAGGGGAGACTGAGGAGACTTTACAAGTTAAGCAGGAATTACCTAAGCAGTACACGCTAATGGTGGATGTCGATTTCGACGTTTATATTCTTTTAGAAGCAACTTACTCTGAGCAAAGAAGGTTTTCAAATAATATACTACAACTTCCATTTGTTGATGAAATTCAAAATCAGTGGCCAATTCTTCTAATACATGAATAACTTTTTTGGAACTACGAGAAGTTAATGGGTCACAAAATGACGAAAGTGACCGATAAAATGGTACAATATTATGAGAAAATGTTCGCTTTCAATGAACTGAAGTGGAAGACAAAGTCTATTCATACAGGCCCTAAGAAGAAGAAGCCTAAGCGAAAAGGAAAGACACAAGTCAATATTCAGAATAAAGAGAATGAGCCTGCAATTGCTGAAGTTGATGCCACAGATTGGAAAAGACATTGGATAATGAAGTCCTAAAGTGCCAAAAAGTTATTGAAATTATAGCGAATCACTTCCCGGACAATACACAAGGTTTCTTTGCAGTTTTTAGGTAAGTAGAGCAAATTTATTCTTGCAATAATTATTATCTTACAAGGTTCAGCAGGGTGGCTGTATGTCATGGAAACCTGTATCATGTACCACATTCGTTTGTTAAATATAACTTATGACACATTTCGTTTGTAATTCTATTCCAGACTGCCGCAGACCTAACGGATCTTTCCAAACTGGGTTTGCCTAGCACACTTCATATACTACGAGATGACGGTACATATAAATTTAACGAAAGAATCTCTGCACTGCGTTTCTTCTTCTTGTCCGAATTACCCTTTTTTCTCCTAAACTCGAAAACCATTCACCTTCAGCTTCTTATCTCTTTACATACGATATTGTTTTATATCGCTGCGAATAAACTTCCAATAAAATAAGTAGAGCCAACTTTTTTAAATCAATTCTCTACGGACAGAAATCATTACAAAAAAAGTCATTTAACATTACTTAAAAATATTACATTTCTTATCAAAAGATTGTTGCTCTTCTACATGTAAAAATAAATATTTAATCTTTGCCCTTTATCGTGGAAAAGTTACCCTATTTATCCTTTTTTGAGCTCCTACGCTGAGATCCCTCAAATTTATAACAACAAAAATTCAGTATACTGATTTCTAGACGATTGAATAATAGTTGACAATTCTTATTTATAGGGTCGGATCCAATCCAATTATACGTGGGGGTAGATCGTGTCAACGTCTGGCATACGGATGATTTTCTAGAAGCGTTTCAATACTTCTTCGCCCTCACGTGCGTTTGCAACCGAATGTATAACGGCGAAGTTTCTGCAAAGTTGCAGTTTATAGGAGAATACATGGCATGTATTAAAGCAGGCGCAGGAAGCAAATCTCGCTGCAAGACAATAACTTCTCAGCTGGTTCTGACTTTATACAATAAATTAAGAGATATTAATGTTGCGTAAGCATAGATTATGGCATACAAAATGTCTAACTTGTTCAACGTATTCCCTATCGAGTGTTTCGGATAGGATTTCATTACGAATTATTTAGAAATCTGTTTCCGAACCAATCCGGAAAAAGTTTTTACTTTCGTTTAATTCAAATTGGTTAAAACTTAATATGACTAAATCCGAACGAAATTTTCAATCCGAATCAATCCGAACTCAGACTTATATTCACTGAATTTTCAATCCGAATAAATCCGAGTTCGGATTGAATCGGATTCACTCGAATTGAAAATTGGCTTACATCAATCTGAGTTCGGATTCATTCGCATATTGTATAGTTGGCTCGGATTGAGTTGGATTAATTATTACCTGATTTAGAATAAACAAGTTTTAACGCTTTTTTCGGATTGGTTCGGATACGGATTTCGGAATAATTTGGATTGGTTCGGATTGGCTCGGATAGAATTCCTATCCGAAACTTTCGCGAGGGAATTGTTCAATTTGTTGAGATTTTTAAGTCTTGTGATATGCAACCTTGTATTGCATCATTGAATTGATGCTTTGGGGTCTATTCTGAACAATTGTATTCTTGAGGATATGTAACAGATTGTGACGTGATGAATATAACATGGTTTTATATTCGAGGACTAAACAATTTCAAAAATATAAATACTGTGCTATTCGTTCTCCTAAAATAAGAATAAGAAAAGAAATTCGCTCCCATTAAACACACCTTAGATTAAAATAATATCTTATCTCTATGTGTATGTTCTAATTAGAGCTCATGCCACCCATGGGAATTATCTCGGTCAAACGTTTAGTTTCGTTATTCGTCACAGCTGGGTAGGGCTGCATAACGGGTGACTAGCCACCACGCTACAACATTTTTTGAACTCGAAGAGTAACTTAATACTAAAATAGAGAAAAAAACACATGCAATCATGTTGGAAGGCCCCTGAAGGTAGGCAACAATTATGCGTTTGGCGACTGTGATGGAAGTGGCTATCGATATGGCTACATGGAAGAAGGTAGACGGCACAAGTAGTTCCGGGAAGTCACCACCAGAGAGTGCAGGATTCTCTATTCCGTTATTAGTCACAACAAGAGAGAGTTTAAGAAGGCAAGCATCAAGTCGATCGCCAATTAGTGGGGGACCGAACTTTTTGCTTAAAATTACAAAAAAATGCAACTGTACTATTTTCATTTCTAATGAAGATAATGAAGCGATGCAAACTCCAAACTTTTACGTTAAGATTCTGTCATTTACAATATCCAGGAAAGATGTGAATGTTTTTTCTTCTCGTTAAAATCGCGATATTTTCATAAATTTTTTTTTTTTTGAAAAGTAAGGGTTAGAAATCCGCTGGGGTGCCTTTTCTTTTCCTGGTCAGATGAGGCATCAATGTCTGGGCAAGAGTTTAGAAGCACGGGTCTAAGAAAGGCACCAGATATCGACAGCAAAAAGACTTGGGTATTTTGTTTTTATCCAGGTATGCTGCTACAGGCTCCAGACATTTCGTTCTATATTTTATCTCTGAACGCGCTGTTACAAGCTCCAGATATTTTTCAGATGTTCATTCTTTGTGCACGCTATTACAGGCTCTAAACATTAGGATTGATTTATTTTCTGGGTACACTGCAACAGGCTCCTGGCATTCGTATTGCTTTATTTTATGGGTACGCTGCAACAGGCTTCAGACATTCGTACAGACTTATTTTCTGGATACGCTGCAAGAGCTTCAAGTAATTTCGTTTTGATTCGTTTTTCTGGGCACACTGATACAGGCTCCAAATATTTTTGTTAATTGGTATTTAAATGGTACACGCTACCTCGGCTGCTGTTTAAACTTTTAACCTTTGATTTATTTTTGGGCGAAATCGTGATAAGTGCGAAGACTATAAAATACTCTCAAACTATATTATCAGACATAGAATTGAGCTCTTCAAGTCGTTATTAAGACTGAACTTGTCATAAGACTCGAAATTTCGTTTAATTTGAGGTCTAGAGTCCTCATCAAAGTTTTAATTTGAATAAATTACTATTTACATGTGAAAATACTGTGCGTTTCAATTTATCCTCTCCTTTCTGGGTCCAAAATCATTTTATCGAGAATAAATATTAGTGAAATAAAATATCAAATAACGAACTTTTTAAATTTTAAGGTGCACAATACAATTTTGTTGAGCTTGAATTACGGGGGCATAAAATAGTAGATGTTTCATCACGTAGTATTTTCAATAAAGGACATTCTATATTATGCATGTCGATAATTTACGCTGATTTTTGAAAAAACCAATTTAAATGAAAAATCTTTGCTAAGACTCTCACATAAATTTTACTAACATCGTTAAAAATAGTTTCCAAAATTTCTATCACAAATGTATAAGGTACATTGCCACTATTCCACGGTATAACATGAAAATTATATTTCAGCCCACGATTCATTATCTATACTCTGATGGGATGCAGCCCCATCCGCAAGAAGGTTGAAAACAAACAGAAAAAGGTTCTGCACCATCACTGATTAAAACTATCACAGGTAAAAATATTTGGCCTTGATGTTGTCTTGAATGTCTTCCACATATATTCAAGACCAAGATGTCGGGTTCCGTCTCACCAGCCATACATTTGAAATATACTTCTCTTGAATTTATGGCTGTAGCTGTTCCAAGACAAGAGCAGGTAGACTTGTCTTAAGACAAAAAGTGTAAGTCCTGATAAATATACTGAATTGCTCTTAAAGGAAATTATGTTACCAATTTGTGGCTTAACATTTGCCAGCGTCAAAATAACAAAATTTTTCGTCTGTAAATTTTATTGTCCATTATACTCCGAACTCTATAAACTATGGACCCCATCGATAGGGCCTGCCATTTCTAGAAATCAGGTAGCTAGGTTCGGACCAAACAGTCGACATCTGCTGGGCATTAAACTTTTACCACTGATAAAAATTGTAATTTTGTAATAAATTATTTTTAGATACAAAATTCGGAACTTGTCTGTCTCAGCAACTAGAGGCATATAAAACTTTCCATAAAAGGATTGAAAATTTAATATTCTAGAAGTATCTAGTCAACTGTTGGAGATAGGAAAAAATGGACTACATTTTTAGATTCGCCATCCAAAGAACATAAGTATTGCAGACAAATAAACTTATTAACACATAAAAAATACTATTGAAACAAATAATATAAACATTTTATAAAGTTTAAAGCGGATTAGTGATGACCCTCGGAGGTCTTGGTCTCAAGGCATAAATTTTTGTCTTTAAGTCGAAAATATTCCTCTGATGACATCAAAGACAGTCTGGTTCCGTCTCACGAACTAGAGATACAGAATAACTTGAAATTGTCTTGGATTGTTTTAACTCACGACAAAATGAAGGCCATATATTTTCACCCGTGATAGCCAATTCTATCAATATGAATTCAATAAATTGACATCTAAAGCATTGCGCATCCACCACTTTCTCCATTTTGGGAGCAACTAAACTGATTCAATCTGGTTAAAATAGTTTTACACCAACTTTTTCATCTCACCACTTATTTGTTTATTGTTGGAGGACAATTCCTAAGAGCACACATGCTGCACTCGGGGGGCAGTACTGTGCGAGCAGCGCGCATGCGCAATCTCTTCCTTTTTCACCGAGAACTTTCCTCATTGCCTCCGGCAGTCCGACGCCAAAGCTCATAGATAGAGCTTCGTGTTCATTGTTCATATAGTTAATAGTTTTCTACGTTTGACTTAAATAAAGGTACGGTACGTTACACTCATGCAACAACTCTGTTCTTCTTTCAACCGTCATCCTACAAGGTTCCATAATTTATATTCAATTAGGCGATCACGTAAGATTAGACAATATGCTGATGTTTGAGCAAGATAATGTTCACTAGTTTCAAATTAAAAACGAGCGATAACAGGTACATATTTCAAGATTTTTTTTTTTAAACAATCAATAACAACAAGAGGCGTATACTCTATAAACTCTTCACTCGATAACAGTGGTTGTGGTTCTTTACCACAGTAATTAGTTTGAATGTTTGTATATATTTCATTAAGCAGAGCATACTGATTTTTATTAATATTAATATTCAAATCACCGCAAGGATAGCACTGATAATTCAAAAATAGTTCCACATTAGTTAGGTTACTATGATGAAATTGAGTAGAGCTTTTATTAGTATTGTTTTTCTGGTTTTCTGTGAACCTAATAGAACAAATCGTGATTTTGCCAATCGTGTCGAAGTTTTGAAAGTCCAAACATGGTTCGTCGATGTTGAAAGTAACAGATATTCATACAATCTCCAAGTATGAAAACTTTTTTGAATAGGTGGATCTTTCTCAATATATTTTAGCAACTCAAATTTTCGCGAGTCTGACAATCTAACGCTTGGTAGAAACTTTTCCGTTATATTACTTTCAATTTTATACGTCTCATTGGGAGCTGTTTGAAAGATGGCTTTTGCACCATATTTTGGTCTTGACGAAAAAGTTCATGTTTCACATTAAGGCCACGTAACGAGTGGAACATCAGGCGAAGTCAATCCTGAGATCGATATTTTTTCATCCATATTTAGAAATAAGAGTTACAATAAGGCGGGGAAAATTTCGGAAAATATTAATAAATGTAAAAGGACCGTTTGAATAGGAGTCATATATGCTAATATAAGCTAGTGGTTGGCAAAACAGATATCAGCAGAGAACTTAAGACTTAATTGTTCGATAACTGATCTAAAGTTGAAACTATGCTGAATAAAAAGTTAAAGAAACGCTTTTTAAAGTGATAAGGCGAAGGTGCATTACTAATTGCTTCAGTTACCGTATTCCAAACACGCGCTCCCCTCATCATAAAGGATCTTAGCAACTTACAAGATTTGTGACGTGGAACTGTAAGGACTGTAATAAAAAACGGGAGGATAAGGGTCTTAACAAGGGCGATCCGACTTGAAGATGACAAGGATTCCTTGTTCTTCTTAAGCTGTTGGAGTACCCTAAATCCCTTACCGAATCAACGAAGGCAATGGCAAGGCCGTCAACCTTAAGCTGAGGGATGGTAGCAGTAAAAGGTGAAGAGGACTGTCCAATAATAATTGCTTTAGTTTTTGACGGGTTCAGCGTTAACCCATCATTTAGTGCCCATTGATTCACTATATAAATATCCTTCTGAACTATCGCAATCAAACTATTAATGGAAGAGATAGGACCAGTGACATATAGTTTTAAATCGTCCGCATAAGCATGGTACTTACAATGCTCAAGACCACCACCAAGGTCAGAGATGTATAGACCGAAAAGGAGGGGGGCAAGTGGTGAGCCCTAAGGGACTCCACTCCCGACCCCCACCCAATCGGACCGTTCATCCTTATCATTAAGCACTCATAGAAAACGGTTTTTTAAAGTAGGATTCGAACCACGCAATTGCAGTACTGAATAGATTAAATTTACGAAGTTTATTTAAAAGAAGCTTGTGATAAACAGTATTAGCGATTTTAAAGTCTGAAGTAACTTTCAGGGAGGCTGTTAATATACTGTGGTTAGCCCGAAAGCCCGATTGTAACGGATCGAGTAGCCTATTTGCATTTAGGTAACTCGTAAGTTGCGAATGCAAAATACATTCTAGCGGCTTAGACAAAGCACAAAGTATCGAAATTAGCCGGAAATCATTAGGAGAAAAGGGACTAGAAACCTTAGGAATAGGGCGAATCAGCGGTTTTTTCCATAGATCAGGGAAAAGCCCCATCTGTAGGGAAGATTTATAGATGTAAAGGAGTATGGGAAAAATTACAGGATGCGCTAGTCGAATAATCTTTATAGATATACCATCTATTCCTAAAGCGTTAGTTTTTATTTCGAAAAGTTTCTCGAAGAGAGCTTCCGGCGTTATGTTTAAAAAAGAAATCAGTATCTCGAAAAGTCGAGCTTGCCTAAACTGCTGTAAGGTGTATACCAGAGTTTCAGGAGTTAAAGGATGTTAGATTTGTGGATGCTTGTAATAGATCATTAGAAGGAAAAGTATGAACTGAGGCTTCATCCTCAAGTGGAATTAGATATACGCGTCTTAGTAAGTGTCAGATATTTTTATGTTTATTCCGGTTCTTTATAGCATTGTAATTATATTGATTATGCGAATCCTTGATTTTGGTTTGAACTAAGTTGCTTAGCTAACGAAAGTGTGCTTCTTTCAGTGGATTTTTAGTTCTTTGCCAGGCGGCGCTTATTATTACGTTCCTTTATAAGGTTTTGGATTTCTACTGTGATCGAAGGAGCTGAATTTTTATGTTTATGTGGAAGATGCAAAGGCGCAAACTGATACAGCGAAGAAATTAATTAAGAGCATAAAAGATTTAATTAACTAATAATTTCTTCAACTCTTAGTATTGTGGAATTATGTGGGACAATAGATTACCCAGCAGCATGCATCATAGTTGTTAAATATTAAGTGTGATTGCAAAAATCATTCAAATTATTAATAAAATCACATATGAGAAAAATTTTATTGAAATTAGGTACATGGGTAAAAATTTCTGTTTCAAGTTCTGTTCCGAAATAGGCATTTGGAGGTTTGCGAATGACGCGCATCAAAACAGAGTCCTCGATCCTGTGACTTCAATGAAAAGAAATTCAGCAATAGGATAATTAACAACCGAGCTGACTCCCAATAAGATTCTTCTAAGGCTGTCATGCACATACAGACAAACACCACCCCTTCTCCGCTCCTCTCTGTCTCTACGGAAGAGCACGTAATTATCAAGTCCGACTACACTTGATGGGTGTCTCGAGGTTAGCCATATCTCTGAGACTGCTATAATATGGTACGCACAAGAGATGAAAAAATCTCAGAACTCATGAATGTGAGCCAAGAGAGACTAGGCATTAACATGGCAAATATTTAAAGAATGCATAATAAACTGAGAATAAACTTAGCTGCATAACAAGAATGAGTGTAAATGAATTCAAAAATACCCCAGCATAGGATGTACAGATTATTCATAACGAAAAAAGTTACCAGTACCCAACTCAGTCCAACCTTCTTACTAACAATTCGAATCAATAGGGGATGATAAGACTTAAAATTGCTTCTACTCTGAAAAAATAATGCATAGAGAGGGAGAGAGAGATAACAAATATCATTGAAGATTTAGTTTTAAAGTATTTACCGATTGCCCTTATAAATTGCCTAAAATTAAACGTACAGAGGCGAAGAGAAAATCTAAACCTATACTCGTAAAATTAGAGAGAATAAAAAAATGCAAGAAAAATTGCCAAAAAAGTATTAAAAAAAAAAGTAGCTGGCCAGCTGCGAGGCCCACGTGATGTAGTGCAATGCTGAAGACGTCTTAACGGAGGGCATCAAGGTCGTTGATGTTGGCCACAAAAATTTTGTGCGAACCATCCTCTTTACGGCAAAAAATCGTACCCCCTTTCGTCCAAAGGTACTTTAATTTCTTACATCTTCTTAGTTGTAGAGCAGCACTATATGTATATGAGCCGATTGTTTTCAGTCAGCGATTCTCTTATACACAGGGTGTCTGGACTTATATGGCCATATAAAAATAAAAAGAAATAATTTTAAATTCCTTTTCAATTAAAAAGATTAAGGAAATTTCTACATAAAAAATTAAAAAAATAATTCCAATTAAATAAAACATGGATAGAAAATGGTAAAATCCAAACATTCAATTTTTTGCTGATACTTTTGATATCCTTAGTCGCCAAATTTAGAGAAGCCAAATGTGACAATGCGCTACACCTTCCACAAGCTAGAGAATCCGTCGCCCCTGTCGCTATAGATCCATTACATACCGCCCATGCCACCATGATGATCACGTAACCAGCACGCAGCCAGCGCGATACTCAAATGTTAAAAGGTGAAATAAAACGTTTTTCTGGATGAAAGCGACAAAAGAATGCACTTTTATTTGTTCACTAGGACAAGGTGAACACCACTAACCGTTTGTAGCACCATGCACTTCTTTAAACACTCGTAATTTTACGAATATAACGGATCGATATAACACAAGTCACGTGCAAACGACCAGGACCGTAGTGATTCCGTTTAGACGCAAATTGGTAAAGAAAAATTGAGGACCAGCTTGATCACGTGACCCACTTGTCACATGACCTTAACAATGATTTTGTGATAATCTTCAGCAAAACCAAATTTCATGCTAAGATATATGGATATATCAAAATAACCAATAGCATTGGATAACGATTTTTCATTATTATTTTATTTAAAGCCAACCAGTATTCTCTACGTAATGTGATAGTCCAGGGTATGAAGATGCACATTTTTTCGTGAGACTAGTGAGACCAAGATTTTTATTTCTACCAATTTCAATAGCATGAATCTCATACCTTGCTTCTTCAAACAAATGATGGATGGCGTTACAAACTAACACTGTAGTATTCAATGGAGTCCCATCAGTCGTTACCAGACTCCCATGCACATGAAGTAAAATTTTCCTAGCTAGAAGGCAGTGATCGTGATTTTGCACAAAAATTCGAATTTCGTCTCTATTATTGAAGTTTGATGATGCGTAGGTGCCTCTACTTCACCTTGAGCGATAGATTTATAAAAATTATGAGGGTTTAAATGTTTAGAATTTCCTCTTCAATGACAAACAATCAAACGACGGTATAAAAAGTACATATACAAGTACAAAAAATTCTGAATCTTTTTATTCCCTTCTTTTTGCGAGTGATGTGACCTCGAGGCCCAACCTTGTCAGCAGAAGCACGTTTTAAGGTTTTATCTCTCTGACAGCTCGCTGTCGACTGATGCGCTTGCGGTATAATACTAAAGTATTATAGCGGAAGCCAACCTTTTTATTGAAAACGATAATCATTATCGTAAAGACTTGATTTTTAGTCTAATTGTTATAATTTCTCCATGAGAATTAACATACTGTCCGTCTTAATCAACTATTCACAAGCGTATATGATCGGTTGTCCTGATGGTAAACATGTAATAGATTCTGATCGTTAAATATTTATATGCCGATTGCAATATATTTCAATTCGAAATTTAATGTTTGAAGGTGAATTCCAACACCCTCTTTTACTTAAACGTTCTGTAGATAGCTCTCTATAGCAAATATTTCATAACTTGAAATTTCTTGACATAAAATGCGGCTCCGGTATGCTAATGCAAGCATGTTAGTCGCAGATACCTTGTTCAACGCCGACAGATTGAATGACTAAATCTGTCGAACAAGATGCATGTATCTGCTTCGGAGAGAATCCTTTACTGATGTTACGTCCTGAATGCGGTTTTGAAGCGCGCCCAGGTATGTATAGGTCTCATCAGTGTTAGGATGTCTAATAACACTTATATTCACAAGCTCAGGGTCCTTGGGAATGCCAACAATCTTCCCTTTCTTCAGATGAATTTTGGCAAATTTATCCAATCGAAAGTCCATCCCAATCTCTCCTGTGTACTTCTTGACGATATTTATGGCAGTTTGAAGTTTGCCTTTACCAGAGGCATATGTTTGGATATACTGTAATAAACACACATTATAAATTATTATTTTAGAATTATATTGATATATTTGGGGGGAGGGGGGAATTTGAAATTTCTATAATTTCCAATTTTGGGTATTTAAAATTTTGCGATTTTGACAAGTCGAGTTTCAAATGTCGATAATTATATCATTTTGAAAATATATTATTTTGGGAATTTCAAATTTCGGAATGGGTTCGGGTTTTCGAGTGGTCGCGTCTTTGTACTTGCCACACTCTGCGATGCGAGACACAGTCTATTGTCGCGCGACCAAAACTTTACGCCGAAAACTCATTTTTGCCCGGCACGTGTCTTATAGTCTAGGTGTGGAATCACCTTAAAATCGCAAAAGCTTATGAGGCGATTCGACGTAAACATTTAATGCTGAAAATGGGTAAAGAAGCATCTGAAAAGATGATAAGTGAAACGTTTAGGCCAATCATCTTGCCACTCCAAAAACTGGTTCACTTATCGAATCCTTCAATCAAGGAGGAAGTTGAACAAAATGAGCCGGTAAAGAAAAAAGATGAAAAGGAGGATGGTAACGCTTCCGTAATGACTGCTTACGCTGAAGAAAAGCAAGATACAACTATGCTTGAAGAGGATGCTACAACTTTGCCTGCTGATAATTATGAGTATTTGACAAACTAGTTTCTCTGGATGCTACAACAAAAAAGGAAGCAGTATTTGGATATGCTTTATGGCATGCGCAAACTCAATGATGGCAGCCTCGTAATTGGTGATAAACCCCCTAGATTTGAGGGACAATATATCCACGTTGGTGGTAAACATTATCTAAAAACTGCAGGTCTGCTTGATCTGCTTTTTAGAAAATGCCAGAAAAAACCTATGTAAGTGCTGCTGATTTGAACAATTATATAGAAATATTAAATGCTATAAATGGACCTGTCCGCAGCAGCAGAAATATCAAGTACAAGAGCTTTATTGCAAAATTGTTCAATATATCGCGCAGATGGTCTTCAACGAGTGGAGGTTCCCTGCCGCAGTATATGGCAGCAAGAAAAATGTAAACACTAACTACATCTACTGGGATGACCCTAACGAACTAGTAGGTCGTCTTCGTCTGCTCCTAGCGTCTCATTCAGCAGGAAATCCAAGTCACAATAATTAAATTATATCCGTCTTTGAGGAACTACTGGAAGCTGGAATCATATATTAGGAGCGTGCTCATAACAATATTGTCAGTATTAGGATGAGTATCGACGTGTTTTGGATTTATATGTTAAGTATGTTGACATAATTGAACATAATTAACATAAATAACATACTGAACATAATTTACCTGATTTGTTGTCCCGTTTCTTCTTGCGACACTCCCGGTCGTATTGACCGTTATTCTTGCAATAATAACACGCTTTACGACTTTCTTCCTTTATGAGCCTTTCTTCTAGGATTTCTAGCGTCTGGTTTTCCGCAGATATGCTATCCCATGCTATTTGCAGGGCATTGTACTTCGGAGGGCGGCTCGCTAGAATTTTCACTATTATGGCCACATTTGAGATAGTCACTTGGATCGAACCGTGGACCTCCTGATGTTGGATTCAAAATCACCTCCGACGGTCATTGTGACGTAGACTGCAAAATACTTTTAACGTTAGCGAGGCTAAAGAACAATATGACGCAGGCAATTTGGGACTTATACAGCGTATTCTACAAAATAAGATAGTACAGTGTATCAATTCACATCATCTATGCGAATAGAGATTGGCAATAATAATTTCACGATACATATACTTGGAGAATCAATCAATGAGAAACTGAAAAACCTGCAGATTGACACACAAGAAGATTTATCAATCCGTAACACTGATCTCATTGGTCAGTGGGATGCTTGAATTAACGCACTCGAGAATGGACAACAAGAAATTGGCAGTAGTCACATAACTGAATAAACCTGCTAGAAAGAATTATCCACGTCGTTGCGTGCGAATGCAGGGTATAGATTAGACGTGGCAGGCAGATTTAAAAGCAAGAGTAGATCAGATATCACTTGAGCAATGCAATCTAATCTGGTGCAGGGTCGTGTGTCAAGAAACTTACACACTGATGAAGGCAACAAATTTTATGATTCACATTAATAATCTGATGCAACAATATGTTGAGGATAAAGGAGAGCTGATGCAACGCTTCAAAAAACTACGAGATATGCGCAATAGGAGGTCAAAGTTCAAAGTTGGTTAGAGAGTTCGAGTCAGCAAGCACAAGTATGTCTTCGAGAAAGGATACCCACCCAACTGGACAACAGAGATATTTACTGTAGAGAGTCGTGCATACGAATCCAGTAACGTACAGGCTCAAAGGCTATCCTGAATAACCCATCGCTGGCAGATTCTGTGAATAAGAACATCTCGAAGTTGAACATGCGGACGTATACTTTGTGGAAAAAATAATCAAGAAACGTGACAACAAAATATTTGTAAAGTGGTTAGGTTTTGATACTTCACGTAACAGCTGGATAGATAAATCAGATGTGTAACCAACCTTGTGTAATGTTGAATCAATGCTCAACCAACGATGTACCAACGATGAATCAATGTTGAATCAGCTATGTGTAATCTTGAATCAACTATGTGTAATGTTGAAACAACGATGAACCAATGATAAATCAACTTTGTGCAATGGTGAATCAACTTTGTGCTATGTTGAATCAACTATGTGCAGGTCGAATCAGCTATGTGCAATGCTGAACCAGCTATGTGCAATGTTGAACTAACGATGAACCATCCATGAACCAATGTTCAACCTACGATGAATTAATGTGAAACTAACCATGATTCACAGTCGAATGAACGATAAAGCAATGATATGTGATAAGTGGTCAAAAACTGATATTAAGTAATATGAATTAAACTAATATTTAGAATATTTGAAAAATATTTTTAAAAATTGTGGCTTACCGATATTCATCTTCTAAAATCGATTTCACCCATGGATTATAGTACATGTCAGCCATATCGGACATAAAAACCTTAGCCGAAATCGAACCAACTTTTTTTTACATGGGTCCTATCAATACAAATACAATCCCCGCAATATTTCATTAATGCCATTTTTTTACCTGGAGTCATGATGATAAGGATAAAATCTTCTTCTTTAAGTTGTGGAAAGTCTTGCAAAAAAGTGCCTTGTGGTTTGTAAAATAATACTCATAAATCTTTCATTTCTTTGACCCATGCATCAACACTCATTGTGTCATTCTTATACATCTGCCCTGTTGAATGTAAATTAATACAAGCTTCAATAATAAATAGGTCCTTTTTAGTTAGCAAATCCAGTCTTTCTTCAGACGGACTCGTTCCTAGTCCGCGTATATCATCAATAATCGCATCAAATGGATTTTTCATAGCAATTTTAGTTGCTAACATTTGACGCTCTTCACTTGATAAAGTAGATGACACAAATCCATTGCATGGCCGACATGAGATTTTACATAAGCAACATTGTGGCTACCATCGTTTTTATCAATAGAAACTTATATCCCAGCAGGACAATAACCGTTAATTTTCTTGCTTCGCTGAATTTTAAAATGGCGCTTCCCAGTACTTGTCGGTTAATAGAATCCTGAACGATGACACACATAATTTGTTTTTCCCTTCTCCAAAATAAATTTTGTTTTTGACTCTTTCTCACTTGTAGCTGAAGTAATTGCCAAAAAGCTTGTCACTTTGAATGTCAAGTGCTAAAAATATATGTTAATAAAGTGCTTGTATCAAAGCAAATTTTGGTAAAGTTTGCAAATTTTAGACGACTTCGTTCAGAAATTATAAATAAAGAAATACCCCAAATGTCTTGTAACACACCTGTGCCAAACTACAAATTCTTTTTTTTTTATGTACTGCTTATAGTTATCAAAATTCGAAAACTATCAATACATTATAGGTTATTTTTCTTAAAAGCGACGCGATATCACTTTTTACATACATCATTTTTATTGTTGACAGTTTATACTTAATGGAATTTTTTTACTTACATTCAGTGTGATTTTTTACGTGCATTCTTGGATCAAACAATTCCACTTGCACGAAATTCAAAACGATCACGATACGAAACTTGGACACGAAACTTGCCGAACGCCCTCGAGCGTAAAGTTGCAGTCGGGGTGTAGCTGCTTGTTTCCGGACAAGGGCTGCGTTGCGACGAACGAGAGCACTGTGGTGATGGACAAGAACACTGTAGCGACGGATGAGAGCACCGTTCAATAGTAGCTGTGGGTCGAGACTGGCGACGGGACTCCTCGGGGGGTTTCCGCCTTCTCTCGGGCACGGTCCGGTAACACTGTTGCGCAGGGTCGGCGCAGTATATTTACATTGTATGAAAAATGTGATAGTTATAAACAAATGGCGTAAACGAATTCACGGTTTGTGCAATTTTTTAATTTTCAAGGTACTTTCATTTGGAAATTTGTTTTCATTGGTTGATTATATGGAATTGGTTAAAAACTTAATCGCTTCACGTGAAAGAGAAAAAGAGCTCACACACAAATAAAAAGGTCTAACCAACAACGTTTCGAAAAAGAAATCCTATTATAATCATGCGCACAACTTTGAATTGACCTACAATGCGAATTTGTGTATAACAATCACATTTCTCATAAACTCTCAATTTACTTTTGCAGGACATCAGTGGCAAACCAATTGAAACAAATTTACAAAAGAAGTACGTCAAAATTTAAAAATTGAACAAACAGTGAATTTCGTTACGCCATTCGTTTATAATAATCACATTTTTCATGAGATGTCAATTTACTGCTCCGGAATATCACGGGCAAACCAATAGAAACAATTTTCCAAAAAAGTACCAGAAAATTTTACACAAAGTTTACACAAAGAATGTTACAAAGATTGCGGCTGAGTTGGCGAATCAATTTGCTCTCATTACATCGGAGGTCCATACAATCATTTTGAACTTAAATATATGGAGTAACTGTAATTTCCTTTTTAATTAATTTAAAATTTTTTAGTATTGTTTAGATTTGATTTACGGATAGTTGGATTCAAATTTCACTCGCTTTCCGCATTGCTTAGAATGTATGTGAGACGAACTTCAACTTCTTGTAGCAAAAAAATTTCGTTCCTACTAGCGTTGGATTTTTGAGATATCGATTAGTTCAATTCTAAATCTGAAATCTTGCTCGCTATCATTCTTCTCAGCGCTGGACTTTTACAATCGTCTTTGAGTTGAATTCAAAATCCAAACAATTGCTCATAGTACGCACCGGTATGTGGCTTCATAAGTTTCATCCATGAGTATCATAGAAGTCTACTGCGCATCTGTAAGTATCATAGAAGTCTACTGCGCATCCATAAGTACCGTAGAAGGCTACTGTGCAATCATAGGTATCGTAGAAGTCTATTGCACATCCATAAGTATCGTAGAAGTGTACTGCGCAGCTATGCACATATACTGTAGAACCTTACTACGCAACCTTGTATACTATAAGTGTCGAGAGGTAACTTAGCATGGAATAGAACCTTCGTTGATATTTCTACCAATAGGTAGCACCACATTTTAGCCTAAAAAACAGGGACATCGGTAAGTTGGTTAGTTGATATGTCTTGAAATAGACGGCGCCACTGTAATGTTATCGTAAAATCTTAGTTGATATTTCTGCAAATAGATGACGCCACATTTCAATCTGTAAACAGGAACGTTGATAAATTGGTTAGTTGATATGTTTCGTAATAGATGACGCCACTGTAATATTATCATAAAAACTTACAAGGGGATCTTTAGGTACGCTTTTTTTGTTTGAATTGATACTCTCCTCAATGAAAGATACGTACCGGAGGTTTTCAAAGAAAAATCAAGAAGACGCAATGTTGATCCATTTTCAAAAAAAGGAATTTTAAAAATTGCGAACGGATGGTCATCAAGCTGGTGTAAAAGTATTTTGAAGCATCGGTAGCTCCCTGGTACAGCGCTCGGCTGATACCCGCAAGTTTGCGCGTTCGGTTCTCGCTATCTGTATTTTTTTGTATATTTTTTATTGATCAAAATGCCTATTTATTCCATTTTTGAATAACATTTAATAAAATTATACCGTTTAATGATTATTTATTCCTTATTTTCAATAAAAACTCTGTTTATCGTAATTTCATTATCAATCGCTTGGACAATGGTGCATTTTATTAAAATTCATTAGTCTTCAATGTTTTCTAGTATTTATATGTTTAAATTAAAGTAGGAACGAAGTGTTTCAAATGAAAATTTCAATCATAAAGACGAAATAGCAGTTGATGCAGTGACTCATTACGTAGATATTTACTAACAAGAATCATAAATGTCTTAACCCTTGCTTGTCACACCTCCGCGGAGTAACACGCTTGCCACACGGGGGTGTCAGCCAGCCCAGCCATAAAAACTGTAATAAAAAATTAACTATTAGATGTTTTTCTTTGAAAATTGGTATGGAACTTCTCAAAAACTTACTTTAAAAGATCATATAGGTTATAGAGCCAAAAATTAAATTTAAGTACACTGAAAGGTGTGCAGAAGAAAAAAAATGAAATAATGACAATTTTACAGAGAAATTAATATTTTTTTCTATTTTTCAATATTAAGGGCTAAAATTCCAGCTTCAAAAAGGGTATTTGTTCTTCATTCCTCAAAATAGATACCCTTTTTGAAAGGTCCTGTAAACTAATTTTTTTTTCTTATAATTTGGTAATAGGCATGCCCACTTCTCTATTTCCTTTCAGGGAAGTCGATTGTTTATTATTCCTCTATCGCTCATATTTTTAAAGAAATGAAATGGTAAATGAAGTTAGGAACCCAGTTACAAATGAATCGACCTTTATTATTAAATCAAGATTAAAATACATAGAATGATATAGTACGCACCCCATACTGTGGTAAGAGAGAGAGAACAGATGTGGCCTCTCTTGCTGTGTGTTATTATGTTTTTTATAGTCGGTAGAACCGGAAAGCAGACAAAGAAAATGCGAGAAAATAAAAAACGCGACTCGATCTGTGCTTCCGCAAGAGTTAAACTGGCAGGCGATCTGCTAGCCTCTGCGAAAATTAGACAATAAGCGAAGGAAGGTGCAGGGCGTGTAGTTTTAATAGGACGGAAAGAACTACTTCCTTGACCGCGCGGCATCTCTACGCCATGCATCGTTCCCACTCTCCCCCTTGCTAAGATTGCACTCTCGTATGAAGTGTTACTCCACCGCTTATTACAGGTGCGAGTATGCACCTCTAAGTAGAAAAATGCTGATCTATGCATTCCGGTCGTTCCCATGCTTCCAGTCTACCGGGGGCCCGCTTTTTACCCTCTGGTGTATCATCACTATGCGAGAGAAAATGCTGAAATTGCACTCTTCCCTTCCTCTGCTTTCTGTTTCTCTCTTTTTAATCCCATACATTCTTTAAATCCCATACGTATAATAAAGAAACAGGAACTTCGGTTGTAACAAACACATAATTCTTTCTTTATTAGTAGCTATAATAGCCTGTACTTTATGATTCATTTTCTGGGCTCAAAATATTAACATTTTGAAATTTACTTTATGTCTATGAATTAAGAAAGCTCTCTAAAAGATGCCTGATTTTTTCGGCCTATTCCCATCATTTTTTACAAAGATGTGATAATTGAAAGTTCATGAACGAAAAATTAGTGCATGTAACCCCGTTTTTCATCATTTCCTGATTCATATTTTTCGAAATGATTTTAGTGAATGCCCTTGAATAGATTATTTGTGGATCATAACATTAATTTAGCAATATAGTTATTCTTGTATGTTAGCGATTTTATTCGCTGAGTTCTGCCCACTTCTGTAGAGGGTTCGTCTGCACATCTGGTTCCGTGTGGCTGTGTGCATTTCGACGTCACGCGAATTCTTTGCGGCTTTGCCACTTTGTTCATAATTTCACTTGTAATTATTAAACATTTTTTTATAGATAAAGCTTTTTTTCGAATATGCGGCTCGCGATATATCTTAAATTTGGTGACCGTTTTTATACAACCTCGAAAACTTGATAAAATTTGGACAGCCTGTTTCGATTATCATTACCTCCCGATTTTCAATAATTTAACAGAATCTGATCACAGAAAGTTTAATGTTGTGTCTTCTCAAGTCTCGCATACACGGGACATTTCTGTTAAGCACGAGCACAAAGTTTACATGAAGAAGTCAAAAATATTATTTGATTAATAAAATTAAACATTCTGAAGAATGCTTTTTGTTGTTTCTATAAGATGTATTGTCATGTTTTCTTCTAGACTGGAACAGGGATCTGCAGCATCTAAAAAATTAGAATAAAACAATTAACGTAAATCAAAATTATTGTTTGGATCGCCTGATTGTCCAATGAGCTATAATTAGTGTACAAAACCCGGTTCAGGCCAGAAGTAGACAAAAAATTTACAATGGGATAAAAAATTGTACCACGACATAGGCAATGGATGAGATTCACGGTGAGCCTGGACGTCGTCTCTCGCAGATTCTAGATCCAATCACGAGTTTAGCCTCGGACTTTGATTCGAATTCTGCATCATGTAGTTCACGTCTCGGAGCTCGAGTCCATAAACCATATATGACTGCAGAAGAGGGTTCTGGGGTATCTCCAAGTGGGTCCGATAGACTTCAAGTACGGTCTAGTGCTCACGAATCAAAACAAATTAGATCAGACAGTCCACGATTAATACCGCGTCGTGCTTTTCCAGCTCCAATCCGACCTCCTCGACCACATAACGCCAAATGTTGCAGCGTTGTGGTTTCCAGAGATTCGCCCTATGTAAATGTCTCAAATCTAATATTCCGTAAAAACGACAGTTTTACGCAGGTTGTGACAGACGCAGGATGTGTTGAATTGAAGGACGCTAACAGTAGTATTAGCAGTAGTAGCAACTACAGCAAGTCCTGCAAGTACAGCCCTTACGATTTTATCTCAGAACCAAGTGGTTATATGGACTACGCAGACCAGAGAATAAATAGGGCCCGAAAAGATTTCAATACGAAGTGCTTTGAAATTAAAGCCAACGATACACAAAAATCAAATTCCGTAAATTCAACATGTGACCCAGGATCACCAGGCAGGGTAGACACATACAAACGGTCATTTTCTTCTTGCAGTAGACAATGTCAGGATGAGCAGAGTCGACATTATCTCGCGGAAAATCAAATATTTATGGATCGGACATCATTGAGTTTAAGTACTGCAGAAGAAAAAAACCCTAGTACTACCTACAGTGCCTCCGAAAGTTGCGACGGATTTTTAAACACAGTTGAAAAATTTAACTGGCAAGAAAGATGTCTGGAATTGCAGTTGCAACTGCACAGGAGTAAGAGTCAAGCTACCAGAATTCGAGATATCTTACGAGAGAAGGTAAGTAATATTTGAAAAAAGTATGATGTTAGAAGGCAGCCGAAATCTTAATTTTTTAAACAGTTTACCCAAAAGTAATTAACTCTATGCGCCTCGCGGTTTATGCCTACACTACTGTCAGCACCACATCGAAATCAAAGTGCGCTTTTGTTAATACAAGTGCTAACCTACTAGTTAGGATCGTATAATTAAAAGTCGTTTTTATTGTATTGTATTTAATCTCTTCCTCTTGCTGATATGAGGGCCTCCGCTTTATTTACAATTGTTTACTATACGGCCTTATTCTACATCTTAAGTTATACTTTTTTCACTTTATTTCTTTCCATTTCTTTGTCAAGATTAACTTTTTGGCTTAATCCTGCTTCCTGCCTCCTTCTTTCTCTCAATTCAAAAAGTTCTCACACGTATTCCATTTAATGTTTTTTTTTCATCTTTTTTGCGGATTACGGTTCCCCAACCTCTTACCAATACTGTACCACCTATTTTAAGTCGACTCCATAATTTTTCCTCCCCCTTCATCTCTCTGCCCTGCGTCACTAGTAACTCCAATTATATCTTCTGCCATCCATATATCCTAGACGAATGTCAACTCATGACAATCATCCATCTTAAAAATCTATCATGCAAACTTTCCACTCTTTTATGCTCCTTTCAACCCCAGATCTTTACTCCATAACAATATAACATAACACTGCCCAGTCTAACGCATTGAACATTCATTATTATTATTATGAGAAGTTGTAGGCTCCGAAAGCTACGATCATTGTTCCCTAAAGCAACCAATCCCGACGCAACTGAAATGTGTACGTCATCAACCCCTGATCCGTCTATCTCAGAAGGTAAGCAAGAGCGGGAAATTCGCGCAAGAGACTTCGTACAACACTGTTCCTTGGAGTCCGGTCTCTAGCCGCGGATGACCTCACGTGGCAGACAGCACAGTTAGAGATGAAAGTTTCACCTCTGGATACTTTTTTAGAGCTAACAATCTTTGTAGAATGTTATGAGGAACAGTGTTGACGGACCAGATGAAGTGATCCCAGAAGAACAGCCTTTTGCATCCGGCTTGCGATGGACTGAGCATGACGCTGGCAAGCCGGGATTTTGTTGAATTGGCTATGAAATGAAGCTTTCATACCTTCAAGGCAGCCGATTATGAGAACTACAAGATGGACTTTGTAGCCTTGGTTCAGCCTGCTCAGCTCGAAAAGAAGTGATTGATATTTCGCCCGTTTTTCTTCCTCCTTTGCCATGATATTACCATCGGCTGGTGTCGAGAATTCAATCACGTAAATTATCTTCGTCTTCAGATCTTCGAGGACAATATCAGGCTTTGTAGTACTGATACGTTGAGTAGTGAGAATAAGAAATTCCGGTAGATCTTACACTGATCATTCCCCACAATGGACTCGAGTTCCCCCTGGACGTATGGCAAGACAGGCATTAGGTGAACACCATAGAAGTACCTAAGATGGCAATATAACACTTTTAAAGCCGCATTGTATCTCTCAATGTACCCGTAGCATGCATACTTTGAGCATCCACTGAGAGCATGTCCAAGTGTTTCAGGCTCTTGCTTGTATGCTCGGCAGTTGGTATCGCCTACTACATTCATTATTTGCTTGTGGTAAACTAAGATGTGTATAATGCCATCTTGACAGGCAAAAAGAAATGACACAGTCTCCGAACTCAATCCAGCGGACTTGAGAAATATGTTGGAGAGCCCCATTGATAGCCCTTCTCTACATATAATGCCGCAGAATTTACCATGAAGGGATTTGTTAGCATCTTCTCTTAGTAGAAGCGAATGTTCTGCTTCCTGTGCTCGAAATTGAGCACCAAAAGCGTTAGTGATGCTAGGCCATGTGTAGTGTCGTTGGAATCAAATGAAAGACCAAGCTCCTCTGCGGCCCTATCTGCAGCACGGTATAGAAACGCTGCAGCATTGACGATTTCATGTTGATGCACGTGTCACATAAGAGAATCTGTGCTATTTAGAAAAATCTATCAGAGAGAATCTGAGCTATTTAGCTTCTACTAAGAGAACATGCTGACAAGCCCCTTCATGGTAAATTCTGTGGCATTATACGTAGAGAAGAGCTATCGATGGGCCTGTCCAACATGTTTGTTAAGTCTGCTGGATTGAGATCGGAGACTGAGGGATGCCTGTCAGGACGGCGTCATAAACACCTTAGTTTACCGCGAGCACATAATGAGTGTACCTGTAGGCGATACTAACTGCCGTGCGTGCAAGCAATAGCCAGAAATACTTGAACATGCTCTCAGTGGATGCTCAAAGTATGCATGCTACGGGTACGTTGATAGATACAATGCGGCTCTAAAAGTGTTATATTACCATCTTAGGCACTTCTATGGTGTTGATCTATTACCCGTCTTGTCATACGCCCAGGGGGAACTCGAGGCCGTTGTGTAGAATGATCAGTGTCAGATCTACTAGAATTTCTCATTCGCCACCATTCTACGTATCAGTGCTGCGATGCCTGATATTGTGCTCCAAGATCTGCAGACCAAGATAATTCACGTGATTGAATTCTCGGCACCAGCCGATGGTAATACCACGGTAAAATAGGAAGACAAACGGGCGAAATATCAAGCACTTCTTTTCGAGCTGAGCAGGCTGTACCAAGGCTACAACGTCCATCTTGTAGTTCTCATAATCGGCTGTCTTGGAGGTATGAAAGCCTCATTTCTTAGCGAACTCAACAAGATTCCGGCTTGCCAGAGTCAGGCTCATTCCATCGTGAACCGGATGCAAAAGGCTGTTCTTCTGGGATCACTTCATCTGGTCTGTCAAGACTGTTCCTCATAACATTCTACAAAGATTGGTGGCTCTGAAAAAGTATCCAGAGGTGAAACCTTCATCGCCAACTGTCCGGTCTGCCGCGTAAGGTCATCCGCGACTAAAGACCTGACTCCAAGAGAACTTTTAAACTGTCACATTTCATTCATTTTACATGAAAATGGACCCTGTAAGGGAATTGACACGATTTCCGGGCACATTTGGTCCGATTTGACCCTCGTCCGCACAGATGATTTTTGATTTTATTGTTGATTTTATTTCGTTTGGTTAATATATTTTATCATAACAACTTTTAAACTGTCACATTTTATTAATTTTATATGAAAATCGAAATTTCTAGAAAAAAACTTCTTTTTGCTCCCATTTTTTTTTAGTGTAAAATTCAAAAACCCGGAAGTGCCAGTGTCTTTAATAAACATTATCCTGCAGTAATATACAAAAAAAATATGAAAAATTAAGAATTCGTAAAAATTAATGAAGCCGTCACTAAGGCACATTTTGTCCGATTTGACACTTGTCCGCACGGATAATTTTTTATTTTATTGTTGATTTCATTTCGCTTGCTTGATATATTTCATAATATCAACTGTCAAACTGTCACATTTTATTAATTTTATATGAAAATCGGCCCTATGAGGGAATATAAACGATTTCCGGGCACATTTGGTCCTATTTGACCCTTGTCCGCACGGATAATTTCTTATTTTATTGTTGATTTTATTTTGTTTTGTTGATATGTTTCATAATATCAACTTTTAAACTGTCACATTTCATTAATTTTATATGAAAATCGAAATTTCTAGAAAAAAACTTCTTTTTGCTCCCATTTTTGTTTTTATGTAAAATTCGAAAAACCGGAGGTGCCAGTTTCTTTAATAAACATTATCCTGCAGTAATATGCAAAAAAATATGAAAAATTGAAAATTCGTAAAAATTAGTGAAACTGTTGTCGGTAGACGTCTCCAACTTCAGCACAATATTAAATTGACGGATTTCCATGGAAGCCAGTAAAAGAAGGGATTTCGAGTCAAAGAACGCAAATTTGGGGTGAAAATTCGAAATTTTAACAAGTTCAATTAAAATGTTGGAGATTTTATTAAATTAGCATATTTCCATGAATGTCATAAGGAGGGAGTTTTCGAGTCACTGAACACGAACAATTCCAAAAGTGGACTTAAAAGTTGAAAAATTCCTCAAGTTGTTAAATTTCCATGAAAGTCATTACGAGGGAGTTTATCCAATCACAGAACACGAATTTGGGGTTTAAATGACAAAATTCTGAAATTTCAACAATTTTAATTAATTGATAGATTGTCATGAAAGTCATAACTAGGCGGTTTGTCGAATCTTAGAATACAAAGGGTTAAAACAGAAAAAGTTAGCATAAAATGTTGAAAATTTTATCAAGATGGCAGATTTTCATGAATGTCATAACAACCTTGCGGACCGGCAGAACGCAAGCATTACGCTACAGCGTAATGCTAAAGTAATGCTAAAGTAATATGGCATTATAATTAATAAAGAAACAAAATAAATATGTAAACTGTTGAAATTATAATAAAACGTTAAAATTTACGTTAAATGTCCATGCCGTAATTGCAAAAAGTTTCTTTTTCAGCGTTAAAAAATGAAAACAGAATGTAACTGTAATTGCAGTCTGCTAACGTAGGCTTCAAGCGGGTTGCCAGCACGCAGGGGCCGACTTCAATGACAGTCACTTTGTTTTTTTATTTTTTAACGCTGAAAAAGCAACTTGTTGCAATTACGGCATGAACATTTAACGTCAATTTTAACGTATTATTATAATTGCAACAGTTTACATATTTATTTAGCTACTTTTAATAATCATAATGCCATATTACTCTAGCATTACATTTAGTCCAGGGAACGAAGATCAAAAAGGTGCCTTTTCACCACAAAATTTTAGAATGAAAACGAGGTATGCCTTCGTGTAGGGTTGATGGTTGGGATGAACGCTTGTATGTTTGCAGACAACAATATGTTTTCAGGAGGAATTGCGCAATGTTCAAAGTTGGCGAAATCATGTTTTTGGGAGATTGCGATCAAGGTATTATAAAACATAATATTGAAAAATTGGTTTAATAAAGATATTTAAATTGTTTATATGATTCAAAGTCAAGAGATTTCTTAGAAAAAAGTTTGCTGATGCTGATGGAGTATATATTTTTTCTAAACCGGGAGAAATCACGAATATTTACCGGGAGAAAACCGGGAGACGAAAATTTAGAAAATAGTGGCCACCCTGATATTAAGCACAATATTTTTCTAGAAGTAGCATTCCAAGTGATGAGAAATCTTTTTTTATTTAAATATTGGCACATTTATATAGGTTTCATATATTTGATATGATTTTTTCCAACAATTTGTAGATTATGCTATTCTATTCGTGAATGTACCAAAATTCTCAAAATTCAAAATCTAAAAGAAATGACTTAGAGTTGTATACGAACAGTACGCGAGTTGGACCTGTATATGGACTGAACGAGAACTGGAGCTCTCTACAGTGGAGATGTCGAATTTTCTATTTCATTTTTTTATTCTTTCCATTTCTAGTTCAAAAGCTTCCTCGTTGAAGCGTATTAAACTTAAAAATACTTTTGTTTATCAGGGTGGTCGTAGGCCAGCGAAAACCTGAAAATCAGAGAAAAGTCACGTATTTAAAAAAAAAATCGTTCAAGTCAGGGAATTTCTATAAGAGAGGCTTTAGATAACTTTTATAGTTGAAAATTCGTCTTTTTTTTGGTAGAAAACTAATCTTCTTAGTTTGAAATTTCCTCTTTTTTGGTTAAAAATGTAACTGTTTAATAGAAAATTAACTTTGTTGAAAATTCAACCTTTTCACAGAAAATTCGTCTCTTGGCTTCAAAGTTCAACAATATGTATGAACGTTTTCTCTTCCTTGGCTGATAAATATTTATTTTTTGAAAATTCCTCTCTTTAATCGGCAAATTCATCTCTTTAGTTGAAAGTTTCACTATTTAGTTGCAAATGTAATATAAAATATTTTTTTCTTGAAAAGTCAACTGCATTTGGTTGAAAATGTATCTGTGTAGGTAGAAAATTCAACTTTTTGTTGAAAATTCAAGTATTTTATTAAAATGTCATCTTTTGTGCTCGAAAATTCAACTGTTTTGTTGAACATTCGTCTATTTAAACAGAAAATTCGTCCTTTTAGATTGAAAATTCATGTTTATTTGTTAAAGATTCAACTTTCTTCTAAAAAATTAAAATATTTGGGTGAAAATGAAACTTTTTTTGGTTGCAGTTTGATATTTTTTCTTCGAAAATTCAACCATTTGGTTCAGAAATTCAACAACTTGGTTGAAAATTTAATTGCTTTTTTTAATTTAACTACTTTATTAAAAATTCATGTTTTTTAGTGGAAGATTCAACTGTTTCGTTGAAAATTTCTTATTTTGGATTGAAAATTTATCTTTTATGGTAGAAAAGTAATACATATTTCTTTGGTTGAAATAGACAAATTTTGTATTTTAATTTGAAATTGTTTTATTCTGCTTATGAAAGATTCCATGTTAAAAATGTTACAAGATTAAGATTCTTGTCTTTGAAAAGTCAGGTCAGGGAAAATGAACAATCGGCATTTATTATTATAATTAATTATTATTTATTATTAATTAATATACGTTAATTATTGGTATATTTTAATATTCTTGTATTGTATATTCATATATTATGTTAATTATTCATCTTTTTGGTAAAAAATTACCTTGGATGAAAATTTGTCTTTTTGGTTTTAAAATTCATCTCTTTTGATAGAAAATTCTTTTTTTTTAGTTGAAATATCAACCATTACATTTTTTGTGGGTTAAGAATTCAACTATTTCGTTAATAATTCAACTATTTTGTTGCAACATTTAATTATTTTGTGAAAATTCAACTCATTAGTAGAAAATTTAAATATTTTTTAATTCATTTTTTTTTTATTGAAATATCAACGATTACATTTTTCGTTAAGAATTCATCTTTTTTGGTCGAAAATCCAACTGTTTTGTGGAACATTCATCTAATTAGACAGAAAATTCGTCCCTTTGGATTAAAAATTTAATCTTTTTTTTATTGAAAATTCAACTGTCTTCTAAAAAGTTCAATTTTTTGGTTGAATTGCAACTGTTTTTGGTTGACGTTTGATCTTTTTTGTTCAAAAATTCGTCCACTTGGTTGAAAATTCATCCATTTAGTTGAAAATTCATCTTTGTATGTTGATGATGCAACCATTTGGTTAAAATTAATTCATATTATGCTTTTTGACCAGCGAAATATAGTAAACAATATGATGTTAATGATTTTGGTGTACATGGTCTAAAATTAATATTTTTTTAATATTGATTATTAATTTTATGAGTAATGAAAAAAATCTCTTTAGCTCTACTGGGATTCGACTCAGGCCGGAAATCTGAAAAACCTGGAGTTCGAATCCCAGCGGAGCTAGAGAAATTTTTTTCACAACTTATAAAATTAATAATCAATATTTAAAAAATTATAGATTTTAGACCATGTAGACAAAAAACATTAACATCATATTAATTTGGTTAAAAATTCAACTATTTTGTTGGAAATTTACTTATTTTGTTAAAAATGTAACTACTTTGTTAAAATGTCATGTTTTTTGTTCGAAAATTCAACTCTTTAGTTGTAAATTCTATCTTTTATGGTAGAAAAGTAATCTTTTTTGTTTGAAACAAATGAATTAAAAAATTTTTATTTTAATCTGAAATTGTTCTATTCTGTTCATAAAAGATTCTATGTTGAAAATGTTACAAGATTAAAATGCTCATCGTTGAGTATTAGTGGTCAGTTAAAATGAAAAATTGATCAGGGAAAAGTCAGGGACTTTTGAAAATGAGATTTAGCGGCCATCCTGTTTATAAAATGCAAATCTCGCCAATTTTTCTCCTTTCAGAATCTCGCATTTTTATATTAATTTACAGGTTTGGAAACAGTTTGAATGCAATTCCTCAAAATGGAATTATTACTAATGATTATAATTTTTTCTATTTCAGAGTAAGCATTAAGGAATCTTCAGTCGCTAAACTCGGCTCTGTTTGTCGTAGAGTTTACCGAATTTTTTCACACGCATATTTCCATCATCGAACAATATTTGACGAGTTTGAAAATGAGACCTTCCTTTGTCGAAGGTGAGGCATTTATTTTTATGAAACAGCTTTCAATACTGTAATCTGAGATATTAATGCATGGTGTCTACTCACCTGGAAAACCAGGAATTTTAATATACCAGGAAAACCCCGGAAATGTCCGGGCATTTTTTTTAATTCTCGGAATTTTTTCGAAAGCGTGCTTAAATTTGATTAAAATTGTAATATAAAATTACATAACAATGTTTTTTTCGTTTGTAAACGTAGATTTATATTACTGAATTTAACTACTTTGTCGAAAACTCGTTTTTTATTGTTGTAATTAATCTTTGTAATTGAAAACTTAACTATTCTATTTTTCAAAAATATGGGAGAAAACAGTTTCCATTTTTAATTCGGTCTTGCGATCAATTTAAAAAAAATCGTGTTCAAATTCCCTTTTATCATAACGTTTCGGCATCATCTGTGGGCCTTCATCAGAAACAAACATCTGTTATAAGAGTATAAATAGTTAATAATAATAAAAAAAAAAAAATTAGATGTATAAAACAAATTTTTACCTTAGGGGCAATTTTCGGAGTCAATCATAATATACGTCGAAGCGAACGACAAAATTTAAAAATTCGTATTAAGTAATTTCATTATGAAAAGTAAAAAGTATTGGGTATTTTTTAAGTATTTTTAAATTTTGTCCTTCGCTTCGACGTATATTATGATTGACTTCGAAATTTGCCTCTAAGGTAAAACTTTGTTCTATACACCTAATTTTTTTATTATTATTTTTACTAATTATTTATAATCTTATAACCGATGTTTGTTTCCGATAAAGCCCCACGGATAAGGCCGAAAATTTATAATAAAAGGGAATTTGAACTCGATTTTTTTTTTTTTTTTTCTAAATTGATCGCAAGACAGAATTAAAAATTGAAAACTTTGTTTTCTCTCATATTTTTGAATATACAAAAACGATCGAAGAAAGTTTCACTTCATGATCTCTTGATTTCTTGAGGTTTTATTTATTCTATTTTTGTTTCACAATTGATTTCTTTTAGCTTTACATTCAACTATTTCACTAAAAATTCATGTATTTAGTTGAAAATGCATATTTTTGCTTGAAATTTGCAGTTTAGTTGCATTTTTTTCTCTCTTGACTGAAAAATCTTTCTTAGTTGAAAATTCAACTATTTGGTTGAAAGTTAAACTCTTTGGGTACAAATTCATTTTTGTTTTTTTATTGGAGATTCATCATTTTAATTGAAAATTCATCTGCTTGGTAGAAAAATTTAATCATTTTGTTGAAAATTTGTGTTTTTTTTTGTATTCAAAAATATTTTTTTGTACTGAAAATTCAACTAATGCAGTTGAATGTTCCATCACTTAAATTAAAAATTCGTCTCTAGTTGAAAGTTATTTTTACTGAAAATTTTCCTATTCAATTTTTGGTTAAAAATGTATCCTTTTTAGTGGAAAATTCATGCATTTTATTGAAAATTTGTCTTTTTTGGTAGAAGAATATTATTCTTGGTCAGAAATTCATCTTGTTGGTTGAAAATTCAACTACTTAGTTGAAAATTCAACATTTTAATTAAAAATTCATCTCTTTGGCTGAAAATTTAACAATTTAGTTGAAAATTCGTTTTTTCTTTTGGTTGAAAAATAATGTTTTCACTGAAAATTTAACTAATCCAGTTGAATATATCATCATTTTAGTTAAAAATGTATCTCTAGCTGAAAATTATTTCTTTTAACTGAAAATTTACCTATTCAATTTTTGATTAAAAATTCATCTTTTTTAGTCGAATATTCATACATTTTGTTGAAAATATGTGTTTCTTGGTAGAAGATTAGTATTCTTGATCGGAAATTTAACTTTTTGATCGAAAATTCAACTTAGCTGAAAGTTAAACTCATTTGTTAAACATTCATGATTTTGGTTGAAAATTCCACATTTTAATTGAAAATTGATCTCTGGCTGAAAATTAGTTTTTTTTATTTTGGTTGAAAAATAATTTTTTTAACTGAAAATTTAATTAATCCAGTTAAATATTACATAATTTTAGTAAAAAATTCATCTCTAGTTGAAAATTACTTTTTAACTGAAAATGTACTTATTCAGTTTTTGGTTACAAATGAATCTTTTTTCGTTGAATATTTATACATTTTGTTGACAATTTATCTTTTTTGGTACAAGATTAATATTCTGAGTCGGAAACTCATCTTTTTTGTTGAAAATTCAACTTGGCTGAAAGTTAAACTCATTTGTTAAAAATTCTTGTTTTTGGTTGAAAATTCAACATTTTTATTGAAAATTCATCTCTGGCTGAAAATTTACCAATATTACATCACTTTAGTTTAAAATTCATCTCTAGTTAAACATTAATTTTTTTTTAACTGAAAATGTACTCATTCAGTTTTTGGTTAAAAATGTATCTTTTTCAGTTGAAAATTTGTCTTTTCTGGTAGAAGGTTAATCTTCTTGATTGAAATTTTTTTTTTTTTTTTTTGTTGAAAGTTCAACTATTCCAGTTAAGGATTCATCATTTTAGTAGCAAATTCATCTTTAAATTCATGTACTGCAGGAACAAATTCAAGAAATGATTAATTCTAAATTAATCAATGAATTAAACCCATATAAACGTGTCCCATTAAGACATTATTCATTCTTTAATAAAGTTACTTTCACGAACGAAAAAAAAAACAGGTATTGTATTTTACATATGAATAGTTCTATTTTAAACACATTTAGATATTTACAAGGACTGATAAAGAACATTATTTATGATAAACTCGCCAAATTGTATACATATTCCGACTCGTTTGTTTTAAAAAATGCGAAATACTTGGATGGCTCCGTACTATAAAAAATTATAATTGAAAGATTTTGAGATGCCTGGAAAAAACCCGGAATTGTCAGGGATTTTTTTTCAGGATTTGAGTAGACAGCCTGTAATGTCACTAGCTCATTTGTATTTACTTTCAGATTTACGGCTTTTGTAACAAAGTACAACCTCATGTCAAAGGATAATTTAATAGTACCGATAATGGAAGAAGAGGGACCAACTGAAAGCGAGGCATAATATAATACTCAAGATTGGCCTTAGTGTCCAAAGAAAATGACTCATTTCACCGATTTGCTGAAAACTGAATAATTGCTCGATCGCCTACTACTGTTTTCTGTAGTGGTGTGGACGTTGAAGAAAATCAGTGAGTACAGCACCACACAAGTCACACTTGTAAAATCAAGTCCAATTCCAAGGATTGATTAAAGCGGACCGGAAACGAATCGTCGATCCGTACTTGTATGATTCACAATGAATTTAATCGCTAATTTTGAATTGAGTTCCTAACAAGTTCTCAATCTGTATGTATTTAACTGTATCTACTTTAATAAATTATGTACATTATGTAGGATTATTATCGCGAAAACTAATGTCATGCATTTAGAAAAATATGTTAAACCTTTAATTCATTGGCCGAAGTATTAGATTTTATTTTTCAATGAATTACGTACAATCAGTATGGAAACAGCTGCTACGAATCTAAATCACGATCGGTACGCGATATTTGGTACCTGAAATGCACTTACTAATACGCATCGATCTTTTTACGTTTTATACAATGTAACAGACTGAATACAGCGTTACACGTTTCTGAAGAAAGAATTTTGTTGCTGCTGCGTGTAAAAAAATGAACACTCCCACGGTGCGGCTGAACCAAGTCTCAATGAAAGTTTAATGCTAATGGCATTTTTTTTTTATTATGTTTGTCTTTCATCCCACGAACATTTCAAGATGAAAATTAAATTAATCTTTGGGGCCCTTTTTTGCAGGAAGTCGATTTTAGTAGTGAAGTTATATAAAATGAAAAAATTGCTCAAAAAGATATGGTAAATGTTGCCTAATTTTTTCTCTGCATATTTGTATTTATTATATTTCTTTGACATCGTATGAATGTTTAGAGATACAAATTTTAAAAATAGGTCTAGTCATTTTTGAAAAAAGTCCATTTTTGGATTTAATTGACGTCAAATGTGAAAATCTGCCTAAAATGGCACAGCAAATGATGCCTAATATTTTTTTCACTGGATTTTCTTATCGCTTGTTTCCCTGCGATTCTACAAATATTTTAAAACAAGAATTAAAAAACTCGATTTCTGTATTTCAAATAAGGTAGTCGAACGAGTTACGGTTACCGCGAAAATTATTTCGCTCAATGAAATAATAATAATAGTATTTATACTTGGAATGGCAGAAAACTATATTAAAAAATATATATTTGATCAACAATTATAATTAAAAACAAAAATCGACTTTTTTTAAAACGACCGATTTTTAAGCCCAAATGTATATAATTAATAATAAAAAAATCCAGTGAACAATTTTAGGCATCATTTACCCTATATGTGCATGCAAATTTTTGCATTTCTTGTTAATTAAATACTAAAATCGATTTTTTTTTAAAAAAGACCCCAGCAATTTTTTCAATTTTTGTCTTGAAATGATCGCGCATTGCCAGATAATCAAAATCAATAAAAAATCTCATTAGGATTAAACTTTTATTCAGACTTGATTCAGCTGCACCGTATTCCTTCGCGTTTTATAAGTATATTACGTAATAATATTAAGTATCGAAAAGAAGGTATTAGACGGAAGAAATCAAGAAGAATGTAACTAAAGTCTAACGTTTTTTATTTAATAATCAAACACTGCATTCAAACGAACACGAATTCTCTTTCAAACATCCCACTTTCTACCAACAAACACTACTCAGGAAAAAAGAATCGATTGGATGGAATGAATGCCGATTCACGCGAATTTTGATCATTCAATCGGCCACCGCCAATTCAGGTTAATCTCGCTGAATTATTTTTCAGTGTTCTGAATCTGAAAGATATTTACTGGCAAGTTTCCAGGAAAAAAAATCGACTGAATGGAAATTTTTTTAATCGGATAATTTAAAAATGCCGATTCACGCAAATTTTAATCATCTCAATCGGCCATCACCAATTCAGGTAAATCTCACTGATTCATTTTTCAGTGTTTTCAATCGGCCCGATATTTACTGGCTAAGATCCCAGGAAAAAAGAATCGATTGAATGGACAAATTTCGAGTCGGAGAATTTAAGAATCCCGATTCAGGCGAATTTCAATCGAACACCACCCATTCAGACAAATCTCTTTGAATTATTTTTCAGGTTTTCTAATCAGAACGACATTTAGTGGCTGAGTTGTCTGAAATATCAGAAAATCAGCCGGTAAATTTCGTTTCGATAACTCCGATTAAAAAATAAAATTAAAATAATTCAACGAAAGCCTGAATCGGTGGTGGCCAAAAGGTGAGCGATTGAAATGATTAAATTTATGAGACTGATTAAAAATGCCACAATCCGATAGACCGCAATTCACCTGAATCGATATTCTTAAATTCTCCGATTCAAATATTTTCCACTCAATCGATTCTTTTTCCCTGGGATGTCTGAAATATGGGATACTCATCCGGTAATATCGTTTCGTTGGTTTCGGTTAAAAAAGAAAAATAATTCAAAGAGATTTGCCTGAATCCGTGGTGGCTAAAAGGTGACCGAGTGAAATGATTAAATTTATGAGACCGATTACAAATTTTGCAAACCGGTAGACCGTAATTCGCGTAAATCGGCATTCTTAAATTCTCCGATTGGAATAATCTTCATTCAATCGATTCCTTTTTATATTTAA
Source organism: Andricus grossulariae (assembly GCA_011634705.1). Lineage (NCBI taxonomy): Eukaryota > Metazoa > Arthropoda > Insecta > Hymenoptera > Cynipidae > Andricus > Andricus grossulariae. The sequence goes on from JAABKJ010007545.1 coordinate 199,158,143, forward strand.
ATATTTTTCTAGACTTCAATTACAGATCAGCAGCTCAAATACACTTGTCCTAATCATTTCAACCATATAGTTTAATATTGTTTGAGATTCTACAAGAGTAATATTTTTAATGTATTTATTATTTTACAGATATATCACCTGAAATATTCTCCTAACTTTAATACACTTGTCTCACGATTGTCTACTTTTTACCCCCCAATTTGTTCAAAGCCACACAAAAAATAAATGCATTTTTTTTAAATTATATTTAGAGGTACCATGAAGTTTATCACGTATTTTCCATAAGAAAAAAAAGACGTTTTTGTAAATTTTCTTCAGAATTGTCAATATTAGGTTATTGAGTTGATCCTTGACATTTCTCTTTATAATTACCTATAGAATACAAAATAAAGTAAAATAAGTAAAAAATAATTTTTGCGAATTTTCGGCGCGAATCATTATTTTTTTGCGGTTTATTTTAATACAAATTGTTGCTAATAAATCAAATATAACGCTATACTAATAATTAGATATTTAAATAAATTGTATAAACAATTTATTATTGTTTATAGCATTTTTCTCTTATTAGAGAGTTAGAAAGTCGCGAAAATAATTATTTCAAGTAAACAAAAATAATTTTTTAATCAGTTTATTATTATTGTTAATAATCTCTGAATAATGCTAAAAAGTCGCGGTTTTTTCTGAATTTTTCAACTTTTTGTCCACTTTTCACTACGCAAGTGACATAAGAGTTAATGCAATTTAACCAAAATAATTGTTTAAACAATGTCTGATTGTTTAGAACTATTTTCTACTTTAGTAATGCGGAAAAATAGCGGTTTATTCTAAAAAATTTAACTTTGCTTTGGCTTTTTTAGTTATGAACAAATTATACATAAAGATCAGAGAGAATCATTTTTTAAACAATATTTTATTATGTTTAATAATACTTTCTTTAAATAATACTAGAAAGTTGCATTTTTTAAATAAAATTTTCAATTTTCTACTTACTTTTCACTGAAAGTGAGGTAATAATTGATGCAATTTAACAAATATAATTTTTCAAACAATTTATTACTATTTATGTCTATCTTCTCTTATAGTAATGTGAGAAAGTTGCGGTTTTTTCGGAAATTTTTAATTTTGTTTCGGCTTTTTCGTTTTCGACTTTTTCCCCATTTTTTTCAGACTTTCCAACTCAGTTGTGATGGAAAATTGCTATTAACAATAATAAATTGTTAAAAAAATTTATGTTAACATCTAATTATCAGTAGAAAGCAACATTTTACATATTAAAAATAATTTATACTAAAAGAAACATGAAAAAAATAATAAATAGCGCCAAAAACTCGCAAAACCCAATTTTTCACTTATGGGGTTATTTTGGAACCCTATACAATAGGGTTGTACAATGGGGTTGAAATTCAAAAAGTAATTTTTGATTCATAATCTATATCTAATTTTTAAGAGAGGATCAACTCGATTCACCTAATATGGACGATTCTGAATAAAATTTACAAAAGGGTCTTTTTTTCTTGTGTGAAATACGTCTTAAACTTCGTGGGATATGCGGGACCTCTAAATATAGTTTTTTTTAACCAAAAAAAAAAAAAAAAATTTCGTGGATTCGAAGAAATTTTGGGGGAATATGAATGAAAATTCGAGAGAGAAAATCCCATTCATTTTTTAACCATTCTACAGCTCATATGACATTATTACTCAAATTCAAATCTAAACACTTGTTTTACGTACACTTTATGATTTGTATTGAAATTCGCATAATAAACCGTATCTTTTAAGAAAGCTGGTAGCAGGATTTCATATTTATCCTCGTTGTTGAGATTAATTTGCTGTTATAAGGCAAAGAGTAGATTCTAGAAGTCAATGTTGTTCAGTTATTTGTAGCGTATTTCCCCCGAAGTCACGAATTCAGAAAGCTAGAATCCCCGTTTCCTGTTTGAGAAATTTTATAAAAATATTGTTGAATAGCTGCGTAGCAACTGTAAAATAAACTCCTATAAAAGAGTGATTTCTGTGTTAGAATTTAAATAGACTAGCCGTCCAACATAAACAACAAAGGCAAGTTGGAGATAAATAATGCAGTGCAGTCAAATTTTGTAAAAAAAAAAAAAATTGGTCTACCAGACATGATTGACATTATAATTAAAATAATGACCAAGTAGACTAAAATGTGGAATCTTTCTGAAACTGGAATTTATCGGTGCTATTTAATTTTGAGGTGTTTTAAAGTTGGTCTAATAAATTTGATTTTTGGTGTAAATTGTATGTAATAGTATTACTGCCGAATAATAAAAAATACTATTGCCTCTTTTATCCAAATCTCAGTGTCTGAAAATTTATTAGAAACAACAAATTAGTGAGCCAGTGTTATTAAAACTTCTGTAAATAAATTTGACAACTCAATTTTTCGATGATGACTTATTAAGTAAATTTTAAGATACCTAGAGGTACCAATATGCATTTAATGAATTAACTTTCTTGGAAAAAATAAATAAATTTTGTTGTGTAATGCGACAGTGCTACATGGAAAATGTATGAGGAGCATCTCTACTTCCATAAACATTATTTACATGTATTAATTAAATGAAAAATAAAATTTCTACTGAATGCTAAGTTTGATTGTGATTTCTACGGAATAGAGAAAAAGGAAATAGGTTTTTGATTTGAAATTCAGTGTTTTATAACTAATATTGTGGAATTTAATGCGAGATTTAAATTGACTTTTCATTACTTCAAGTTGTTTTATATCTTGAATTTGAAATTTTGATTATTAAATCTATAAATAATCCCCCTTAATAAGAAAAGTCATAGAAAACCTTCTTGTAAACATTGTACATGTTTTATATTAGTGCTTTTCGCTGGAAATTAGTATTTTGAAAAAGACTTAAAATTTCTCAAAATCGTAGGTTGTGTTGGTTTTTCTCCTGGATATTAGCATTTTTAAACAAAAATTATGATGAATCACAATTTTTAACAATTTTAGGTCATGTTAGCGTTTTCCACCGAAAATGGGTATTTTTATTTAGAAATTATTAGATTTTAACGATTCAAACATTTTCAACCATTTAAATTTTTCGTGTTAGCGATTTCTACCGAAATTGGTATATTTTAAAAATATCCTTGTAATTCTAACAAGATTAAGAATCTTTTAACAATTTTTTATTATCTTAGTGTTTTTCGGTGGAAATTGGTATTTTCAATAATAAAAACTGATTTTAAAGAATCACAAATTTGAACAATTTTAGGTTATCTTAGCGCTTTACACCAAAAATTGGTATTTTAAAACAAAAATCATTATAATTCTAACAAGATTAAGAATCGTTTAACAATTTTGGATTACGTTAGTATTTTTCGGTGAAAATGGATATTTTTAATAATAATGAAAAATATTTTATAGAAGATTCAAAAATTTGAACAATTTTAGGTTATTTTAGCGTTTTACATCAATAACTGGTATTTTAAAACTTTTAAAACAAAAATCATAATTCGAACAAGATTAAGCATCTTTTAAGAATTTTGCATTGTGTTAGTGTTTTTCAGAGGAAATTGGTATTTTTAATAATAAAAGAAAAGATTTTATAGAAGATTCACAAATTTGAACCATTTATGTTATATTAGCGTTTTAAATCAAACATTGGTATTTTAAACAAAAAATCAGTACAATTCGAACAAGATTAAAAATCTTTTAATAATTTTGGATTATGGTAGTGTTTTTTGGAAGAAATTGGTATTTTTAATATTAAAATATTTATTTTAAAGAATATGTACACATTTGAACAATTTTAGGTCATATTGTCGCTTTACGCCAAAAATAATTAGATGTCGAAGAAGATTTACAATTATGAACAATTTTCTGTTATATTATTGTTTTTTTTTTGTATCAAATTATTGGTATTTTTAATAAGAAATTATTAGATTTCAAAAAATATTTACAATTTTTCACCTGAAATTTGTATTTTTAAACAAAGAATTATCAGAATGATTTTTGTTTAAAATCATAAAATTAACAATCTTCATCATTAGATTTCAAAAAAATTTAATAAGTTTTTGTAACAATTTTAGGTTTACGTTGATTTTGAATTATGTTAGTATTTTTTTGTCGGAAATTAGTATTTTCAATTATAAAAATTATATTTTAAAGAAGATTTGCAATTTTGGAACAGTTTTCGATAATGATATCATTTTTCACTGAAAATCCGTTATTTTAAACACAAAAAATGTATAGTATATGGTTTAAAGAATATTTACAATCTAAACAATAATTTTTGTTATACTTTGTTAGTCTTTCATCTAAAATTGCTACTGTTAATAAAAAAAACATTAGATTTCAAAGAACATTTACAATATTTGAACAATTATGTTTCTATTTTCGTCGAAATCTGGTATTTTAGAACACAAATGCACAGTTTAGTTTCCTATATACAAATATTATATATTCATACTGAAGTTAAGATATCATCTTTCACTAATTATCACAAATATACCTTGCTTTTCTTTTCTATTATTTTAATTTCATATTTTAATTTATTAACTGTGTAAGTTTAAAAAAATAATAATCGCAGGCGCAGCGCGCATGTTTGTTTTCTAGTAATAAGATAAATTTATTGTGCAGGTGGAAGCATTGTGGATTGTTTTTTTTAGATAAGTGAAGTATTGACCCGGGTATTGTTGAAAGGGTCGCGTATGATCGAGGTTCTTTTACTATCGATTATCACCTTTTTTTTTCATTTTCTTTAATGGCGCTTCCGTGTGCTGCTCCTTTCTCGACCTCTTTTGTAGAGCTGGCGATCCCATCATTGCTGCAAATTCTTCGGCTGCCGAGCTTCTGAGTTTTGCACTGCCACCGCCTTGCTGCTGTTCGTCCTTCAATGATTCCGACGAAACTTCGTTTTTCAAAGTCCAAAACATTCGTGTGTTGTCAGGTGCTTGATAACTGGAAGAAAAATGATTATTAATAATAATCTACCATTTTTAAAAACTAGCAATATTATACGCGCGCTACAGCGCGCGGGAAACATTGCATTGTCAGTTAATAAGGTACAAACATAGAACAATAGTACTATGATTGCAAATTTAAATTGTACAGTTTAATCACTTAAGGCTGTTAAAACGACGGGGGTTTTCGCCAGATTCATAATACGTCTACAAGCATGCATTTTTTAATGTAATAATTTAACAACATAATCTAAAGACAATTATACAGGTCGGAACATAGAGATTTTTTCGAGAAATGTTCTTGTTTTTTTTTTTTTCAATTGAAAATTGAGTCTGTTTTTGGGCCTGTAAAATGCATCACGCTTGCTATGGTGTATGCCGGGCTGCAGTCACCCAGCCTAGTTTATTTTCAAAAAAATGTTCTTTTATAAGGCTATAAGATATAACAGCCTTATAAAATAACATTTTTTTTAAATAAAAGTCGTACCCAAATTCTTCAGAAAGGTTTTAGAAATATTTGATAAATATCTACTTTTTCAATTTAATTATTGTAACCATATTCAGCAGAAACCCTTGGTACAGGGACCCTCTATCCGCAACCCGAGGACGCGTTCGGTGGCATATATATATATATATATATATTATATTTGGACCTTTTTACAGACGATATTGAAAACAAGGGTAATTTCATACACGAAAAATCTGATTTTCTAGAGACTTTTCCGCGTCCAGGGAAAACCCCGTTGTAATGGCGAGAAATTAGTCTCAGATTCGTACTCAGCGCCCTAAAATACATAACAATATCATGCCTGATCTTTTTCCAGACGATTTCAGTAACAAAGGTTATTTCATACCTGACAAAGCTGATTTAATAGGGATTTGTCCGCATCTAGGGGAAAATCCTGAGGCACCCGGGGAAAGCTGATGTCATATTTTTGTTGAGCGTCCCAAAATACGTAAAAATATCTTGCCTGACCTGTTTTAGATGATTTTAATACCAAGGGTAATTTATACCCAGAAAAGTTGATTTACTGGGGAATTTTCCGCATCCAGGGGAAAATCCTGACGTGCTGGGGGAAAACTGATGTCAGATTCGTGTTTAGCGCCCCAAATTACGTATGGGTACCATGATCTGATCTCTTGCACAACCTACTTTTTTTGTGGGCCTGTGTAATATTATTAATAATATTAAAGAAAATGTTCCAAAATAGCTGCACCATACTAAAAAAATGTCAGGAATCGTCAGAGAAAAAGTCAGGACTTCTGACCATGTCTGACCACTTTTGTTATGTTTCTCGACAGAAATCGTGAGGAAAAGTCAGAATTCTTGAGGAATGTTCAGAAATCGTCAGAGCTTGGGTTCGAAGGATAATCCTTTTATTAGAGGTCCAAGAATAGAATGCCATAACACCTAATTTCTTTTATATTTCCCAGGTTATTTATATTATTTATTTAACTATTTATATTTGTTTATGCATATTCTCTCTTTACTTATATTTCATTATTAATATTTATATACTAAATGACTGAAGGTGAACCTGAAAATTTAGTCCGTTTTGACGTATCTCTTGCTCTTTACAAGATACATGATATTTATCCCAATTTTAAATTTTGCAGGAAAATTTTTAGGTATCTGGTATCGTCGAAACTCGTACATTCGGAATTTTTAACATTCGAATCGGTATATATGCAACATTAAAAAACATATTATTAATTTTTAATCCTTTTGGGTTGGCCTACATGTGGGCCTATCCGATGAGCTACCTGATAGGATGTGAATTGGCATGTCTTCAGAAATAGTCAGACTCGTCAGGAATGGTCAGGATGTACAGAAATCGTCAGAACTTCTGACCAGTTGTGACGATTCCTAACTTATTTTTTACTAGGGCAGAAATATTTTAAGCACTTTCATTACAAAATTGTGGTTTCAAAGTTTTCCCCCGTAAATCATCAAACTTTTCTATAATGATTGCCATATTTCAGTTCCCTGACAATATAGTCTTCAATTGAATAGAGATTAATATTTATCATTCTTACTTTGCAAGTATAAGATATAAGTGTACATAACTTTTTAAAATAATGTCTAGGTAAATAAGCCCATTGTCTCGATTGCCTCCCAACCTAAAACCGAAACGATGCACACGATGTGAAAAACCATGTTAACAATAGACGCACAATAGACAAACAACCCACACAACAAAATGATATCCTTGGTTTAGTTTAGTTCCAGTTGACCCTTTGTGGTGAGAGGTTCCATTTTGTGAGTGTGAACGAGTCTCCTATTGGATTATGTGTGTCTTCCCTTGTGTGGATTAACGTATGGCGGACTGGTTGTCATCCCAACATTGTGAACGAGTCTCATGTTGGATTCGGTGTGTTTTCCATTGTGTGGATTAAGGTATGGCGGACTGATTGTCATTGCTTTGCAACAAAAATTTGGCTGTGGTTATTTGAACCCCAATACGCTCCACTAGCAATAAGGTGCCCGATCAAAGCTCAAACATTTGGTGACCCGGGTGAGGAGTGGAGTGTGTTGGGCTTTAGTGATTAATTGGCAGTTTGCGGTTATTGTAGCCGTCAGTAGTCATGCAATGGGAGGAGGTGGTACTTAATTTGAGCATTCTATGATAGAATGGTGAACAAATAACAGAGTTATTTTATAAGAGGCCGGTTGGTTTATTGTCCTTTACTTTTAACATACGGTTGTGGTGTAAGCGATTTTTTTAGGGGATTTTCATTCAAGCCTTTGATAGAAATGAAGTGAGTTTAAATGGATTAAGTACGGAACACCCCTTTTTTAGCGTATTGCACGCATTCTTGCTACTTCTCTTAGATATTAGTCTGGTCCCTCTATCCGTCTGTGACCTTCAGCTAGTTTTGCGGGTGAGGATAATAAACGTGGAACAATGGCACCTGTCTCTCGGAAAAAACTAATGACCCTGCAGGGTTCGCGATCAGCGGAGATCAATGGGATGCACACGCGTTTTGGCGAAACTGCTCCGGAAACTTTCACTCGTAATATTATTGAAAGGCGACTCAGGATGCTTAGTAAAATTTGGGACGAGGCTCGTGCGACCCATGCCGAAATTGTTGTTCGTGAACAAGCAGCTACAGATCCGTATACGACTGATGATGTTTTCGGTCAGATGGAAACGCGTTATGAAAATGCTCATAATGACCTGTTGCGGGTGTCAAATCGTATCGACGCGTCCTCATCGCGCGCTGGTGTTCGTTTAATTAGACATGCAGATGAGGACATGTCGAATTCAGACTTCAGACCTGCCAAGCTTCCAAAATTGGACTTACCAGCCTTTTCAGGCCGATACGAGGACTGGGAGGATTTCTGTAACCTCTTCACGTCCCTTGTCCATGATGCTCTGCGATTAGCAAACGTCACAAAATTACAATATTCAAAATCTTGTCTCACTGGTACCGCGGCTGATTAAGTGAAAGACGTGACAACAACAGACGCGAATTACTTAACCACTTGGGACGCTTTGAAGACTCGATTCTCTAACCCTCGATTAATCGTTAGCACGTATATCACTGCCTTGATGGATCTTCCACATATTAAAAGCGAATCCGCGGTCGAATTGCGAACCTTTAGTGATGAAGCACAGCGTGTTGTGCGCGCATTGACTAACCTCGGTATGCCGGTGCAACATTGGGACGTTTGGCTTGTGCACATTTTGGCGAGTCCTTTGGATCCTGAATCTAGAAGGCTCTGGGAAACCGATCTTAGCATGAAGGATCACCAAATCTTTGCAACGGCGGCCGCACCTGCAACGGAGCCTTCTCCGATGCGACGTTTTCCAAAATTCAGTGACCTCGTAGAGCTTCTTGAGCAGCGGTCTCAAACACTTGGTGTGATTGCTGCCGAGACCAAAGCTAATGAAGGTCCGGCATACATTTCAGGATCTTATGCCAAATCAAATAGAACTTCGAAACGGACATTTCATGCTAGCACTGGTTCAGGTGTGAGGAACGCCTGCTCATCTGCTCAGAAGTGTTCACTCTGTTCCGAGGACCATTATATCGGAAATGGCTCAGCTTTTTTATCCAAATCCCCTATTGAACGTCGCAAAGAGGTGCGCCGCCTATGCCTGTGTTTTAATTGCTTGGGGTCTCATAAATTCGAAAGATGCACATCGAAGTATAGGTGTAGAACATGCCGAGACAAGCATCACTCATCATTACACACCGCTCGCACTGGGCAGACAACGAACTATCAAAAAAAAGAAGAGGTGTCTGGCCACGCAAGTGTACAGAAACAACTTGCTTCCTCAACCAATTTATCCGCTTTGACTGCAGGTTTTTCTGACACATGATAGCTGGCATTTCTCGCGACAGCTCAGATTATTCTGGTAGGTTCTACGGGTATCTAGATCCGTTTTCGTGCCCTGGTCGATCAAGGTTCTGAGGCCTCCTTTGTTAAGGAATCCACCATGAAATTACACCAGTTACACAAACACCGCGTAAATATTCCACTAACAGGAATAGGTGCGTCACTCGCCGGTACAGCCCGTGCTATTGTAAATCTGTCACTGCACTCAATTAGTAATCCCTTATTCTATCTTGAGACAAAGGCCTTGGTCCTTACTCACCTTATATTAAACCTCCCCTCACAGCTGAGCACTGACCTCGACCTAAGCCAGTTTGATGATCTTTGCTTATCGGATCCTCACTTCTACAAACCCAGGTCAGTCGACGACGTCTTGGGCTCCGATGTGAATGGTCGGATCCTGCGATCTGGCTTGCGCTATTTCCCACCGTCACCGTTGATCGCCCAGAATATTGCTTTGGGGTGGATAGTTTCGAGATCGACTCACTCCTTCCTGCCACGACCGGTGGAGCCCCCATCACGAGCCTCTCTCACGACTGGGCATTGTATCCATGATGATCACTTGCAAGAGGCTTTGCAGCGTTTTTGGACGCTGGAAGAATTTTCTAATAATAGTCCCAAAATGAAACCTGAGGATGAGGCCTGCGAGTGGCTGTTGCTTGATACTCATGTCCGTGCTCCCGATGGCCGATATATCATTCGGATTTCGCTGCGATCAGAGCTGCCGATGGCCTCTGCTGAGACTAGACGAATGGCCTTGAGTTTGCTGTCCGCGACACACCGTCGCTTTGCCCGGGACAGTCGCCTGATGGATCGTATCGTGAATTTATAAAAGTTTATGAGGAGTTAGGGCATATGGAAAGAGTTCCTGTTTCTCAAATAGGCAATTCACGAGCGTGGTATATACCGCACCATGCGGTAATCCAGTCCAGCCCACATCAGCTAAAGCTTCGTGTTGTCTTCGACGCCTCACGACGCACTGCAGAATAGCAATGTTTAAATGATTAATCTCTCTGATACTTTTGAATTTGTGCAGATATCGCTTTGTCTTTGCAGCGGACATCATAAAGATGTTTCGTCAAATCCGTGTTCGAATTGAGGATCAGGATCTGGAGAGAATTCCTTGGGCTCCTGATCCTGCGGATCGGCCCGTAGATTATCGTTTGACTACGGTCACTTATGAGACCGCATGTGCCCCATACTTGGCAATTCGCACACTAGGCCAGCTAACAAAGGATGAGCAGCAGCGTTTTCCCCTTGGGGCTTCTTGCCTCCAGCAAAATACCTAAGTCGATGATATTCTCGCAGGGGCTCACAGGTTGGATATTGCAATTCTAAAGCGAGATGAATTGGCTGCGATTTTGCGCTGTGCTGGTTTTGAGTGTGATAAATGGGCAGAAAATCATTCTCATCTTCTTCCTGGCCACAGCAGGCAGAGGGAGCCAGACAGAACCAATAAAATTGCTCCCAATGAGCCTGTTAAGACGTTGGGCTTGCTTTGGAATCAAGCGATGGATGTATTTGGGTTCAGCGATGCCAACCTGAGCCCGGATGCTTCCACGCAGACAAAGCGCAGTGTTTTGTCAGACATCGCTCGAGTGTTTAATCTACTGGGCTGGCTCGCTCCGGTTACTGCTACTGCAAAGATTTTGATGCAAGATCTCTGGATTCTGAAGTGCGACTGGGACTTCCCTTTGACGTCGGAGATCCTTGAGCGATGGACTGAATATAGTAACCCAATGACCTCCATCCCTACACTCTCGATCGATCGCTAGTTGGGAACCTCTCCAGACTCCCGGTGTTAGCTCTATGGCTTCTGGGATGCATCTTCACGCGCATATACCGCAGTGGTTTATCTGAAAATCCAGCTTGATGACTGCCGTTACCGGGTATCGCTTCTCATTGCTAAAACTAAGGTGAGCCCAATCAAGACAATAAGCATCCCGAATCTCGAACTGAGCGCAGCTGGTCTGCTTGTGAGACTTGCCTGTCACAATGAGAAGCTGCCCTTCTTTAAAGATCTGCCTGTCTTTGCTTGGTCTGACAGCCAACTAGTACTCGCGTGGTTACGCAAACACCCATGCTATTGGAAAACCTTTGTTGCTAACCGCGTATCCTTCATTCAAACCGAGCTGCCCTCGGATGAGTGGAGGCATGTTTCTTCCAAGGAAAATCCGGTTGACCTCGCGACTCGTGGAGTGAGGCCTGATGAATTTAAAGGTATTGAAAGAGGGTGGCATGGATCACAATGGCTCACATTACCCGCTGCGGATTGGCCAGATCGGCTGGATGCCTTGCGAGTGATGCACGTGCGAGAGCAGACCCTGAACCGAAATTACTGACACGGTTCTCGACACTCACGCGGCTGATCCGCATAGTGGCATGGTGTCGTCGCCCCCTAGTGAATTTTCTCAGACGAAGAAGAGGGGAAATGCCTAATTTGTTATTTCTGACTTGATCAGAGATAGCTGACGCTCGCGCAGCGATCATTCGAGTGTCTCAGGAAGGCGTCTTTCGCGCGGAGCTCGCGCTTTTGACCACGACTGGGTCTCTACCAAATCGAAATCCGCTCCGAAAATTGAATCCTTTTGTGGACACGATGGATGAACTGTTGCGCGTTAGCGGTCGCCTGTCACACTCCGCACTTTCTCGCGAATCCAAGCGCCCCCCGATTCTTCCTCTTCGCTCAAATCTCAGTCGGCTCTTTGTACATCATGCGCATGTATCATCTCTCCATGGGGGACCTACATTAACATTAGGTATTTCGCTTCAATCTGTATGGATCCTAGGTAGAACACGTTCAGTTAAAACTGAAATTTGAAACTGTATAATATGTCAACGCGTAAAGCCCCGCCTGACGTCACAATTGATGGGAGATTTTCCAGCTGATAGAGTAACTTCAGTGCGGCCGTTCACTTTAGTTTAGTTTATTTTCTCTTCAGTTTATTCATTCTCGGAAAAGGGGATGCACCTGAAATAAAATTGTAAGCTCTGCGCGTAGCTCGAAGGTCAGCGCCCAGCAGGTAGAATGCTACCTTTTTCCCAAGACTTATATGTAATTGAGTAAGGAATTTGTTTTTACTTTTATAATTATTAGTTTTCTTAAAAGTTTAGTTTAGTTCCAGTTGACCCTTTGTGGTGAGAGGTTCCATTTTGTGAGTGTGGATTAACGTATGGCGGACTGGTTGTCATCCCAACATTGTGAACGAGTCTCATGTTGAATTCGGTGTGTTTACCATTGTGTGGATTAAGGTATGGCGGACTGATTGTCATTCCAACACTCATACATTCTCTCATAAGGTAATTTCTGACTTACTTTTGTGGTCACTATTTGATTTTCGGCTTTTTCCTTCACTCATCGAGTGGAGGATTTTATGCCATCAAATAAACTCTTTCCTTTGCAACAAAAATTTGGCTGAGGTTACTTGTACCCCACCCCACCTACTTGCTTTCTTCCTTTTCTAGCAATCACTTTCACAGATGATTTAGGCGCAGCAGATGTCGAAGTCTCATCAACGTTTTAGATGTTAGTAGCAGGGAGATTATACTCGTCTTGACTTTGCTTCAAAAGACAAAAATAGTTTTGTCTACTGCCTCTTTATTAAAGCCATTGGCCCTCGCAGCTGAAGTATTCTGAGCTTACCTATTTGACAGCTTGTGCCTTTTCATAAAGCTCATCATCCAATCTTTTCCTGCCATTTCTATTTCGGTTAAAAACATAAATAATCAAAATTTATAATTGCAAACATAAGACTAAGATTTTTATAGTGTTCGTAGATTAGGTTACTTCATAGAAAGAAAATCATCTACCTGTTTCTTTATCAAACGGATGAAAAATCTTCAACTCCTGTGCATAATCATAAGCCAATTATCTGAACTCCTTCACTGAAAGACAATGTAACCTGCTTTCCATGTCAACAATGTACTCGCATAAAGCTTTTTCTTGATCATCGGTAAATACTCTCTTGAATCCAGCTGATAAATATTGAAATACAAAATAAAGAAAAGTAAAATAGAAGAGCAGTAAATTAATTTAAAACTTACCTTTTTTATTTGGAGGACTAGAGGCATGTTCAAAGTGGGATCGCAAAGTTGATCTAGGTATGCCATATTTTTCTGCTGTACCTTTGATGGATTCTCCATTAGTTATACAATCAATGGCCAATTTCAATGAACCATCTATATAACTAAATTCAATTTTTTTTTATAAAAACGCACCAATTTTTTTTACTTGGAATAACTTAAAAACATCCTAGCCATAACAGAACTGAAACAAAATCTGAGGGTAAACATGAGCTGTTCTCTCTGAACACAGCTTAGAACAGCGCGAGTGTGACATGTCGTGCCCCACCTTAGGGTGCCGATCTCTGCCCCATCTCGATACTTTTGTTATTTTTTAAATAACTATTTAACTATATGTTTGAGAGAAGTGATTAAAAAAAAAAAAATTAAAGGTCGAGTTTCAAACTTTGCAATAGACCCAGCTTTAAGGACCATTGATACTTATTTTTCCTTTTTCCGAACGTTCGAAATTCGATGGCGCATCCGATTTTTATGCTCCAAATTTCAATCACTGGAATTTTATTTAACTTTTTACAAAATAAGAAATTAGTTGCTTTCAAATACAACTATGCATTTAGAAAATGCCAATAAAAAAGAAATTGATTTTTTACTTATTTTACAAGTTTTTAGATGTGTGCCTAGCTTATCCGCCCTGACGTCAGTGCCCCTCTTGAAGGAAAATTAAGTTCCTCCATGTATTTTACCTGTTTTTAAAGTTTTGAAAATATAACCTCAATTACGTTTCACATTTTAGCATAGGTCTCCACTAATTCCAAAGATTGGGATGGCAACCGAAAGATGAGGCTGACGCCGAATAAGCCGGTTCAGGAATAAGATTTCTCTTAAAATGTTCAGCTACTTGAAAATTTTCTTTTGAATAAACAATTTTTAATCATAATTTAGCCGAGACTAGCAAAATAAATAAAGCCATGTTGGGGCCAAGTTGGTCGGCAAGTTAGGCTCTGTCCGGGTTAGGCGTTTCATTTGTGGTTCGGTCCTGTCTAAATCTCTAATTTGGGGCCAAGTTTTTCCTAATTTGGGCCCAGCTAGCGCCATGACAAAATTTCCACACGGGGTTAATGAGCATCCTCATCATTTATCGTGTTACTATTCTCGTCGTTATCGAAATTCTCATTATTTCAACACAGTTGAAATTAAATAATTCTTAATATTATAAGAGAGCCAAAACGGCAAACTGTAAAAACTTCCATCCGCTCAGCTAAAAAATATCTCGAATAGTAAAGGAAAATAGACAAAAATTTATAGTTCTATTGCATTTCCCTATTGTATTTACGTCAACGCTACTAAAAAGTTAGAATGCAATAAATCTTGATATCAAAAGGCGGCTAACACAAAAAAATGTAAATTTGTCTATTCACTCAACTAAAAACTATCTTCTTCTTTATTAACAATGTGTCCCCTAAGGGTTTACATGACCTCCGTTTCTTACAAGACCATCTACAAACTTTATATTATCTTATCCTTACTATTTACGAATATTTACAACTATTTACATGATGTCTTATATCTATCCCCTCACTTCTATACTCATATAGCGCAATTTTACTGCTGGAAGAGTGAGCGAGCGATCGAAAGCGAGAGAGCAAGAGAGTGAGCGAGTGAGAGCGAGTGCGTCCGCATCTTAATCTACTTATACTATTACATAATAACTACTTACAGGTCTTTACGCTTCTAATATATGCGACTTCTGTTTCCTTTTTCCTTCGCTTTCACATATCTTCTATCTCATTCTCATTTTGCATTCTTCCACATCCATTCTTTCTCATTCGCCCCTGTAGCCCCATCCAACTACCTCATCCACTCCTCACCCATTCCATCCTCCCCTAGAATCTTTACCACATTCTCTTGCCAGCTTCCTTTATCTTCTTTATCACCTTCAGTTCTCTTCCTTTTCCTAATACATCCCCTCCCTTACCTCGTTCACCAATCTAAATCTTCCTATTCTCGTCCTTCTTCTCTCTCACCATCCCTTTTCTAAATACTTTGGTACTCCTTCCTTTTTTATCATCTTATACCATTTATTCTATTTTGATTCTTCAATCATTCCCCATCTTTCCATTGATTGTCTTTCCCTGTCCCTTCTCTCCAATTCCCCATAGCTTACTCCATTCCCCTTTCCTATATATCTAGCACAAAAAAACTCCCTCCTTTCTGCTTCCCATTTTTTTGGTTCTACCGCCCTCCCTCTCCTTTCTTCTACCTCCTTCAAACACTTTTTCGCTAACTACCCTCAATTTACTACGTCTCAAATTGCCATGCTCTCTTACCCGTTCTAGTACTTAATTTATCCTTCTGTGCTTCTTCCTTTCCTATATATCCAGGCGTCCTACAGTCTACTCCTAGCGTCCACCTTATATACCTTTCTTGGAAACTCTCAATCTTTTTCCTTTCCTTTCACCCCCATGTCTCCGCTCCATAACCTAGAACTGGCCATACCAACGTATCAAATAATCACATTGTCCTTCTCCAATCTTTCTTGAACCTTCTGTTTCCTATTCCCCATATCTATTTCATTATCCCTGCCGCTTTTTTTATCCTTTCTCTCATATGATCTCTATGATCTCCATTCATTTTCAAGGTATATCCCAAATTTTTAAACTCCTTAACTTCTTCTAACTTTACTCCTTTCCACCTCCCAGTCTATTCTTTTTTTCTTCCCCCTCCTTTTATAAACCTCATTATCTTTGTCTTCGCTACATTTAAATTCAACTTTTTCCCATCTAAGTATTTCTCCAATCCTGTAATCAACCCCGTCATCCCTTCTTCATCCTCTGCGATCAACACTATATATCGTCTGCGTACTCCAGTGTATATATCTTTTCCTCTCTCATCCTAACTCCTCCCCATCTCTTTCTCTTCATTTCTTCTTCTAAATCTGAGATTAATATATTAAATAAAAGTGGGCTTTTAAGTCTACGAATATTGCTATCTTTGCCCTTTCCCCCTTTTAATCCTTTTATTTATCAGATAGTTCAGAACATATATATTGTCCATCACACCCATCCCTTTTCTAAACCCTGTCTGATTCGGTGGTTCTATCTTTTTTCCTCAACTTCCTTCTTCAATCTCCCTGACGAAACCGTTACATATACTTTATACAATTTTGGCATCAGCATCACACCTCTATAATCTTTAGCCTCCTCCCCTTTGCCTTTCTCCACTATGGGTACCACCACTCCTTCTTTCCATAACTCTAGCCACCCCTCTCCTCTCCATACTCTATTACACATTATCCATGCCCATTTCTTTATTTCTGTCCCCCCATATTTTCAGACATTATTTTGAATTTCATCTATACCAGTTGCCTTTCCATCTTTCATTAATCCTAACACCTTGACTATTTCTTCCCTTGTTATGTCCTCTTCCTCATCTCTTTCTCTACCATATTTTCCTCCTTTCCTAACTTTTCTCTTTACCCCTCCTAGCAAATCCATCAAATATTTTTTCCATTCTACTATTTCAATATCCTGGTTTACTCTTTTTCTTCTTTTTCTCTCCCTATTTATTACTTTTCAAACCTCTTCTTCCGTCCTAGCCTTCTCCGCCTCTTCCTCAAACCTTTTATTCTCCTCCTCTTTCTTTTGATCACACAACTCAGTGTACTCCTTCTTTTTTCTCCTCTATTCTTCTCCACTACTTTATTCTTTTCTCCATTTTCTTAATTCCTTCCTGACCTCCTTTATCTCTTTACATTACTATTCCCATTCATTTCTATCCGCTCCTTCAACAGCTTCTTTTTTGCTTGTGCCTTCTAATCCTTTTTTTTATTTCTCCTATCACTATTTCCATCTTCTCGTCAACATTACCCTCTCCAATTTTAATATTCCTAACCATTTCTTTGAACTGTTCTTTTCCTCCCTAATATCACTATTACGGGAAGGCGATCCGAATCTATATAATCCCCTACCTCTAGTTTCTTGACCTTCCCTCTTACCTCATCGTCCACTATTACATAATCAATTACCGTTCCCCTTGCTCCTCCTGAGCGTGTATATTGCCCTTCCTCATCTTCCTGTATATTTCCGTTTATGATAAGCCATCCCAGCTCCTCCAAGCTCTTTAACCATTTCTTTCCCTCCCCATTCAGTAATCTTGTCTTTGTATTTTCTTCCTCGCACCCCCCCTCCATTCCCTTCCTCCTCTACCTCCTGTTCTCGCCTTGAAATCTCCCCTATTATAAGCCTAATCTCTTCCTTATTTTCATCCATCATTTCTTTCATACACTCTGATTACTCCTGCAGATCCTTTTTCACATATACCCCCACTATCTTCCACTTACCTCCTCCCATATTTACCTCTTGAACTATTATTCCTTCTTTTTGCTCTTTCCTCCCTTTCTTATCCTTCCCTGTTATACATTCGTTTCTTACTCCCATCACCATTCCTCCCATTGCTCTGCCTTTTACATTTTTCCTCTTTGTATTTTCAACTTGGCATTTGTAACCATTTGGCAACCTTCCCCTTACTCTTCCCCATCCCTTTTCATCTAGCCACGTCTCCATCATTACTATACATCCCATTGTGCCAAATTTCTCAAAAACTCTCTATCCTTCCTCTCCAATCCTGCTATATTCCAGTAACATATTCTCCATTCTTCCCCACTTTCGTTTCTCATCCCTTTTTGTTTCTTACTATTTCTTATTTTCCTATCTCCCGTTCCTTTCTCTCCTAGTTTCTCGGCACTACTAACTCTTCTCTTTATTCGTCCCAATCCCAGCATGCTCTTTCTATCTGTATTTTGCTATATTTAACCCACGTTCTTTTTCCCTTAC
Source organism: Andricus grossulariae (assembly GCA_011634705.1). Classification (NCBI taxonomy): domain Eukaryota; kingdom Metazoa; phylum Arthropoda; class Insecta; order Hymenoptera; family Cynipidae; genus Andricus; species Andricus grossulariae. The sequence continues at coordinate 199,176,275 of JAABKJ010007545.1, forward strand.
GTCTTTCCTCTTCCGCGTCACGGTATTTTGAACACTTTTTCCACCCCTCTCCTTCTTCACCACAAATCACTATCGCATAAAGCTTGAACCCCCCTCCCCCCCATGGCGACGTCACAACTACGAATTCCGTCAAAATGCTTTCAAAGTAGGGGAAATAGAATGATTTTTCCACGAAAATAAGACAATATATTTTTTTGAATAACTTTATTTATTTCATCATAAATACCTGATATGGCCAATTGTTTATCAAATTTATTTATAAAATAACAAATTATTTATTTTCTTTCATGGATTTTGTTAAAAAACGATTACTGACTAGGAATGATTCATATTTAGTGCGAATCAATTAAAGAATCACTGTCAATCCCCATGAATCCACTTCCGCTCACTTATTTGCTTATAACAAATTCAATACATTTTTAAACAATTGCTAAGCTAGTGGAAAACTTTGCTGGATAGTTGCTTCATTGATTCTAGCTATTTGGGATTTAATCCAAGTATTTCTCGAAAGCCGGTACGCAAAAAACAGACTGGGGTCTGCAATGACCCCAAGTTGTTGTATATGTTCCACTATTCCACGTTGTAGCCGAAGGGTTCATGCGCAATAAGAAGTGATAAGGCGCAATTAGGCGTAATAACGAGTCATACGGATTAATACATAATAGGGCGTATTAGTGGGTAATAAGGCGTATTAATTAGTAATAAAGTGTAATCAGGCGTAATGAGGCGTATTAAAGCGTGATGAAGTGCATATTAGGCAATAAGGCTTATTAATGCGTAATAGGGCGTTATAAAGCGTATTATTGTGCAATATAGCACAAAAGGGCGTAATTTGGCGTATGAATGCGTATTAACACGTATTAATGCGTAATAAGGCGTATTAGTTCCTAATAAAGCGTATCAGTAAGTAAAAAAGTGTAATAAGGCGTATTATTGCGTAATATGACGTAATGGTGCGTTTATATGCGTTTTTAGGCGTATTAACGCATATTAATGAATAATAGGGTATAATAAGTCGTATAAAGGCGAAATAAGGCGTATTAATACGTATCAATGCGTAATAAACAGTTTTAATGCGTAATGAGGCATAGTAAGGAGTATTAAGGCGTATTAACCTACTAAGGTGTTATAAGGTGTAATAATGCGCAATGAAGCGTATTTTTGTGTATAAGGCGTATTAGGGCGTATATTGGCGTATTAATGCGTATTAGGGCGTTCTCATGAGTAGTGAGGCGTAATAAGCCGTATTATTGCGTATAAGTGCGTAATATGGCGTAATATGGAGTAATAATGCGTAGTAAGGCGTATAATAGGCAATAGAGCGTATAATTGCGTATTATTATTATTATTATATCATTAAGCCGTTTCCCTTTCGGGATGGGCGTGAATTGCTCGGTTGGAAAGTAGTGATTTGTGGATGGGTATTTAGGTGAAGGGTAGATAGGTATATAGGCCTAAGGTATAGATATTTTAGATTGATCTAGAATTCTCTTGTTACTTATTTAAATAACACGTTTATTCTGCAACACTGCTCCGACCCAGGCTGCTGATCAATCTCTCTAGCGATCACCCCACGTGGTGAGTCTCACAAAATTGTTACTCCAACATTTTCTATTTTCTTTCCGATTTTCAGGTTACACCGTTACAAAAAATCAAACTTTAGTATTTTAAATTTTATTTGTTTCCCAAATTCTGGGAATAAACTGTCTAAAAATTATTAAAACTATTAATTAACGTTAATTTCCGTAAAAATAATACGTTTTTGGCAGGAAATAAGACTGATGGTACCATACGCTGACGAAAAAAGAACCTGGACACAATAAAACCAAAAATACTACCCCTAATTGTGAAAAGTACCCTTTATAAGGGTTGAATTTTAAAATTTATTTTTTATTTTTCACTGTCCTATATCTTACCTAGATATTTAGGTACTAAAATTTCGAAAGAATTGCGTATAAAATTTTCAAAATGCACAATTTGATATTTCAACCCCTATAAAGAATAGTTTTTCATGCTTAGGGGTAGTGTTCTTGTTCTAATTGGATACAATATCTTTTTGTCGGTGTTTAGTTCCGTCAGTTGTATTCCCAGCAAAACAGGCGTGGCTTCCCGCCCCCCACGAGACATTGGAAAGTGTTACGGGTGTGACCTACGTACATTATTTCTGTGACAAGTCTCACGGGTGCCACCCCACACCTACACACACGACATTGATAACATTATTTTTGTGACCACTCACAGGTGTTGCTTCGCGCCCCCTGCAAGACATTGAAAAGGGTTAGCGGTGTGTCCTAAACCACTTCTGTGACCAGTCACAGGAGTGCCTTCCCGCCCCCACAAGGCACTGAAAAGGTTTAGGGGTGTGAACTGAATTGTTGCTGTAACTAAGCACAGACGTGGCTTCCTGTTCTCCACAAGACATTGGAAAGGGTTGGAGAAGTGACCTAAATTATTTCTGTGACTAATGACAGGCGTGCTTTCTTCCGTAAGACATTGGAAGTGTTAGCGGTGTTACCCACACTATTTCTGTGACAGGAGCGCTTCTTCGCCGCCCCACGAGACATTGTAAAGGGTTAGGTGTGCGACAGTGTTGGGTAAATAACTTTTTTTTGAGTAACTAGTTACAGTTACGTTACTTAGCGCAAAAAGGTAACTAGATACAGGTAAGTTGCTTGCAACTGTAACTATACTCTATTCCCCGACAAAAGGCCCAGACGTCCTACGAATTTTGGTTCCCTTTGCGCACCCTGTTATAAAATTTGCCCATGAAGACGCGATTTCTTGAAATGTTTCAACCCATCTTAACTTAACTCCTTCAAGTTCCTGAAAACCCGTTTTGTACATTGATTTACAACAGTGGTCAGCAGTCGGCGTAATGTTGCCTACTACTTTTCTGTTTGTCCACGGACCTCACTACGAGTAAGCTTGCCTCGGCAGGAGTCTTTTGTCTATAAGCAGGTCAAAATAAGGAAATTTAAAAACTTTAAATTTGTTAACTACCGATTTTAAAATAGTATAATCATCATGTACGAATTTTTACGATTCCAATGATATATTACTTGTGTAGAAAAGTTGCAAATTTGAACGAGAAAATCGGAATCAGAGAAATCGGTCCAACAAAGGACCCTTGGTGAATGGCGTACTGTTGTCCCTTGTTTCTCGAGACCTTCGAGCAGTGAGGTCCTTTTCTTTTATGGTTAAAATCTGGTAACAATCCTTCGATCAATTTGGGGGATGAAAAAGCCAAGTAAAGTAATAAATATGAAAGAAGGGACCAATGAGAAGAGAAATGAAAAAACGATGTGTAAAAAAAGGGAAAGAACACTCCTCGACCAAGAAACTACTACTCCCCATTCGCAAAGTTTGGGTCTTCTCTCGGGGAACAGAGTATAGGTACAGTTACTAGAGAAAGTAACTTCAAGTTACCTCAAGAGTAACTTTTTGCAACGCATGCATGAAAATTTACTATTCAAAATCACCCACAGCCCACAACTCCCAACCGATTAAAAATCCTTTTCCTAATGTCTTTAAAATAAATTTATAAACAAACTTTTTTTTTTGCATTAACATTGTTGATTTCCTAGGACCCCAGGTGTAAGGTTTGTTTTATACCTGAAAGACAAATCTATAACGGTCAGGGAAAATGAAAAATTACCAGGGAATAATGAAAAATTACCAGGGAAAATGAAAAATTACCAGGGAAAAATGAGGAAATTTCGAAATTGGGTTACATCATAAAGTTGATTTAAGCTAGCCTCCAACTAGATTAAGGAGGGTCAAGGAAGCGTGAAACGAGTTTATCGTCACCGAACATTCTATGCACATCTGTTCTTGAAAAATATCGCTTTATCATAAATCACGCAATTTTTTGCAATGACGTCGTTACTTTTTCAAGTCTTTATTGTTAATCTTATCAATCTGTATACATCGTCGGATCGCGTGATCAGAGTTCTACTCATAGATTCTGTTCCAAAAATTTTGCATCAATTTGTCCAATAAATTTCTTATTGACAATTTTTGCAATTGAGTTATTTACTCATTTTATATTGAAGTTTTTAGAATAATTAAACTTTAAAGGAGCCGCGGGACCGAGAAAGAGGCGATGCTCAGTCACTGCAAGCCATGTACCAAACTGTTCTTATATCGAGAGTTGAGTGCATTTAAAATTATTCAATTTTGAACGATGAAAATGACAGTAAATTTTTTTGAACATAGATCACATTTTTTATTTAGAAAATTGATGCATTCACTTTGAATATTCCTTGATACTAAACTATATGATTTTTATTGATAACATTTATCATCTTTAAAATGTCTATAATTTCAATTAAAAAATATGGGCTTCCAATTTCCACACTGTTATAGTTTTAAATTCAAATATTAAAAATTCCACGACAATTTCTCTATTAATGCTTTCAAAATCACAAAGTTTCATATTAAAAGCTTTGTGTCAGTTTGAAATTGAATAATTTTTAATTAAAATGAAAAGAAAATAATTTTAATAAAAATTAAATAAACTGTTTTGTTTCAATTTTGAACGTATAAAATGGTCTGTTTTTTAATCATTCGAAACTTGATAGTATCACAATTTTCAGTATAAAGATTTGTAATTAAATAATTTGGAATGAAATGCCTCTAGAGTGAATTCAAAATTTTAAATTTATTAAAAAAAAAACAATTTCGAATGGAAAGTCTTGGAATTGTGCAATTTAAAAAATTGGTATCACTGCGATCGTATTTTCAACTTTTTTTAAATTTTCAATGTACATATTATCTTAAAATTGTCCAATGTTTAGTTGAAGATTTAAAAAATTAAATCATTCAAAATAGAAAAATATCTATTGGAAGATTTCAAGAATTAGTAATAATTCTAAATAAAGTGTTAAAAATTAAAGAATTTAAAATTAAAAAGTTAAACATTTTTTTGCTTAGAATCAAAATGGACAAAATAGGCAGATTTTTCTCCTGTGTTCAAGAAACTTCTCGTTTTTTGCTCAAATTTAAATTACTTTGGTTGAAAAGCTTATTATTTTGTTGAAAATGCAACTATTTTGTTAAAAATTAATTTTTTGGTTGAAGATTCATCTATTTGGTTCAAAATTCGTTTCATTTTTGGTTGAAAATGTATCCTTTATAGATGAAAATTCAACTTTTTGGTTTATTATTTTTTTTTTTTTTACTTAAAAATTCAACTATTTAGTAGAAAATTAGTAGTTGACAAATTTTGTTCTCAAAGATTCATTATTTTAGTAGAAATTTTGTTTTGTTTGATTCATCTTTTTTTTTGAAGAAATTTCACCTTTTTTGGTTAAAAAAATGCAAATGTTTGGCTTAAAATTAATCTGTTTTGGTTGAGGATTCAACTATTTTGTTGAAAATTCATCTTTCTTCCTTTTTTGGTTGAATTCAATTGTTCTCGATTCAAAATTAAAATCTTTTTTGGTTGAAGATCCATAATTTCAGTTGAAAAATCAACTGTTTAGTTGCGAATTAACTTTTTTTGTTGTTTAACAATTTTTTTGAATATTTATGCAGTCTGTTGAATATTTATATATATTTTAAAACATTCATTCATCTTTTTGGTTAAAAGTTTAACTAATTTGTTAAAAATGCGTTTTTTATTGAAGATTCGCCTCTTTGGTTAAAAATTTAACTATTTTGTTGAAAATTCGCTTTTTTGTTGTTAAAAATTCAGTTCTTCACCTGCAAGTTTAAATATTCCATTTTTTATTGAAAATTGATCCTTTATATGTAGAAAATTCATGTAATTTGTTGAAAATTCGTATTTTTGGGTAGAAAATTATTCTTGTTTGTTGAAAATTCGTCTTTGGGTAAAAAATTAATCTTATTGAGTAAAAGTCCATCTTTGTAGGATAAAAATTCAGCTCTTTACGGCTATTTAGTTAAAAATTAAAAATTTTGTTAAAAGTTCAATTGTTTTGTTGACAATTGAACTATTCTGTTAAAATCATGTTTTTTTGTAAAAATTTCAACTGTTCTGTTATTAATTCTTCTTTTTGGTTAAAAAATTATCTTTTTTAGTTGAAAATGAACTTTCTTGTTGAAAATTCATCTTTCACGGTTTAAAAGTTAACTTTTTGTAAAACAAAAAGTTCAACTTTCCAGCTTGAGAACTTAGTTTTGTTTCTGAAAACTCGTCTTTTTGGGTAGAAAACTAATCTTCTTTGTTGAAAATTCGTCTTTGAGTAAAAAATTAATCTTCTTGGGTGAAAATTCATCTTTGTAGGCTAAACATTCAGCTGTTTGGTTCAAAATTTTGTTGAAAGTTCAATTGTTTTGTTAACAATTGAACTAGCCTGTAAAATTCATCCTCTTTGGCAAAAATTTCTACTGTTTTGTTAAAAAATCGTCTTTTTTATTGAAAACTTATCTTTTGTAGTTGAGAATTAAATTTCTTGGTGAAAATTCATCTTTTCCGTTTTAAAAGTCAACTTTTTGTAAAACATTCGACTTTCCAGCTTGAAAACTTAACTTTGTTTTTGCAAATTTGTCTTTTTGGGTAGAAAATTAATCTTCTTTGTTGAAAATTCGTCTTTTGTTAGAAAATTAATCTTCTTGCGTGAAAATTTATTTATGTAGGTTAAAAATTCAGCTATTTGGTTAAAAATGAACAATTTATATTAAAAGTTTAATTATTTTCTTGAAAATTGAACTATTTGGTTGAAGTAATCTTTTTTTGTCGAAATTTCAACTGTTTTGATAGAAACTCGTCCTTTTGCATTTAAAACTGTATTCGAAAAAAATCGTCTTTTTGGCTTGAAAGTTTAAATATTTGGTTGTCAATGCAACCGTTTGTTTAAAATCTTTTTCGTTTAAAAATTGAATTGTTTTGTTAAAAATGTAATACATTTTTTCTTTTTTTTTATATTTTAGTCTTTTCTCTTTTGCCAATAAAAATTTGGCAAGTGGCGTCGATAAAGCGGCCTCGTAGCGAGACGACAATGACAAGTTGGAGCAGAGCAATGAGAAAACATAACGCAAAAAGTACTGACCTTACGAGACACTTTTATTTTCTTATCATTATCTCCTTACCAGAAGTTGTTCAAGCGTTCCAGAATGAAAAAATGTGGTTTAATTCAACACGATTTATACATAAAAGGAATCAAGAGAATCGTCAAACGACATCTTACGAAATTTTATTAAGTTTAAATGAAAGTATGAAACCTTAATACACAATCAACGTTTTTAATTAAATTAATAAGAAACACGTTTCGTTAATTTTTAATTGATTCGGTAAATGTGGACTCGAATGCCGAGCAGCTTTTTCAAACCACCCTTTAGTGTCTCATAAATTGCTAAAGTATATTACTCTCGCGCACTAAATTCGTCACGGGTAAAATTAAAAAGGAAATTCCCGAGAAATGTGTCAATGTAAATCAAATTTATGTACAAAATAACTTTTATTGCTTCAATTTGTATGTTATCAGATAGTTCATATAGGGTGACCGTGAAACTTTATTAAAATTCCCTGACTTTTCTCTGATCTTTCCCTGACAAATTTTTTATTTTTTTTTGACCAAAATAAACTTTTAATGAAAGAGTTGAATTTTCAATTAGAACAATTCATTTTCTACCAAAAATGAAGGGAATTTTCAATAAAATTGTTGAATTTTCAACAAAATTGTTAAATTTTCAACAAAATAGAAAAATTTTCAATTAAAGTTTTGAATCTTCGATAAAGAAATTAATTCTCAACAAAAAGTGTGAAAGTTGATATTTCCATAAAAAAAATTTTAGTTTTCAATGAAAAAACAGTTGAAATAAACGAAAAATAGGAATGTTCAACAAATCAGTTGAATTCTCAACCAAAGGAGACTAATTGTCAAACCAAAAAGAGGAATTTTCAAGAATGATTTTTCAGTAAATAAAATTAATGAATCTCATCCAAAATGTTGAATTTTCAAGCCAGAAAAACAAGGTTCCTGCAAAGTAGTTGAGTTTTCAACTCGAAAATATGAAGTTTTTACACAAAAGTTCAAATTTCAACCGAAAAGTATGAATCTTCTAGCAAAATAATAGAATTTTCAACGAAGAATAATTATCTGTTGAAAAAGATGAATTTTTAACAAAATACATCGATTTTCAACAAAATAGTTAAATTTGCAACCAAGGAAATGAATTTTGACCTAAAATGATGAAACTCCAACAAAAAAAGCATTTTTAATCAAACGGTTGAATTTTCAACACAAACGTTTAATTTTCTACCAAAAAAAGACAAATTTTATACAAAGAACATGAACTTTCAACTATAAAATGTAAATTTTTAACAACAAATAAAATAGTTCGAATGTTAGAATAATCAATTTACAACGAAAAACACCACGACTTTTCTATGAAATATTTAAATTAAAAACAAAAAAAATAAATAAACTTTAAACCAAAAATGGAATAGATAAATTTTCAGTGAACAATTTTCAAACTAAAAAGACGAATTTTATAAAATACAGTTGAAATTTCAACCCGCAAGGTTGAATATTTAACAAAAACATGAATTCTTAATAGAAAATGTGATAGTTGATGTTTCATACAAAATAAAAAAAAAAGAATTTTTTAACAAAATACTAAAATTTTCAAAGAAATAATGGAATTTTCAATTAAAAATAATACGTTTTTGAACCAAAAATGAAAAAGTTCAATTTTCAGTAAAAAAATTAATTTTCAACAACAAGAAAACAACTTTAAACTAAATAAATGACTTTTCAACTAAAATGATGAATTTTCCAACCAAAAAGACAAATTTTCAACAACTAAAAAGGAGATTTATGAAATATATATTTTACAAATTTTGTAAAAGAGTTGAATTTTCAACCCAAAAATCTGAATTCTCAACAAAAAAGTTAATTTTGAACCAACCATGTACACTTTTAATCAAAAAGTGGAAATTTCCACTAAAAATATCAATTTTCATAAAAAAATGGAAAAACTTTCAACAAAACATTTAATTTCTAAACCAAAGAAATAAACCTTGAACCAAAAAAATTTATTTTTAACAAAGTAGTTCAACTTTTACCCACGTAGTTATATTTTCGATCAAAAAGATCCATTTTCAACAAAATGGTTCATCTTTTAACCAAAGAGGTGAATGTTCAAATAAAGTTATGAATCTTCAACTAGAACAGTTAAATCTTTAGTTGAAAAAAAATGTTTAATGCAAAAATCAAACTAATTTAATACCAAAAAATATTAATTTTTAACGAATAATATAATACTATAGATATTTCAACCAAATAGGATTTTTATTTTTAATTCTAAACAGTTGAATTCAACCAACAAAAAGTTTATTTTTTAACGAAATGGTTTAACTTTCAACCAAAGAGTTTAATGCTCAACCTGTAAAGATGAAGTCTCAACAAAAAATATAATAGTTGATATTTCAACCAAAAAAGATAAATTTTCAATCAAAAATGGAAAAGTTAAATTTTCAGGAAAAAAATTAATTTTCAACAACAAAAAAAACGAAATTTCAATAAAACAGTCCAATTTTTAAACAAAGAGATGAATTTTCCTACTAAAAAGAAAAAATTTCAAGGAATAAAAATTTTTCAGTCAAGAAAGAAAAAAAAATCTCATCCAAATTGTTGAACCTTCAAGCCGAATTTTCTGTAAAACATTTAAATTTTCAATTTGAAATTATATAATTTTTTCACAAGAAAGTTCATTTCCAACCAAACAGTTGCATTTACAACCCAAAAGGAGGAAATTTTCAACAAAGAAGATTAGTTTTCTATCAAAATGTATGAATATTCAAATAAAAAAGATCAATTTTCAGCTAAAAATTCATTTTTAACCAAAAAAAAAAAAACACGAATTTTCAACAAAATAGTTCAATTTTACACCAAAGAGATAAACTTTCAACAAAAAAATAAATAATTTTTAAAAAAGTAGTTTAACTTTTGCCCAATTAGTTGAATTTTCAATTAAAAAGATCAGTTTTCAACAAAATAGATAAACGTTCAACCAAAGAGATTATTTTTTAACTATAATAATGAATCTTCATCAATCAAGTGATCTCTTAAGAAAGTTGTTTAACATTCAACCAGTTAGTTAAATTTTCAACCGAATAAGAGCAATGTTCAATGAATAATGTAATAGCATATATTTCAATCGAAAAAGATTTTAATTAAAAATAAAAAACTGTTGATTTAATCCAAAAAGAGTTTTCAACCAAAAAGGATGATTTTTTAACAAAATTATTGTCGAATTTTTAACCAAATAATAAAGTTTGTAACTAAAAATATAATCATCAGGAGGAAGCAACTGAAGAAAAGAAATATAAATACAAGGCAAATTACTAACAAGAATACTATATCAGGGTGGCCGCAAAACTTCATTTTCAAAATTCCCAAATTTTCCCCTGATCATTAATATTCAAATGCCAGAATTTTAATCTTGTAACATTATCTAACTTTTTGAATTTTTGTCTAATCGAAAAATTTTATTGGGATAGTTTTGAAATATATTGTATATCTAGTAAAAATTTTGATTGAAATATCTTAAGCCATCAGAAAAATAGTTTTTTATAAGGATAATTTTCACGTTTTTTCGTCATGTATCCGAAACTTTTACAAAAATTTCTGAACCTCTTAAAAAATTTCGATTTGAAAGTTTGAAAAAGCTCTACATTTTTTTATTTTTGTCGGAAATGTCTGGTTAACGAACTGGAACTTCATTTTAGGACTCTCAAAAAGTGTATCTAAGATTGATGCAATTGTTCAAAATCTTCAAATGGTGGTACAACATTTAGACAGACACAAAAAATGTTATGATTTTGAGCCAAAAAGTAAAGATCCGTTAAAAAGTAGAGATGCAAATCGATAATTTAGAAGTTTCCATTACACTCCCAGTGAGGAAGGGATTAAAGTGGGGGAGGGGGTTAGATGTTTAGATTGATCTAGAATTCCCGTCTTATTTATTTAAATAATACGTTCGTTCCGTAACACTGCTCCGACCCAGGTCTCTGATCAATCTCTCTAGCGATCACCCCAGGTGAAGAGCCTCACAAAGTCATCGTGCGAAGCTCTCCGATCGGCCCATCTCAATATAATTAATAAAGTAATTAAAGTGCTCTTATAGAAATTCCCTAACTTTTGCTTTTGTAAGAATTGTTTCAAAAACCCTGACTTTTCCCCAACCAATAAAATTATCTGAATTTTCCCTGATTTCCATCTTTTCCCTGACCTACAGCAACCCTGTAATAAAACAATATCACGAGACTGAGACCTTTCGACTAATTCATATCGCGATGCGACGATAAGTTTCCACAAAAATTTTCACTTCAATTTTCCTCGGCATGCATCAAATGACACATTTTTTTATGTGTCTCGACAATAGCGCGTAACTTCGTTGAAGAATAAAGTTCAATTTATCCAAAGTCGTAATTCTTAATGGCGTTTACGTGAAAGCTCGCACGCACCGTTCTATGATGCGACGTAATAATACGTATGCGCTATAATTTATTCGTGGTATTCGACCCGCGAAAGAATGTCCTTATTAAAAGGCATGAAAAGCTCTGATGGGTGCGACACGAGGACAAAGTCGCGATTAAACAGACAAATATTGCTTTTTGTATAAAGACATGATCTGCAGATCACTGAAGTTGGAAATATTTAATCCGTTAACTGTTTAATTAAATATAATTTCACATCTGTAAAAAGCAGTAATAGAACATTGGCAGTAAAAAGTAGACAACGGTACTTGGGCCGTAAGAAACAGGCATATAAAAACTCGGCAGTAAAAAGTGGACACAATAAGTGTTTTATTCGAAGCTTAAAAAATATAACATTTCCAAACTTGAATTTTCAAAAAATGAGTTCATGTACGCATCAAGGGCCTGCATCTCCTTACTTTTCACCTTCCTTTTCCGAACCCTATTTTGAACCTCCTCCTCGCCCTCCTCCTCCTCCTTCTGCTCTTACTCCTACTCCTTCTCCTCCTCCTACTCCTTCTCCTCCTACTCCTCATCCTCCTCCTCCTCCTCCTCTTCTTCCTCCTCATACTCTTACTCATACTCCTCCTCCTCCTCCTCCTCATACTCATATTCATACTCCTACTCCTCCACTTTAAGCAACTGTCAATAAAAATCGGGGATGTCACAGTCACTTTTAATCAACATTGTATTTTTTTCAGATAAATTCACTATAGTCAGTTTTTAAAGATGAAGTCACTATAGAGTCACTTTTTAAAATAAAAGTATCACTTTAGTCACTTTTCTTTCAATAAATTAACCCTCATATTAGTCTTTTTTTTCACATTAAATAGCTTTCTTGTGTACCAAAGAAAGCTATTTTACGTAAAAAAATTAATATGAAAATGAACATACACGAGCATTATTTGCAAGAGTCGCCGTGCCCCGCACTGACACCATACCCCACTTTCTCCTACCTAGTTCTAAATTTTTTAAATTATTTTGAAATATTTTAGGGTATTTCAAAAGCTTCCAAAAAATTTCTAACAGATTTCAATAATTTGAAGGGAGTTCAAAGAATGTTGAAGATTTAAGGGTATTTTTCGTTCCAGAATATATGGAACGATTTTACAGGACCTTTAAGCTTTTAAAATATTGCAAAAGATTCCAATGGATTTTATGAGATTTTCGAGGATTTCAAAGATTTGAAGAGATTTTCAAATATTTGTAGCAATTCATTTGAATTCTCTTGCATTTTTCAATCCACTTGAATTCTTCTCAGTTCAAAGTATTTTACTTTTTTTAATTCATCCTGAAGACTTTTAAGTTCTCCTTGAATTCTTATGAATTTCATAAGATTCTTATTTACTAATTCTATTCACTTTTAGACCCAATTATCTGATTTCAATAGAATTTTTTGGATAAAAAAAAATTGTTCGATTCACTTGGATTATTTTTAATTTATTTGGAATTCATACTAAATTCTTTTGAATTCTGCGGAATTCTTTTGATATTTTTTTAATTCACTTGAAGTCTTTTAAATTCATTCAATTCTACGCAATTTAATCTATTTTTTTAAATTCATCCTAAAGTCTTTTAAACACACCTTGAATTCTTAGGCATTTCATCAAATGCTTTTGAATTCCCTTAAATTTTTGCAAACACATCTTAAACTTATTGAATTCAATGAATTTTTCCTATTTTTTATTTGTTTTTAATTCCCTTGAATTTTTATGAATTTCATCGAATTCTTCTCATTTCTCTTAAATTTCTCTAATAAATGCACTCCAATTTGACTGAAATCAATCAAATTTTTTTTCAATTTTTTTTTCAAAATAATGCTCCGTCCATATATCCATATTTCAGACTTTACATTTTTTTGGTTGAAAGTACTACTATTTTATTCCTGATTCGGAATTCAACTATTTTGGTTAAAAATTGTACTATTTGGTTGAAAATTCTATTATTTTGTTGAAAATGCAACTATTTTGTTAAAAAGTCATCTTATTTGGCCAAAAATTCAACTACGTGGTTGAAAGTTGGACTACTTGGTTCAAAATTTATTTTTCTGGTTGAAAATTGAACTATTTCGCTGAAAATTCGTTCCTTGTTCGAATGAATTTTTTTTTTTTCAAGCTGAAAATTTAACTATTACATTTCTTGTTGAAAATTTATCTTCTTTTGGTAGAAACTTAATCTTCTTATAGTTAAAAATTCATCTTTTTCATTCAAAATTCATTTCTTTAGTTCAAAATTTAACTATTTTGTTGAAAATTCGTTTTTTTTTAATTCGCTTGTTTTTGATTAAAATTTAAATCGTTCTTGGTTGAAATATCATTAGTGAAATTTTTCCATTGAAGATTTTTTTTTTGGATTTCAACTACCAAATTGATCTGGGAAAATGGCACTAATATTCGTTGCAGATTCGATGATCTTTACCTTGATAACTCTTGCAACCAGACTGGTCGTTTTTAATTTGAGATATGGTTCACGAAGTAAAGCTTTCATCAAGAAAATTTTTTTTTTTTCAAATTTATATTTCTAAAACCAAACCACAGAAGTACAAAATAACTGGAAACTAGTGGAATTTACCTTTCTTGTTTGAAAATTCAACTACTTGGTTGCAAGTTGAGCTACTTTGTTAAAAATAATGTTCATTTTTTGTATAGATTCATCATTTTAGTTGAAAAATCATCTTTATTGTGGAAAATTTAACCAGTTTGTTTGAACTGAAAATGTAACTATTCCATTTTTTGTTGCAAACTTATATTTTCAATTCAAAATTGATCTTTTCTATTTGAAAATTTAACTGTTTGGTTGAAAATTCATGTATTTTGTTGAAAATATGTTTCTTCTGGAAGAAAATTAATTTTCTTGGTTAAAAATTCATCCTTTTTAAATAAAATCGAAACTGTCTGGTTGAAAATAATCTTCTTTGGTGGTATATTCAACTATTTTGCTAAAAATTCGTTTTCGTCGGTTGAATTCAACTGTTTTTTATTTCAAAAAAGACTTTTTTGGTTGAAATATGAAGTATTACAGGTTTTGTTGAGAATTCATCTTTACGGTTTAAAAATTAAACCGCTTTGTATAAAATTCTTCTTTTTGGTTTTGAAAATTCAACAATTTGGTAGAAAATTAAACCACCTGTTTGAAAATGAACGTTTTTTGTTAAAAATTCTTATTTTCTATATTTATGTGAAAAATTAATTACTCTTTAGAAAATGAACATTTGTGTGGATAATTCATAGTGTCGGGTGAAAAATTTAACTTTTTTGTCGAAAATTGCTTATTTTGTTGAATATTCTTCTTTTTGGGTGGAAAATTGATCTCCTTTTTTGAAAATTCATCTTTTTGGCGGCGAATTCAACTATTTTCGTAAAAACACCTCTTTTTTGGCTGAATTTAACTGGTAGAAAATTCTTTTTTTGTTGTTGAAAATTAATTTTTTAAACTGCAAATGTAACTATTTCATTTATTGTTGCAAACTTATATTTCCAGTTGAAAATTCAACTGTTTGATCAAAAAAAATACTGTTTATTTGAAAAATTAACTATTTGGTAGGAAAGTAACTTTTTTGTTAAAAATTCATAGTTTTAGGAACAAAATTCATAAGTTTTGTTGAAAATTCGTCTTTTTGGATAGAAAATTAATGATTTATGGTTGCAAACTCATATTTTTTGGTGGAAAATTCATCTTTCTTTCTTTTGAATTTAAAATTCAAATCTTGTTTCGTTGAAATACAAAATATTAAATCTCTCGTTGAGAATTCATCTTTTTGTTTGAGAACTGAACTATCTTGGTTAAAAGAATACTGCATATTTTGTTACAAATTTCATTATTTTGTTGAAAATTCAACTATTTTTTCAAAGTCTTCTTTGTAGTCGAAAATACTACTCACTGTAGAGATAGAGTGTAGAGTATAGCAACAACTGATTAAAAAATGCGAAAAATAGCAGAATAAACGTGAAATCGTTTTTGATTGACCCAAGTATTATAAGTGTAAAGAAGATTTTTTTATTGGCATTTTTGAAGTTTTTTTTTTTATTTTGGCAACAAAAAAGCTATATTTTTTCAAGTAAATTAAAGTTAGAGTTTACAGCCATGAACTCTCTTTAAAATTCTCAGTATCGGGTTACCGTTCTGGATCTCAGACCAGAAGGGTCCTTTTATAATCACGTAGTGTGAAAATTATTCTAAATTTAAATTTTAAACCTTTTTTTAAGAAAATTAGTAATATGATTTAAAAAAAGCTTTTAATTTGTGTCAGTGTTGTTATATGACTCATATTACATGTAATAACTTAGCGACGTTCAAACTAAGCCTCAACTCGCGCAAATGTAACAAGAATAATATATGGAAGAGAAGGAAAAAAAAAGAAAATTACTGAGGATAAGTTTAAAATTTCGTTTTTTGGTTCATTAATCCCAACAATCGGTGTGAATCTCTGTCCCTTCTGCTACATGCTTTTTCATTGATATGATTAGAGTAGCCTGATCTCTCTTGTTATCAAAACAGATTTCCAACCGATAGTTGTGAAGATGACCTCTGTGAATCATTCCGAGGATCCATGATCCTTTAACTATCCGTCCTTTCTCATTTTTTCGACGGTCGATTTTGCACTCATCTATTTCAACTACTTCTCCGACACCATCAATGTCACCTCCCTCTTCGAAGTGACTGTCGAAAGCAGCTATGCAGATCTCCCTACAAAAAGAAAAGCGGTCTGCAACAGTTTCTTGCGAAATCGACTGACCTTCGACAATGCTACTTTCCCGGATGGTTTGTTCGAAATTAAAGCCTGCAAGGAAACAATAAGAGATGAGCATACATGCCACTGCGAAAATGTAATATACTTAACAAATTCATTTGGCATAATCTGCATTAAATTTCCTGTTAGAAGTTACAATAATGAAACGAAACGAAAACTTTTGAAAGGATGGATAAAGTTTTTTTATATTCAAGTCTCTCTGAAATTTTAAATTTGCCTTTGAACTACTGATCGGTCATTTGATAGGTGCTTTTTTTTCAAAGAAAAATAGAGTTCAACAACTTTTAGGTTCAAGAAGCAGTTAGGAAATATGATTTTTACAAACGTATCTGTCTGTATTAGGTTACCCGTTCCTGGTGTCGGCTGATAACGTGGCTTCCATACGCTCCACAGCTTTTTGCTAAATTTGTCGGTTTTCGGTCAACTTTACATCAGTTGAGGTTATAATTTTTAGATTTACTTGTGCAGGTTTAAAATTTGTGTTTGACTGTGAACAGTTCTGTCAGAATAGACTAGTTCTTTCCTGATTTGTGTAGTGCTTGGTGTGGGGTTCTCAGGTAGCCGCCTTCCAACATGGTTGCCTGTACCACCTGTGGCATTTCTGTCACGAGAGGTGCAACTGACCTATTGCATTGCGATAAATGCAATGCTATTGTACATCAGGCTTGCTCTAACATTCCGTCCAAAGATCTTGAAGCTCTGGAAAAGGGCAATAAAAATGGTATTGTGGGAAATGTACGAATGAGAATCGACGGGCTAAGCAAAAATCTGTCTCAGAGACGATCGATAATTATGACGTACATACATCAGGAATGGCTGCTACAGTCCTGGGGCCTGGGGTCTCCGAGGCAATTACTAAGGCAGTTTCTCAGGGCCTTGTTGTTGGACTCAAGCCATTGACATCTCTTTTTGAGTCTTTTAAAGCCAATCAGGAAACCTTTAATGCTTCACTTGAGGCTTCAGTCAGCCAAATCAAGAAGGACCTGACAATCAATGCATTTCGGATGAATACTCTGGAAATGACTGTAGCATCGAACGTGCCTGTCATAGAGGTTCTACGTGAGGATACTAAACATCTCACGAAGAGTGATCTGGCTCAGGCATCTCAGCTTTCCTATCTCAAGCGTAAATGTCACTCTCTTGAACAGACTGCCCTTGCCAACACACTTGAGTTACACGGTTCACCTCAGAAACCTTCAGAAAATCTCCTAGAAATTATGAGCCAAATTGCGAATGCTCTTGGTGTCCCCCTTGCTGATCATAGTCTCCTAAATATTTACAGACTCAATAGAACCCGATCAAATCCACAAGTCAGTCAACGACGAAAATCTTCTGTAGGAAGGAGGATGGCTTAAAGAGAGTTATGCTCGTCCACCTTCAGGATCTCGACTTGCTACGATAGCAACCATGGTCTCTTCACCTAAACTTCCACAGCAAGTCAACGGCAGTCAAGGTATATCCTTTTTCTTTAAATAGTTCATTAGCTTGAGACCTTGTTGTACTACTTATAGACTTCATCTTTTTCATTTCGAAAGGGCTCCACTTGCGAAAGTTAGATTATTTAATTTTTCTCTTGACCCTACTGTTATGCTTACCTATTATAATAATTCACTTTGCAGATAAGATTACGACGTATTTTTCAGGAAAAATGTTAACTTATGATCTGTTACTCTTGCTTAGTTATATTCCTTGTTTAGGTATATTTACACTTATTCTTGTTATGCAGCTAAGTTTATTCGTAGATTATTATGGATTCTTCAAATATTTGCCATGGTTCTGCCTAGTCTCTCTTGGCTCACATTCATGAGTTCCGACATTTTTTCAGCTCTTGTTCGTATCATATAATAGGAGTTTCAGAGAAATGGCTAACCTCGAATCATCCATCAAGTGTAGTTGCACTTGACAATTATGTTCTCTTTCGTAGAGACAGAGAGTAGCGGAGAGGGGGTGGTGTTTGTCTGTATGTGCATGATAGTCTTAGGGGGATCTTATTAGGATTCAGCTCGGCTGTTAATTATCCTACTGCTGAATTTCTTTCCGTTGGGGTCACGGGAGCGAGGTACTCTGTTTTAATGGGGGTCATTTATAAACCTCGAAATGCTTATTTTGTAACAGAACTTGAATCAGTAATTTTTACCCATGTACCTAACTTCAATAGTATCATTCTCACAGGAGATTTTAATACTAACTTGAATGCGATTTGCAATAATACAAAATATTTAACAACTGTGATACATGCTGCTGGTTGATCTATTGTTCCACATAATTCCACCTATCACACTAATCATTCCAGTTCCCGAATAGATTTAATGATAGTAGATGATCTTGATAAGCTGAATTCTTATAGCCAGCATCCTATTCCATTTCTATCTGATCACGATCTTATCAATAATGAATACAAATATATCTGTACCCAATCCACAAACCGTAAACAAACCCAAATTAGAAATCTTGCATATGTAGATAAGTGTAAGTTTCAGGAGCACTTAATGACCTATGGTTGGGAAAAAATACTAAAAATTAAAGAAATGATTAGTAAATTAAATCTTGTATGCGCTAACTTAATTTCTTAGCTCGATCAGATTGGGCCTTTGCATGTTCCACATAAACATAAAAATTCAACTCCTTGGATCACGGGTGAAATCGAAAACCTTATGAAGGAATGTAATAATAAGCGTCGCCTGGCGAAGAGAACTAAAAATCCACTGATACAAGCACAGTTTCGTCGGATAAGGAACTTAGTTTAAACTAAAATCAGGCATTTGTATAATCAATATAATTACAGTGCTATTAAGAACAAGAATAAAAATGAAAATATCTGGCACTTACTTAGACGCGATTGTTATTGGACAGTTCTCTTTCCCGCCCACTGCTACCATTCCTCAGCTTAGGGTTAATGGCCTTGACATTGCCTTCGTTGATTCGGTGAGGGATTTAGGGTACATCCTCAACCGTACCCTCTCATGGAAAGAGCAAATTGTTGAAATCTCGAGGAATACCTTGAGAGTACTCTAACAGCTTACAAGGAAAAAGAAATCCTTGCCAACTTCAACTCGTATCCTGCTTGTTAAGAGTCTCATCCTCCCGTTTTTTGATTATAAGTGTCTTGAATACGATGATATCATAGATGAACTGAATTCTGAACTCGAGCGAGCTCTTAATGCTTGCATACGATTTACCCATGATGTACCGAAGTATGAACTCACTACTCTGTATCGGCAACGGGCGGGATTTCTTAATGTGGGCAAGAGAAGACAATTTTTATGGACAATCTAATGTACAATTTCTTTTATAACAAAGCCCCTCAATATCTTCTAGATTTCTTTGAAAATAAAACTGTGACTTTACTTGCTTAATCTAGGCTTTGTGTAGGGAAAACGGTCCTCACAGTTCTACGTCACAAATATTGTAAGTTGCAGAGATTCTTTATGGTGAGGGGAGCGCGTCTTTGGAATAAGATACCTGAATCAATTAGGGATGCACCTTCGCCTTATCACTTCAAAAAGCTATTCTTTACATTTTTATTTAGCATTGATAATGCTACTCTCGAAATTTCGCACTGGTGAATTGTGTGTTGTTAATTTACCTAACTTTTAGTGATGTTTTACGCCGTAATATCATAACGCTTTAATATTATGACAATTAATTCTTCGCAATTTGATTTATAGTTTATATCAGTTATCGAACAATTAAGTTTCAGGTTTTCTAATGATATACGTTTTGCTAACCGCTAGTTTATAATAGCATATATGACTCATATTCATTATATGATATATTCTTTTTATCTTTATATATCTGTAATTATTATTGTGCCACCAACGTCATAATTATCATTTGACCAGAGTTGTCACATTTTTGTTGTAAAAAATATGTAAAATTTGTTCCTTAGAGGACTGTTTAGCCCTAGGGACTTAATAAATAAATTCTAATTCTAATTAATGCAGCAGTCCTGTTGTGATTTGCGGTTTTTGGAAAGTTCAAATATATGGTCGGCTAGAAAATGGATTTAAGAAAATAAATTTCCCGTATCATTTCTTGATTAAATCACTTGTTAACATAAAAAATTAACAATTACGTGAAAAAATAAAATTGTGTTTATTTTGTTTAAAATATTAATTACACAGCAAAAGCCTTCAAACAAAAGTTGGACTACTCTCAGAGAAGCATTGTTTTCTAAGAAAACTTTTTTTGATGAAAGTGATCAATGTCGAGAAAACATCGATTAGAGAAATAAAAAAATTAAGAGCCAGAATAGAAAGCTGGTTTTCTTTGTAGGAAGCAATTTTATCAAGAAATTTTAGGAAATAAAAGATACTCCATTTTGGCTCTACTTCAACTTTCATAAAAAAATTTTATTCCAATGTTTATATTTAAAAAGTTAATGCGCATTTTATAATGTACATACTTTGACGCGCTGTACCTTTAGAAATTGTTAATAAAATATTCCGGGAATTTATACATTGGTAATGTAAAGCCTCATTAAAAAATTAGCATCAACTAGTTTAAAATCAATTAATCACAGAGACTTGTGATAAGTTTAATAATTTGTATAAAAATTAAAAAATAAAATGACTTTTCAAAATATTTCTATTACTTGTACTTTGTTCATTATTCAATTATATTTTTTTGGTAAAAACGTAATGGATCCTTATTGCTGGTATAAAGGACAATTTTATTTTGGCGGCATGTGGCCCCTATAAACCATCCCAAATATTTTCTAAGCCAAAGGCGTGAACTTTTTGCTCGGAAAGTTATGTTAACAATTGATTAAATAAAAAAAAGACAAAGGAAATTTCTCTTCGTAAATCGGTTTTCTAGCCGACCATATATTTGAAATTTTGAAATACCCCAAATTATAACAGGACTATTGCATTAATTGAAAAAAATTAAAACGCGAATGTCTTGAAACCTCCCTATTTTTCGAGGAGGGGGGGGGCACCCTACATTTATGTAATCAGCAAAACATTTTACACCTTGAGTTCCCCCTGAGTCCCCATTCCAACGAAAAGGATGGCGCCTGAAACTCAAAAACAGAGAGAAACCTTCAAGAAGAATGAGCATTGAGTAGAAACCATTTGATTACTAATGAAACTTGAACGTCACTCAGAACAAGAATAATAACATCAAATAAATTATTAACATCCCGCCCGCCTCTTTCGCTGAACGAAACAAATTCCACGTATGAAGGTCAAGAGTTTAGTGCCGCACGACTGATAACCAACACATTGGTTATCCCATCCTAAAGGCCATGTTTCACGTTGAAGTGAAGAAGGGTTGACAATCAACACGACGCCTCCTATTTGAAGATTATGTTTCGGCACATTCCATTTATCAGAAATGTTTTCCATCTTTGGATAATGATTAGGAAGTAGAGTATCTCAACCAACTTAAACTTTCCAGAGAATCTGCATCAGGATCTTCGCGACGATAGTGATCGGACTCAGCGAGCCAACTGGATCAAAGAGTCGGGCCAATTTTTGCGCAGTCTATCCCACCTACGAATTGTATTTAAGAGAGGAGTGTAGTTAGAAGTCTACTTCTTCAGATGCCTGTTTCCAGATTTCAACAGCTGAATCAGTTGATCTCGAAGTTTAATAGCATAAGCTTCATCACTCGCGCCTGATAATATGTCATCAATATAAATATTTTTTCGAATCGAATTACCATATATAAAGTGCATGACATTCCGTAGGGTAGGGTCCGAAGTTGATAGTGACTACCTTCATTCGATCCTGGTTTCCTCCGACCGTACGTTGATGCTCGAC
Source organism: Andricus grossulariae (assembly GCA_011634705.1). Lineage (NCBI taxonomy): Eukaryota > Metazoa > Arthropoda > Insecta > Hymenoptera > Cynipidae > Andricus > Andricus grossulariae. The sequence goes on from JAABKJ010007545.1 coordinate 199,198,236, forward strand.
ATCTCTTTTGTCAACTCTGATATGCCAAAACATCATTTCAACATCCGCACAGAAAAATAATTCGAGAGAATCCCCATCGCCTCAAAACGGTAGCAAAGTCATTTTTCAGTATCGGACCTGTGTACAACAAATTATTCAAGGTTAGACCTGAAGAAGTGTTTTGCGATGCATTGAAGACAATGCGAAGTAAGGGACGACCATCTGTATTTCGCCAAACGGCAGGATGTGGGCCTGAAACTCGTTAGTGTTTTTGTAGGAGGAATAAGACGCGTGTACCCCAATCTTTCATAATCAGACATAAAACGTGTATATTCCTCGCTCAGCAAGGTGTCCCTCTCCAATCGTTGACATACGGAATCGAGTATCCGTTCAGCTCCATGCAGAGGTTCTCGTAAGGTGTGAATACAGGATGGTCGAAGTGAAAGAGAGAGAGAGAGACGTAAGATGTATCTACCCGTGTTGTCGTGTAATAATCAGCCGAATAATCAGATTCCGAATGCAAACAAACTTTCTTAGTGGTTGGAGGGTCTAAGTCTTCAAAGGCCTTTCACGAGTCATGTCTTCATGAAGTGTGCTATCATGCTGTTTATAGCATAGAGGACAACGAGCTATCGAAAGACAATTACGACTCCAATGTCCCATTTAGAGACAACTAAAGCATAAACGTAGTCGAATCACAGTTTGACGTCAATCAGAAGAACCAAGCTTATGCCGCTCTTGACAGTGACCGATATAATGGTTTGAGTTACAAGCAGCACAAGACTGGTGGACAGATGGAGCGCATAACTGAGACTTAATTCTCGAGCCCGGCTGGGCATTCCAACTCGAGGCGGTAGACCTGCATCTGGATTCATTTATTGGCGTATGCAACGTTTCGGTAGACTTAATGAAGTGACTCAATGATTCTTTGCACCGTGAAAGAGCGTCTAAAAGTGTCTGCAAGCCCTCCGCACTCTCACCCTTCTAGGTGTTAATGACCGTTATCGTTTGTAGATGGTCTTGGAATAAGAGCCGCTTTTTGTCTTTGCGACCCAAGAGAAGTGACCAGACTGTTGCGTAGTTGGCTTCTGCTGTCAGCATCGTATCTAAAGCGCTATCGTCTGCACCTTGAACCGCTCCCTTTAGAAGTTTAGAAGCTCCCTTTAGAAGTTCGAGATGATGGGATCTGAGTCTCTGGTAATAATAGTTCAATAACTGAATCTGGCTGCGGAGCAATCCAGAAATGTTTCTTTGCTGCTCAATGGCAAACACAGTATTTTTTATACTCGTGATCGAAGTTACCAATGAAAATTGGTTTTTTGAAAGGTCTATGACTCTCATGATGAGATATGTCCATGAATCTACATAAGCTGTGTAATGTTTGTAGACCTGCAACCAATCATAGTGACAAAAAAGAACCCCAGTCAGGGATTTCATTTTTCGAACATAGAACAACAGAAAATGGGATGGCAAGAAATAGAGTATTGAACCTCCAATGCAATGCGGAGACCTGCGGAAAAAATTCGAAGTTAGCTTGTTAAACTCTGATCAAGATTTAAGCAGAATTGAATGACAACACAACAGGAAAAAAATTTATAATCTGTCATTGTAAAGAAGTTAGCCATGCCTGAGAGCCTTCGAAGTTAGCTTGTTAAACTCTTATCAAGATTTAAGCAACATTGAATAACAAAGTAACAGGATAAATATATAAAAACCTCGTTTGCAATGCTGAGAACAAGAACACGGTCAGTGAGTAATTCTGTCATGCCTGAGAGCCTGTCTCGAGACGTTTTCAATGTTTCAAACAATCCATCAACAGTATGGTTGTCATTCCTGAGAGCCTGTCTCGAGACGTTTGCAATTTTGAGAACAATCACACCGTCAGTAAGTTTGTCATGCCTGAGAGCCTGCATCGAGACGTTTGAAATGCTGAGAAAAATCACACACTCAGTGAGTGAATTTGTCATGCCTGAGAGCCTGTCTCGAGGCGTTCGCAATGTTGCAAATAATCCAACAGCATTATAGTTATCATGCCCGAAAGCCTGTCTCGATACGTTCGCAATGTTGAGAACAATCACACAGTCAGTGAGTAAGTTGGTCATGCCTGAGACCTCATGCTTCCCCGGTGACCCACTATCCGGCTTGAAAGACCAAAATGACGGACTGGCGTGAGGCAGCGAAGGAATCATGTCTGGTCAGGTTGAAGTCGATCAAATAGAATGCAAGGTGATTTATCCCCGCTATCGCTAAAATACTAAATACCTTATTAATGTAATTCGAGATATGAGTCCCCGAGACTATTCTCCCTTTGTATCAGAAAAAATTGTACAAAATTTTATCGGGAATTTTTTTTTTTCATTTTTTTTATTTGAAATACAGTTTAAGACTCGGAAAAATACACTTGCAAGAATCTTGCGAAAAAAAGGCGGGAGTGCCCGCTACAAGATATCCCGCCGGGATCTTAACACATGTGACGACACCTGCCCACCTAAGTCTTAAACGTCAGTCTTGAAAGCCCTCTTACAAAGATCCCGCCGGGTCCCTCCGGTTTGTGTTGAGTGGGCAGCGATCTAAAAAACCTTTCATATTGAATTTGTGTGCAAATACTATAATTATTTGTGTACGAATACTATAATGTTTTGTGTGTACCTGTACGCCATTTGGCATCCGCTAGTTCAAGTTTTGAATGATTAATGTCTGTTTTGTAATAAGAGACCCTAAAAACCACATATAATCCCATATTTTCTTACAAATATGACCTACATTTTGTATCCACCATTTTGACTCTTGAATTTTTAATACAGAATTCAGAATCAGCGACGTCAAAAACATATTATAACTGTTTTTTCTTTACATTTTAATTAGTTTGGGAATTTTGACCGCATTTGGAGCATTCTGCTTCACTGTGAATCTCAAAAAATGTCTTTGAATACGATCAATTCACCACATGTTCTGAGAAACCACTCATTACTGATTTTTTCTTGGAACGTAGGTCACGCTTCTATACAGCACATATGTGCAAGCACAGAGTTATATATTGCAATTTTAGCTTTATTCGTCACACTTTTACTTCTAGCAATGGCTCCTACACTGCCTAAAATCTTTATACACTCGTTTATACGTCTGGATATCTCTCCATCTATCTTTCCATCAGCGATATATAAACTTCCAAGATACAAGAAATCATCAACATGTGCAATCCTCTCTTCGAAAATATGTGCGGATCCAACTAAGAAATTCTTTTCCTATTGGAAAGCCCATGCATTTTTTTCACACGGGATATTCACAAATATTTTGAGACTACAATCAAAATAATAATCAAGCAATCGCTTTCAAGCTAAACAATTTTCAATTAAATAAAATTCACACTGGCAAATGAGTTGTTTCAAATAAAAGTTTTATACTACATAGTCTTAATAATTTTACTCTTTGGGCTTATAAATTGAGTGCTGAATTGGTTAAAAATGATAGCAAACGCTGATTTTATAAGATATTGTTCTTGATCATTATAAGAAATATAACGATAAAATCTTAAAAGAACTAACAAAAAACTGTTTATATTATAGATATAAGAGAAACTTGTATTTCGTGATTAGAAAGGATACAGAAAAAAATCTTTATCTGTTTCATTATTTAACGTTAAAGAGGGTCTTTAGCAAAATATAAAAGAAAAGCTTGGGTTATAGCTTTCAGTTAAGCTGTGAATTTTAACAATACATAAAGAGACATTTGACAAAAAGAAACAAAAGAAGAAAGAGTTTCTCAGCTTTATATATGTTGACGTCTTCAAAAGGGGAAAAATTGCCGTTCCTAGTACAAAAAAAAAGAAGAAAAGCAAAGTAAAGCCGAATGAGGCAAATAATTGAGGTTAATGTGGTCCTCTTTGTGGCTTCATCCATAAATTACGTCACGAAACTTTACGAGAATTTTAACCCACACCCTCGTTATTGTCACGCAATTTCCGAGCTTTTCCGTATTCTCTTACTATTGGTGCCACGTTTTGTTGAAACTCTTGCGTGTTTAAAAAGTTATATTTAGTGAAATTTGTAATGCGATTCTACCGCGAAGGGCGAAAACTTGACATAAAGGTCAATTATTTTTGTGCGCATGCGCACAGAAAGTAATTATAGTGCAAAGGTCCAATTGCGATTTTAAGTTTTTATGCAAAGAAATCAGTACATGTGCCCTATACTATGCCCCAAGACTCAAACTGAGATCTTACATGAATTAAAAAATAAATTCAACGCAGTATATTATTAACACCAACTAAAATTTGAACATATTACGAATGATTGCAAGTTTTTTTTCCATTCGCGAACAACCCAAATAACATTTATAATATTTAAAAATTAACCATTATAATTTGGAAAGATATATCCAAGTTTCAATATTTTTTAAATTGAGAGTATGTAAATTTCAACGTTTCAACGTTAAGATTTATATGTAGGGTAGACTGTCTACCAATGGATTGGGTAATATTTAAAGTCGTAATTAGCATAAATTTTACGCCGGGAAAAGGTGCAAGCAAATTCTGTTACTTAAAATTATTAGGTAGACGTTCTAATGAAATACTAAAATACCCTATTCTCTGTCAGACCGGGTCGTATATTATTAAGTACACTCGAACTCCAAAGGCCTACTACGCGTATGCGCGCGTATGTAATTCGCAGTGAACAAATGTCGAATTCAAAGCAGCGCGCATTCGTGCGCGCCTCACTCTTGAATAGGGTGGGGGTACAGGGGACAAAATTCCGCTCGCTCTTTTGGATTCCGGACACTCGTATCTGTGGAGTGCTCGTATCTTTGGAGCGCATATCTTTGGAATTTGAGTGTAGCAATAAAATTAAAATTAAAGCGTTTGCTTGCATTATTGCTTTCGGTTAAGAGGTAGGTAAAAAGTTTAGAGGACTCGATTTGTAGAGCATAAAAAACTGGTCAATTTACGCGTTTTCGGAGAAGCGTATGCTTTAATGAATTTTTATTGTCATGAATAATATTCGAATCCGATTTGTCTTGACAGATCCTTAAAGCAAAAGTCTAAAAGTATAAATAAACATATCAGCTGAAATTCTAATCACATTTTTGGTAAGGATAATGTTTAGGACAGGAATGTTTGAAATAACAATTTTCATTGACCAACACTTTATGTAATTGGTGAATACAATTTATTTGAACAAATACTTCAGTACCAGTTTATTGTAGAAAAATATAATTTTGTACTAAAATCGCGGTTATTTATTATTTGAATGGCATTTTGTAATAAAAAATTGCTATAATTTGAAAATTTATAAACAATTTATAAACTTATAAACCATTTTTTGACATGTCCGGGCCCACGAGTAGACCAATAGAAAATTATTCATAGCAGAGACATTAATATTGGTATGAGAGCATTTAATAAAAAGATGATTTTTCAGCAAAAAATATCAAAATTTCCAATTGTGTTATGCATAGCATAAATAAAAAATTGCAGAGTACGACACACGCCTCAGCATTAGCAAAATTATTTAACACATGGACTCTTTATAATTTGTTCTGTAGAATCGAAGGGCAGAATAATTTTTCTCGTAACCAGCATATTCAAACAAATTGTGCTTGCCACAAAGGGTTTGAATAGGGTTCGACTTTAAGGTTTCTTTATGCCCTACAAATCGGGTCCTCTTCTCTTTTTACCTATCTCTTAACGGGAATCAACAATCCAAGCAAGCGTGTTAAAAAATGGTTTCAATTTCCACTTTATTGTGGATTAACAATATACGCAATGGTTTGACAGAGCGCAGGTTTTCAGTATTTCATTAGAACGTCCACATAAATATTTTAAGCAACACAAATTACTAGATATATTTTTTTACAGCAGGAATCGTGAAGCGCTCTGAAGTGGATGACCACTTCTGCGCTTCACAATGGTCTAGAAATGTATTTTTGCGGGCATTCGTCCACAGCATCAAATTCTTGACCGATATTAGATTTTTCTTTTAGAAATACACTGAATTAAATTCCTTACAAACGTAAACAAGCCAATTTTTTATTTGATTTTGTGATTAACAATACTTTTACAAATACAGCGGCAAAATGTTTCCTTTCAACGATATGATTTTTTATCTCTGAATGTATCTCCTAAATAAAATAATTTTCAGTCAGAACTAACGAAGACAAGCATAGATATCACAAATATTCTATTATAAATTGTATGTAAAAATTATAAACAATTTATTTAAATAATAAGTTTGTTATAGAAAAAAATATTGTGTCTTAAAATCATTGTAATTTATTATTAGAATGGTATTAGTAACAAAAAATAATACTGCATAACAAATAGAGTTGAGAAAAAATTGTCTAACACATGGAATCTACTCGTATGTAGTTTGTCCCGTAGAACTGATTAGTACTATTAGTTTTTGTTATAACAGACACTATTGAACAAATATTTAAAGCAATGGAAAATTAAATTTTTTTAATGAAATATTTTCATCCCAACATTAAATTTTCTATACTATGTCAATCATTTTGCCCATGCAACTTAATAGGTTTGAAACTTATTTATAACTTTATAAATCGTTTAGAAATTCTCAAATTATGCCAATTTGTCTTTACTACTAATACTATTCTAATAGTAAATTACAACAATTTTAAGACAAAATGATTTTTTTTTTATAGGAAACTGATATACTGTTTAATTTGTTACAATAAATTGTTTATAATAATTTAATCAATTTTATTATAAAATATTTGTGATTTTCAAGCATCTATTCATTAGTTCTGTCTAATAATTACTTTATTCAAGAGATTCATTCAGAGATAAAAAATTATATAGTTGAAATAAACAATTCTTCCGCTGTATTTGTAAAAGTATTGTTAAACACAAAAATAAATACAAAAATTGGCCTCTTTACGTCTCCCAAGAAACGTCTCTCAAGAATTCAATGCAGATTATTTCTAAAAAAAATCCAAATCGGTTAAGAAAATGTATTCTGCAGACGAATTTGTCCGCCAAAATCCATTTCTGGACTACTGTGCGCTGGTGTGCGGGTCACAATAGTAGATCAAGCCGCTTTTGGTCAGGCACCTACGTTTCAGTTTTGATCAAATCGACAGATCGAAATTAAAAGTTCAACATGGACGAGACGTGTTACTTCCCGTATGTTTTTCATCGCTGATTCTTATTCTGAAAGCAAAATCTCTAGTAATAAGAAAAATGTTAATTTTTGTAACATTCGAATGCATGAATGCAAGCATATTTTCCAAGAAATGAAAAGTGGGCCTCAAATAACATTTTTTTTATAACAAGAGAAATTTCCTTATGATTTACAGTTAGCGAGTAACTTTTCAAATCTGATTATATTCAAACTTGATCAGACTGGTAAATTATATTACTCATGCTAAGGTTCTTTTATTACGGAACTTTAAAATCTTGGAATCTTTAAGGAATCTTTTTCGAACGAAACTGCCCCTTTATACTGCAGTACTAAGGGAAACCTTTCGCAAGGGGCATTGTTATTAATCTCGAATTTACCATTTCCTGGTATAAAAAATTAAGCCATAAGCGCGAAGTTACTTCTGTAAGATTTTCTTACGTACGGAAACATAGATAAATCGTTGCTCGGAAATGTGCAGTAGATGGAAAATACTGCGCAGTGAAAAGCACATACTACAGTAATGAGTCAAAGGGAATGGAAAATGACTTATGTGAGAGTGCACTTCTGATATATTTTATATTTCCAGATTGCAATGCCAACATAAAGTATTTATTATTCAAATAAATTAAGGCTCCGTAATTTATGCAATAAAGATTAAGTCGAGTGAGTACGTCCGCTCTCGAAGATCTAAAGGACATGCAATGACAATCTATTCTTGTGGATGCTACAGCCTTGACAAAAGTTTTGGGTAGGAATTCATTCCGATCCAATCTGAATCATTCCAAGATCTATATCCTATCAAATCCAAACAAATCCGATGCAACTTTGAATCCTTCTCAATCCGTGGTCTATACCCACTTTCTTCAGTTCTCAAATATCAATCTTTTTCAATCTATATGTGCAGTTCAAATAATTCCGCATAACATGCGGGAAAATACTGGTGGGCAAAGTGCGAAACGAGATAATCCTCAAAGAATGTGGTACAGGGGAGACTCTAGTTGATATATGGGAAAGAAATCAGTTAAGATGTGAAAATTTAACTATTTAATTAAAGCTTTATCAATTCCCTTTCTAAATTCAACTTTTGGTTCAAAATTTATTTTTTAGTTTAAAATTCAATTACTTAGTTGAAAATTCATCTATTTTGTTGAAAATGTGTCTTTTCCGGTAGAAAACTGAACTTCTTGTTTGAAAATTAAACTATTTAAGTAAAAGTTTATTAACTTGGTTTAAAATTTTTTTTTTTCGGTTAACAATTATTTTTATTTACTGAAAACTGAACTATTTCATTAAAATTTTATCAATTTTGTTGAAAATTCAACTATTTGGTGAAAAATTAATCTTTTCTCGTTTAAAATTTAATTATTTTGTTGAGTATTTATCTACTGTGATAAAAATTAATCTTTTTGGATGAAAATCTAACTATTTAATTAAAACTTTCTAAATTAAACTTTGGTGCAAACTTTATTTTTTAGTTTAAAATTCAATTACTTTGTTGAAAATTCATCTATTTTGTTGGAAATGCGTCTTTTCCGGTAGAAAACTGAACTTCTGGTTTGAAAATTTTACTATTTAATCAAAAGTTTCTTAACTTTGTTGAAAATTTAATTATTTAATTAAAATGTTATCAATTTTGTTGAAAATTCAACTATTTGGTTAAAAATTTATCTTTTTATTTTAAAAATCAATTACTTTGTTGAAAATTCGTCTTTTTCGGTATAAAAATAATCTTCTTGGTTGAGAGTTGAACTAATTTGTTTGAAAATTTGTTTTTTAAGGTAAAAAATTAATTTAAAAAATTGAAAAAGTAACTATGCCGCTTTTGGTTGAAAATTCACTTTTTTCGATTGAAAATTAATCTTCTTGGTTAAAAACCGAGTAAATCACGATTACCCCGAAAGGGATTTGGATTATTGGTATAATAATAATAACAATATATCAATTTTGGTAAAAAAAATAAACAGGTAGCTTTTTCTTACCTAAATGAACACTTTTTTCTTGCCCGTCTCCATCGACTTCATAGGCCTTAAAATTAGAATGAATAACTTCCCTTCGAGGCGTCAAGATCAATCGAAAATGCCTACAAAAGTTCGTACAATAAAAACAAAACTTTACTTTACAAACACCACTGGCACTGAAACAACTAATAACAATAGAAAATTCATTGTTTACCTTCCATGAGCATAAAATTCAAGTTCGCTTATTTTATTGTACGGATGATTACTATGCTGAGTCCCTCTTTTCACTATTTTATGCTCCAATTTGGAAACATCAAGGGTCTCGTAGTATTTTAAATTTCTATGAATACTTTCTGCAAAAACAACACAAAAATTGGCTATTTTTGACAATCACAGAAAAACTTAAACATATTTCTCCACTAACCTGTGAAGTGGATGACTAGAAATAGACATATTAGGGCTAAACACACTGAACACGTTCTCATTTTAATAATATTTATTACAAAGGTTTATCTCTTTTTAACCTTATTCATGTTTTCGCGATTTTCGCGATGACAAATTTTTAGGTTATGTTGACATTGAACAGGGAGAGTTTGGGTCAAGACCATAGAGAGTTTTGATTGGCCCAAGCAAACCGGAATCCAATAACCTCAAAAGCGCGCGATTTTCAAATCCAAGTCTTGAATATTTCTGTTTTATTAGAAGAAAAATGTAAATTGACTCTATGAAGCTTGCAAGTTACAAGTCAATCGTAGCTAAGATTCAAACATGGTTAATAGATCAACTGAACGTGAGTAAATCGATTTTAATATTGAAACGCAGTTTAAATTTTTCGCGCGTTTATGAAAACTCTGATTTCCGGTTGGCTTTCGATGCGCAGTAGCTAAAACAGTAGCTCGGTCATGCGTGACTGACAATATGCCAATATGCCATTGACCTATTGACCCCATTGGCATTTGATTGACCTTATTAGGTATTTCGGGATTGAGTGGGGGAAATCCAAGATGTCTGCATGCCGAGGGTCAAACAATAATACTAATTGCATGGGGCTGCATGGGTAAGACTTAATTTTTTTAATAACTTGGAGAAAAAGGATTTTTCACGATAACCAAAATTGATGAATTTTTATACAAGATGAATAATTGTCTACCCACAACAATATATTTTTAACCACATTGTTCAATTTGCAACTATAAAGGGAAAATTTTTAAGTAAAAAAGACGAATTTTCAACAAAACTGTTAAATTTTCAACTATAGAAATGAATTTTCAACTCAAAAAAAAAATTCAACCAAAAATGAAGAAGTTAAATTTTTAACAAAATAATTCAATTTTCAACGAAAGGAATGAATTTTCAACTAAAAAGATACATTTTTAATTAAAAATGGAACAGTCAAATTTTCAGTTAAAAAAATAATTTTCAACAAAAAAAAAAATCAAATTTCCAACAAAATAATTAAATTTTCAACCAATGAAATGAATTCACGAACAAAAGGAATAATATTCTACCAAAAAGACGAATTTTCAACTAAGTATATAATTAATTAACCACATAGTTGAATTTTCCACTAAAAAATATAAATATTCAACCAAAAATGGAATAGTTAAATTTTTAGTATATAAATAATTGTCTACCAAAAAAACCAAATTTCAACCAAATATTTGAATTTTCAACCAAACAAATGAATTTTTAAGCAAAGAGATGAATTTTCCATCAAATAATTTTCTACCAATAGAATAGTTAAATTTTCAACCACAAAATGGATTAGTAAAAAAAATGTTTTCAACAAAATCAGTACATTTTCAACTAAATAAGATAAATTGTTATCCAATAAATGGAATAGTTTAATTTTTAGTTACAAAATTAATTTTGAACAAAGAAAAAATTTTTTTATTTAAATAGTTTAATTTTTCGGAAGAAATGAATTTTCAACTGAAAAGGATGAATTTTCAAAAAATGGAAGTTAAATATTCAGTAAAAAAAATTTTCAATAAAAAAAATAATTTTCAACAAAAAAAAATTAATTTTCAACCGAATTTAAAGATGAATTTCCAAACGAGAAGAATAATTATTTACCAAAATATACGAATTTTCAGACAAATAAATGAATTTTCAACCAAAATAGATGAATTTTCAACTGAAAAATATAAATCTTCAAGCAAAAGAAAAACGAATTTTCAAAAATATTAGTTAAGTTTTCAGCCAAAGGAAATTATTTTTCAACAAAAAGGCGAATTTTTAACCAAAAAGATTAATTTTCAATGAAAAGAGACATATTTTTCAATAAAATACACGAATTTTCAAAGAAACGGTTTATTTGTCTACTAAGAAAGATACTTTTTCAACCAAAAATCGAATATTTGAATTTTCATTTAATTAATTTTCAACAACAAAGAAAACTAATTTTCACCAAGATGGTTGGATTATAAAAAAAATTAATAATTTTCAAGCACAAAGATGAATTTCCAACTAAAAAAAAAGACATTTGTCAACTGAAAATTGTAGCATATTATACTTGAGTTTGAGTTTAAAAAAATTAAATGTTAAACTTTTAACCAAAGAAATCATTTTTTGAACAAAAAGATAAATTTTCAACTACAAAGAATAATCTGAAACAAAAAGTGACGAATTTTTATTAAAATGCATGAATTTTCATTGAAATACATGAATTTTCAACCAAATGGATGATTTTTTAACTGAAAAAAATCAATTTTAATTCAAAAATGGAATAGTTAAATTTGAGAGATCTCAGTAATTCGACATATTATCAACCTTCTAAATTCACTTTTAATAATTTACATTTTTATTAAATTTTCTTTTACATTCTGTAAAATAGAACAAATTATTTTTAAATTTTCAATATCAATTTTTGACAATTTTTTGAAAGGTTAAAAAATCTTTTCAAATATTCTATCAAAATACTTTTTAAACGTAAAAAATAATTAAAAATTTTCCTAGGAATCTTTAAAAAATTGTCTTTCGTTATCTTAATACCTTTCAAAATACATAAGAAGTTTTATAAATTTATTTAGGAATCTTCAAAAATCTACATTTTATCAGAAATTTTTTAAAATCTTTTCAAATTTAAAATTATCTTTGGAATTTGTTCAAAACTTGTGAATATTTTTTCAAAAAATATTAACATTTTTCATAAAATGTTTGAAAAATATTTTTAAATTAAAGAAATTGCCTTCAAATCTTCCAGACTGTTTCGAAAATTGTTCAAATTATTTGAAATGTCATTTTCCAAAATCAAGAATCATTTTACAATTTTCCATGAATCTTATGAACATTTTTTATTCTCTTGAAATGGGACGACTGAAAAATACCAAAAAATAAAATTCCCGAATAATAAAATATCAGAAGAAGAAAATTTCCGAATTTGAATCATTGAAAAACGCTGGAAGTTACAAAAGTCCGATTCATGCCGAGCATGAAAAAAAAATTAATAACAATTTTTCAAAAATATATTTTCAAATTTCTGTTATTTTATCAATATAGGGACACCCTAAAGTGCATTCACTGAAAATACAATAAAAAAAAACAAAAAAAAAACAATATAAAACCTGAACAACAGAGCACGAGTTGAAGTGATTAATGGATTGAAATGTATTTTTTTTTTTCAATAAAGACAGCTTTTTGGTTTTAATTTGAAAACTAAAAATCTACAACTTTTTGTCTAACGAAAAAAAGATGTGCAATACAATTTCATGTCCAGATATATTCTTTAGAAATTAAAAATAATTAAAATATAAAAAAAATATTTCATTAACTTTACGTTTTACAGTAGTTATACATAATGAACAGATTGTCGAGTTACATGGGTATCATTTCTGCGTCTCTAGCACAATGATGATTTTTTTGGTACTCTACAGCTCTTTACTTTTATAATTTTGAATTCTTTTCGTAAGTAGAATATGATTTAATACTAAATTAATCATATACTATAATATCTTATATCCAGATATCGACTATATTTAACAAATTGTTTTTTGTTTTAATTATATACTGGAAACAGATGAAACATATGTTATCACTGTATACGTGTATCTCATCTTGTTGCGTAATTTTATTTTTACGAAAAAAGAGTCTTATTCAGTTTTATAAAATCATTTGTCACAAATGATTCATTATCATATTATGTTATAAAACCAATTTGAATGCATTACAATGAGAATTTTTGCGTGAACGTCCGAATTGAGTTTTTCAACTGGGATTCCAACATTTATGTTCCAAAAATTTAACTTCATATTTATTTCCTTCATGATACAAAGAAGGAAATCCAATCAAAGAGTAGTGAACATTTTTTTAGTTTTTCACGTTTTACTAAAAAAATCCGCAGATTCAGGAGAACGCGAGACCACGTTAGGGTGGTCCAAAAATGAATTGGAAATTTCTTTTTTCGAATTTTCATGTATATCGCCCACAAACTTTTTTGAATCCTTAATAAAATAAATGATTTTTTTTTGTAATTATATTTAGAGGTTCCGCAAGCCTCATGAAGTTTAAAAGTGATTGAAAGTTATCAAAAATAATTTTTTACACGATTTATTTTTTACAATATTCTCTTCGAATAATGCTAGAAAGTTGCGGTTATTCCTGAAATATTCAACTTTTTGTCAATTTTTCACTTAGGGTAAGGTAAAAATTGATAAAATTTAACAATAATAATCATTCTTTAAACAAATTATCATTGTTTATCACTATCTTCTCCTAGTTGCGGTATTTTCTAAAATTTTTCACTTTTTGTCAACTTTTCACTTCGTTCACTTTTCTCATAGATAATTGCTAGAAAGTAACGGTTTTATTTGAAATTTTCAACTTTGTTTTGGCTTTACAATTATGAGCCAATTATAAATAAACAATGAAGATAATATTTTCTTAAACAATCTTTCATTTTGTGAATATATTTTTCTGAAATGAAACAGATATTTGAAATACAATTCAAATTTTCTATATGGATAATATTATAAATGTAAATTTTTCGTGAAGTGGTTAAGGTAAGTTTAACTGCGGACGGTTTGCTCCAATGGAGCCCCCCTTGCGCTCGAGCTATAAGGCTTATTATGTCACACCCTTAATTATTCGCTTTCAGTAGTTTACCCCAGACCTCTTGTTGAAGCCTAGTATGTTAACCACTGATCGCGTATATAATTTCCTCAGGTTCCATAAAATGGACCCCAAAGGTTTGTGGCCTGAACCCAGCTAAAGCCGGGCACTGAATGAGACATGCAAGGATGTTTCATCATCCCTGTCGCATTTCCTGGACTTTGTCGTGAGGTTCCACCCCATCTTGTGCATGTGATAGTTCAGGTGGTTGTTTCCCGTAAGCATCTGAACCACTGTCCTTATGTCTTTCTTAGGTGAACCCAAGATTTCCCTGGCTCTTTCTATCCTGTACGTACCGTCCAGGATGGCTTACACCTGTCGCTTACCCTGCGTTTGTTCCCAGTATTCCCAGTGCTTTGCCCGCATCCAGCTTTTGATAGCCATACCGATACAGCAAAACGCTAGCCCCAGTCCGCCTTTTCGTTGCCCTTGATCCATGTGTGACACGCGACCCATATGTGGGCCACTTTGTTCTTTCCTGCAAGTTGGTTTAATGCCTTTTTGCATTCCCAAGCTAGCTCTGATGCTGTCTGCCAGCAGCGTTTTCTTCCAATAATGTCTCGGCACAGCGAAGGGTGGTCAGGACCTTCGCCTGAATAATAACGGTATCATGTCGCACAAGTGGGATCTCTATCCCTCTCCTTCCCGCGCTGTCATTGATTCCTGCTCCTGACCCTCCCATACTGTTGGAGCCATCCTTGTACCATATTTCCCCTTAAAAGAGCGGGTTACCAATTGCTTCCCACATATCCCCGCTTGGGATGCAGACGTGGAATGTCTTATTGGAGTTAAAGCGTTTTGTTATTTTACCTTTTCTCATCTCTAGAATCGGCAGTGTGCTGATGTCTCTTGGGAGCCTAGTGTGTCTAGTCCCTCGAATCCATCGGTTTGCTCTTACCAGGCGGCCCATCGAAAGAGCCGCCCCTGCAGTTATCGCAAAATGTAGGGGTTCATCACATACCATGAATCCTAACGCCGCTATGGAAGTAGTCCTCATTGCTCCCGTCAAACCCCTTAACACTAGCGTTTGTAATCGTCGCAGCCTATCCTGCATCGTTTTAAATCCCGCCCGTGGCCACCAGACAACGGCCGCGTATAGTAGTATTGGTTTAACGACAACCGAGTAAAGCCAAAATGTCATGACAAACTTCCTGCTTTGGGTTTCAAGGTGCTTCGCCTAGTGCAGTTTGCTATCTAGGATTACTCCCAGATATTTAACGTCAACTTTCGACTCTTTGTACTTTCTCATGAAAATGGCCAGGCTAGTCTTTTCCGGATTTACCGAGAGCCCTGAGCTGTCGCACCGCAGCTTGCAAGACCCATCAACGTTTTCAGATAAGCCCCATCCCCCTCCCTGGACTAGGATTACAAAGTCATCCGCGTATCCCTGGGTATAATACCCTTCCTTATTTAGCCTACGAAAGAGGTCCTTCACTGGAATGCACCACAGGAGGGATGACAGGATACCCCCCTGTGGGCACCCACATGGCGCTATTCCCCTAACTAGGCCTCCAGCGTAGCATGCTTCCTATCCAGCTTACTGGCTGGGCTGGCACACCACACTTCAAAGCCTCTTGAGAGATGACTTCTACCGAGCAGCCTGTCTGAAAAGCTTGCTGCCCTTTGTGCAGCGGGGAAGCTAAAAGTACCTCATCCCTGATATATCTCTCAATTCGCTTCTCTAGCGCCTTCAGGATGCGGTACGTTGAGCTGATCGGCCAGATTTTTTGTTTTTTTTTTTGCAACATTGTAGCCCTCCTTCCCAGCTTTGGGAATGAAGGCCACTCTGCCATCCTTCCATGTCGATGGCACGTGTTTCAGGGAAATGCTTGCCCTAAATAGTTTTATCAGTGGAGGGAAGACAAAATCCATCCCTTTTTGTGAAAGCGCTGGATAGAGATCATTCGCCCCTGGTGATTTAAAGGGGCAGCAGGACCCAACGGCCCATTCTACCTCCTTGATATCCACGACCTTGGCGTTGAAATTCCAATCGTACTTCTCCCTTTCTTGGCCCCAGCCTTTTGAATTTTCTGAAAACCCGGGAAGTGGACTTTCATCAGGTGATTCAGCGCTGATTCTTCGTCCTCGGCAAACTCATCATCATAGGTATCTCAGTCTGAAGGCAACTTAGTTCTTTTTGCCCTATTGCACAACGTTCGTAGAAAATCCACGACGTGTTCTAACTCATCTATGGTACCGTAGCTTGTGGGGAATTCCACAAGTCCGCCTTTGACTTGCTCTTTATATGAGTCCTAAAGTGTATTCCTTGTGTTTCTGATATTTAAAACCGCCGGTTCTCCAAGGGTTAACCAGAAAAAGATATATTTGTGCTCCGACAGAGACTCCTTATCAGAAACTCTCCAGCCCACTAAGCTGCTACTGAGTTCTTCTGAGCATAGAGTCTGGAATGTGGAAGTATCACACCGATTCAGAATCGGCGTGATACTCCAACTTATAATTGTTCAAACGATTTATCACTGTGTTCAATAATAATCTATCTGAATAATGATAAAAAGTTGACGTTTTTTTTAATATTCCATTTTTTTGTCAACAAATTATTATTGATTATCACCACCTCCTAGTTGCGGTTTTTTCTAAAATTTTGCACTTTTTTTGAAGTTTTCATTTTGTTCACTTTCATCTTAGATAATT